>OY728134.1:1551598352-1552798352 GCA_963277665.1 Viscum album
AACTGAACTTGACTTTATAATAAAATAATATTTTTAGTTTTTCCAAAGGTGCCCCTCTCCTCCCTTATAAAATGGCACCTCCTCCCGCTCTTCCTCACACCACATTGAGACTTCATGTTCAGCCCAACCCTGACAATTTCTCCTATCAACTTCCCTAGAAACATCCTATAGGTTCTGGTCTTCTAAAAATACCTATTTTAGTGCCCTAAAAGGAGGTCTCAAAGAAGCACTTCAAAGAAAAGGTAATGTGCGTTACCGATTCTTTCATCTTTATTTCTTCTTCCACTTATTCTTCCTTAATTGTTTCATTATGAAGTAATAACATCAGTATCACTCATATACATATATGTTATTATATGTATTAAACAACCCTATTTCACCATCTATCCATCCTACGGAAAAAGAAATCACCGCGCGTGCGTACGTACGGAATACCGTCTCCACGCCGTGGTGTAAACTATTTTCCCCCACCACCTTACTTGGATGGGTATAATGGTGTAAATAATAACTATTTATGATTATTGTAATTATATATTTATTCTTAAATAGTATACATACACTTCAATACAATTCAACGATCATGGGAATGATATCTTCGCTCGTGCGTACGTACAGAAAACCGTCTCCAAGATGTGATGTGACTCGTTCTACATGATCTTCATTACATAATGATTATATAAATGAATTGAATGAATTAATATGATATATATTACACTAATAAAATTCTGTAAATTAGGTATCTATAACCTAAAGATAAGAATAAGAATTTATTCGACAAAACACGCAAACGAACAAAAAGTAATAAACACCCGAATAACAATTAGTAATGAAATATTACTAATAAGAAGCTAATAATATGACCATATATGATATCATAACTATAATAATAATTCTGAAATAAGTCAATAACATTATTTAAATCATTATACAGGAGGTTCGGACACTTATGAAGCAAATCAGACCTAAGCTAAGGGAAATATCACAATATCATTTTTATCCAAGATTGTTTATACTTTGAAATTTACTGGGGTGTATTTTATCATCCACATCCATGTTTCCTCAATATGTAATATTATTTCCATCCACCTACAGTTCTTTAAATCCAATTTTACCATTTGGTGAGTTTTTAGTAAAAAATATGAAAGGAATCTTTTTTCGTTCTTCGTACGAGGTACTTTTTGACTTTTCCGACAAAAGTACGACTGGAATGTTTTTTTAACTTATACGGCATGAATGGATTTTTAAAACATTATTTCCAAGATGATTCCCTTACAAGTTTTAAAGATTATTTTTAATCAAATTCTTTTATTTTATAATTGTATGACATGTTAAGAAAGGAAAAGTGTTTTTGAAGTAGAAAGAATATTTTCCTCAAGAATGGAGTTTAAGTGTTTTATCAAAATTATTTTCCATCTAAGATAATATAGGGTTCTATTTCTATCCCTATTGTTACATAGATTTGATTATGTTGTGATGGAAATATTTTTATGAATTCCTTTATCTTATATTAATTGTTTAATGATGTCACGATGTTTAAGATTCCCATTTTTATTACATGGGTTATGCAATGACGTATGATTTATGATTTTGTGGCACACATAAGAATGGTATAATTATGAGATGTGTGGGACCTAATATTCCTCTAATGCATTGGGTAAATATTTTATATCTCATGAGATAGACAAGGCTGGAATGGCAGGTTAAACCGGTTCAGTGAAACAGGACTGATACGAGGAGTGAACTCGGTTCAGAAATGGACTTTGTCCACTAAGATAGTCTTGGCAATGAGTCTTGACTAATAAGAAATGATTCTCTATGATTATGTGTGTATGACACAAAGTTTCATGTTTTAAGTTATGATTATTGGGATTACATTTCACAACTATGATTTATCCCATGTTATGAAATCATGATTTCTTTTGTAGGTGAAGATTTCCAAAAGTTATGTTCTTATGTATATGATGTGATTGATATTTCTTTTGTTTACCCTTACTGAGCATTTGAGCTCACCCTATTTTATGTTCTATTTCCTCAGGCCAGGAAGAAGGTTATTAAGTAGGATATCCCAAAAAGGGACTTTAGATATGATGAAATAAATGGGAGGCAAAGTAGAAGCTTTATGAACCAGTTGTTTATGTTTCCCTGTTTCTAAGGAAACTATACCTATACGGTCCTTTCCTGGTTTTGTTTTATTTTGTAATAAGTGTGCTTCAATTTTGATGTACTAACAATGTATGTAAAGTATAGGTCGTTATAAATACTCATTTCCAAGACTATCTTAGTGGACAAAGTCCATTTCTGAACCGAGTTCACTGCTCGTTTCAGTCCTGTTTCACTGAACTGGTTTAACCTGCCATTCCATCCATGTATATCTCATGAGACATAAAATCTTTACCCAATGCATTGGAGGGAGATATAGGTCCCAATCATCTCATAATGATACCATTCTTATGTGTTCCATAAAATCATAAACCATACATCATAGCATAACCCATGTAATAAAAATGGGCATCTTAAACATCGTGACATCATAAAACAATTCATATAAGATAAAGGAATTCATAAAAATAATTCCATCACAACATAATAAAATCAATGTAATAATAGGGATATAAACAGAACCCTTTATTATCTTAGATTGAAAATAATTTTGATAAAACACATGAACTCCATTCTTGAAGAAAATATCCTTTCTACTTCAAAAACATTTTTCCTTTCTTAACATGTCATACAATTCTAAACTAAAAGAAGTAGATTAAAAATAAACTTCAAAACATGTAAGGTAAGATTCTTGGAAATAATTTTTTAAAAATATATTCATTCAGTATAAGTTAAAAAAACATTCTTCTCTTACTTTTGTCGGTAAAGTCAAAGAGTACCTCGTACGAAAAACGACAAATCATTCCTTTCATATCTTTTACTAAAAACTCGCCGAAGGGTAAAATTGGATTTCAAAAATTTTAGGTGGATGGAAATAATATTAAATATTGAGGAAACATGGATGTGGATGGTAAAATACACCCTAGTAAATTTCAAAGTATAAACAATCTTGGATAAAAATGAGATTGTGATATTTTCCCTTACCTTAGGCCTGATTTGCTTCGTAAGTGTTCGAACCTCCTGTATAATGATTTAAATAATGTCATTGACTTATTAAATAATCATACTCATTGTTATGATATCATATATGGTTATATTCTTAGCTTATTATTCATAATATTTCATTGCTACTTGTTATTCGTGTGTTTATTACTTTTTGTTCTTATGCGGGTTTTGTCGAATAAATTCTATTTTTTTATTTTTAGGTTATAGATACCAAATTTCCATAATGTTATTAGTGTAATATATATCATATTCATTCATTCAATTCATTTATATAATCATTATTCAATGAAGATCACGTAGAACGAGTCGCATCACATCGTGGAGATGGTATTCCGTACGTACACACGTGCGATGATATCATTCCCCTGATCATGGAATTGTATTGGAGTGTACGTATACTATTTCAGATTCAATATCACTTTACAATAGTCATATAGAGTAATTATTTACACCATTATACCCATCCAAGTAAGGTGGTGGTGGATAATAGATTACACCACGGCGTGGAGACTGTATTCCGTACGTACGCACGCCCGGTGATTTGGTTTTTCATAGGATGGATAGATGGTGAAATTGGGTTGTTTCATACTTATAATAACATATAAGTATATGATTGATACTGATGTTATTACTTCATAATTAAACAACTAAATAAGAAGAAGTGGAATAAGAAATAAATTTGAAAGAATCGGTAAGAGACATTACCTCTTCTTTGAAGCGCCTCTTTGAGACCTCCTCTTAGAGAAGTAAAATTGGTCTACGAAGAATACCATGACCTCTAGGATGTCTCTAGTGAAGTGGAGAGAATAAATAGTCAGGGTTTGGTCGATCTTTAAGGCTCAAAGTGCTGTGAGGAATAGGGAGAGGAGGTGCCCTTTTATAAGGGAGGAGAGGGGATTCTTTGGAAAAACTAAAACTATTAATTTATAATAAATCCATATTCGGTTTTAAATAGATCAAAATTGATTTATTTAGAATCTAAGGTGGGTATGGGTATAAAGCCTCTCATCCAATAGAATTTATACAATTTTAGATTCCTATTTTCACCATATCATTTAGATTTAACATTAAGTTAAATAATTTTACTTTTACCGTGTCTTCTTGTGTTCTTATACTATAAGGTTAATAAACATACTATAACAAGTCAAACGAATCCCAATTTGTTTATTATTAATATATATAACCTTATCTAAGTCATTTGGCCGAACCTTAGATTTTTAAGAATAAAATAACAATTAATAATATAATATTTTCTTTAAAAACTATTTTATTTCAATTTTGACACTATTTAGTAATTGATTTTTTTGAAAATCATAACAGAATTATTAGTTCGAAAAATGTTAATTAAATCAATACTACCATGTCATATTAACCTTTAAAATTAGTCTAACTAATAATAATTATAAAATTACATTTATTTGGGTATTTATAACATCGATTATGTCAATATTTCATTAATAAGATAATTACTACATCATCATTGTGTCATAAATAAATTAAATTATTTAATGTCTAAAAATTAAAAATAAAATAAAATTATGTAGGAAATAGTTTTGGCTTTCTAATTAATATTTATAGTCGAATTTATCTTATGAATAAACCTATATTAAAAATGATTTATTTATTAAACTTTGATTTTAACTATTTTAACCCTTCTTTAAATAAATTAATAATAAATGTCCTAATCTAATCCAAGTGGGCCTAAATGGTCATATTTTATTCCTAAGGTCCTTTTTGGTCGAATTAAACTTATCCAATAGAATAAGTACATATGTTAGGGTAATAATAATATTATTTTTACTCTTAATTTCCCTATTTACTTAAACCGTGGTAAATAAAAGTAAAAAGTAACTATTCACCAAAAATTATTTTCATCTCATTGAACTACATTTTACTTACTGATATCAACTGTGTCTCTCGGATTTTTGAAATTGCACTCACAAAAGCGGAAAAATTATGTTTTATGAAAAATTATGTTTTTTTAACTACCACTTAGTGGTTTCACTATTCATCAAAAATTGAAAGTTTTCAGAAAAATACCAAAATTTCACCCTAGGCTAATTTTTATATTCCGAATCCAAAAATGAAGTCCATTTTCAGAAATAAATTTATCAAATTTCAAAAAGTGGTTATTACTTTTCATAATGGCTAGTTTTATTAATATTTTAATAACATATTGTTGTTCAGTGAAAATCGGTATTATGTACAACGCAAGCTATTGAGGAAGGTCGTGATTGCGTGAAAAGAAAGCCAAGCTAGTGTTGTGTGTAGTGAAAGATTCCTTTTATGATTTATAAAAACAAAATATTTCTCATAAAAGTCTCAGGTGTTACATTATTATTAATTATTAGTATTTATTACTAATTACTACAATTTATTACTAATTATTATTAATTATTCCAATTTATTACTAATTATTCCTAATTATTCCAAATTTTTACTAATTTTTACTAATTATTCAAATTTATTAATAATTATTCATATTTATTACTATTTAAATCTCTTTATTACTAATTATTGTTATTTTTTTCTATTAATTGTGAATTATTGCTAATTATTTCTATTTATTGCTATTTAGTTCTAATTGTTGCTAATGTTTACTAATTATTGCTAATTGTTCCTAATTATTCCTAATTATTAGTATCTATTACTATTTATTAGTATTTATTACTAAATATTAGTATTTATTACAAATTAGTACAATTTATTTGTAATTATTAGAATTTATTACTTATTATTACAATTTATTAATAATTATTACAATTTATTACTAATTATTACTAATTATTATAATTTATTACTAATTATTACAATTTATTACTAATTATTACAATTTACTACTAATTATTTCAATTTATTACTAATTATTACAATTTATTACAAATTCTTAAAATCATTACTAATTATTACAACTTATTACTAATTATTAAAATTTATTAATAATTATTAATAATTATTACTAATTGTTACTAATTATTACTAATTATTACTAATTATTACTAATTATTCTAATTATTACTAATTATTACTAATTATTTGTATTTATTACTATTTATCTGTATTTATTACTAATTATTACAAATTATTACTAATTACTAATATTTAGTAATAAATGTTAGTAATTATTACTAATTATTACAATTTGTTAGTAATTATTACAATTTATTAGTAATTATTACATATTATTACTAATTATTACAATTTATTACTAATTATTACAATTTATTACTAATTATTACAATTTATTACTAATTATTAGAATTTGTTACTAATTATTAGTAATTATTAAAATTTATTAGTAATTGTTAAAATTTATTACTAAAAATTACAATTTATTACAATTTCTTAGTAATTATTACAATTTATTACTAATTATTACAATTTATTTCTAATTATTATAATTTATTACTAATTAATACAATTTATTACTATTTATTACTCATTATTAATATTTACTACTCATTATTACTATTTACTACTCATTAATACAATTTATTACTAATTATGACAATTTATTACTAATTATGAAAATTTATTGCTAATTATTACAATTTATTACAAATTATGACTATTTATTACTAATTGTTACAATTTATTACTAATTATTACTATTTATTACAATTTATTACAATTTATTGCAATTTATTACTATTTATTGTAATTTATTACTCATTATTACTCATTATTACTCATTATTACTCATTATTACTATTTATTACTGTTTATTATTAATTATTAAAATTTATTTCTAATTATTAGTATTTATTATTATTTTTTTCCATTATTATTAATTACTACTAATTAATTATATATATTACTAATTATCGTTAATAATTATTAATTATTACTAATAATTAAAAATTTGTGCTAAACATTTCAACTTATTAGTACAAATAAATACTCATGACAAAACAATTTAAATTTAATTTAATTACAACTAATCAACAATAATAAAAATTAACATAAAAATGAAATAAATAATAAATTATATAAAAAAATAAATACCTTTAATCTTGATTTTCAATTGATGTAGATGACTTCACAACTTCTTCGTGAACAAAAAAAAATAACATAGAAAAATTTTCCCTTCTAAAATCAAAGTTTAGAGAGAAACATGGTCTAATAATTAAGAGGAATGATAGAAAAAACGGATGGGGGTATATATAGGTTATATTATTTGCGACGGGTATCCCGTCGCAAATAGTATCTTTTGCGACGAGACCCGTCATAAATACCTACGCCCTCATTAATTACAGTCGGCGGTTAAAAAGTTATTTACGACGGGTCTCATTGCAAATAGTCCCTGCCGACACACCTTTTGGGACGGGACGACTTCCCGTCGCAAAAAGCTATTAACTGCTGTCGGGTATTTGCGACATGGCTCGTCGCAAATTATTCAATATTTGTGATCGTGGGATCCCACCATCGCAAATAACCTCATCACGGTTTGGCGCGCTAGTCATGCCAAACTCTTTGTGATGGGAGACGAAATCCTGTCGCAAAAAATTGGTTATTTGCGACAGATCGTTACCCCCATCGCAAATAACCTCTTGGACGGACTTTTTGTGACGAGATTTATTCCTATCACAAAAAGGTCGTCGTAAAAAATCCTTTTTCCGGTAGTGAACCCCCTCATTATAGTACCTCAAACATTAGATAATATCATGTCTTTATATCATGTAAGAGTTGCACACAAAGAATTATAGTTCTATGTGAGAGGAAGTTCTATAATAAGAAACAAAATTGCATTGATTTTCGGTGTTCCACATCAAAACATAATGTTTGTGCACATATTTGTGGATTTATGTGAAACTCATACAATGGGTTGTGAAAAATATGTTTTCTATAATGATAAGTACTTTCTTGGTAATACTCTGGTAAAGGAATATTCATCATGTTGACTATCGTGGGACTTAATGATGCACCAAATTAGTTGTAAAGCATACTGATTCAAGTTATAAAAGTGGAATCTTATAAAAGATTAGTGGGAACATTTTTGTTGAGAGATCATTGAGATTTAAAATTGTGATTGGTTATAAAGGAGGAGGGATAGTGAGTTTACTCCAAATATTGTAAGGTTACTGATACTGGGTATTTAATTGGTAAATCTAGAACCTTATTTTGACATTTATCTTTAAAGGATTTTGTAATCGGCACATTCCCATTACAAGATCCTTGGTTATATCCTAGTGAGGGGGGTCAAAGTAAAATTGATTTCCCTCATTCTTAATTTAATTTTTTTTCATACATATTTATAGGAATGGGAGAGTATAGTGTTTTAAATGATGAAACCATATCTGAAGGTGTGGTTTTTTATTCATTAAAAGCCTTATTCACCACCCTATAGGGGTATTTAACACTGTTGGAATAAAAAATTTATCAGAGTGAAATGATAATTTCAATGTATCTCTCTATGGTGTTTGATTGGAGGTTTTAATTCATAAAGGGTTTTTAATCATTGATGGAAATAACTTTAAATTATGGTAGAATTGCATTTATAACTATTTATAATCCATTGTAAAGGATTTCTTTAGAGAAGCGAGGAATGGTACTTTGGCTAGTAATGATAGTGAGGTTTTATCACAGACTGATTGAAGTAAATTAGATCCTTATACCAAAATAAAAAAAGCTTTAGGGGGAGCCCTATCCTAAATGTTTTTTATGACGGTGATTCCTGTTAGTTGATCACATTCTTTTTTGAGAAAAGATTATTTATATTTATGAGTGAGACTCAAAATTTAGGTATGAAAATCATCAGTTACAATGTGAAAATAATGTGGACCATATAATGCACCCTAAATAGTCAGTTGATACATTATTTGACCAGGTGAATGTTTTTATAAAATAAATTAATTGGCTTAAATAAATTATTTAATATTTTATGATTCTTATGTATATAATGAAATTAAATCCACCTCTGTTCAATCCAAACATTTGTATATTGGATTATATAGATTTAAGGGATTTTAAATTGGATATCTAGCACACAACTATTATTTATATGCGATGAAAAATGATGACAATGAGTCTATAGAAAAGGGAACTATAAATAAGTGGAATTCAAGTCCATGAAGAAGCTCACTATTTAATATGCGTATGAAGTGGAAGAGATGGATGTAGTAATGTTATTTCTATCATCAAATTTACAATGGGGAAAAGGGAAGTTCAAAGGTAAAAAATCCACTTTATTGCTTTCTTTGTGTAAAGGTTGGAAATATTGTAGAAAGGTTCTAAAAAAAGATTCAATATGTTTATAAAGGTAATGTTAAAACTCCCTTGAACAAGTCATCAGAATATGTTAAAGGTAGGGAAATGTTTATGAAGAATTTAATCAAATATAATAATATGCATTCACATTAAAATTTAGGTTCATATGAATATGAGGTAAATGAACTAGATAACTACATGGATATTGGAGAGAATTATATGGTGGAAGTCATAGGTTCCCCCAAGAAAGGATAGAAAGATAAAATTATGAATAATAATTTTAAGGGATAATTTCTCTCCATGTTGAATTATAAACCTCTCATAAGGAGATATATATTTTTGAGATCAAAAATGAATAAATAAAATAGGGTAGTTCAGGATTCCAAACATTATATACAGTATAAGGAATTATAGAAGTCTCATCCAAATGAATAAATTGTAAACATGAAGTCTTCCTTGATAGAGAAGGATGAAAATGTTGTTCAGTACAACCTCAATGTCTAATAATAGAAAAGAATGATCTATCCTTTTAATAATAATAGAAAAGATAACATCAAATGTATTGAGAGATTGAGGTGGAGGTTTTAAATATATGAATAAATGTGAATGATGATGAGAAATTATTGACACTAATAAAGTATGAATCAAAGGAATCATTAAAAGGAAATGTATAATTTAGAATCATAGTAAAATTGACAAAGGAGTGTTAGGAGAAGAAAATGATCAATCAAAACAATACAGTTTGTATGGGGCTTGATAATAGAATGATTGAAGAAATGGTTTAATTGATACCACATACACCCACTTAGAGATTGAATATTGATTTGGGTATAAATCAGATCAATATGATTCGAGTAACCTAATGGAAAACTATTAGTTCCTTAGTGACCCACAACAATAAACCCCACATTAGATGTTCTTGTTGTGGGATTTTGGGAAACTCAAAACAAGTGTAGTATTATAGAGAAATGGTAACAAAGAGAACAATATTAATAGATGCAATCATACATATCTAAATTTTCTGGGATTTCATTTGATGGTCACTATTTCAGGTATGTTGCATCCAATCACATGGTATGATATTACTCATTAATAATATAGAAAAATGGGATGAAGCATGAATAAAGTTTTCATAAGTAGTATCTATATTTATCAAAAAAATGAACTTGTAACAATAAATTTATTTGTTGATCTGAATGATTTATATAGTACATCATGCTCTATGGAATATTAGGATTAATAATACATATCGAATATGAAGTGAAAAAACATGGATAAAAAAGAAAATTGCAGACAAGGGGGTGGTGGTGGATATTTCATTTAATGCATAAGATCATTTTTCTATATGAATATTTGATAGTTAATTAACATCCCACATGATAGGTAATGAGAATCTCGTTATAGAAATAAAATATGAAAAACAATGTGTTGTAAAATTTGGTAATGTTATAGGCCTAAAGATTAAAGGCTCGAGAAAAGAGAAATTTGGGAGAAATGAAAATAGATGTTTTTATGTATTAATTAATGAAGGTCTTAGTCCCAAAATTACTATTATGAGTAGACTATGTGAATCTGGTCATGATAAATCTTATTAATAAGGAAAAATAGAAAATTGAAATATATACCATGTAAGTGGAGAAGATGACATGTTTCTTTAATCCAGGGAGAGGAAGAGAAAATGTTGTGTATTAAAGATCATATCCATCTATGTCAACTATTCTTGGAGGACCTGGTCAACTATGATGCATCTTAGGACCTCTCAAAGATATATTGCGAACATACTCATACATGCCATTCATGATAATAATGGATGATGATAAAAATACCTACACAAAAAATGGTCAACTAGATTTATTGAATTAGTTCATGAAGATTTATGTGGACCAATATCAGCAAGATACATTGAATTTAATATGTATTACATTCATTTCACTGATTATTTTATCTATATGGAATGGTTATTTATCATTTCCCACATGTTAGATGTGTTCAGTTTCGTAAAATAGAATTAGATGGAATATAAAAAATCTGTCGATACAAGATACTGATGTTTCATGCTGATAAAGGTTGGAATTTATAAATATTCAACTAGATGATTTTCTATAAAAATAGGAGACAAGTTATAATGTATCTATAGTAAGAAATCTTAAATTAAATGGAGTTTTTGAGAGGAGAAAGTGGATCATAATGAACATGGATAGATAAAAATATATTGAAAAGCACCTACATGAGAAATTCATGAAGGATATAGTCTTGACATTGATCTAGAAATCCAATAGGGTTCTGTTACGTCTGATGCTATGAAAGGATGCATATATATATATTGGAATGGGGAAAAGAAAAAATTGAAATAATTTTTAATCATTGGAAGTAAATTTACTTTTCTCAATAAGGATAAAGATAATAAATAATAGTCACATGATGACATGGGGATACATAATGGATATTAATGGAAAAAGGGAATGTGCGTATTTTAAAAAAGAGGCTTGATAAGGGATTTGAAATCAATGGTGTCACTATAGGTGATAATTATAATAATATTCAACAATATAGTGAATAGTTTGTTAATGTTACTGATTACGATGTAAGAACGTTAAGGGTAGTTATTGTGGAAAAAGAGGATCCATATGATCTTACTGATGATGATTATGAGTAATTCACATCAACATCTACATGAAAACCAATGAGTATAACTAAAAATTATAGGAAACTATCATTGGGGTCAAGAAGTACCATTTCAATCCTGAAGAATGAATTCATTACAGTAGGTACCCTTATTATCTTATTAATAGCCTAAATGTTTTGATTAAGTAGCTTGAGATGAGAACTAGTTTCTAGGTATAAATAAATATCATTTCCAAATTGAGTAGAATCAGACATGGGAGATTTTCTCGAGGCCAACAGATATGAATGTTGTTGGGAATAAATAGGTCTTTCAAAAAATGAATTAATATGACACGGTGATTCAAAAAAATTTATTATTAGAGTGAAAATGCTACTCCTAGATAGAGTGAATGGATGTTGATGAATCATCTTCCCTATTGTGAGTTAATAGGAAATTATATTTTTCCTAGACAAAAAAGTGCTAAGAAGATTCAATGTTATCCTGATGGATGTCAAGTCATCACTTCAAAAAGGGGTTCTGGAAGAATAACAGTACATCGCGTGGCCATATGTATTTCTCATTCATAAAGATGGGAATATGTCTTTTTGGCTCTTAAACACACTATATGTATATAAGAAAGCACTAAGACCATGATATTCAGTATTGGATCTATTTTCTAAGAATCATGGTTGTCATTGTGATGGATTTGAATACAATCTCTATGTAAAAAATATGAAACATCAAAGGATGATAGTTCTAGTTTATATTTATGACATAATATTTATTTTCTCAGATGAATCGTAGTGAAATAAGTTCATATAATTCATGAATGTGAGTTTGAAATGTAAATGATTTTTGAAATAACCTTTTTAGTTGTTTACCAGTGACAAAGGGATGGAATGGAACATTCATTTCTCAGTTAAAACAATCCATGGTGGTTCTAAAAAAATTTGAAATGGATAATTCCATCGAAATGATAACTACAGTGAAAACCTAACTGAAACTATCATGGGATGATAAAGGGAATGAAGTTATTGTCACATAATATAAGAAGATAATTTGAAGTCTATTATACATGAAATACACCAAGCCATATATTTTTTCTACATAACAATCTTCATGATTTCTAAATACTTCCAACGAATTCCACATACCAGTAGTTAAAATAATACTACATAATATCAGGGTAATGGTTCATTTTGGGTTTCAAAAAAATTTAAAATATCATAATGATTTATTTGGATAAAATGAGATTGAATGGTACAGTTCAACTGATGATTGAAAATCAATTTTTGGTGGTTAATTATATATTGTTGTATTTTGTATCTCTTATAATATAATGAAATAAAATTCCATTTCATTGAGAACTGAAAAAGATGAATATATTCCAGCTATTGAAGACTCAATATTTTTATTGTTAATTTAGAATTAGCTTAATGATATGGTAGTTGAAGTGATGTCTCTAATAGAAATCAATTATGAAAATAAAGTGTTATAAATATTAGAAAAAATCTAGGGAATAAATTATGGATAAATCACAATATGATAAAGTATCGTTGAATCAATTATGGAATGATGTGTTTTTCCAATAATTTTCTAATATGTGTTCTTTACCAAGTTGAAGCTGAAAAATTAGTGACCTATAGGTTTTATAATAATGGATGAGAATATGTTTCTATAAAATGGGTAGAAAGTTTCTTCATCAAGACCAAGGGAGAATCTGATAGGGGGATAAGTTAATGGGGGAGCAATGAGTTTGGGGAGTTTTAAATTTGACAATGTTAAAGATTATTGTTTAACGGTTATATGTCAAAATAGATGGGTTTCATGATTAATTTTATTGGTTTTGGAATCAGGTGATTCATTAATGAAATTTTTATACTATAATTGTTTCTCATGCTGATCATCACTCATGTGGTCTTCGTGTATGTGTGGGGAAAAACACTAATCATTATCTGAATCAGAAGAAGATAATTTCAATAAAACATGGAAGATTCCTTAATATAGTATAAAAATTTAATTTTTTTAACAAATAAAAATGGGATACTGTTGGGAAAAATCCCTTAAGGTAACATTGCAATGTTTTTGTGTTTTTTGTGTTTAGTGACAGCTTTGATTTCTATTGTCTGCTATAGAGATATAGAGAAATACTTGAAATGGTATGTTTAAAAAACTTTATGGAGAATTAATTTATACATGTTATTAAATTGGAAAAATGATGGGTTTGCATGCCACAAGATATAGAGTTTCATGAACTTATGAAAGAGGTTTATATGGAAAATACGACCCAAAAAATGGGGATTTTCTTAGGTAAAACTTATGTGAACAAAGGAAAGATTATAAGGATTTTTTACATAGGGTCTGTCAAGATTATTAATATCAATATACCCATCATTTTATTAGATCAACCCTTTTAAAATATCAACACTGTAAATCATGAAAGATTTGTTTTCAAATCACAGTAGTACTGTGTAAGAGGAAGTTATATGATCAAACAAAAGAATTTGTAGAATTTGGATTTTCCAAAAAAACATAAATGTAACATCAATGTTGGATGATTTGTGTGGAAGTCTTGCAAATGTATTTGTGAAATATGATTTGTGGAAACATAAATATTTTACTTCATATTATGTTCTAAATGGCTATTCAACATGTGGAAGAAATTGGAACATAACAATGAACTGGATGTGGTTTAAAACATACTTATTCAAGTAATGAATGTGGAACCCTTTTATGGAGCAGTGATAAAACATCAGTTGAGAAACTTGTGATATTTTAGATTATGATTTGTTAAAAAATAAGATGTATATTGAGTATACTCCAAACTCTTTGAAGGTTGTGATCCTGATCATAAATGTTATCTAGACTGATCCTTATGTTTGGTAATGAGACCTAGTGGATTTGGTACATTGGATCATTACCATTGGGTGATCCTTGTACATACCCTAGTGATGGAGAACAAAGTAAAATTGATATTTCCCTTGCATGTTTTAATTTCTTTCAAACATTTATAATGAAAAGTGATAGGAAGTTGTTTATTAATGAAGAAATGAGATCTAAATGGGTATTTGTTTTAATTTTTTATACCCTGATTCACCCCCTCTTAGGGTATATAAAATAATTAAAATAACATAGATCAATGATAAATCATTGTTTAAAATGATAATAAATTAAATGATTAATGGAATTGAATCAAATAATTCAAAAAGTGGATAAAATGTCGAAACTATCGATTGTGATCATCACATATTATTAATAATTAATATAGAGATAAAAATTACCGTATGAAAATTCATTATTTTTTATGGATCTTAAAATGAATCTATTTTGTATCAATGTTCTATTGTTGGAATCAATGGGAGACTCATTCTTGATGTTATCCAAATTTATCCAACAAATATACAAAAATCACTATTTGAATCTATGGGATCTTACATTGAAAGTCCTCCCATTTTCCTTCTTTTCCTTTGATAAACTCAAGAATTGACTTTATAAGATTATTCATGATATCTCATGAATCAAGTGTTGAATTGTGAGGAATATCACTATCACGACGCATCCCAGTGGGGCCCATGATGCGAATCCCCAAGCCCACCCAAAACAAGAGTATGCAAACTACAAAGTCTAATTTGTAATCACAAAGAGGTACTCAGATTGATTATCATATATATATGAACACCTGGGCATATTGGGAACTTAGAAATCCTATACCAGTCCTAGTCTACCCTAGAATCCATTGAAAGGTCACTCATCTTCATAATACATGACACGTGCAGGCAAATCCCCTACATGGGTGAGATTAAGAATAATCAACAATGGACCCCCAAAACAACAAATCAATATGCAAAGTAAATGTATAATCATATATACACATCAAATGTCAACTGAACAAATAACAAGAGAAACACAGTCCAAATTTACTCAAAACCCGGACCTGTAGTCTAGAGATAAGTCACACAACTACATACCCCCACTAGGGAAACAGTTCAAAGACTCCCGGAATCACTCATCCTAGATTACTCACACCACGATTCTGATAGTTATGATGATTTCTATATGAGAAGTGTCATTCATTAGTAAATGTCATGAAACATAGATACACTAATTCTAGGAGAACGCATTCTTATGTGGGGAAAGATCATGATTCATAGATGTGGATCACTCCTAGGGCCTTGACGGATACCTCGACTCATCTGGATTCACTTACTAAGTAGAGGGTCAATGTCATGTTTGATTAGTCACATCGATATTTAAATCTACCTATGGTCAATGATGGATAGTTGATTTCACTCCAGGCCTCTTATAGAGGTACCTGACTCTATCATGGGAAGTTAAGCTAAGGGATCATAATCTTTTGGACAGAAACAATACCTGACCTTCAGGGGAATGGGAAATAAGAGAACTAATCCAAACTAACTTGTCTAATTAATGGTGGATAAGAGGACAAGCCATATTCCAAGATTAACATGTCATATAGAAGGGGTCACATGCAGTGTATCACAACTCCAAATATAGCTCATGTTTAATAGCCTGAGTCATAGGGAACATGCTGGTTAGAAAATAAAGTACACAATATGTAGGATAGACCACACACCATATTTGAATAACTAGGGTTCTCTCTATGTATGCGGCTGTGTGTACGTACACAGCTTCAATCCTTGTGTGACATCCTTTGTAACGAGTACACAGGGAAACCTGTGCAGCCGGCCTGCTCTGGCCAGGTGGTGGAGTACACGGTCGTGTACTCCACCCTATGTCCATGTATCACCTGAGATACAGGCCAAGTCCCACGTATCAACCTCTTCCATGACATGTAGGGTCTACACACTGTGTTTTGATGCCACTTAGTCCATCCCATGACCATGTACTACCAAATATACATGCCAAGATTTGGGGAAGGGCCCACATGCCATGTGACATAGGTCACACATTAGGTGATACCTATCTATCTCCTAAAACCCTAACAACAACAAATATAGTCCTACACGACGTGTTCTTTTGGATATTTTCCATGTGTTCTAGAAATTTCCGGAAATTGTTTCCCTCATCAGCCCAACCTTTGGTGAGGCTCTACTCCTTGATTGGGCTGCCTGATCATTGCGAAACTCATGGGTTTTGGTCTCCCAGAAATCATAAAGCTAATTCCATCAGTTTTAGGCATCCAATCAGCCCTGAAAATACTTTTTGATTCCCTCGCATGATGAACTCTCAAAGAATGAGAACTCCGAAACTATTATGATCCATCTTTTTCTATCACCGTCACACATCTGATGGGTCATCACAATCACACATCTATGCTTTGGGATCATTAGGCCTAGGAACAGGTGGGAAACAGTTCCTTGTTCGTATCCACGTGAATAACATGAATAATACTGGGTAGAGGAAAGAAGAAAAAAGTCAAAAAGGGTAAATGAACTCCCACCATTGTTCGTCATGGTGTTAATCTCCTCCCATTATAAGGATTAAATAGGGAAAATTAAAAACATCAAAGCATTGTAAACATACTCCCAGGAATGAACCCGATAAATTCCTCCCCTAAGAACGATGTTGTGTGGGTTAACTGGTTTGTGGGTTTATCCATGTTCGTTGATAAATTAAAATAAATAGGAAGAAAAAAAACATTAAAACATAACCCCTACCTCGAGAAGGGATCAATTGCAGACGAAGTAATCACGTTGTCGTCACCACTGAGATCCTTCAACATTTTTGGTGCAATGATTCAACCTTTTGATCCATTTTTTTTGTCGAGAGTTCCCTCTATGGATACAAGAATTCCCCAGAGTTTCTCTTAACATTATAATAACGATCAATATTTTATTAATGTATTAAAAGGATGGAATTATTTTAAACATTTTTTTATATTGTGGCATTAATGAGTCAGTGTTTCTATTTCAGAGTCATTATGTTGTGTCATTAATTATCGAAACAATATCCCTATCATCGTGCTGTAGAAAAAGTTTCCTATTAAAATAAAATAATCTTTTCAAATAATTTTATTTTAATTTACTTTATTAAAAATGTTAGAAAATTAACATCTTTCCTTGATCCACATTGGTCTAGGTTAGGTCCATTCATCGGTTAAGTCGTCATTCCAGGTGTATTAGTGCCCTTAGATTTTTAATCCGGGAATCTGTTCGGAAACTGTGACAACCATGCACACACGCTAACTCACTTAAATTAAAAAAATTGAAACCTCCATTTTTAGATCATCGAGCTTCATAATGACTTGCTTTATCCATTTTTGGTATTGTAATAAGTCCATATATTAAAAAAAATACCTGGAAAATTTGAGAAATTACACTCTCCCCAACATGGGGACTTGCTTCCCCAAAAAGACAAAACTAGGCCTACTCCAAATATGTGTGTACTGGGCACAAATCTGAGCCTTGTACTCCCAAGTTCTCTCCGGAAGGTTCCCTTTTTTCCACTAGATTTTATCCAAGAGAATCAATCACCCATGAAGTATTCTCTCCAACTGGTCCATGATCTCCACTGAGTACTCATCAAAGGTCTCCCTATCCTCGATGTCCATCTCACCCCGGTCAATGACGTGCAATGGGTCATGCATGTACCTCCTAAGTTGCGACACATGGAAGAAATAATGTACCTAGTGCAATTGCGGGGGTAGAGCGAGCCGGTATGCCACCTCTCCAACTCCATGTTTTATCTAAAAAGGGCTGATGAACCTCATATTAAAATTTCCACCCTGGCCAAATCTCTGCAACCAACATTGATGCAAGAACATATGGAATAAATGGTTTCCCTCCTTGGTCTCTAGAGGTCTCTGTCGCCTATCATTATAGGGATTATTCTAGCTTTGTGTAGTCTTCATCTACTCCATGATGATCTATACCTTCTAAGTTATATCTCGCACCAACTCGAGACCCATGAGTGCTGACTCCCCAGGGTCTGTCCAACAAAGCATTGATCGAAAGGGACTTCCATATGAATCTTCGAATGGTTCCATACTAATTGTGGAATTGTATATATTATTGTAAGCAAACTCCAACATGGGTAGATGGTCCCCCCAACAACGGAAAAAGTCCGAGATAAAGGCCCACAAAAAATCCTCCCTTACCAGAATGATCATCTCTATATGACTATTTATCTAGGAATGGAATGTGGTGCTCAATCATAGACGAGTCCTAAAGTCCTCTTGCAATCCCTTCCACAACTGGGATGTGAAGCCGGCATCTTGATTCGAGACTATTTTAAAAGGGACTCCATGAAGCCAAAATATCTCATGCATGTAGAGGCATCCCAAGCTATCTATTAAACACTACTCAAAGATTGCTACGAAGTTGGAAAACTTGTTGAGTCAGTCAATGATCACCCAGATGGAATCATGAACCTTGGACTTCCGTGGAAATCCTATCAATAAGTCCATCAATATTCCATCCCACTTCCACTATAGCACTTCTAAGGATCACCTAACAAACTGGAACCTGAAGCTCAGCCTTCACCAGTTGGCTTGTAAGGCATCGAGAAACAAACTCTGTTACTGCCTTCTTCCTGCCTGACCACCAAAATTTCCATCATAGATCCCAGTACATCTTCACTAATCCTTGGTCGAATTCTAAGGGGGATGCTTGAAAATCCCTCAAGTCCTCATCCAGTAATGCCACTAGTACTATAGTGCATCCTCTAGAAAGAAACATTCCCTCCCTACCTTGTGAATATCAATCAAGAGCATGTCCTATGGATTACTGAGCATGTAAATCCTCATAGTCAACATCCCTAAGTTGTGCCCCCTAACTCATAGTAAGAGTGTATGGGTGAGAACCCTTGAATGAAGGTAAGGTACATCCTCTTTGTTTGCGAAGGATAACTATATTGCGACCAAATTCTCTGTCACCACACTCAATAGTTGTGATCTTGATCCCATGCTAAGATCATATTCCACCTTTTCCCCCTTCATAGGAGTATAGATGATCTCAAAATCATAGTCTTGTAGAAACACTATCCAATGATTCTATATCATTTTGAGATCATTCTACAAGAAGAGGTATTTGAGGCTCTTGTGGTCATATTTGAAGATAAATGGATCACCCTAAGGTTGTGTCTCCACATCTTCAATGGAAAAACTACCGCCGCCAACATGAGATCATGGGTTGCACAGTTTCTCTCATGTGGCATAAACTAGCACAAAAAATAAGTAAGCATAATCTTATCTCTTCATGAGGACACAACGAAGCTTATTCCCTGATGCATCACAGAAAACTATGTACTTGAAAACCTCGTTGGGTAATCTCAATATTGGGGAGATCGTCAAACCCTTTCTCAACTACTCTGAAACCTATTGGAACTTCTCTATTCACATAAAGGGTTTCCCATTCATGGTTAAGGCCTTCATCGGTACTGATATCTGAGAGAAATCAGAAATGATTCTCATGTAATGTCATTCCAACCCAAGGAAGCTCCACACCACCATCACGTGTCGAGGTGGCACCCAGGCTATCACTATCTCCACCATGGTAGGGTCCAAAAATACTCTATCTTTTGAGACGACATGTCCCAGAATGTGGTCCTCCTGAATCCATGACCGGTACTTTGAGGGCATTCCATAAATATGGTTCTCTCAAAGTATGTCTAGAACCATCCGCATGTGCCTCACGTACTACTCATCTAACTCCAAGTAAAAAAAGGATGTTGTCGATGAAGAATACAACGAGCTGGTCTAAATATGGCTAGAATATCTGGTTCATAAGTCCCATGAACACTGTAGGGGCATTCGTTAAGCCAAAAGGCATCACCATGTACCCAAAGTGACTGAAGAGGCATCTGAATGTCGTCTTTGGTAAACCGTGTCCCATCGCTATGGACAAACTGCTCTCTTTGCCTAAAGCAGTCAATCTAGGAATGGACCAAAGAAAATCAATACATCCAGATAATGACGTCGTATGGCCTCGACACTACCACCAAGAGGTTCCAACCAAAACATTCACCTCCAAGGGTATGATCACACTGTCTACAATGATGCATGGTCTTTAAGTCCCCTCATGTAGGTTTCTACAAGTGTAAGGGTCGAGTCAATAGCTCCACCAGAATCTGAAGGTTTACACAAGATAGGTAGCAAGGAAGGAGTGATTGGAACTTGTGTCTATAGGTACAGAAGCTATGGTAGAGAAGACACATATCGTACATAGGATCATCCCTAGAGTCCCTGGGTTGTATGCCTC
This sequence comes from Viscum album, assembly GCA_963277665.1. Lineage (NCBI taxonomy): Eukaryota > Viridiplantae > Streptophyta > Magnoliopsida > Santalales > Viscaceae > Viscum > Viscum album. The sequence continues at coordinate 1,551,619,449 of OY728134.1, forward strand.
AACCACATACAGTTGTCTTTTCCCAAGCCCCCATCTCCCTGACCCTAGTGCGGTCCTCAAATGGGTGGTGGTGGAAGTAGATTGAAGATTCTTCTACCACCTATAGCTCTCACTACTCCTCTTCTACGTCCTCCTCCTAGATAGTCTATCTTCTGCAATCTCTACCGCTACCTTGGACGTCCATCCACCACTTCTCTATTAGCAGCTCAATAGGTTTGAAATTCTCTAGTGAGATGTCATCTACAATCACACAAATTTCATCGCCTCTACGTAGGATGACTGGATCAAGCCGGAGAGCCCTATACTCTCGATCCCCTATCCTGGATCCTCCTCTGACGTCTCCCTCATCCAGAACCCTAGGCATGGCACCAACTCCCTACTACTGAGGATTCTGCACCTGTCTGCATGCTGCTAACTACCGTTGACTGCCTCTGTGCCTCCAAGAAGATCTCAATCACTAAGGCCCACTTGAGCACTCCAGTATAAGTCCAAATTCATGGAGGCACAACACTACCCCATATGTCTTATCATTGACCTTTCTCGATGGTCTGAACTATGATGTATTGATCCATTCCCATATCCATCGAGTACCTGGCAAGGTTTGTGAACCATGATGAATAGTTAGCTACCTTCAAACTGCCATACTGGAGACGAAGAAGGACATGGATATGGACATCTCTAAGATTAACCAGAGAGAACAACTCCTTAAATAGTCACTCAAAATATATCCCTGATAGAGTCTCCTAATTGTGAGTCTTTGTGGTCCTAAACCACCATTGTCCTACTGATCCCTAAGGAAGGCGTGCTCCTAGGATCATCATTTTTTTCCACTTGTGTCCTCAAAAGACAAAAAACTTGGGTCACTGCCTCAAGACAACCCTCAGCCGCTTGAGGGTTGGACCCACCTTGGAACCTAAGGGGTCTCAGTGTTTGGAACTCTTTGAGCATGCTCATCCTATACCCCTCGTCTCTCTGTATTATAGGTACCACGGGATACTCCACTAGTGGCAGTAGAGATGTTGCATCACTTAGAGGTAACACCTGATGAACGGATCCCTGTATCAAATCCTCGTCATAGACGGTGTCATCCTTGGGATTGTGCTACTGAATCCTAATGGGTATGTGTCATGGATACATCCAGTAAGGAATCAATATGTACAATGGTCATAAAGTATATCTAAAAAGCTAACAAAAAGGAAATGGAAAACACGACCCATTATTATATAATTCATGTACCATTCTTTTTCTCCCCCTACAGCTATTTTTTTCATGTACCAGGTAAGAAAATTGGTTATCAGAGTCCTGGTTTATGGATACATAAGTCGCCCGCACCAATGTTTTTATCTATATCATGAAATCTGGGCTCGAAACACTAAAATATATTTCTCCAAACCAAATATCACTGACTCTCAGTCCAAAGGTAGAATCAACCACCTATAATACAACTCTATCATGACACATCCCAGTGGGGTCTGTGTCATGACCCCCAAATCCCGCCTTCAATAGGCCAGGGGCTGGTGACAGGAACCGAGTATAAATATCACTAACATGGGAGACATTGGCTATGTACCTGTACATACACACAAATCACCAAGCCCACAATTACTGAAATTTAAAAAAACACTAAGGAAAACATATATGCATACAACTAAACCCAAACAATAGAGTACGATGGAATGTAATGTATTGAAATAAAACTTGGTCAAAATAAAATACCACTAAAAACAAGAGTTTAAAAACTAGAAAGTCCAACCTGTAAGAACAAATAGATTCTGGGATAGTTTCTCATAGCCATAGGGACACCTCAACCTGTAAGGAACTTAAAAATCCTAGTCCCGTCTTAGCCCACCTTGGACTCCATCAAAAGCCTTATCGTCTACATATGACACGACACGTGTGGGAAAAACACCATTTAAGGGTGATTATAATAGTAATCAGTAGAGGACCCAAAAAAACAAATAAATACACAAAGTAACGGTATAATCATCTATACATAGTATTTGTCTAAGGAATATATAACAAGAGAAATAAAATCCATATTTTCTAAAAACCCAGACCTATATTCTAGAGACATGTCATACAACAGCATACCCCTACTAGGGATTCAGTTCGAAGGCTCCATGAAGAAATCATCTAAGAGAAGTCACTCTATGAGTTTGATAGTTATGATGATGTATGTCTGAGAAGTAACATTCATCAGGAAATGTCATGAGGGATAGATACACTCATTCTGGGATAACACACTACTGAGTGGGGAATGATCACGATACATAGATGAGGATCACTACTAGGGACTTGGAGGATACTACAACTCATTCAGATTCACCTGTTATATATAGGATCAGAGTCCTATTGGATTAGTCACATCGATACCTAACACTACCTAAGATCAAGAAAAGATAGAGGACTCACTCCAGGCATCTAATAGGGATACCATACTCAATCTCAGAATTTCCTACTAAATGGATCATACTCGTGTGGATGGAAAAAATACTAGAATTTAAGGGGAATGAGAAAAAAGGGGAAGTAACCCAAAAAAAATTGTCCAAGGAACAGTGGACAAGGGGATAAATCCATGTTCTGGGACATAAAAGGCATGTAGAAGGGGTCGTAGACCATGTATCATGAATCTATGTACTGCTCGTGTGTAATGACCAAATTTAGAGAGAACATGTCATTTATAAATGTATGTATATGGTGTGTAGGACATAACACACGCGGTATCAAAAATAATTGGGGTTCCCTCTTTGTACGCGACTGTGTGCCCGTACACAGATTCAACTTGTGTGTGCCATCCCATGTAATCGGTACATGGGGTAACCCATTCACCTAGACCTGCCAGGCTGTGTAGTGGGGTACACGGCGGAGTACTCCACCTCGTGTTTTTGTATCACCAGAGATACATGATGAGTCTCATGTAGCTGCCTCTTCCATTCCGTGTAGTGTATACACGCCATATTGCGAATCCGTGTAGTCCATCATGTGTCTGTGTACCACCCTAAATAGAGGCTCTGTTTTGGGAAAGTTACCACACTCCTTGTGACAGATGTAACACGTCGTTTGATACTAGTTTTTTCCCCAAAACCCTAAATTCCATAGATCTAGTCCCACATGAAGTGTTCTTCGGGATACATGTCGTCTATTCTGGAAATTTCTAGAAATGATGTCCCTTGCCGATGTGCCTTTGGTTATGCTCTTCTCCTTGATCTGGTTTCCCGATGATTGCAAAACTCAAGGGTTTGGGTCTCCCAAACATTTGGAAGTAGATTCCATCGGTTTGGGTCCTCTGATCAGCCTTGAAAAGTCTATTCAATTCACCCATACAAAGAACACTCGAAGAACAAGAACTCTTGGACAATTTCGATTCATCCAATGCTATCATTGTCACACCTCTGTTGGGTCATTACGATGCTTGATATCCATTTTTGGATTGTTGCACCAAGGAACAAGTGCACAACGATGCCTTATTCGTATCGCCATGAAGAATATGAAGAACGTAGGGAATAGGGAAGAAGAAACATGTCATCAAGGTAGAATGAACTCCCACTTCTGTTTTCCATGATGTTAATATTCTCCCATTAGAGGGTTTAAATAATGAAAATTAAAAACATCAAAATATGACAAAAAAACTCCAAGGATTTAACCCAATAAATACCTCATGTATGAATGATGATGCGCGGGTCAACCCGTTCGTAGGTTGATCTGGATTCATTGTTAAATTCAATGAAAGGGGAAGAAAAAAACAATAAAATATAACTCCTACCTCGAGAAGGGATCAATTGCTGGCAAAGGTATCATGCATTCATCACTGCCGACATCCTTTATCTTTTTTGGCACATAGATTCACACTTTTGATCTGTTGTCATTTATTATTGAGAGTTCTCTCCAATTCCCAAGAATTCCTCAGAGATTCTCTCAACTTTATGCCAACAATCAACATTCTATTAAACAATTAAAATGATGTTATGTGATTCCATGTTCCATTACATTGTGTCTTTAATGAGTTAGCATTTCTATTTGAGATTCATTATATTGTGTCATTAATTATCAAAACAGCTACTATGTCATTGCACTATTTTAAATGTTTCCAAATAAAATAAAATATTATTTTAAATTATTTTATTTTATTTTATTTTAATAAAAATGTTCAAAAGATAACTTCCTCCCTCAACTCGTGCTGGTTGAGGTTATGCATATTCTTAGGTAATGTCATCGTTTTGAATGCGACGGTGCCCACAAAAGAATAATTCATTCATCTGTTCGAAAAATTCCACAACTGCGTACACCCACAAACTCAATTAACTTAAAAAAAGTTCAGACCACTATTACGGGATCACCGTGCCTCATAGTGATTCTCCATATCCATGCTTGGTCTCGTAATAATTCTATATAATATTTAAAAATAATACCTAAAAATCTGAGACATTAGAATCACTCTCCATTATTGTGTGCATTCTTGGGGAAGGTAGCTCTCTAAGGCTTCAGGAGGATTCTCTAGATCCGCTGTACACAATAAAATAAATTAATTGGGTCTCTTGAAAAATAATATAATTCAGTTTATCTAAATCATGAGATATAAATAATTATTTCCAAAATTTCCATATATTATTTATTTTATCCATACAGAATCCTACGTCTATATTTATAATAATATTACTATTTCTTGACATGCACCTAAATAACAAAATAAAATTAAATATTATTTTTTAAAATAATATTCCATATATATTATTTCTCAGTGGACCATTAAACATATCCTTCAATTCCGCTACAATATTTATCAAAATATGAAAAATAAAAAAACCATTATAAATAAATATCACTCCATTATTCTATAATAAATAAATAAATATTATACTAAGTATATAAATAATAAATATTTATTAAATATTCCTCTCACATAATATTTTCTCGAAAAAGGGCTGAGAAAATATATGCAATCAATATAACATGATTAATTATTTAACCACATGTAAGAAGAATATTCATTCAACTTATTAAATATGAAATGTAAAATATATTTTTTTAACTAGGATTTTTGAGATTTTTAGTGTGTGACCCACATTGCCTCATTCATGTTTTCATTAGGTGAATCAGACTAAAGACCAATTTTAGAATCTTCTGACATGTCATGTTACCTATTGAGAAAAATATTAATGTTTACTTGAAATAATATCTCAAACTAAATATTACTGTGAAATATAATTCCTCTATAATGTTATCTATAATCAATAAGGTTGAATTCTGAGTCCATCGACATTTTTTCTCTATGTGTCTTTATTTTACATTATAGAAATAGAACATTACCATAGAACAAAATATCCATGGATTATTTTAGGCTATATAATTTCCATGAAAATAAATAATATATCAATATTAATTAATGAATAGTAGGTAAGAATAATTCCCCATATTATTCCTTAATGAAATATTACTCGCGATGTCACCAACATATCCTACCTCACAGAAACTATTTGTTGTTAATATTTTGGACAATCTAGAAAATTTTTTGGCTCAAAAAACACATTAATAAAAACAATAATGAGTATGGATTAATACAAACATCAAAAAATTGGGACATCAAATGACACATATAAATTTGTAATTTTTATGGGTGGGTCTCATTTATATATTAACAAAAACTAGATATACCAAGTACACAAACAATGATAAGTTTCATTAAGTTACTATAATTCTATACAATTGTTAGATTATATCATTTCTTTCCCTAAAGTAATTTCATCCGACTATATAATATATATATTTAAGAATACAATCATGGAACATCCATGTTCTTTTTATAGTGGGAATTTGTTATAATAATTTAGTGTGATAGCTAAAATTTGGATATTATTTCATGATATGTGATACATAAAAATAATCATGATAAGATAAAAAGTTTATTAGTATTAAAAATTATGAATATATGTCATCATAATGTACATAGATGCAGGTTATAGGGAACTAAATAAAAAATACTACCACTTTCACTATATAAAACCACTAAAAACCTTCATACCACTGGCACACACATGATATACATTTTTATCTATTAGATTTGTATTTTGTCAAGGGGTCCACTACATTTTGTTCTATGGGAAATGTTCTGACTGAAAATTCACACCTTTGTGAAAAATACATAATTGTGTGATACTTATGGAGTATATTATTTATCTGTTTGGGTAACCTTGGAATTTTTTCTAGATCCACCGCTATAGTATTATCATAATTAAATGTGTGTGGGTATTTACTTTCTTGTTCCACATCAATATCATGGAAATTTTTTGTATCTAGGTGGTGTCCTTAGATTCATCAAAATCTACAATATACTTTGACTCTACTATAGAATGGGTGATAATTGGTTTTTATGGAATCTACCTGCTCATAAATCCTCCAATTAGAATGAAAAAATATCCTCACTATAACATCATATCATTATAATTTATTTATAAACTAATATCAGTATAACCCTTGATGACTGTATCCTTGTGTCCTCTATACACTAGGATAATATACATAGATTAAGATATCCTTAATATGAAAACATTGATATTATCCATAATCTTTGTAATATATATATATATGAATCATTCTCAATATATTGAAAATATTTAGTCAAGTAATAAACCTAGAATACATGATATTTTTTATCATTATTGTGTATGGGATCATGGTTATTCACTTATTTCCCTATTGTGTCTAAGAAAACATTTTCATAGAATTTTTTATGCATTGGGAAACTAGAATCAATCCTATATTAGATAGTTCCACACTAAAAATCTTTTGTATATGTTCAAGATATAAACATTGACATAGACCTATCTTTTTCATGGGACTATGTCTAATGAGAATGACTACAATAATATAGGTTACTTTGTCGATGCCCATCATGGAGAATGACTTGTTTAACCATTATTTAATAAACAATCAGACTACTAAGTCATTTTCAATAATTAATATTTCATCAACATATACTAATAGTATAAAAAATTCATTTCCCCTAAAACAATTGAAAACAGATGGATCAAATTCATTCTTAATTAAGGAAAATTATGATATATATTTATTGAACTGAATGTTATATGACCTGGATACTTAAATAAATTCATAAATGGAACTCTAAAATTTAATTTTCATTTTGGAATCACCTGGTGTCACATTTCCATTTGGTTTTTTCATATAGATATCTTATTGATATTTCCCATTATGGAAAGCAGTTGTGACAACCATATGAGAAATTAAATATTCATAGTAAACTAAAATAATTAGTATAACTATAATGGAATTAAAAAAATTGGTTAAAAATTTTAATCATAGTCAATTCCTTAATGCATTTTAAACACATTATCCACTCTCTTTTCTTTATAGGCAATCACATTACCTTACATGTCATGTTTTCTCTAGAATACTTATATTCACCCAATCATATTTACTTGAAATGAAACATTGAAAAAAAAACCCAAACAAGGATATAAAACTTGGAATACATTTCATTATTTATGGATTATATTCATCTTGTAGGTTATGAGCTCTATACCACCACTCTGAAGGAGATATGTTAATTAACGTCCAACAATAATAACTAACCATCTGTGATGACTAGGAAACCATCTCTCTTATACTATAATATCTAGTTAATAGACACTATACTTGTTTTTTATGATCTACTACTTCCATGGGGACCTATAGAATATGTTCCTCTAACAACTTTTATGTATCTTCAAAATCCAATTCATTAAATTCAATATTTCTCCCATTATACTTTTAGATGATGTACTCCCTCCCAAATAAATTATGTGACTAATGATAGTCACATTATATTCATAGGGGTTTTATAGGTAGTATCCATTTATTTTCATGGGATATCCTTTTTTGAGACACATTTTTACACATTTTTCTAGTTTATTTAATGAAATTACCATAACAAATACCTCATAACCCCATACATGTGTATGGAAAAAACCGGTTTCTTCACACCCTGTAACTTGAAGGAAATTTATTTTTATACTTTATTTGCGACTCAATTTTATGTATATTCTTTATATTTTTTCATGAAAACCACAAAAGGATAATGTATGATATTCATGAATCATCATTGACCATAAAACTTAAAACATGGTATGATTCCTCCTTTCACTAACACCATTCCCCTATAGGCTGTAAGGTGAAGTGAATTAAATTAAATCCCAAACTCCTATAAAATGTCGATAACCACTTCAATGATATATTAACCACCAAAATCTAATCAAATATTCATAATATTATTTTTAATTGGATTTTATTATTCATTATATATTTAATTGAATATCATAAAGGCATCATACTTATACCTCATTACATAAAAATATCCATATTTACTAAAGTCGTCAGAAAAATTTATGATGTAAGAATCCCCCCTCAAGATTATAGTGGAAATGTTCCACACAGATTTGTGTGTACCAATACTAGAAGTTATGTATCCCTTAACCAATATACATTCAATGGCGGTCTAGTCATTGTTTTATTATAAACACTCATGGCATATTTCATGTGGCTTTAGATCATAAGAGATTAAATAACCATCTTGATAGATCATAGTAAGATTCTTATATTTTACAAGATCAATATTTTGATTCAATATATCGGTGTTATATGAGTCTTGTTAATATCATTAATTATCTATTTAAAATACCTAATATTTATAATTTAATACATAGAGACTTTTGTTTAAATGTTCAATACCATAACATATATTTTCTTTATAGAAAAAACAACTATTACTTCCAAAAATAAAAAAAAAATCCATCACTATTTGGGAATGAAACATAAATTCTGTTATTGGAAACAAATCATAGATAATAAAAAACATTTCAGAAACATACCATTACCATTCATAATGTATTGTGGTAGACACCAATGACTAAATAATCTTTCCTCCCACTATTGGAAGCTTGAAGATCAACCAGTCCTCATAAAATATTTATAAATTTACATGTTTCATGTTTTTAGATACAAATGTGACAACCACAAGTTATTTATAATAACTAATGTGTAGATATGGAATGATTACACTAATAAATGAATGAAAATTTAACTTACCCTTGATTATGTGTGTAGTACTTCTTTCAATGTTATTATTTGACCCATGGAAAACATTTTTCATGCATTTACATTACCCACATATAGATCTTGTATTTCATAGAAAGAATATGCTCCTCAGCATTATAAATTTGATGAGTATTCAACCACTTCACCTTGTTCATCCTTGTTATTATTCATAAGGACTATGTGTTTGTAACTCCCCATGTACATGCCCTCAAAGAGAATCAATTCAAGAATTTATAAAAGACACTTCGAATTATTTTTCATGTTATAATTAACACTAAAAATGGATATGGCCTTGGGTAGTGATGAAACTATAAGATATGTGTGAAACGCATTTTGGAATTTAATCCCTTACAAGTCTAATCATCCTATGTTTATAGTAATCATGAATACATGAGTCCAAATTGGAATCAAGTCTGTATATTTAATTGTAATAAGATAAATGGAGATCTCATATATCTGTTGTATTTATCTCTGTTCATAGTGATCCCTGATTTGATATATCATGTTATACTCTTCCATTAACTAATGTTACATCTAAATATAAATTCTCATGGATGATTGAATAAATCCTTGAAAATATATATCATCATTCAAATTTTTATCATAGAGATAATAGTCTTCCTCAGTATCTTAATTACCAAGAAAATCGTGAATATGTTCTTCCAACATATGTAATTTCCATTCATGGAATAGGATAACAAGCCTGCTCCATTTCCAATCATGTAAATTTTTGTTAGTGAGAAGTTTATCCTTATAATGTATGGATCATAGTGATATGTTAAAGGTCATTTCTATTATTATATATAAATGAATTATGATCATGTATTTTGTACATTTTGTGATAAAATTTAGAACAAAAATAAATATTATATTTATTAATCTCCTGTTATATTATCGAAACCCAATAGACCTTGTCATTAGCATTATAATAACATATTTATTGGTTATCATAGTGGAAAACATCCATATTCTCCTTATAATTACCCCAAAATTGGTTGGTCAAGAAACCTCATTGGTCTTAGGATTTCATTACAAATGAAAACAAAATTAACTCACAGTTCCTTGATCAAATGAGTAGACTCCCTAATCATGAAATCCTTAAAATAGATCCCATAAAACCTTGCCTCTCAATTACACCATGTACTAATTTGAAATTAAAACCTTTATTAAACTATTTTATTGTCAACCCAAAACTAATATTTTGAAACCCATGATAATTTAAAGCACCCCAACTTTATCTTTCATGAACATTGATCTATGGTTTGATTTTAACGTTAGTGAGGTGTATTACCGACATAATATTTATATTAGAGGTATTTTTCCATTATTGTATAAATATCAATATATTGTATTTATTTCATAATTATTATTATTATGTGTATTTACATTTGTGATTAACCATATATCAGATAATATTTATGCATAATCAAATTTATTTTGGTTCTATAAAGGATTCTTGATAATTTATTAATTCACCTCATCATAACGAAACAACCAAAATGAAGATAGCACAAAACATGATATAAATAAAATAATAAATTCATATGATTATTAGATTCTACAACCCATTTTTAATCCAGTCGATGTTAAACTAATCATAGAATTAGGTGATAACACCATAAACCATTTAAGTTTCATGTTACAACTTTCCAATTTTACACCTATGTATCTCTCTTAGATATATTTATCCTTATCTATAATCCATAACCTCCTCCACTAGCATGATATCTCTATCTAGTGCATATAATTTGACTCACATGCATATGAGAATAAGGAGTTTTAATGAAATAAGTCATGATCCTAAAGGCATATTAATAAATATAGGAGATATAGAATGAATGAAAAAAATTCTATTCAATAATATATAAAAAAATAATAATATCATACAAGGCAATGGTTTAATATCATGACCATCTATATGCATGTAACAAATTTTGTATTTAGTCAAATTAATGTTATTTTCTAATTTTTCTTATTTATGTTAAATTTTTCTTGATCAATTAATTATCTTATTAAATTAATCAATTCTATTATCTTTATTCTCATCTGAATTTTGTTGAAATTGTAATCCTTTATAAATTTAATTAAATTAAATAAATTTATTTAATTTTAACTATGCACTTAAATGTTCCCTAGAGGATGTATGGCGAGTAACCTACTAAACTACCTAACATTTATTATAATCTTATATTGTTTAATATTGAGAGATGTGGAATTCAAGATATACCACTCAATTTTATGATTTTTACTAGAAACATAATAATTACATGGACTACATGATTTTTACATCACATGTTTGGTTTCAATAAACATATAGTAATAATAATAATATATCTTATAAATGATATGTAGATTCAAAAACTGTTAATAAATTAATTGAAAATTTATATATATTAACACCCTTCACATGGTTTGTCCTATAAAATTGATATCTAAGAAAAAATATGTGTCAATAAGGTGTGTACGGTATAATAAATTAATTTTTATCATTTATTAATTTGGTATAAGTACATGGTGTATACAATAAAACTATGTGGTGTGTATATTTCTTACCATATATAATAGGAACAAGATCAGGGGCTCGTCATGTAACCATTATATAGAGGATATTAGAGTACATGGATTGTACATGGGATACACATTTTGTAGTCATCGAGTTATAGGATCTCTATTCAGGTATGTTTTGAAATAAGATAAAAAAACTTATCTATCAATAAAGGACTACAAGTAGTGTAGGGAAGTTAAAAAATATACTACGGCTTACCATGATCTTTAATGGCCTTTTCAAAACATGATGAATAATAAAATACATGGTCTGTAATAAATTATATGTCATTTAATTGTTTCCTAATTAATTATTGGTGCATTAAACATTAGTACACAACATAAAAATTTGGGTTATATTACATGTAATATTTTGTTATCTTACTATATTCCTCCAAAAATCGATGTGAGATATTAAAGTTTATTTCATTCAATATTTGATTCTATAATATTTATGAGAAATAAAGTGGGAAAGTAGACAACATTAGAATTAATGACCAATTAAACTATATTTGAAAACCAATTACTTATGAATAAATCAATTAATTTAATTTAAATATTTATAATTAATTAAGCAACCTCTCTCTAATACTAAATTAATGTTATGATGACAGCAGAGTAATATAATGTGTCTTTCCAAACTTTAATTTTTTTCAACTTCAATGATAAATATGATATTTACATGATGATACACACTATAATTCACATAAATAAATTGATGAATAAACACAATGGCTAAAATTTCAGAACTAGAGTGCTTGAATATCACATGTTATTAATAATTAATTCAAGTTATTAATGAATAATATTTAGATAATTAGTTATTCATTGATGGATAAAAAATCCTTCTACATCATACCATCATTGTGTTGTATGAATCAATGGTATATTCCATCTTGTAGTGATTCACAAATATTCAAAAATTATTTGAACATCATAGTGGAAATTCTGGATACTAGCATGGTAGGTCCTAATTCTTTCCTCGTTCACCTATGATCTCTATCACAATTACTTCCAAATGATTCTTCTTTATATCTCTAGACTCATTATTGGATGGCGGTGGTTTATCTATCTCTATTGATGGGACCATTCTTGTAGAATGGATCTATATTGGACTTCGAGAGGATTAACCAGATCCATTGCTCATAAAAAAAATTCAATTGGATCTCTTGAAGAATACTATAATTGGGATTATATATAACTATAGAAATAAAAAATAATTTAAAAAGTTTCCTTTATTAATTATTTAATCATTGACGAACCGCATGTCTATATTAATAATTATATGATTATTTTTTATCGACATGAACCTAACCAAGTAATTAAAATTAAATATTATGTATTCGACTAATAATCAATATATATTATTTCTCACTAGATAATTAAAATCATTTTTAAATTCCACCACAATATCTATTAGACCATGAAATATGACTATTTATTTAATAAAAATTATCAATTCATTATTTTTCAATAAATAAATAAATATTATATTGACTAAATAAATAATACATATTAATTAAATACTCCTCACAATTAAAATTTTATGGAATAACTAGTGAATTAAAATTCTCTAACTAGAAAAAATGAATGATTATAAAACCATGAGTGGGAATAATAATTTATAGAATTATTAAATAATAAACAAATAATATAATATTTAACTGAGGTTATGGATACAAATTTGTGTGTGACCCTCTAAGTCACTTTCTTAGTCGAATAAGGAAATAAATCATATAGACCAATGTTAATATATAGAAACTCATTAAGCCACCCATTGATAAATAATTTAATGTCACAATTTTATAATATCAAATTTTGATGGTCAATGCATAATATAATCTATTTATCATGATATATTTAAAAAAACAGGTTTCATTCGCATGACATCAACCTATATGCTCCATTTTTATTTCATTCAATTTATGAAAATTGAATCTTTTTACATAACACAATGGAAATGGATTAATTTAGCATAAATAATTTTCAAAAATGGTCACAATATATCAACGATTTTTAAATAAAATAAGGGAATGATTATTTATATAATTATTTAATAATGAAATATTACTCATAATGCCCCCAATTCATCTTAAATCATCAAAATAATATTTCATCATGGTTTTCAACAATTAATAAATGTAGAGGAATCATAATACTCATTAATAATAATATTAACTTATTTTGATCAGTACACACATCCACTGATTGGAATATCCCATGAAACATATAAATGGTGAATTACAAATCGTGGGTGTTGTTCTCAAAATATCTTACACTTAATAATATCAGGTTAATGCACCATTAAGAGGTTTCTAAATGTCAAATTAGTCTATACCGCTGATAGAATGTTATATTTGTGTCTATCAAAATATTTAATCTTGTTATAGAACATATATTTAAGTATTAATTTCAGGACACATCACATTTTTAAAACTAGAGAGGAACTATTTTGACAATTAAATGTGAGCTATTATCTTAGAATATAGTCCCATATAATGTTATGTAGATAAATAATCATTATGTTATAAGAAGTTTATTACCATTAAAAAATATTAATACACATTACAATAAAGTACACGGATGAGGTTCTAGGGAAGCAAACCCAAATGTGGGTTTCTCAAATAGGAATTTTCAAATGTATAATATTTGAATATGGTGATGAATCAACATTTTATTTGAATAAATTAAAAAAAAATTGGATTAGAAAAAAATAAACCAAAACATAAAGAATATATATCATTTTTTGATATCATGTTTGACAGAAAACAAAAAACATAAACGATATAAAAAATCTACGACCACTATAACCAAGCTATTAAATTGGGGGGATATAGTATTATTAACTCAATTTCAATATATATATATATATATATATTCAAAAAAATATAAATTAGTGATAATGTATTATAAAATAGTCAATCAATGTTTACTGTTGTAATTTCACCCTTCAAAATATGTTTTCATTATAAAGGGTGTTTATTGTTTTTTTGTAAGGTTATACTATGATATTTTATAGAAATGTTAGAAATTTTATTATAAAAAATGAAATTAATTTTTCAAATAATCATATTAAATTTTACATAGGGTAATATCTTTTATAATTTATATGAAAAATTTTATTTTTCCAAAAATATTGAAAAATGATTATTTTTGTAAAAAACTGATTTATTTTCCATAAATTATTTTAAAAAATTGAATTATAATTATAGATATTAAATATAAAAAAATTATTAATAATTTATTATATTTAACCCAATTATTTAATTTTTAGTGATTTTAAATTTTAATTTAGTATATGTTTTTATTTTGATTTAAAAATACTATTTTAAAATCTTTTTTGAGGTGGATATTGTATGCCCATTTTAATTAAATAAAATAATCCATATTTAGGAAAATTTTAAATTAAATATATATATTATATATCTTTAAATATTAATTAATATTCATAAAATTTTTATTATTAATCTTAGTGTTAATATAATATCATCTTTATTTTAAAGTTACACTCCCTTGAAACCTTCTTCTTCAACACTTCTACAAGTTATATTTTCAATTATAATATTACACTAATATGAATTTATTTTCATAAAATTGATTTTATTTTTTTATGCATCATAATTTATATTTGGTAAAAATTTCAACATAATTTTTAAACATGATTAATATTGAAAAATTAAAAATTAATTACTATAGTTATGTTAAAAATAGAGCTACCATGTGTTAGGAAAAAAAGTTAAGAGGTAAAATTACCTACATAATTTTATAAAATCTTTCATATGTATATTCTAAAACCATATAATATATAAATTTTTATTTTTGTAAATGTTTAATCATTTTATCTTGTGAAAATTATTGGTACTCCTTTTTGTCTTAAAAAAAATACAATTTCACAACATTTCTCATTTATAAAAGGAAACCTCCCCTCTTATGCTTTTTATAACATAAAATCCCTTTTTATCATCTAATTTCTAAAAAATTATGTTTACACCTATATAATCACATCACATAAAACTTTTTTATAAAAAAATCCATCCTATACTAGCTTTTTTGTGATTTTTTAATGTGGTTTCTAGAAGAAGCAGTAATGTATATAACTAAGAAATGTTAATTTATTTATTCTTCCATATAATTAAAATATTATAAATTTTTTATTATATATGAAAATAAAAATATACATTATAATAATATTTTTCATTTAATTGGGTTTCTTAAATCCATATCCTCTTCAATCAAATGGTATATGAAATCACCATTCATTTGTACAGGGGATTATCACCTCGCGAACCTATGTCCTTTTATTTACTTCATTTTCCCACATGAAATGTTTTAATGAATTATTTACCATAAAAATATTTTAATTTAGTAACACATTCAAAATTATGGAGTTATTATATCCCTTATTAAATATAATTTTCAATTATGTGGGGATACAATGACTCTACATGTGTGTACGACAGGCTATTGCCTCACTAAGAAATGTGATTCATTATTTAGTAATGATTAATATGGATGATAATAAGGCTAAATATAATGAATATATAAGATTTAAATGAAATAATAAAAATATTTATGACATATTTATCAATTTTAAGATATAATACCTCTTCTTATTTCTTACACTAAAATTTGATAATGTCGTTCGTGGACTTGGGGACTTCCGCCTCCATGAAGTGGTTCAGTTTTTTTTCACAACAAAAAATAATGATATATATATATATATGTATATTTAAATAAATAAAATGGTATTAATGATATTATTATCAATATTAAAATATTAAAAACTAATTAATTTTGTTACCTATTGATCATTGAAATTTGGAATCATTAATCATGTGTACATATAGCATAACGACTCTAGGATTATAACATAGTTAAATTTTCATAAGCATCATTCATTATTAAAAAAAACTATAATTGATATATAAATATGATAATAATGTAATTTTGTTTTATTATATATATGTTTAATAATGATTTCTTTTACCTATAGTAATACAACCATTGTAAATTTTGACACATAAGCCAAATTTTTTCAAAAGACACGAAATAAAATTAAACGATTTTTTTATTTTAAATAACGTAGAAAAATGATTAATAAAAATAAATAACAAACATGAAAAAATGTGTTGAAGGAAATAAATAATTAACATAAGTCTATAATTGTAAAATAGAATGAATATACGTGACAATTTGGACTCAATGTAAGGGAATTCATCTCAACTTCCTTTCGATGAGGAACATTTTTATATTATTAACATATATTTTATATATGGTGTATATACATCCCATTTTAATTTTATATAATTAATTATATTATTCTAATTATATTTATATTTATTTTTAATTTTATTATTTTTTAGGGATTATGATCCAAAATATTGTGAAATCAATAAGGGAATTTCTTTTAAAAAAGTTCTCTTTTGATGTCTTCCATCCAACTCTTTTTCTTCCATGTAAATATTTTTAAACATATTTTTGAACTATTTTAATATTTATATAAATTATTTATAATATTGATTTAATTTCTCTTTTGAATTTATTTTAATGTTTTTAATATGCATATTTTTATGTGTTTTATATGGAATATTTAGAAAAAAAGAAAAAAGAACATGACTATTTTAATGTAGACAGTGACAATAACTTTTCATTCCACTGTAATCATTATCTGCTATTTATATTCTATTATAATATATATTTTATTATTAAATAAAAACGTTTTTCCTTATTTTTTATTTTTCTAGTTAATATGTTATAAAAAAATTTATATGGTATTTAATTATCCAAAACAACAGTTTCCTATTTGTTAAAAATACATTTTCAAATGTTTTTTCTGACGAATATATAAATAAATATAATATTTTAATAATTATATATTACTCGTGTTTTATAAATGAGAAATTATTATTCCCTGATAGCAGATAGTGATTATGTTATAACTTATATGATGTGTGCACTGAGATTTCATCAGGTGAGCCCCTTAGAGCATAAAAATGGGTTTTCCCAGATAGTTCTCCTATGTATTAGGAAATGATATTTTTATTAATAGGATAAAATGAATGGGATGCTAAAGGTTTTATCATATGGATTTAAATAGGATCCGGTTATATCTAACATGATATTAAAATGGGCTATGAATGTGATTCTCTATATTATAAAATAAAAGAATTTGTTTTTCATATTTTGGGTTCTCAATGATTTCATTGAGAAAAATGTGTTTATGATTTAATGTAAAATTATTTATATATTACACATTCAATTAACATTGATGGTAATTAAAAAATTTATATTATTTTTCATTTTTTCACTAGATTGATGGTTTTATATCTTTTAATGTCCCATACTGATATTTTTGTACTCATCCAATATTTTGAAATTTTTATTAGGGACACACTTGGTTAATGAAAATGAAAAATAATTTTTAAAATCATGAAGATTTATCATTATATAAAATCATGCATAACTTAAAACGTTAGATATTATTAAAAAATTGATACTAATTGGATGTTTTAACATTGTATTATATGGTTTGGTAATGTATGATTTATAACCTAATTATACAAAACATGAATCATAAATAGATCCTAAAAGAAAAATAAAGTGAATTCTTGACCAAAAGTAAGATTATAGTGATTGTGATTCTTGTTAAATATATTCACAATGCGAACAGTATATTTAATCATAGAAAGGGCTTCTATACGAATTCTTATGATGAAATTTTTTGGTAATGATGTAGTTGTAAAATTTGAATTTGGAATATCAAATAGAGGTAAACATTACATTGGGATAAAGATTCAAGATCTTCTTTATAGTTGTAATAATTAGAAAAGAAATATTTTATTGTTTTAAAAAAAATTATATTTTTAGTATAGAATGTAACAAATTACTGTCTTAATATTTTTTAATGTTTGAGGAAACCTTGGTTTTTGTAAGGGATTATTGATGATTGTCTTCAAATTATTTGATTGATGTTTTTGATCAATTATGATGGATTTTTTCATTTAGAATTATGGAAATAATTTCAAGTGTCATCAATGGGGTTTTTATTAGGGAAATATCTAGTGATATGACATGTCACCACTTTCCATATCATGTTGAGTTGTGACAATATAGAGTTGTGTGATACAAAAGTGAGTTGGATTGGGGTTGTGTTTGTGATTTTAAGTCGACCATGAATTTCAAATATATAGGTCTCGTATTTAACAATGTATTTTATATGAGATAAGTTTTCCAAAATTTATTAGGGGATTTATCATTTTCATGATTCCCTAATGGGTTATTTTATCATGGTTTGGGTTTAATAGTGCATTATTGGGTATGGTTAATTGTCTTTAGGAAGACTCATTTAGAGATGGAATGACTAGTTATATTTAGTATGATTAGTTGAAATTATTCTGAGACCATATTTTCAGTATCACATGGTTTGTGGATGGCATGGATGAGTGATTAGAATAATGTATTTGAAAAAATAAAGTTTTTTCCAGAATTGTGGTTTGTAATTCGTAATGGATTGTGTTGGGATTTTTGATAACAATAATGAGATTTTTACATTAATTTAAAGTCCTATAATAAATATATATAAGATAGGAATATTGACCCTCCAATATTATCAGAATCTATATTAGTAACTTGGTATGAAGGACCACATTTTGATGTGAAATTTTATTATGATGTGAATCATTGATTAAATTTGAGACTAAGTTGTTATGTTTTAATAAAGTGTAATAGAAATAATATGGTGGAACCCATGTTAAATAATTTCTGAATTTGAAATTGTTTTGGGTGATGAAACAGTATTCTAGACATAAGGTGCATGTTATATGGACTGAGAATGTACATCACAATTTATTGTATAGTTTTCCGGATTGAAGCAACCCATGAGTCTAGAAGCTTATTGATTTTTGAGAAGTTTGTTTTTCTATGTTTTAACTAAATATGGAAGTTCATGAATCAAAAATACCCAATAGATTGTTTTTATAATGTTAAAAAACAATATATATAAATTATAAAATTACTAAATGAACATAATAAAATAATAGGAATTGAAAATAAACTAGATGAAATTAGATATCTAGAATATAATAATCTGACGTCTTTAAAAGTGATCATTAGAATCAATTCCTTATCATTTTTATGAAAAAATTTACAGGGAGTGTAATCATACTCATTTAACCTCATATTGTATAACCATTTCGAGTATCCCATAAAAATATAATGATATTTAAAATTGGTTTTACATCCAATATCTAGAATAATAAATCAGTAATAATATAAAAAAATTAATTCTCGATCAATGATTACATTGAACGAACTATAATATAAATTATTATATTAGAAAAGATTGATGTTATAAAATTTTGTATCATTGACTTTGTGATTAATTAAAAAAAATTAATGATAGGCTCATTGAGTTTATCACCAATTGGATGAGTCTTCTTGCACACCCATGAGTTATAATTTCCCCTATTAATATATTCTAAAAATTTCTATAGTGATTTTATAAGACAATGTAGTCTATATGTAATTTTTAAAGAAATAACATTCATTATTTTGATAATATTTAGAAATAGTGAAATGACTAGATTATGAAAATACTCAAACCATTTAAAATTATTAATATAAATCACTACTATATAACAAAATGGGTAGAAATTAAATAATCACTATTTTATCATTCATGTAAATAGTGGACCAAGACCCATATTTTGATCCATATGGGTTATAAGTTGTCATACTACCAAAAACATAACCACTATAGTAGTATCCTAACATCAATAACCCAAAACCACAATATTCTTATGGAGAATAATGTTACTGAGAGATTGAGTTCAAAAATAGAGGAATATAATCCAATTGAGCAAATAAAGTCTTTAGTTTATTCATATATTTATTAGAGGAAAAATAAATCACATATCCCATGATCATTAAACCAAACTAATTAGTTTCAATGTAAATAACGTTATTTTGAATTTAATCATATTAATGTTAATCCCCATAAAAACTACATCATTTTCAACAATACTATATAGAAATTGTTTGATAATAGAGAGTTAACTTTTTATACCCAATGAATACTAAAAACATCCATCACTTTCCTCATCTTGATGGGGGAAAATGGTGGCAATAATTGATCAATGAATGACTAAAACAGTTGGCAATTTAATTTCAATGAAATCAATTAACATTTTTACCAATATATTGTTGAAATGAGATGAGGCATACCAAAATCATTCCAAAACCATAAAATCATATTTATTATAAATTTCATATATATTTTTGAGATAATTCAATATATGTTCCTTGAATTTAGTATATTATCCATTAATAGTAAAAAAACATGTGAAGGGAAAAAGATATGTATTTCCAACTAGAAAAAGTTGTAAATGAACCACACTAGAGAAACTTAACCCACATTATATGAGTAGTATCAAAAGGATTCTATAAAAATCAAGAATATTACATTCTATTATGAGTTATTAAAAGACTTATAAATTTAATATTAATAACATTCAATACATGTGAGAGGTAAGTGAGGAATAGGCTAAGTTATACACAACCAAAAACTACCTAGTATGAAAAACCCAATACAAGACAACATCATCCATGTAGAGAGAAACAAAATAATGGCGATATATAATACTTATCATAGAGATTTGATGTAGAATCCATGGCCTCCCAAAAAATTTTCATTTCTCATAGAGTTACATAATAAATTAGATGATCTATCATTATGATAAGTAAATTATAGAATTTCAAATCCTAAAATTTCTATCCCTATTGTAGAAATAGCACTATATCCAAGTATTTTTGGGAATTAGTCTTCTAAAAAACTGAAATACATTTTTCGAAATAATAAAGATTGTGTCCATAGTTGTAAATAAATTCTACTATCATAAAAGTATGATGTGATGAAATATCTTATTATTGATCCAACATGGTTCTCAAAATTTTAAACACATCCCTAATGTGAGTGGCATAGATATTTCTTTATACAAGACATAATATATCACCAAGTGTATAAAATAGTGTTAAATGTAGGAGTGTTTTATTGAATATATAATGAATTTACTAACAATAAACATCTGATTATCTACATAGTACATGATCAAGGGATAATTCTTGAATTTATTATAAACCCTTTATAAAATTTTAATGAAATAGATGTTCTCTATATTTTCATCGAAAATGAATAAAGGGTGGATAATTTCTCATTCATAATCCTTTATAGACATGGTTTAATGTTTTCTCAATTGATCCCATTGACCTAAAAATCCTATTATATGACAAGAGAATGAAAAATATACTATTATGTTTTATGATTAGATCCCATGTCAGTAATCTATATTTCTATAAAATAGTTTGGTAGTTATGATACAGAATCCAATATCTTGTAAATCAGGACCAATCCCTATATGCATGCGATGGTTACATTGTTATATTCCATGTAAAATATGTATTCCACCTTTGGATAGGTAGTTATGTATCATAGAAAATATTCACATTGTGAAACTTGTGAATATTTGTTCAATAAAACTATATTTATAAATGTACCCAAAAAATAAATCATTATAAACTAGAAGCACTATCTGTATTTAAGATTACCCATGTCAATCTATATGATGATCTGATAGAAATTGTAAAATTTATTATTATCATTTTTGGGTCAACATTCGAATAAAAATCAAACTAATGTGTGGTCAAAGTGAATGAAAAATGATATTAAAACTACATTTTAGCTTATAAAGGACCCATAGAGGTTAAATTAAACAAACCATGAGTACTGTGGAAGGAAATAAATCCATTTTCCATATGTAGATGAAATTTCGTATGTTAAAGGGAAAAAATAATTATTGACTAATGAATAATTAAAAAAACATTTGGATATCAATGGTGTATTGAATACTTATAGAATTAAAAAGTAGGTATTGGGAATCCCCATCAATATTGAAAATTTCATTATTAAATTGTAAAACCCTATACTATTCCTCAATATCATTACCATAATTAGTAATGCACTTGATAAATAAATAGAATTCTAAACCCCCTCATCTGAATCCAATGAGATATATTAATATTTCTTCCACATGAAAACAAGTAGGATCTTGGTTATTCTTCCATTTGGTTTTAAGTTGGTATCACAATAATGTTTTATCACAATATATCGGTGAATATTATTATTGAAAAGGATGCATTGACCACATTAATCAATGATGAAATAACTCTTATAGAACAAAAAAAAATATTTTATTACACAAGGAATACGAGGAATGTTTGGTGCCTTCTTAACACATTGTTTATATTTTTATTATTAATAATTATATCTATTTTTTAAATTTATTTTCATTAATTATTATTATTAACATATATATCATCATATTAAAAATAATTAATTCAAGTGTCACTATTTAAATGTTACAATACATATAGAAGAAAAAATTATATATCTTATTATTCATTACTATTAGTGTTTTTTATTATTATTGAGCAATCACATGCGATTTTGAAAACAATATCACTTAGATTAAGATCTTTTGAATTGAAAATTATGTGAAATGTATATTATGATTTAAATACTTTCTATTTGGATTTTCAATATCTAAAAAATATGAATGTTATAATTTTCTTAAAGTGAAATATTTATCACAAAAAATATGTTTTAAATATATTTTTTAATTTATATGATTTATATCCCATGATATTATAGTGTTATTTATAGAATATTTTATATTAATACATATTTATTATATTTTAAACAAATTAATTATATTTCATTGATTTACTAAATCATAAGTTATGGAATATGAAAAAATATTTTTTGTTTATAAAATATGTATATGGAATGACAAACTAGTAAGAACATGACATCATGAATTTGAAAACATGGAAAGCTTCCATATTTTTAATAAAAGTATGGTAAACATAGCCCATATGAAAATATATTACAAATTATGACATATAACTCATTCGAGGAGTTCTGGTCAACATATTTTTTGGGGCCTACCAATTTGTAGGTGGCCACACCAGGGCTCATATATCACATTCCACGACCCCTACCCACAATGATACTACAATGAGGGTAGAGAGATAGTGAATCTTGATTTTCACAAAATTGTGGACCTCGGTTTGATATCAGCACCATGGTTATATTAAACATGCATATGGGAGGCATTACCCTATAAGAGAAATATGAAGAAGACAGAGACACAGAGAAAACAACAATGAAAACCATATCAAACACACAAAAATACACACACACATATATATATAAGAAAACAAAATTTAAAACATTAAAATACAAAATTTAATGAAACAATTGAAATTAAAATTACATGTACCCAAAAGATAAATATGGTAGTAACTACTAAGCCCATACAGCTCCTACAAAACCACATTCTATTAATATACAACTAGACATCCAAATTACTCTAAAGAACCAAAAAATAATTTAAATACTTGTAGGGTGTGCATAATATTATTTTCAAAAGTATAATCCATGTATCCTCTCATGAAAAAAATAATGATAGCATGTTAAATCAGAATGAACAATAGTAAAACTATGTCTTCAACAATATTTTTATATTATTTTCCTAGCTCCAACTCGGATAACTATCTCAAAGTATAACATATATTAGATAATATAATATATTAATAAAACATCAATGATACACTGATCATACATCCCCATTTGTTTCACTTTTTTCCCACATTTCATGTCCTGGGCATCTATCAATAAATTTATCTTAGCATGAAGACACTTGGGAAAGGCATCATGACTTGCTCAACCTACTTTGTATAACCACACCATCACATATCACATATCCAAATATAGAAACCATGTGGGTTCTAAAATCCACCCCAACTTGTATAATGTATTTAAACCATCAATAATTATACCTCAACCCAGTACATCCCATAAAACAAGTAACTACCGTTATCCATCATAATTTATACACATCATACCTATAATAATAATTTAGATACTATATACTATAATAAAAGTTTTTGAAACTACCCCAAGACATCATATACCTCTAAAAAGATATATTATAAACCTATCCAATGTGAATACCAACAAAATAAACTACAAATAGAATAGAGTGGGTCTATAGGGGGTATTCGACCATCTATCCACCCACTAGGGTGTAGGGGAAAACCCCAACCTAGTGTCCACTGGGTGTCTTCTTCCCTGACCAAATTTGATGGGGTATCATATGAAAATATGAAATATATATGATATAATATATCATACAACCACACCATTGACATAAATTATTTTTGGAATCAACTACAGCTAATGTCACTCAGCCTCCTAGAATCCTCTTTTAAAAGAAGATATTCTATAAGAACACAATCACCTAAAATATGTAAAAATAATCTTCTTAAATTTATATTATTTCCATCATTTTATTAATTAATTATCCAATAATTAACTAATAATATCTTTCAAAATTATATTATATTAAAATAATCATTAGATAAATGTCTATATCGTTTAGGAAGAAGAAAAAAGAAGTTAAATGTTTATCATGATTAACATGTTTTGAGAATTTTCATTCCATCGTCAACCAACCCTATGGGTTAAAATGTTATTTAATCATTATTAGAATAAGTCCATATCCATGTACTCTAGGAAAAAAATCTTAACCTACCACAATAGGAAACAAGAAACTATAACCTCCAATTACCTCAAGACATCAAGAGTGAAATGCAGATAAATAATAAACTCAACCATCTATTTTTAATCAAATTAAAGAGAGCATATGAGATCTCATCATCTCATTAATAGGTAATCCAAAATATTACCCTTTACATGACATATGGTTCCTTCCCTGAAACCCATAAGCATATACTGATTCATATCACTGTCACATGAATTATTTACAACCACATCATTTGGGCATCCCCTCCAAAACATCCCATCAGCCATCCCAGGCCCACCATAGCATGTTCTCATCACATCGGGACCTCCCAACCCCATATAAGACATTGCAGGCCCATCCATATCAGGATTATATCACAAGGCTCAGATCTTGAGGTCAACACATAGAATAATGAAAAAACAAGAATGTAATAGGGAAACATGATCCTTAAAACAAGGAAATCAACCACCTCCAAAAAATGAGTTGTGGTGACTCTAAAATAATGCACGTAGACTTCTCAAGAAAATAGGTAACTCAATCACCATAAAAATATAATATCACTATCACAAAACACGTTATTATTCCATTATTTTTTAATCAATTAATTTACTAATATGTTCCAACTATGGGAAACATATAGTGTCAATCTATAATAAGCTATCAAACGGAAAAAAACAATCTTATAATTTTTTCTTATTTCAAAAAACATTGGGAACCACCATACTCAATTTATTTGAATTTTCAATTATTTTTAAATTACATTAATCATATAGAATATAATATATATTTCATTATGTTAATTTCAATGCTTTTATTATTATCAAATTATAATAACCACCTGATTAAAATCATTACTATTTAATAATTAATTAATTGAGTAATTGTCAATTAAATGAAGAATTATATTCTTTATCATCTTTATTCAGGGATAATTTTTTTAAAATCATATTATAAATGTAACACTATCTAGAAACAATGAGGAAAACCGTTATTAATGTATAGAGAAACAACACTAACATGTGACCGCTATCCAATTCCTTTAACCCAGATCACAAAATATTTGGTAAATTTTATTTCCATCGAAAAGGATAATTTTTTAACGATTTATGATACCAAATTATTAAATTTATTAGAAATTAATCTCCTACCACAAAATCATTCCACATTCTTCATTGGATATCTGACCACATTAGGAATATTGGATTAGCTATCCTTCAAGAACTACACCCAACCAAGGATGTCGCATCACAACCACACAAACAACCATGCAGAATAATGTTATAACTTTTAGAGAGAAAAATTAATATCATAGAGAGAATAATGATGGTGAAAAATAGAATCAGTAAAAAAAACTGAAAAAAGTGGGATAAGTATTTGGATCGATAGGGATCACCAAATATGTAAAAAAAGACATGGAATGATTATAATCAAAGGGATTTCCAAATTTCATTGAACAAATCCACTAGTAACCACGAATAAGGAGAGTGAGAAATAGGTTGAAGGGTTTAGAGTAAGCCATATCATTTAAAACATTTAATGATGTAGATAATTAGTTATTGATGTGATGTGTAATCCCATTTCTCCTTATATAAACCATAGGGTTCAGTTTAAAAAACATGTTATCATTTTATTATTTTACCTGAAAAAATAGACATTGTGAACCTACCCAACATAAGTCATGAACATAACATACAATACCTAAATGAATTACATAGAATTTATTCTCCTTACTTCTATAATTTTCATCATCCAACACATCCTAACTTATTCCAAGCCTCCTCTGAGTACCACGATCTTTATAAACATAAAATGGTCAGTCTCATCACATATAGTAGCTTACATTATCTACCTCCCAAAATATTATCTTCCTCAAGAATAAAAAAAGAGATAAAACAAAATGGGTTACTTTGAACATCCACCCCATGAGATAGCATTCAATGATATCTACTTTATCAGATGAAGAAGTGAAAAACCATGAAACAACCACAACCACCCTAAAAACTCAACTAGTGGTGACAAGTGTCAATAAAGAATAAATATACAATAATTATCTTTAAAATACCATATAAAAATAAAAAAATCATCAACATCCATATGACAAAATGTAACAAGATAAGAGATAAATGTCAAACAGATTGGGGTACTGAGAATTTATATGTGACTCAAGTTCCAAAGTACAATCCTTCTTTTCACTATGCATCCAAAAGACACAATCCAATGGTTAACATTCATGTACCACATCTTATCTAAATAATCTTAGATATACTCTAGCCAATCCTTTATGGTTTTTCTGTCATCAACATTGATCTCTCTCGAATCAACTACATTAAAATCATCATGAAGATAATAATATAGCTATGAAAAGTGCAAAACATCATGTATCATTCTAATCTGATGGGGTTGTTTTATCTAATAAGACACTATTGCAACATGATCCACCAACTCCAAAGGAACAAAATGTATGGGATTATTATTACTACCACGTCCTATCCTTTTCCTCCATTGATGAGGTGTTTCCTTAAAGAACACATGATCTCTTGAAGAAAACTCCATATGTCTCCAGTTATGATTGGAATATGATTTATTATTATATTGTGCATCCTCCATCCTCTTACAAAATACCTATAAAATATCTTCCATATTATGTACATGTTCTGACATCAGAATTGTAGCCTCATTGACCCCAGTCCAACATAATGGAGAATGTAATGGTTGGCCATAAAAATCATTGAACGATCTTATACCAATGGTGGGGTAGAAACTATTATTGTAAGAAAACTCTACCAATGGAGGTTCCTCAAAAATGAACCTCTAAAATTCATGACACAAGATTATAAAATTTCATCAAGAGTCTGGATAGTTGTAATGCCCCTACACTATTTACCCAGAGTCAGTGCATTATTTCATAACATTGGCATGATCATAAGGAAATCATGTCTCGAAATACCTATCAGTTTATTATTATTGGAAACAAGATTCATACATAAGTTAAACATTACAACTTGAAAAGAAATACGACATGAATTTATTACATTAGAAACATCCAATCCTCCTAGATCATGCTTTATTGTCACTCATAACTAACTTCATCATATCCTAGGTAAGCGAATCATAAGAAAGGGCTGCGCTCAAATGCTCAGTAAGTGTAAGCAATACAGCAGAAGACAACAAAGATATTAAGCGTGGTGAATAATTGAAACCACATGCCTTAACCAATAATAAACATGAATACTTTTATGGAAGGAGTATGATCTGAGTAAATAATGCCATAATAAAACATTTTCAGGGGTATTATACTAGTATAATGACCACATGAACCATCAATATTATTTTCATAATGAGGGAATGTATAATTCCGGACATTCTGAAACATTTTGTCACGGCCTTGGCCAAGATGTCTAAAAATTATTAAGGCCACAGCCAAAACCATATATCAAATTGGGAACGCCCTTGACCAATTCCAATTTAAGTTGTTTCATGAGACCTACCGATGCATAAAGGAGCTATAGCGGGCTCCACCCATCACTTAATAAGTCCAATACATTCTTCATATGAAAATTTTGAAATATAACTTAAACATTCATATTCAAACTAGAAAACAAAATATCAATACTTTAACCATAAATCATGAATGGTATAAAAATAACACATCCACAGTCAAAATAATAAAAAAACCTTCTATACAATATGGAAGATTTGTGTCATAATAAATCGACTTCAAACAAGTATAAAATCCATCAAAGGACGTTGACATAGATGAAATCAAAACTATTTGAGAGAAATATCATTTTTCTTTTTTTAAAATAATTTAAACTTACATAATTATAAAATAAAAAAAATTATTTTGAAAATATTCTTATAAGCTTGTATGGGAAGATTTGATGATGTTATTATGGCAGAAAATAGCCTCAACCATCGTATAAGTTAAAAAAATACATTCTTGCCTTAATTTTCTCGAAAAGGATAAAAAGTACCTTATTTGGAAAACGACGGAACGATTACAATAAAACCATTTTATAAAAAGTCAAAAAATGGAATAAATGAATTTAAACCATAGTCTATTAAATAGTAAAAATGTTTTGGAATAAATTTTTAAGATACATGGATGTGGAGGATAAAGAGGTCCCAGTAGATACTTAAAGAAAAACAACCTTTGATAATAAAGATATTGTGAAATTAACCCTTACCATGTACTTTTCCTTTGTTGAAGGTCGGTTAAACTCTTGAATAGTGGTGAAATAATTATTATTAAATTATACAAGAATATTATATATTAATATGATATCATATATGATCTTTTAACATTGATTTGTTAATAATATCTTAGTATTATCATCATTTCTAGTGTTAACGAATTCATTTTCCTTTATATTATTTGTTATGTGAGTAATATTTGTTAAGGATGTGATGCATCTTATTCATATCAAGAATTATATCAAGTCTATAAACATTATTTTTAATCATCATGTGAAAATTATTCTTCAATGGATACGATGGGGATAGAATCTCTTTGCATTCGTGGAGACTGTAATATGTACATACGCAGGAGAGATAATATCATAATTTTGATATTAAAATAATATATAATTGGATATTATATCATATATACATAATAATTATCATGATATATTTATTATTTACATCAATTACACATCATTACTATTCCTATCCAAATAATAATGTATTGAATAACAATTAAACCACGACGTGGAGACGGAAAGCCATAAGTACACAGGTTTAGTGACATGTCATTCAAAGGATGGATAGAATATTGAATATGGTTGTACCAAATTTATAATAATATCATATTATATAGAATATACTGGAGTTATCATTTTACAATGGAAACAACACAGAAAGTAGAAGTGGAAGAAGAAAGGAACTTAAAAGAGGGTGGTGAAATCATTAGCTCTTCTTCGGGTTATTCCTTTTGATGTGATCAAAAGGGATATTTATGTTCGATTTATGACTAAAGGAAGTCCTCTAGTATGAATTTAAGATAGTTTAGAGGGTATTTGGATAGGTTTTGGCCAATATAGAAGGCTTTTAAGGTGTGAATTAGAGAGAAGGGGGAGTGCCATTTTATAAGAGGAGTGTGGGGCACCTTAGGAAAATATAGAAATATTATTTTATAATAAAATATTTTCGGTTTATAATGGCTCCAAAGTGGATTATGTAATTCTTAAGGTAGGGATGGGTAGAAACCCACTCAACCAATAGGTTTTATACAGGTTTGGGTCACTATATTAACATTATCTTCTAGATGTAACTCTTAGTTAAATAGTTTGACTTTTACCGTGTCTCTTTGTATTTTTATATTATATGGTTAATAAACATACCATAAACATCCAAGAGAACCCCAATAGGTTCATTAATGAAATATATAATATTATTTAGGCTCTTTTTTCAAACCGTATACTTTTAGGAATATTATATCAACCAATAATATCGTATTTGTTTTAAAAACTCATTTATGTCAATTTTTAGATTATTTAGTAATTGATTTTTGTTAAAGTCCTAACAACATTATTAATTATAAATAAATTCATTTAATCCATCCTAACAATTAATATTAATCTATAAAATTTATGTATGGAATAAAAACTTTCAATTTAAATTTATGTTAACATTTATTATACCATTTATTTGATTCATTCATTAATAATGAAAATAATGCACCATCATTTTGTCATAAATAAATTTAATTATTCAATGTCTAAAAATTAAAAATAAAATACCATTATGTAAGAAATATTTTTAGTTTTCTAATAAATATTTTTAGTAGAATAGAGAACCAGTATAACCCAATGTAATAATTGGTTTACTAAAATATAGATGCTTATGTCATTTTTATATTTACTTTAACTTAATTAATATAAAGTGTCATTATCACTTACAAGTGGCTCCATGGAGTCCCAAAATAGACCCAAAGATGCCCATCTTCAGAAATGTATCATCCAATATGGTTAGGACACGTGTTAGGGAAATTAAATATTATTATAATATTATTTTTTACCCTTATTTACCAGATTTACCCTTTAACCTTGGTAAATAAAATATTTACCGAAGTAATTATTCAAAATATATAGAAATAAAAGTAACCTATTTACACAATTTAGACCTCCTGATTCTAAATATGGAATCCATTTTTCTTAATTCATAACACAGAAGTGACAGAAATTAAATTAAAATTAATTCTCGTTGACAAAACAAAAAGCGTGTTTTTAAGAAATAATAACTATCAAAAGATTGACATTTTCTTATGTCCAGTTTAATTTTAAAATTATGTCAAATGACCAATATTAGATTAAATGTTAATAATATAATCTAATTATAATTTAAAACCACTCAATAGTGTAATTTATCACTATTAATTATTTTTTATTAAAAAGTTGTTTTTAATTAAAATTAATTTTTTTACTATTCATCATAAACTGAATGTTTTTAGAGAAATACCAAAAATTCACCCTAAGCTAATTTTGATACTCCAAATAAAAAAATGATGTCCATTTTTAAAGAGAAAATTTATAAAATTTCAAAAAGTGGGTATTACTATTCATAATTGCTAGTTTTATTGGTTGTGGTGTGTTAGAACTCGATGTTGTGTACAACACACACTATTGTATTATTCAAAGAGAAGCGTACCATGGAATCTTGGGGTGTTACAATAGTTCACTCTGTCTAAAAACCCATATGTGGGTGAAAGGTAGAATTAAAAAATTACTATAAACTAAAATCATTTTAGAGACCTCTCTATAACTTATATTTAAAACAATGATTTCAATTAAAAATTATCATCCTTAAGACTCTATGGAGTTAGACCACCTCCTTTGAATATTTCCTTGAAAAATCCCCATAGAGTCTAACTCCCCGATTGATGTAAAGTGGTATTATTTCATCAATTGATTCACTATCACCCATATAACACCATAATATCATTAAGATGGATATAAATAAGTTACAAAGTCCATAAATATTTATTCCCACATCATTTTTTGTTCATGTAATGTATGGAGAAAAATATCGAGAAGACGATTCTTGACCTTCACCTTCTTGCAGACCAAACATCGAGAAAAACTGTATATCATAACTATTAAACCTAGGACCCCACCACTGACCTATCAATATTTAATATTTTTTTTAATGAATGGAATATACCACCAAACTAAAACAATGTAACTCCCAATGGAACATCTCACACATCACCGAGGGACCAAAAATATTTCCATGGAACTACACGTGGTGATGTCGATCATCAGTCCAACCATTAGGGTTTCAAAAAAACAACTCGGTGATGGAACTATTATCTAAAAAAATACAACCTATACCTCCAACATCTCCCATTTCATGAGACATCATTTAGTGTTATTTTATCCCTATATTGGAATATTTGGATTCATACATGGTATCACTATGTTAATTCCTTATTAGCACATCATATAAAACAATAACCTTTCTTAATTTATATAATACTTGAATTCATAATCCTATATTAATTCCATCCATTGAGACTGACCCAAGTTCAAGTCACATTAGGAGAAGACATACTTCAGGCTCTTATACTGAGTAAAAATCACAAATCTATCCCATATGAGGTAATGTCACAAAATATTCATAGAAAACACAAATGATTCTAAATATAGATTATGGGTGGAATAGTTACACCCATGGAGATGTAACTACTAAGACTCATAAAATGCATATGATTTCCACTACATCAGAACATAGCCCACGAAAAGACATGAACCATCATAAAAAACCTAAACTTGAACTGCTTATGATGTGAGAAAAACACATGACCACTACCAACATTATATTACAGTACTAAAAATAATCCCAACACATT
Organism: Viscum album; assembly: GCA_963277665.1. NCBI lineage: Eukaryota > Viridiplantae > Streptophyta > Magnoliopsida > Santalales > Viscaceae > Viscum > Viscum album. The sequence goes on from OY728134.1 coordinate 1,551,652,566, forward strand.
AAAATCCAAATTAACTTCAGATACATCTAGATCTATGATGTTAGAGGAATTAAAAATCTTGATAAATCAGCTACTAAATTCCTATAAGAGCACACACAACCATGGAAACTCCTCAACTCTTCTAATCCCTTAGGGGTTAACAAAGACACAACCACCTCTAACATGGATGGATCCCCATCTTTTCATCATGTAATAAAATACGCCACCTGAAATGGAATTTATGCTCCCCTAACCCACACATTAACAAAATCTCAAAAAATTTCTCATAATGAAGAACTCTGAAAATTGAACACAAATTCTCTACATGATCCTCCTCATACAAGGAGTACACAAGGAACTCATCATTGAAAACCACCACGAACATATCCAATAACACTCTTAACACTGAATTCATCAACCCCATAAACATAGATGGATCATTCATTACACCAGCAAAAATCAAAATGAACTCATAATTCTCAGGACGACAGGACAAAGACGTCTTGTAAATATCCTCAACCTTTACCCAAACCATCCAACACTAGGTATTTTATTTCAAAAGAGACAAATACAAGTACAACACAATTACAACACATGAGACCCCATCTAGGGAGGCTGAAAATAATGAAGACCCAGGGCATCACCCATAATCAGGTTCATCCCCTATGTCTTAAAAGAAGAAACATTAGAGTAACAAATCATAGGAAATTCAGGGACCCCAAGGAAGGCCAAGTAATCCACCACTTTGTTCCCTTCACGCCAAGTATGAGTGACCCTAACACTGTCAGAGAGGAGAGCCTTACAATGTATAATGGTATAGGTGATTGACCAAGGAGTGGTACCCCACCCAAGCAAAGCATCCTGGATGACCATTGAGTCTGTTTCAGCCTGCGCAACATTAAGGTTACTCTATTTACACATGGACAATCTTATGAGAATACAAGAGCCTCAGCCTGGACCGAACAACCACTACCATAGTGACCCGAGAAATCCAACACCACACTTCCACTATGATCGCGTAAGACCCCACCTCCACGCATGACATACGAAACACAAGACCCTTCAGTATTCAGCTTGAAACCTTCCTCAGGAAGAAACCAATGGATCCACCTCCCCTGTACCCTAGATCCATTCCTCCTAGCCTCATCTATCGGAGACTGAAAACAACTAAACGAAGGTGCCTCCTTCCTAATACCCACCAAAACAACTAGATTGATTAGCATGAACCTAGTTATGGCCACCACCGCCCTCCCTGTAGATGAAATCCCTTCATACTTGGAACGATTCCAAGCTTTCAATAACACCCAACAACCCTCTTTATAAACGAAATCCTGTTCCTTTGCCTCTCTCATATTATCGATGATTCCTTGAAACCATTGTTCCATGAACTGATCATGATTTCCATCATGGGAATAAAACCATTTGAACCCCCCAAACAAAACTCTAAACCTCACGACCCCAATCACCACCAATAAAAATATGATTCATGCTCTCCTCCTTCCTGTATTCACAGCAATGGTAACATGAGACTATACTAATGCCCAGTCGTTCGATGTTATAATCTGATATAATAGCATTGTACTGCATCCATCAAGTAAGAAAGTTAAGCTTTTTGGAACGATTATTCCACAACACCACTATGTTCTAGCTCTCCTAAGGACCCCTATCCAAGGTGCTTTTTCGAAAGTCTTTGGAATTGAAAATTCTTGATGAGGAGGGGGTAAACACACACCTATCCTTCTCCAAGTTGAGTAGGACAGATTTAAACACATTTTGTTGAGAAGAATCAAGGACCGATCTGAAGAAAGAGGGTGTTAACTAGCCTCTCTAAAAATAAAATAAGTGGAGCCGGCCACCCTGGATAACCCATCACCTTCCCCAACAAGTTCTTATGACAAAGAGGCCACTCCCCTCCCCGAAAATCCATTGGGAATAAGGAAGGTGCATGGTAATGATACTACATACGACAACCCATAGAGACTCCCCTGATCCAAAGGATGACCCATGCCTGCCATGTATCTCTGAGACAAGCATCTCCCATATAGGGTATGTTCATCTACGATTTCCCATGTAAGCTTTAAAAGTACCCCATGCGTTGTCTCTGACATGCTCCTGACATTGATCCCTCCTTCCCCAAGTGGCTGACCTAACATCCCCCATGCGACCCATGACCTTTTCCTTTATAATGAGGCATCCTAGATAAACTGATCCATGATTCTATCCATGGACTTGATGACCCCCTTCGGCACACTCGTAGAATCCATTGCATGCATCAGCATTACAGACAACACGCTGTTCACTAAAGTGATATTCCCCACAATGATAGTAAATGGGTTTTCCAGTCCAAAATGCGGGCCAACATCCTCTCAACCACTTTGTTAAAATCCATGGTATGCATCCTACTAGATGAAATCGGTGTACCCAGGTATTCCATTGGCAAATATCCCTTCCCTATACCCAAGTCACCACTCATCCTGGCCACCCTCCATTCGTCACAAGTACTAGAAATGTAAAAATTAATCTTCTCCCTATTAACAACCTAGCCACTCCATCGACAATAATCCCCCCAGATTTTGATAATCTCTTAAATTGACCCCCTCCCAACATTCATGAAAATTATAGTATCATCTGCATACATTAAGTGTGAGATGGCTGGACTTCCATGTTTCTCCCTGAAAGGGAGAATCTCCCCATTACCAACACTTTTATTAATCATCCTACTAAGGGTGTTCTGCCTTAGTATAAATGTACTCAGAGATAAAGCATCCCCTTACCAAAGACCATGAACCGTTTTTAAGAAACCATACATTCTCCCCATGAAAGATGTCTCCATCCACGGAGATAAAACACACCTAAAGATGATATCGCACAACCACTTTGAGAATCCCATATTGGAAAGAACCCTGTTGATAAATCCTCATTCAACCCTATCATACTTCTTGCTCATTTCAAACTTCACCGCCACATTATAGCCACGAGATTTCACAGTCAGATCCCTCATCATCTCTTGAGCCATCACCATGGATCCTTGTATTGAACGTACATGCACAAAACTGTGTTGTTCCAGAAAAACCCATCGAGGTAGACAACTTGACAACCTCCATTTGATCTCGCAAGCCAAGAATTTTTAGGGGAAATTTCATATACCCAACATACAATAATGATTGAGAGAAGAGGGGGCTTTAGTCTTCTATAATAAAATCAATGAAGTTGCAGCTGCAAATTGAGGGATAATACCACTTTGAAAGAAATCCTTAATATCCCAAACTATCTCCCATTTAGTAACCTCCCAAGAACCCTTGTAGAAAGGCCCCGGGAACCCGTCAAGACTAGCTGCACTGTCTGGATTCAGATTCCACACGGCCTCCTTCACTTCCTCCTCCTCAGGGATTCATTCCAGCATCACATTCTCCTGGTCTGAGAAAATATTTGGAATCACCTCCCAAAGAAAATCCTCCATAGAAGGATACCCCCTAGAAATAATTTCATTCAGACATTCCATGAGGACTTTAAATAACTTCAAAGCCAAACCCCCAACCACCTCCCTATCATTCGAAAATGATCTTCCCTCTATCCCCTGGTTAGGCTTCTCAAAGCGTCGCTTATCCCTAATGCATGCAAGGAAGTAGGTAGTATTCTTGTCCCCATCAGATGGTAGATTTGTACTCACATCATCCTGTAACATAGAAGCCTATATCCTATATATAGATATCAATATTGGATACATGCTAAGTTGTTCCTCAATTAAAAACTCTATCTCATGTTGAGGGGGAAATTCCGAAGCCTCCTTTAGAAATTCATTAGGGTACTATTCCAACAACCTAGAAAAGACTGAATGTTGAACCTATATTGTGCTCATCATTATCTCATACATCAATGATAATATTTACGAAACATGAATTTAACACATCTATGGGTCTCTCTCACTAATAATCACTATTATCTCTCCAAGAACATCATAAAAAAACAACCATCACCTTGAATAAATCTAGGATAACCTTCACCAAATTCAAAGAATCCATGCCATTGATGATGTAATATGTATGTATCCAAAAACATATAAAATCTCCCATTAGAGGTTCTACACTAGGACTAGATCATAGTCTACACATACATCGTACAAGTTATCTTGACCTCCAACTATCTTAGTCAACACTGAGGGAATTGTATTACTTTCCATCGCAAGTCATAAATAAAGGAAAATGGTAGGTGATATAAAGGTTTATATCACTCTTGATTCAAAAAAAATCACATACCAAGGTATAAAAAGGAAGAGGGTAAGTCAAATGAAATCTTGTTCGCTATATACTAGCGACACTAGAGCATTAAGATAACCATGATCCATATCATGACCTCTCTGGCCCTTATAACAGCCACTTTTACAAGAATTATATTAACTATGAGGATGAGTAGAATCTTTGGGTTATGTTCTATGTGGCCTATAGCCTAGCTTCTAGTCCCAAACGGGATGACCCTACTGATGATTCCTCAACAGGAATTTCAAAATAGTGGATCCTAATGTGGAAGACTTGGAATGTAGAGACCCGAAGCTTATCGTACATGGACATTACATTACTTTTGCAGAATACTTAGTACATAACTAAAACACACACACAAGGATCGTAATAGTTTAGTGTCTTTGGAAACTCGGAACGTAATCTTCTAATCGTGGGGAAAGATCTTCAATATCTCCCATAAAGATCTTCCCTTTTTTTTACCTAAAAACCTTTCTTTATATCCTGGGGAAAAGAAAACATAAAAGGGTGAGCTCAAATTCTCAGTAAGGGTAAACAAAAGAAATATCAATCACATCATATACCTAAGAACATAGCTTTTGGAAATCTTAACCTGCAAAAGAGCTCATAATATCATAACATGGGATAAATCATAGAAGTGTAAATGAGATCTCCATAATCATAACATAAAACTTGAAACTTTGTGGCATGCACACATAATCATGGAAAATCATTTCTTGTTAGTCAAGACACATTTCCAAGACTATCTTAGTGGACAAAGTCCCTTTCTGAATCGAGTAACCCTCGTTTCAGTCCTGTTTCACTGAACCGGTATAACCTACCGTTCCAGCCCTGTCTATCTCAAGAGATATAAAATCTTTACCCAATGCATTGGAGGGAGATATAGGTCCCACCCATCTCATAATGAATCCTTTCTTATGTGTGCCACATAATCATAAACCATACATCATAGCGTAACCCATGTAATAAAAACGGGATTCTTAAACAACATGACATCATAAAACAATTCATATAAGATAAAGAAATTCATAAAAATATTTCCATCACAACATAATCAAACCAATGTAATAATAGGGATTAAAAACAGAACCCTTTATTGTCTTAGATGGAAAATAATTCTGATAAAACACTTGAACTCCATTCTTGAGGAAAATATCCTTTCTTTTTCAAAAAAACATTTTTCCTTTATTAACATGTCATACAATTTTAAACTAAAATAAGTTGATTAAAAATAAAATTTAAAACTTGTTATTGAGGCTTCTTGGAAATAATGTTTTAAAAATCCATTGATGCCGTATAAAAAAAACATTCTTCTCGTACTTTTTTCGGAAAAGTCAAAAAGTACCTTTTAAGAAAAACGACAAAAGATTCCTTTCATATTCTTTACTAAAAACTCACCGAAGGGTAAAATAGGATTTAAACAATTCTAGGTGGATGTAAATAATATTACATATTGAGAAAACATGGATGTGGATGATAAAATACACCCCAGTAAATACTAATGTATAAACAATCTCAGATAAAAATGAGATTGTGATATTTCCCTTACCTTAGGTCCGAATTGCTTTGTAAGTGTCCGAACCTCCTGTATAATGATTTAAATCATGTTATTGACTTATTACAGAATCATATTCATTGTTATGATATCATATATGGTTCACTTATGACATTATATTACCCGTTCTTTTGTAAATTCCATGTTAAAGAAGCGTTTTGGGTAAAATCGTTTCATTTATCGTAGGTGTTTTGACTTGTTGTTCTTGACATCATTATTACTTATATCATGATTTACTCACTTCCAGAATATAAAATATGATTTATATATCATATATATTCAGTATATATATATATATAATAGGTAGATAAATAAAATGAAAAACACCGTTCATGGAGACGGTAGTCCGTACGTACGCATGAACGCTGTTTTCCTTTCCTTATTGTCTTGAAATGGAAGTAAGTAGATGACATACATATGTATATATATACATAAATCCAGTAGCTTTATAATGTCATATATTTCATTATTATTTCTTATATATACATTATAATCATTCTTAAATGGTTAACATGGAGAATGAATCTCATCGCGTCGTGGAGACGGTAGTCCGTACGTACGCACGAGCGATGATATCATTTCTATAAATATTGAATTGAATTGGAGTGGATAATAAAATATATCATAATCAATATGATGTTGTAATAACTATGTATAGTTATTCTTTACACCATTATACCCATCCATGTAAGGTGGTGGTGGAAAAATAGATTACACCACGGCGTGGAGACGGTATTCCGTACGTACACACGCGCAGTGATTTATTTTTCCGTAGGATGGATAGATGGTGAAATAGGGTTGTTTCATACTTATAATAACATATCAGTATATGAGTGATACTGATGTTATTACTTCATAATGAAACAACCTAAGAAGAAGAAGTGGAAGAAGAAATAAAGATGAAAGAATTGGTAACGGTAATTACCTCTTCTTTGAAGTGCCTCTTTGAGACCCCCTCTTAGGGCACTAAAATTGGTCTTTGAGGAAGACCAGAACCTCTAGGATGTTTTTAGGGAAGTGTAGAAGATATTTTGGCAGGGTTTGGCCGAGCTTGAGTGCTCAAATTGGTGTGAGGAGGAGGGAGAGGAGGTGTCCTCTTATAAGGGAGGAGAGGGGCACCTTAGGAATACCTCAAAATATTATTTTATTTTAAAGTCAAAATCGGTTTATAATGGTTCCAAAGGGTATTATTTCGAAGATAAAGTGGGGATGGGTCGAAATACTATCAACCAATAGGATTTAGACAAGTTTAGGTTATTGTTTTAACCTTATCAATTAGATTTAACTCTAAGTTAAATAATTTAACTTTTACCGTGTCTTTTTGTTTTCTTTCACTATATGGTTAATACACTTACTATAACATGCCAAACGAACCCCAAATTGTTTATTATTAAACTATATATCCTTATCTGAGTCATTTGGCCGAAACTTAGAGTTTTAAGAATAATATAACAATTAATAATATAATATTTGATTTAAAAACTATTTTGTGTCAATTTTGACACTATTTGATATATGATTTTTGTGAAAGTCATAACAGAATTATATGTTCGAACAAAGTTGATTAAACCAACACTAATATATCATAGTAACCTAGAAAATTAGTGGAATTCATAAAAAGTCTCAAATTATATTTATTTTGGTGTTTATAACATCAATTATGTCAATATTTCATTAATAAGATAATTACTGCATCATCATTGTGTCAAAAATAAATTAAATTATTTGATGTCTAAAAATTACAAATAAAATACCATCATGTATTAAATCTTTTTAGATTTCTAATGAATATTTACAATCGAATTTATCTTATGTATAACCCCATATTAAAAATGATTTACTTATTAAACTTTGATTTTAACTATTTTAACCCTTCTTTAAATAAATTAATAATAAATGTCCTAATCTAATCCAAGAGGGCCTAAATGGTCATATTTTATTCCTAAGTTTGTTTTTGGTCGAATTAAATTTGTCCAATAGAATTAGGACATGTGTTAGGGTAATATTAATATCATATTTACCCTTAGTTACTCTATTTACTATTAACCGCGGTAAAAAAAAGTAAAAAGTTACTATTCACCAAAAATTATTTTCATCTCATTGAACCACATTTTACTTACTGACATCAACCGTGTCTCTCGGATTTTTGAAATTCCATTCACAGAAGCGGTAAAATTAAGTTTTATGAAAAATTCAGTTTTTTAACTACTACTTAGTAGTTTCACTATTCATCAAAAATTGATGTTTTTCAGAACAGTGCCAAAATTTCATCCCAAGCTATATTTCATATTCCGAATTCAAAAAATGAAGTCTATTTTACCAAATTCATTACATAAAAGTTGCATTAATTAATTTTATAATTAAATCCCGCTGTTAAAACAAATAGCGTGTTTTTAAGAAACAATATCTATCAAAAGATTGACACTTGTTTATGTCTAGTTTAAATGTGAAATTACATCCAATGACCAACATTGTATTAAATTGTAAAAATATATTCTAAATATACTTTAAAACAACTCAAATTAATGATTTATCACTATTAATTATTTCGATTAAAAAAAGTTGTTTTTAATTATAATTTAGTAATTTTCACTATTCATCAGAATATGAAAGTTATCCGAAAAATACCAAAATTTCACCTTAGGCTAAATTCGATACTCCGAATCCAAAAATGAAGTCCATTTTAAAATTTCTAAAATTTAAAAAGTGGTTATTACTATTCATAACGGCTAGTTTTAATAATATTTTAATAGCATATCATTGTTTCGTGAAACTCAGTATTACGTACCACACACGCTATCGAGGAAGGTTGCGATTGCGTGTAATGCAAGGAAAGTCAAGGATGCTTGTTGTGCAAGCTCCTTTTGGTGTAGCGTACAACACAAGACATTAGTGAAATAAAAAAGAATATTTTTCATAAAATCTCGGGCTGTTACATTCTACCCCCCTTAAAATGAATTTCGCCCTCGAAATTCGTCGGGGTTATAAATAGTTTACTATTCAAAAGTTTCATTAATAGAAACCCACATCGTAAAAAGGAATACCAAAACTTGGCTTTAAAAACTAATGTATGAAATGTAATGATTACCCAAATAACCTAATCACTGGGTTTCCACATAGGTGAAAATAAGGATATGGAAGAGAAATCTAACCATCATGTTCTGATGGAGAGTGGTAGAGAAAATGGCTATGGAAAATCCAGTAATAAAAAATCCATAAATTTGTGACGATCTAAGGTACCATCTGATTCATCAGGTATAAGATCACTAGGACGACATTTTTGGTTTTCAAGATCGTTTCCCTAAATTTGAAAATTTGAATTAGAATAAATACTTTCTTTATTTTGGTACAATCTCACTATTGTTCATGCCTTGAACAATTTCCACTTCATCTCTTAAATAAATGAAGTTGAATTTGTTATTCGTGAAGTGTTAGCAAATCATGTGATAGAATGACGGATCATTCCATCTGTCTCAAAAGGTTAGCAAAATTTATATACATAAGTCGATCTATAGTGGGATTAATCATATATGGTTCCTAAAAGGGGCTTATACCTCATATATCATACTGCTTAATATAATAACACTAGTTTCTACTAAACAGGGACTTCCTGTAGGTCAGTGGTAGGCGATAAAGGCCAGTCGCACTTCGATTGTGGGTTCGATTCCTACAGCCTTGTCCGAAGCGATGGGCTGTCGCCCATCCTGCAGGTTGTCCTTTTTCTAAAACTACGTTACTATAACATCCCATCAATAATATCGAAAATCTTCTATCCTTAAACAATAATAACTTATGTCCAACATAATCCAGTCTAATCTTTAGGCTTATACATAATACTGCAGTCCACTCTCATAATATAGTGACAACGATTACCAGAGATTTAATACTGTCGTTGATCCCCACATATCATAAGATATGTCTTGTTGGTCACATTCCAAACATTCAAAGTCCTTAATCGTGTATTCTCTTGAATACCTTAGTGAAAACATGAGTGCAGTTAAAAGTTAACACTTTCCACATACCAAAATCCTCAAAATTCTATATACTCAAACCATGATATCACTTAGTCCTTATATCAATCATGAGCTCATGAATACTATTAAACATTTCATTTTCTCGTCTTCATTATGCGCATATCATCTTATTTCCAAAAAATATCTCAATCACTTTGAATACCACATCAATAAATATTGCAATACTCAATGATACAACATTATTTTGGAATCCCATTACATAAACACGTAATCATTCCACCACATCATTGTCATATTCAACATTGCCAATAGTGATCGCATGTGATTTCCCTTTGTCCTTGCCTTTAGTGGTTGCTCATGTTGATCATCACTAACCCTTGGATTAGGGCAATTATTAGCATAATGCCCCATTTCCTTGCACTTGAAGCATTGAAGTGTTGGCGGTGCGTTCTCTACAGTGTTTGATTTATTCACATCATTAGAAACCCTTTTTCCATTACTTCGACACTCAGCTGCTCGATGACCTTCTTTTCCACACTTAATACATTTTCTAGTCCCTTTAAGACAATCTCCACCATGCTTCTTTCCACACTTTGTGCATAAGGAAACATTCATCTTCTTTTCACCATTATTCTGAGATTTCTCCTTGAACTCCATCTTTCGTTTCTTGTCAAAACCATGAGATGGATATGTAACACCAACTTCCATTTCTACCTTGATAGCACAACGCACAATTTCTTCATAGCTACTGAAGTCTCTTATAGCTAATGCCCTTCGAAGACATGGTTTTAAGCCACTGAAAAATCGATCAACTTTACTTTCAGGTTGGATGATAATTCCAGAAGCATACCTTGCAAGTCTTGTAAAATTTGCTTCATAGGTACCAACAGATTCATCGTCCCTTTGCTTCAGTTCAAGAAACTCTTTCTCCATCTTTGTTCGAAGAATACGAGGGAAGTACTTACTGAAAAACAAGTTCTTGAACTCGTCCCATTCCATGGACTCAATTCATCTCTTGGCCTCGTATTCTTGATAAGATTCCACCATTGATCAGCTTCACCTTCCAAACGATATACTACTAAGATGACTTTATCATGTTCAGAACATTGAAGAACTGAAAATATCTTTTCAGTAGTACTGATCCATTGTTCAGCCACAAGTGGATCAGAAGACCCACTGAAAGAAGGTGGACGTTGCCTCATGAAGGACTCAATAGAATATTGTTCCCTTCTCTGCTCATTTGGAAGTCCAGAATGATTCATAGCTTGTGTAAGTATAGCAATAAGATTTTTCACTCCATCTCCAATAACATTTGTTTGTTCAGGAGGGAAATCATTGCATTGTCCATTGCATTGATCAACACGGTTCCTTCGGGTTCCAGCCATCGTCTAAAACCCAAAAAGAATAGTGTGAGAGGCAAAAATCATGCTAGGGAAAACAACATAATAAAGGGGGAATACCTTCAATATCTAACATCTTAGGTTTAATTCTATGATCGTTAGCGTAATTATATTACTATAACCTATACGTATACTTATCCCTAGGGACATCCCTAGACATACCTTAGAAATATCTCTAGGGATCTCACTAACGTTTTCGCATCCTAGTTTCCAAAGTTTGACTAAACATTTCCTCTGATACCAACTGTAGAGACCTGAAGCTTATCGTACATGGACATTACATTACTTTTGCGGAATACTTAGTACATAACGAAAACACACACACAAGGATCGTAATAGTTTAGTGTCTTTGGAAACTCGGAACGTAATCTTCTAATCGTGGGGAAAGATCTTCAATATCTCCCATAAAGATCTTCCCTTTTTTTACCGAAAAACCTTTCTTTATATCCTGTGGAAAAGAACACATAAAAGGGTGAGCTCAAATGCTCAGTAAGGGTAAACAAAAGAAATATCAATCACATCATATACATAAGAACATAGCTTTTGGAAATCTTAACCTGCAAAAGAGCTCATAATATCATAACATGGGATAAATCATAGAAGTGAAAATGAGATCCCCATAATCATAACATAAAACTTGAAACTTTGTGGCATGCACACATAATCATGGAAAATCATTTCTTGTTAGTCAAGACTCATTTCCAAGACTATCTTAGTGGACAAAGTCCCTTTCTGAATCGAGTAACCCTCGTTTCAGTCCTGTTTCACTAAACCGGTATGACCTACCGTTCCAGCCCTGTCTATCTCATGAGATATAAAATCTTTACCCAATGCATTGGAGGGAGATATAGGTCCCACCCATCTCATAATGAATCCTTTATTATGTGTGCCACATAATCATAAACCATACATCATAGCGTAACCCATGTAATAAAAAAGGGATTCTTAAACAACATGACATCATAAAACAATTCATATAAGATAAAGGAATTCATAAAAATATTTCCATCACAACATAATCAAACCAATGTAATAATAGGGATTAAAAACAGAACCCTTTATTGTCTTAGATGGAAAATAATTCTGATAAAACACTTGAACTCCATTCTTGAGGAAAATATCCTTTCTTCTTCAAAAAAACATTTTTCCTTTATTAACATGTCATACAATTTTAAACTAAAAGAAGTTGATTAAAAATAAAATTTAAAACTTGTAATTGAGGATTCTTGGAAATAATGTTTTAAAAATCCATTGATGCCGTATAAAAAAAACATTCTTCTCATACTTTTTTCGGAAAAGTCAAAAAGTACCTTTTAAGAAAAACGACAAAAGATTCATTTCATATTCTTTACTAAAAAATCACCGAAGGGTAAAATAGGATTTAAACAATTGTAGGTGGATGTAAATAATATTACATATTGAGAAAACATGGATATGGATGATAAAATACACCCCAGTAAATACTAAAGTATAAACAATCTCGGATAAAAATGAGATTGTGATATTTCCCTTACCTTAGGTCCGACTTGCTTTGTAAGTGTCCGAACCTCCTGTATAATGATTTAAATCATGTTATTGACTTATTACAGAATCATATTCATTGTTATGATATCATATATGGTTCACTTATGACATTATATTACCCTTTCTTTTGTAAATTCCATGCTAAAGAAGCGTTTTGGGTAAAATCGTTTCATTTATCGTAGGTGTTTTGACTTGTTGTTCTTGACATAATTATTACTTATATCATGATTTACTCACTTCCAGAATATAAAATATGATTTATATATCATATATATTCAGTATATATATATATATAATAGGTAGATAAATAAAATGAAAAACACCGTTCATGGAGACGGTAGTCCGTACGTACGCATGAACGCTGTTTTCCTTTCCTTATTGTCTTGAAATGGAAGTAAGTAGATGACATACATATGAATATATATACATAAATCCAGTAGCTTTATAATGTCATATATTTCATTATTATTTCTTATATATACATTATAATCATTCTTAAATGGTTAACATGGAGAATGAATCTCATCGCGTCGTGGAGACGGTAGTCCGTACGTACGCACGAGCGATGATATCATTTCTATAAATATTGAATTGGAGTGGAGTGGATCATACAATATATCAGAATCAATATGATGTTGTAATAACTATGTATAGTTATTCTTTACACCATTATACCCATCCATGTAAGGTGGTGGTGGAAAATAGATTACACCACGGCGTGGAGACGGTATTCCGTACGTACGCACGCGCGGTGATTTCTTTTTCCGTAGGATGGATAGATGGTGAAATAGGGTTGTTTCATACTTATAATAACATATCGGTATATGAGTGATACTGATGTTATTACTTCATAATGAAACAACCTAAGAAGAAGAAGTGGAAGAAGAAATAAAGATGAAAGAATTGGTAACGGTAATTACCTCTTCTTTGAAGTGCCTCTTTGAGACCTCCTCTTAGGGCACTAAAATTGGTCTTTGAGGAAGACCAGAACCTCTAGGATGTTTTTAGGGAAGTGGAGAAGAGATTTTGGCAGGGGTTTGCCGAGATTGAGTGCTCAAATTGGTGTGAGGAGGAGGGAGAGGAGGTGTCCTTTTATAAGGGAGGAGAGGGGCACCTTAGGAATACCTCAAAATATTATTTTATTTTAAAGTCAAAATCGGTTTATAATGGTTCCAAAGGGTCTTATTTCGAAGATAAAGTGGGGATGGGTCGAAATCCTATCAACCAATAGGATTTAGACAAGTTTAGGTTGTTATTTTAACCTTATCAATTAGATTTAACTCTAAGTTAAATAATTTAACTTTTACCGTGTCTTTTTGTTTTCTTTCACTATATGGTTAATACACTTACTATAACATGCCAAACGAACCCCAAATTGTTTATTATTAAAATATATATCCTTATATAAGTCATTTGGCCGAACCATAGATTTTTAGGAATAAAATAACAATTAATAATATAATATTTTATTTAAAAACTATTTTGTGTCAATTTTGACACTATTTGATATATGATTTTTGTGAAAGTCATAACAGAATTATATGTTCAAACCAAGTTGATTAAATCAACACTACTATATCATAGTAACCTAGAAAATTAGTGGAATTCATAAAAAGTCTCAAATTATTTTTATTTTGGTGTTTATAACATCAATTATGTCAATATTTCATTAATAAGATAATTACTGCATCATCATTGTGTCATAAATAAATTAAATTATTTGATGTATAAAAATTACAAATAAAATACCATCATGTGGTAAATCGTTTTAGCTTTCTAATTAATATTTACAATCGAATTTATCTTATGTATAACCCCATATTAAAAATGATTTACTTATTAAACTTTGATTTTAACTATTTTAACCCTTCTTTAAATAAATTAATAATAAATGTCCTAATCTAATCCAAGTGGGCCTAAATGGTCATATTTTATTCCTAAGTTTGTTTTTGGTCAAATTACACTTGTCCAATAGAATTAGGACATGTGTTAGGGTAATATTAGTATCATATTTACCCTTAGTTACTCTATTTACTATTAACCGCGGTAAAAAAAAGTAAAAAGTTACTATTCACCAAAAATTATTTTCATCTCATTGAACCACATTTTACTTACTGACATCAACCGTGTCTCTCGGATTTTTGAAATTCCATTCACAGAAGCGGTAAAATTAAGTTTTATGAAAAATTCAGTTTTTTAACTACCACTTAGTAGTTTCACTATTCATCAAAAATTGATGTTTTTCAGAACAGTGCCAAAATTTCATCCCATGCTATATTTCATATTCCGAATTCAAAAATGAAGTCTATTTTACCAAATTCATTACATAAAAGTTTCATTAATTAATTTTATAATTAAATCCCGCTGTTAAAACAAATAGCGTGTTTTTAAGAAACAATATCTATCAAAAGATTGACACTTGTTTTTGTCTAGTTTAAATGTGAAATTACATCCAATGACCAACATTGTATTAAATTGTAAAAATATATTCTAAATATACTTTAAAACCACTCAAATTAATTATTTATCACTATTAATTATTTCAATTAAAAAAAGTTGTTTTTAATTATAATTTAGTAATTTTCACTATTCATCAGAATATGAAAGTTATCCGAAAAGTACCAAAATTTCACCTTAGGCTAAATTTGATACTCCGAATCCAAAAATGAAGTCCATTTTAAAATTTCTAAAATTTAAAAAGTGGTTATTACTATTCATAACGGCTAGTTTTAATAATATTTTAATAGCATATCATTGTTTCGTGAAACTCAGTATTACGTACCACACACGCTATCAAGGAAGGTTCTGATTGCGTGTAATGCAAGGCAAGTCAAGGATGCGTGTTGTGCAAGCTCCTTTTGGTGTAGCGTACAACACAAGACATTAGTGAAATAAAAAAGAATATTTTTCATAAAATCTCGGGCCGTTACATGGAACCCAAGGGATTATTAGAATGGATGGGCACTATTATCAATTATTAACTTGACCTACACCTAAAAAATGTGTTTGATACCATAGAGTAATTACAAGAGACATTGACCTAGGGGAAATGAGTTGACGAGGGCTTGGAAATACACCTGTCTGACTAAAAAATAATCTATCATAACAACTGGGACCCCCAGACCATAGCTCTACTTCATGAGGAATCCTAACAACTCCTAACTTACGATGATATTTTTCTAGCCATCAACTTCTCTATAACCTATTATATTGCATGTACATTGAGTTACATCATCAATATTAATGGGGTGACTTGGCACTGGATTATAAGTTTCAAATCCTCCTTAAAATACCACTCCCTAGCCTCCTCATCTTGCAGTTTGTATAAAGAAAATCAAAGAAGGTTCAAAAAAAGGATCCAAAACACTCACACACTGGAGAGACCCTTTCAAATTTTAAGTAGCTGTTGGAGATCAGACTCCTTCACGATCGAATAATGAATCCCTTATGTAAACTATTATAAAACTAACTTCTACATGACTTTTGACTCTTCACGATCATCAATAAATAAGTACACTACCATGATTCTCCACACAACATATTAATGGACAAAAAAACCCAGATCTCTTTCCGAGCACATATCAAATTAAAATATATCTCGACATCACATATTCTCTATTCTATGACTAAATTTAAAACTAACTCATCATACTAATATAGACTCTACTGTTAAAACACTCATAGGTTCCTCCTCTATGTGTCATTTTTATTGAACCCGGCTCTATGATGTTTTACTGTCACATATACTGAACATCCTTGTCATGAACCTAATGAGAACATTGACACATATAAATTCTAGAAACACATTTAAATAGTTAAAACTCATAAAATTGTAATGTTGAATATTTTACAGTAATTAATTAACAATTTTGTTAATTTTTTTAATGTTTTGACTTATCCCATGGTCTACCCATTTTGAAGACATCCACAAAGAAGGCTGATGCACGATCCTTTCCTATGTATGTGCACTACATCAATTCTCACTTCATTTAGTATGCCCAATAAAAAATTTCCCATAAATCAGATCACATGGGCCCTAAATACCAATTTCTCATCCGGAATCTCATGTTTACCTTTCTTACATAACAAAGATGATAATGTTTCTCAGCCGACCCATGCATCATTATAAATTACTAATGCAAAACTAAATATTATCCCTCAAATATAAACCACACATAATTTTTCATGACACCCCCCCAAGTAAATTTCTATAATGGGAGAGATAAGGTGACTGCTTGATTCTATCATGCAGTAGGCCAGAAGTTGTTGACTAGCACCGATGGTATAGTAAACTTTCACAAGAGATGTAATAGATTCTAAGAGAAACATGTAGAACAGAGAGATAAGAATGATACAACAGCTGAAACAAACTCATAAATATATATATATATATATATAAATCAAAACCCATCTTCTATAATTTAATTGCATACAATACTTAAATAACTGAAAGGGTAACAAAAAAATACCTAAAGGGTAAATACAAAAGGTGACCAAAGAACCGAAACAAACCCTACAAAACCCTGATCTATAAATAATTACCCGATATCAAACCTACTATAATGTTCCTAAAACAATATATATATATATATATACATAGGGTTACATTAATAGTATATTTGATGGACCCACCCTGGGTCCTATCATGAAAAATATAAAAACTGTGCTAATGAACAGTTAAAAAAATAACTAACTCGTCACCTGAATAGTTATACTAAGTTCATAGTCTCGCCAAGGTTAACTCTCACCAAGTATCACACAAAATAGATCATATAATATGGTAATAATATATCAATGGTACCCTCCATCACTTACCCACTAGTATTATGTGGTCCCCAATGTCGCACATCTTGAGAATCACTCTCCAAAAGTAAGACAACCTTAACACACTTTGGAAAGGCGTCACAAAAATGAATTCTAAATCACATTACCACAGTATCATGTGTCACATATCAACATATAGTAACCATTTATTTTTTGGAATAAACTATATCTTGTATGACCTATATCAAACACTAGGTATTATACCTGATGCCATTACAAACCATATACCATGTAATTAACTCAAGCAATCACATCCAATAAACATCATACCTATAAATATCAGTTGGATATAGCATCCTATAATAATTGTGAGTTAAATAACTATAAGAAATCACATATATCTACATACATATATGGGAAAACTAAATATTGTGCATTCTAGTACAATCAAATCTCAAGAGAGGCGAGTGATTCGATAAGGGGTAGTCAACCATCCATCCTCCCACCATGATGCTGGGGAAAACTCTCCAAGAGTCCATTGGGTGACTGTTTCCATAATCCACATTGGCGGGGAAATATATGAAATCCTAGAATATGTCGGATATTATATAGATAAAAAACACACTAAAAGCATAACCTTATCTTATAATCAACTAAAACTAACATAGATAAGAGTCTCATCTGCCACTTCTTAGACTATATACACTATAGGGACTTATGAATATAAAAGAACTAAATTAAGTACATATTTTCTTTAATTTTTTTATTTATGTAAATTAATTCATTGTCCATTAAAACCCGATTATGATTATTAACAATTAAATTCCATTTCATCACATTTCATTGGTCATTAGTGTATAGTAAAATCCATCCACAATGAACACAATCCAAGTCTAGGTTTATAGAGATTAATAATATTTATGAATTTTCATTTAATCACAAAAAAACCATGGGATAAACATTTATTTATTCATTATCTACAAATTTCATTTCTAGGAACTCTTGGAAAACCATCCAAAGCTACCACCAAGAAGAAATATGAAACAAATCCCCATCAGTAACCTCATGAACTGGGGAAAATGATGCATAAAAACAATAAGCTCTAAGATTAAAAATATTCAAAATTGTATAAAATCTCTCAACATAACAATAATGGGTAACCCATATTTTACCCATTCCATAACCATTAGTTCCATCTGTGACACCCACATGTATATATTGATTCATCTATCCATACAAATCCTCATATGAAACAACATAAACTAGGCCTCCATGCCCATATATCATGTTAGCCTTCCTAAGACAAAAACCATACTGACATCAGATCTAGGCCTCCCTACCCTATATCATCCATCAATTATTGAACTATATCAAGCTCATACCAAAAGTAATGAATCCTAAAAAAATCACCATGAAGTAGGAACAAACATTAAAGGAACATGACAACTGGGTTATTAAAATAATTCATTTAGAATTCTCATGTAAACGTTCTATCACAACTACAAAAAAACGCACATGAGATTCTAAATAAAATGGGATCATCAATCACCAAGAGAAAACATTTATTTTGTTAAAAAATCAGTTATTATTTCAAATTTAATTATCCAATTAATTTATTAACAAGTTAACCATATAGGAATCCTATTTCATCAAGATATAACAAGATGACAAAAGAAAAACATGATCTTAGAATTTATTTTTGTTTCAATATACCTAGAAAGGGACATTACCAATTAACATGTATTTATTATTATTTATCAATTCCACGAATCATATTGAAGATCAATTCAAATTAAATGGAAGCATCGCATCAGTGTGAATATTATTAAATTACATTAACGATCATATTAAAAAAATAACTCTTTAATTATTCTTATGCCTGCTATTTATCAATTAATTTGGGATTTATGATCTTTATCAATTTCAATAAAATAAATATTCAAACAAAAAAAGGCATTGATATAAAAATTTCTATAAAAATAAAACTCAAATCGATATCTTGGTAAAACTAAATGACATCAACATGTGATCACAATAAAATTTATTTAATCTATTTAGATAGTTATTTGGACAATTATATTTCCTCCCAAAGGGATAATAATGAACAACTTACAAATGAACGTAACAAATAGAGCATCAACAAAATCTTTGGAATCAAAATCCATCATAATTATTCACATGCTAAGATACAACGTCCTTAAAATATCTTCACCTATCACACAAGAAGAACATCCATATGAGGACATCACATAACAACCTCACAAATTACAACAAAGACAATGCACATTAGAAACACGAGACAAAAAAATCCATTGAATGGTGAGAAGAAATACGAGGAAATTAGATCAACCCAAGAGAAATTTCTATAAAATGTAGGGAGAACGCACCTTGGATTAACATGGATCAACACAAATCGATGACAGAAATAAAGGGATTAATTCCTATAAAATGGATCAAAAAATTGACTATAAAGAAACTAATAGTCACCTGAAATTGGGAGAGATAGTCAATAGGAATTGGTTTTGGTGAAACATTTAAAATATGAAATATTTATATACGTATAGTATTAGATATTTACATGACATGTACTCCAATTTCACATCATGATATATTATGGGTTCAGTTTTCACCAAATAATGAACATCATTTTTATTATTTAACCCCAAAAATTATAGTTTAGGAAACAAATATTCACAAGTCATGGAGTGAACATACACTATTTTAAGGACATACAAACCATGAATTCCCCCAAATTCTAACACTTTCAGTACCTGACAGTTTTTAACTTATTCAAAGCCTCTTCTAAGAACCATTAGCTTCAGAAGCACTCCAATGGTCATTCTACTAGGATTTGGACCCTTACACAACACTAGATAAGATATAAATATAGTATATCATAAAATATTACTAAAGAGGGTTTTATTACACTTTCAATATGAAACTGAAGGTGAATTTCCATGAATATTATTTCCTAATCTATTTACCTACAAAAATCAATGTCAACCCATGATGTGTTTCGGTAAACAATGAACCTATTTTTATTTAAGAATATAAATAGTTTATCAAATTGAAATAATTTGAGAATTAAAGAGAAGTTATTTAGAAATGTTTTCAAATATGTTTAAAAATCCATCATCAAGTCATGATATTTTTTCATGTAATGGTTGTATTAAGGATAGGGTGTCCAAAAAATGTTTAATCATTTAAACTTGTGACCTTAAATAGAATAAGATATGGGTCATACCTTGACGATAATTTCAAAACTATATAATAATGTATATTTTTTTATGTAACACTATGAGTAATAATCTATGTAATGATACTCTATATTCAAATATATCATTTCATAATGAATATTTTTCATATAATTATCATGAAAATTTAATGAAATTAAAATCAAATCATTATATATATTTTTTATATGACATTTTTATTTATGTTTCATTTGTTTTTTATTATCTCTATTATTATGGATATGGGTAATGTTATATTTTGAAGGTAATGTAATGTTTTATGGATTGAGGATCCACCAAATGAACATGTCAATGAATTCCCATACACTTAATAGAAATGGATATAAGTTTAAAATTAAACACTTAAAAAACTATATAGATATATTCATGTGAGTATATACTTAATTTAGTGATTATTGATATAATATGTAGGATTAGGATTTATTCCATAAATGTGAGTGAATTATTTTCTTAGTCAGCTATAAGTGAAGTGTTCAAGTTGTATAGATTTTTATGATAAATTTATGCTAGATAAGTTTTTGAGTTTTCAATAATTGGTGTAAAAATGTTCAATAGTTTGTGGGAGAAGTCCAAAATTACTGAAAAACCATCCATGGTGTATATATCTCTCTAAATTCTAAATTCAAAGAAAAAAGTATTTATTATCATTTATATATTGAAACATGAAATAATTAAATTAAGTACATTGAAGATATATTAGATATACTATAACATGAATATTAAATGATTTCAATTATCCTTAAAATAATCTCGAATGGATTATTTTTACTTGAATGAATGTTATTGTTAATTAGATCTATTTGGATGTGGCTTGAAAACATGGAGAATAAATTGATCAATTGGAAGATAGTCTGAAGTGATCAGAATAAGTAATTGATTTTTTATTGGTGGATTAAAATTAACAATTGATAAATTATACTATGAGAACAATTCTATATATTTCCCAATATAATAAATCATTTTTTCATGAATGGATTCTTTAATATGATGTATTACTTCCATACACAATTTATGATGTTGATTTCTGGGAGTCATAGAGTTGTGTAACTTTTAGTAACTCAATATAAGCAATTATAAGTGAAAACATAATAATTTGAGATATGATATGGGTTTTTATTTACATGTGGTTTATTTATATTGTTAATGTGTAAACATTGTGAGACTTTTAAGACAATAACAATAAAAAAATCATGAAATTCATTTGATTGAAATGTGACTTTTCCAAAACATACTTTATAAAACATTTAATGGATTATGTTGATTGAAGAGATATTTTTTCATGAAAAAGAATCTCATGAATATATATGTTTAAATTATTCAATTATATGTTTGAATAATATAAATTTAATTATTTTATTTATGAAAACATTAATATTTATATTTTTTAAATAATAATGCAATTTCAATTGTGTTAATGAAGGGGTTGTATGTAAGTGTTTATATTATTATTTTCAAAGAATAATTTGTGAGTTAGGACAATATATTAGTGAATATTTAAATGGGAATCAATCCTAAATAAGATATAAGGCTAAAAATTAATCATGACTACAAATAAGAACATCATTAAGAGGTAATGTTGAAATTAATCTTCTATGATGTATGAACATTTTTATAATTTTTTTAATATCCCAAAAAAGTTTGATAAATGTTTAAAGGGTTGAGTAGTATTTTTAACTACTCTTTAGAGTGAATGGGATTAAACACATGACATTATATGGTTTCAAGTGATTAAATAAAGCTAATATTATAATTCCCATGCCACTAATGATGGAAATTAAAATTTGATAAATTTGTAAAGACTATTTGTTTGTGGAAAAATTTTTAGCGTGTATTATGAAGTAAATATATCCATATAAAAAAATAAAAAGAAATTAAATTTGTTGAAATTATAAACTTATGGAATTATTTTGTGATTCTTCATTTGAGGTAATCAAGTTTAACTCGTAAGATTCAATTATTGTAATTATGTATTTTTTATAATGAAAAAATTTAATAACGTAACTACATTTACTGGATAATTTTATTAAAAGATATATTAAAAAAGTTTTGAAATTTAATTTTATTAAATGTATTTTAATTTAAATTTCATAATTTTAAAAATATCTTATATATTTTGTTTCTATTTTTCATTAATATTTTTTTGGCGGACCGTCAATAATATCGACATTAAGAATAATATCACTTTTATGAAAATATAATGATATAAGAATATCATTATTATTAAATAAACTACTTTGGTAGTTGAAATATTTCTTCCTGAGGTAATATAACCCATATTAAAATATAATGTTGTTCGTAGAAATATATTAATAAAATTTTGGAAATCTATTTAATGTTTTTGTTCAAATAAAAAATATTTTAGTTATTCTAATATAATAAATTTATTACAAAAAGAGTTTTTATTTTGGTTTAGTTTGTAATATAAATATGACTCCATCCATTTAGTATAATCTGAATAATTCCATTTGACTCATCATTATAGTTTATTTTACCATGAAATCATATTTATGCTAAAAATGTATAATTGTACAAAAATGAAGTTCATTGTGTTTTTCACAAAAACATTGAAATTAATTTCAAACAATTAGAAAAATTGAATCCTAAAAAATTTATTACATGTTATGAATTATAATAATTCATTTTATGAAATAATTTCAACAATAGTTTTTATCAGTGTGAATTGCATAAAAACTACCATGGATAGGTTCAAAATATGATTATAATGGGTCAAATAAAGGGATAAGGGTAAATGTTTCTTAATATTATTGGATAAATATGTTTTTACCTAATAATTTCATATAATTGATATAGTTTCCATTTTCAACCAGATTAACATGAATATGAAAATATATTATTTAAATCTTTATATAATTCAATGTCAATCCATTAAAGAAATGATTAAAGGGAACCACTTATCCTACCTTATTCAGAAACATTGAGAACTATTTCATTTCATCACCCCATTGAAAACCATTAAAACATGATTCCATTCATTCACCAGATTCTATAGTCCTCTTATTAGTATCCCATAAGGGATTAATGTTTATGCCAAATGAGGACTGTGAATGAATTTGTAGTCATCCATACATACTATTTCAATATTTATTTCTTTTTGTGAATTGGGTAATTGTTTCATGATTTCTAATATGATAAATAAAATTTCATAATACATAATGATTTAATTTTTATAGTGTATAAATATTCTACACCTCTATTATATCATATGGGAAATAAAATTATCTCTCATCTGTATGTGAGGGCTATGACCTCCACATATTGATGTGATTCATTTTCCATCCCCAATAATCATGATCTGTTATAATGATAGGTTTATTGTTTATATATGATATTTGTTAAAAATTTAAATTTTTTTGGTATAATAATATTTTACAATCCTTCTTACCATCAAATATATTATGTAGATATAATGTAACTAGAGCGTAGGTGTCAATAATCACCTCAATGAAGTAATTTGATCTAATTTTTATTTCCAATTTATATTTATGGTAATTAAGATAGATTTAACAAAAATATATAATATATATTTTATAAAAATTAATATTAAAAAATAATTAGTAATTAACATTCATTTATTTCATCTACTGAAAATGGGATGCATCACTCTTGTGTACGTATTCACTGTCATCATTAAGAAGTGATTTAATATATTTATCATACTTTTTTTATACTAATGGTTAAAAAATATTATATAATTATTAAAAATAATAGTAATGACATGATGAGAGTTCTGGAGAAAGAAAAAACCATAATAAAAGTTATGGGAAAAATATATCAAACATAAATATACCTTTAAAAATGCAACATGCAAATAGAAATAATGATTTAAATAAACATTTATTATAAAATATTCATTAAAATATTATATGGTGATAATGTTTTAAATAAAAGTATGAATATTACCCATGTATATATTTATAATAAATATATATCTTTTATAGGGGATGATAAATCTGTTACTATGTATTTTAGACAAGTGGTAATGGTTACTTTTGAATTTTCATCCTTATTCAATATTTTTCAGGATTAAGATTCTTTTTAAGTAATTATTTTATATTTATATAATAAACACATATATTTCATTCTAATATATAAATTCCATAAATGTACTATTTTTTTGATGTTTCATTCGATGTTTACTCAAAAGGAATACATGTTTTTAAGGGAATAAATAATTTTTTATATTCAATCTGAAATATCTTTAATACTTATCTAAATATTTTATAAAATTATTCATTAATTTTTTAATATTATAAAATTATTGATTAAATATATTTAATATACATTTTAAAAAATATTAATAGGATTTTTGTTTTTCCATATTTTTAATGAGGCAATATTAACACAAATAGTTTAAAGCATGTTTGTTTTAACATTTACTAAATGAATTAAATTTATCAAGTCAATGAAATTTAAATTATTTTAAATATAATTTTTAGGTTCCCAATTTAATTATCATAGAAAACATATTTGTTAACATTAAAATAAAAGGTTTAGTTATATTATTTCAAAATAAAAAGGATATATTAATAGAGAAATATTATTACGATTTTCTAAAAGTATTTTCATATTTATAAATGTTATTTGAGGAATCTTATTCTTTACTAGAGATATACTCTAATGATCCCATCAATTATATTAATAAATATTGATGATGATCATATTTCTTTAGGTGTTGATATTAATATTTTTATGATTGTTTTCAATAGGATAGTTTATATAGATTATGTATTGAATTATTTTTCATCTCATTCATATAATGAATGAATTAGGAATAGTAATTGTTGGGTGGAACACCTTAAACCTCCTCAATGAATTAATTAGTCTCATTAGAATAATAGTATTCATTTTTTCGGTAATGCATTGACTATTTATATACACTATCTTGGAATAAGTCTATGATAGGAATATTATGATTTTTTATATTATGTATTTCATAATTATGAAACTAGATATCCATATTAATATAATGATTTAAGATAATTTGTTATAAATTGATATATTCCCCATTTATGATATTTATTATTTTGAATATTTTAATATTATTTATCTCTTCCATATTATTTATTATTTATTACCTATGTGATAGTTTTGAAATATTTTTTCTTTTAATGGGAGTATTAGATAACCCAACATATGTTTTCATTTTCCTATTATAGAAATATGGGATATATCATTGATTTTACATATATACAACTAAAAATAAAATATATATCTCTATATTTTTATGTTATATTAATATTTTTTATGTTTAATTTGAGAATAAAATATTTTTTAGTATCCTAAGACTACTCAACTCTTAGTTACATTTGGATGAGATCCTTTGTATCATGTGATAATGTATCAAAATAACCACAAAGTCCAAAATATTGGAGTGGTATAAACTGTAAAATAGTATGTGTATTCTAATCCAAGGGAACTATATTTTAGAAAACATATATTAGAGAATATAAAATGATGATAAAATATAAGGGTAATTATATTTATAATATAATAATATATTGCATTGGTAAGGTAGATATTGTTTCATTTTACTAGAAAATGAATGAATGTATAGAAATTAGATAATGGATGTGACATTGGAATAGATTTGCATAGGTTTGACATTTATAAAAAGGGTGGAGTGGATATTAACTCGGTTATTATCAGTGCACGATGAGGGTTATTATGGCTTGACACCATGATACACACACTAGATGGATATTCTATGGTTAATTAATGCCTTGTTTATTAACCATTATAAATCATTGATATGACTTTTAATTATTTATCAATATTTAGAAAGTCAATATGTTTACGATTCTTTGATTAACTATGAATATAATTAAATTTATAGTAAGTGTAACGAATGATTTTAAAATATACACTATGATTTTAACTTCATTGTGTTATGAGCTAGTTGTTCATATGTCGTTCTTTAGAAAAAGAACATAGTAGAAGAAATGGAAACTATATTTAATCATGAAATATATATGGATTTCTCTCAGGGTTCAGAAAATGATTATGGACATTGTGTTGAAATATTGGGGAATAAATATCAAGTTAGGAGTTATAAAGTTTCTTATACAGATGAACATATTGAACTAGAACATGGGGGAACAATTATGTACCACATCCTATGGAAACAATACCCATATTTCAAATGGTATATTAATCCATTAGTCGATAATGTATGAACTAGATGTTCTAAACCCTATAAAATATATGTTATGTTTGATAAACTATGTTACATGGTACACATAATCTAGAATGACTATATCATATTAGAATAAAATTAATAACATTGTTATTATAAAAACTAAGATGTTACATATTTATAATCTATTATCTTTCAAATATATTTAATTAATATAACTTAATATTGAAATATGATTTTTTTCAAAAAAAATTCATTTATATTATTGAAATTATTTCTACAAACTATTTGATAAATTCCAGTATTTATATCAGATTGAATAAAATTAGTTTTTCAATTCACTACATTAAAATAATCATAATATGAATATAGTTGTTTTTTATGAAAATATTTATTTCTATAAAATAAATATATTTATTATGAAATATATAAATTTTTATTTTATTATTGTATATGTATTGTTACAACCCTGACTACATTATCCTAGATATAGTGCATACATTATTATATTTGGAATATTTAAAAGGATTAAAATGAGAAAGGACCAACTTGTTATGATGTTTTGGAGAACCATATACATACAAGATACTCATATTACATTTTTAATTGAAAATAAAACATGGTACCTATCAAGATGGTTCAAAAAATTATATAATAGTTTATTACCATCATGACCTTTCAGAAGATGGTTCAAAACATGATGGTTAGAAACCCATATAGTTTGGGAAACTAATTCATCTCACAACAATAACAAATAATCAAGTGGAGTTTTATAAAATGGCCCCAAAAATGTCATTTAGTTCCAACTCATTCATTATATATTTAATATTCTATTTAATTTATAAACAATGTTTCCTTATTAAGTATCTCTATTGAGTAAATATATGGATTTATAAATATTTCCCTTGTTAATTAATTTACTTTCAAAATGAACATGATATGTGAAAATGGTACAGTGATTAGTAAATAATTATATCTATTACTCATGAATTTGGATATGTAAGATAAATTTAATTTCAAAATAAATATTAATACAATAAAGTGATTGTTTCATGTTCATGTAAACAATCAAAAAATGAAGTGATACAGGAAAAATAAATTTTACAATTTGGTAATTTTAAAGTCAAATCCAAGTGGATGAGATAATTAATTTTATACCTCCAATTACTAATAATTATAAGGTAATTATGATATATTATTTCAAATGGTAATTATCTACACCACATAAATGTGAATGGGAGAAAAATAGAAAATAATTATCAATAAAATATAAATTGAGATAAACCCCTTACCAAAAGCTTCCTTTTGGTTGAACATGGATTAAATGAATTTATAAAGGTTTTAAACATATTATTAAATTATTATAGTACCAAATTAATATTTAAAATATAATATAATATCCTTTTATAAAAAATTATCACTATGCATTAACAATCATCCATCATTCTCATTATTTTGGTTGTTAATTGCCTAGTTTTCTTATTTATGTTTTGTCATTAAAGATCTTGTTCAAGTGAATATTATAGAGTTTAATAATATATGTAATAAAAATCATGAGATAATTATCATATTTATATGTATTATATTTTTAAAACAAACCATGAAATTTATTTGTAAAAACTGAAGTTTGTTACTATCATGGAGACGGTAGGTCATATATATGCTTGAGTAATGTTTTTATTTTCAAATGATCATTATAAAAAAAATGTAATACATCATCACAATATAATGGTTATAATATAAAAAATACCATACTATATACAAATATAAATCATAAATGTCATTTGGTTATCAAAATAGAGTCACATAACTTTGTGAAGGTTGTAGTCGACATGTACACAAATGATGTTATCATCAATAAATGAGTGAGAAGTTTAGGAATAAATAGTACACATTATGGTAATATAATTAAAAATTTCACATGAATATCATTCTTATTTAATTTATATGTCATATATTAATTAACTTTATCCTTATCTCCTTAAATGTTAAGTGTTGTTGAAAAATTATTCATATTGCTTCTCGAGGCGACAGACTATGGTCCACAAGAAAGACGTTATCATATCTAAAATAAAAATGAATGTAAAATATATATATATAAATTATAATTAATACATAGTTTTATTTAATATTTAAATACCATATATATAATTTAGATCCATAATCCAACCCAACCATGAATGGATTTAATGGAAGAATAGTTAACATAGATTTTCTAGCCGGTAGATTTTTATACACTCTTAGGATGGTTTGTTAACCCATTTTTGTGGTAGTGGAGATATTTTTGTCTCATGACATAATTATAGAAAATATATCAGCATATAGAATATGCATTGTATATTATATCAGAATGGTATAATATTAACTTAAGGGGGTGGATAATGAAATAAAATAAAGGCACTTGTTGAATAATATTACCTCTACTTCAGGTATCCTTATTATATTTTCACTAAATCCATCCAAGGATTAAATTATATAGTTATTAATATTTCAAGTATTATGTAAGGGAATTTTTTGAAATGATTTGGTTAGTTATTATTTTATCCAAATTTGTTTTATGTTGTAATTAAGTGAGGGGAGTGAGTTACATTATATAGTAATTAAGGGATGGATTTTTTGTAAATACTGATATGTGTTCTCTATTAGGAGGACAATATTACATCAAGTGAATAATATACTGATAGTTAATGGGTTATAGGTATTATAGTTTATACAAAAACATCCAACACTCAATAAAACAAATATTTAAATCTTTTATTTAATTTACATATGAATTTCTTTATTTTTACCGTTTTTGACTTTCATTATGGTAAATAGTATTTTTAACCATGATATTTTATCCATTAAAATAAAAAAAAATCATACTAGAAATTTTGAACCCACTTATTATAAAGAATAAATAAAATTTATGTTATAAAAAATATATTTTTTTTGAAATTTGAGTTTAACACGTGTACATTTAAAGAGTAAAAACACTATTTCTACCTTAACTGTGCTACCAAAATTTGATTGATTTAGTGGCCAATATAACTATTATTGAAGATAATTTTTTACATCACTAGAATATTGTTTATATTCATAAACATTTTCAAATCACATGGAACAATATTGTAGTTTTAATAACTTTTAATCATTTAAAAAAACATCCTTTCTTATTAAATAACATTTATCTAAATTTTCCCATTATTAATTGAATTTTAATTTAAAGAAATAAGAAAAAAATTATGGAATTAGAGAATATGATTCTAAAACAAATTAATTAATATATATTAATCAATGAAATTATTTTATTAAAAAATTACATTCAATTTACTTCACTATTATTATTTATAGTTTCTATATTTTATTTTTTATTAAAAATTAATTTATTGTGTTTTCATTTGTTATGCATTTTAAGTAATAATTTCATCCTTAAAAATTAAAGTTAAAATATTATAATACAAAAAAAATATATTTAAAAATAATTGTTATAACCAAACCTATATTGCATTTTTCCCTATCATAAAACATTGTATATATTAAAATCAATGATGGTACTTATTTTGTGTTTTTAATTTACATAACTTTCTATATGATTCATATTCACTGGTGTGACGTAACATCATCAACACTGGTGATCATATCCCAGTCTATTATAAGGACCATGCATGGATTAAACATAGTAAAAAATAACAATTAAGGATTACCTCATTCGGATCTGAGGCGTGCAACCCTGTCACAAGGTTCTAGTGACCATTGCTCGAATAATCCGATGTCAAATCCCTCTATATTGTCCAAAAATTCTTCTTGAATCTACTCATACATCGTTCATCATAATTTGGGTTCTATAATGGTACTATGATGAACACATTGATGTAACAACCATCACCATTCACAAGCTTCTTCCATCCAAGAAGATAGTACTCAATGTACGTGCATGTTCGAGAGAGTATCTCTTTAGGATTCATGAGGAGAGTGAGGCTCCATATTCCAATGGATGTAAAGTCTATATGGAATTTGCCTCTCTCCCCTTATATAGTGAATATATATAACATCCGGTTTGGGTTCCTAGCGCCTATGTAATAAACACCCACTATATAGTTATTATAAATAATTATTTATGAGAAATTAAATTATGACATAAATAACATTTATTATTTATCACTAACGGTAATATATATTAAATATTTTACATGATAAATGTGGGGCTTTAACTCGAATCAGGACCCTTGGTAATTTTAAATGAACTGGTTATATTAAATTAATATCTGTTTGAAAAATATTTATCCTTATATTTACATAATCACTTGTAAATACATGTCATAAGAAAATTCATGAAATTATTCCAAAAAAGAATAATTAATGAATTTATTTATTCCTTAGTGATCCATATATCTTGGATAATACCCTGATGTAGTTGTGGTTCCAACCATGTTCAATATTCCTATTCAATAGAGTAGGAATGATTCTCAATGTACTATAGTATGCGACCCTATAGGCCCTTATCTCAATAGTAGTGAATAAAATTTATAGGCCAATTTCAGGGTCTAGCAACCCATTGACTCCCTTATAGAGAAAAGGAAAATTCAATGAAATGACTACCTTCCTATGAACATAGTCTAGGTAATATAATATATTGTTAATAGATATCTCAATAAATCTGAATGCATACTGTTGTCGTCATCCTTTATCTTGATTTGTATTATTTTTTGATTTGTTTGGATGGTATTACATTCAAATCCCATATATATGGATTTATTGAAGGTGCTACCATCCTAATCAACCAGGCCAGAGATATATCTTCCAAAACAAAGTAGTGAAAATCCATTCTTGATCATTCAATCATTGACTTTTCACCAATGACAAGCCCAACGCAAACTACCTCACTAATAATTCATTACCATTGTTCTCACCTAGCATAAAATTATGCAATTATATGGCATACATTGATAATATTCACATATCATGAGACTGTTACACATATGCATACATAGAAACAACAAATGACACCTGAAACATATTGTGTTCTTATTAATGGGTCTTCCCTCATGATCTCAACTACTAGATATCACCAAGTGTGAAATTCATGAGAAGATGTCTCAAGGCTTATGATCCCTCAACAACAGATAGTCACATATCGTCTTTCTCATGTTAGAATGATGTTACTGGACCATAGGATATTACTTTATGATTACTTTCATAGTATCTCTAGGTTCTCATTATAGCCTGGGAACTACTATAACCCTATGATACGACAAATATTCTACGAAAATTTCCATAAAAAAAGTCATCGTACATGTTTCTACACTATTATGGAAAGATAAACGCAGGCATATATAAAAAACAGTATACATACAGTGGTAATTAATGTACAACAGTAGTTGGTTCTAGGTAACCCACTTTTATCACTCCCACTTTAACTATATCCATCTGCTAAAAAGTCTCAATCCACTACCTATCACATGAGAATCATTATTTTTTTGAGTCATAGGCTCCATGGAAAGCACCCATTTTGTATTATTATCACAAAAAACTATAATAGGGTCTACACGATTAGGCACAACACTAATGAATTAGAAAAAGGTATGTATCTATATTACTTAATTTACTATATCAGAAGCAGCAATATACTCAGATTCTACTATAGAATCATTGACCATAGATGGAATTACGCTTCTCTATATCACTACACCACTATTCAAGAAAACAATGCAGCCAGACTGTAATTTCATATCATCATGATCGGTATGGAAATATGCATCATTATATCCCCTCACCACTAGTTTTCATCTCCTCCATATTAAATGAACATATCTTTTGTATTACTCAAATACATTAGGATATTTATAATAGTCTTGCAATGGATCTCTCCATGAAAGGAATGATAACTACCCAACATACATAGAGAAAAGGCAACATCAAACCTAGTACATAGCATGGATTACAATATAGAACCCACAGTCAAGGAATAAGGTATTCAACTCATTTCTACAATCTCATCATGTGTTTGAGGGAACATTTTCTGGGATTGATTAATACCACATGACATAGGCAAACAACTTCTCTTAGATTGTTCCATATTGAACCTTTCCAGTTCCTTGCCAATGTATGTACTTTGATATAGACCAAGAAGCCTTGGAAATCCATCTCAATAGATATTTATCCCAAGAGGTTAGGAAAATTCACCTATGTTTCTCATAGATGAACATTCATTTAGTCATTCATTGTCTATATGTATGACTAGCACTTCATTTCCCATAATTAATATGTCATCTATATATAATACTAGGAAAATGATGGAATTCCCATAAAATATTTTATAGAAACAAGGCTCAATTTCATTTTTGAAAAAACTAAATTCTCTTATGAGTTTATCAAAATGAACATTCCATGATCGAAATGCATGATTCAATCCACATATAGATCTCTGTAGCTTGCACACCCTATTGGAATTCTTTGACATTATGAACCCTTCGGGTTGAGTCATATAGGCGTCTTCAACCAATGTCTCATAATGAAGAGATGTTTTTACATCCATTTAACAAATACCATAATCATGAAAGGATACTATTGAAAGAAATATTCTATTCGATTTCATCATTTATACTGGTGATATTGTTTCATCATTTTCGATGCATTGAAATTTATTAAAACCATTTACAACCAATCATGCATTTTAGTTATTGGAATTACCATTCACATCCAGCTTTTTTTGAATACTCATTTGTACCCAATAGATTTTACATAATATGGAAGGTCTAAAAAATCCAAAATTTATTTTTGTACATGGAATCCATCTCAAAATGCATGGCCCCTTTCCATTTAGCTAATTTGTTTCCTTCTACTACTTCCTTTTAGATTAGGGGTTCATAATCTTTAAGGAGTAATGTTTCACCTCACTCAGTGACAAGAAAACCATAATTCTCTGGTTCTCTAAAATATTGAGTAGTCCTTCCTAGTATTTGTGTCTTAGGAACTACTACTTATTCCACTTTCTCTTGTGGAGATTGTCCCCATACCAATTATAGTCATCTAGAGCATTAACTTCATTGAAGTCAATTTTTCTCTAACTATTTTCATTGGAAATGAGTTCCCATTAAATAATTATTTCTTCTTTTTGCACAATCACTTTTTTATCTAAAGGTTTATGTATGTAATATCATTTGTATTCTTTATGATGACCTATAAAGAAGCAATTTTTTCTTTTTGATGCCAATTTGTTACTAGGTATAGTCATCGCAAAAGCGTAAAATCCCCATAAACGTATGTGGGAGATATTGGGTTTCTTTTTATGCCATGAATCATATGGAATCCCAGCTATAGAATTTGTTGGTACTCAGTTAAGGTTATATGGTGTTGTGTAAAAAGAATATCCCCAAAAGTATAGTGAAAGAGTTCTATGACTCATCATTGATCTGATAATGCCAAGCATGGTCCAATTACTCCTATCACTAACACCATTCCGCTACGGTGTATAAGAAGGCATGATTTGAGATACAATCCCATACTCTTACATGTGATGAATATAATATTTGTTAAGATACTCTCCACCACGGTCTGCGTATAATTCCTTTTTCTTCGTAACAAGATGGTTTTCCCATCACGTTAGTATTTCAAAAATATTTAAAAGGAATCATACTTATACTGCATTAATCTAATATAGCCATACCTACTGTAGACATCAAAAAAATTAACGAAGTGTGAAAATACACCAAGTTCATCTACTGAAAATAGACCACATATATCAATATAGATTAATTCTAGTGGAACAATGGCTCTTTCCTGCCTCCCTGAGAAAGGTACTTTGGTAATTTCCCCTTGTAAAAATTCCTGACAAGTATAGAAGGGTTTAATTTTTACCAAGTCAAAATACCCTTCTTTATTTAATATTCATAATCTCTTCTTAATTAGACTAACTTGCTTGATTTTTCATAGGAGGGTGATATATGAATCTTGATCACTGGTCTTTTCATTGATTATTATTATGTGGTTGTCTAGATCAAGTGTATATAAACCAGTCTTAAGATGTTCCCTACCGTAGAACATGTTATCATTACAAAAAAGACAATAATTATTTTCGAACATGAAATAAAATCCCATAGTGTCCAAACATAATGAAAGTATTATGTTTATGGTTGAAAAAGGAACATAATATAAATTATTTAAAACTAGATCCAAACCACGTGGCAACATCAGGTGATAATCTCTCACTACCAAGGCTGTTATACATGAACCATTTGTATCTCAGAGATCTACTTCGCCTTTTTCAATATTCTTAAAAATACTTTGTTCATGAATATGAATACAAAGGTGTGATCAACATACTTCAACCAATACACAACTTTTAGGTAATGAGAGATTTCATTCAATGAAAAAAATACTTGATACAGAAGGGTCAAATTGCATCATCTTCCCATCTTTTTAATATTTCATCTACTGTACTTTCTTTCCACATCCAAAGTAGACAACCTCTTTCTAATTTTTATGCCTCTGTATCTTTGGATTCTTTACCGGATAGTGCATTTATGTCTTCAAAATTAACGTGGACATAAAACCCTTTCCCTTTTACATCGTTCTCTTGTTCACTATAGGAAAAGATGAATTGGTATTTTTTTTTTATCTTAATCATCATGGAAAACTAAATCTAAAAGAACTAAGAGTCACTTTGTCCAATAATTCAACTTATAATTGACAATAAAATCCAAAAAACATGGTGTTGAAGGGAAAATTATGAGATATATTTATAGTAATACATTCAATTTTAACCCAAGAGATTCAAGCCTCTCAATTTACCCAATCATCTAGAGTACATGAAGACCCAATTGGTGCCCTTGTGCGAGCTTGAACATATAAAAGGTACTAAAGATCTCAAAATATTCTATCTATTCCCTCTCCTAATATAATTCTTGGATATGTGAAATCATCTTGTAGGCATCTTCTTCCTCATGATTTTTTTATATTGGTTGTACATGGAAGACAACATAATGCACAAAAAATATAGTGTATCCACTACATGAATTTTCATTTTATATTTTTCATCCTTAGTTTCTCTCTAAGAAGGCTTAGTAGGAATTGAGGATTCTAGAACCAATAGATTCCTTTCATGGTTTAGTAGTATACGTAAAGACCTGTTACTCTCTTGGATGTTTTTAGTGTTTTATATATTTTCTTTATCCAAAATTGAACGCTGTGATAATGTACTTGTGGTGTTAGTGAGTGCCATTTATAATCTACAATAAATAAATATTAGCAGTCAGTTCTTTTTATTGGGTACCTTTTATATATTTGATTGATTATAATTATACCATTTAAAGGCCTTCCACTATTTTATCAAACCTTAATAAACCACAAAATTATATTTGGAATACTCCCTCACTTGATTATTCTAGTGGCTGGGATCCTTGAAACATCCCTCATAGTCTACATTCATTGTTTATAGTACTACTCAGAGGGTTTCAAGGTTGGAACTAGTATGGAAAACTCCTTAAACTGATGGTTCCTTGTTATGTTGAGTAAATTCCCATCTTATAGGAATCATGACATGATTTCCTCAAATATTTTCTTCTAAATTAATATCATGTTAGGTATGGATAATCCATGACTACCCACTTTAGTTATGTAGACCCAATTCACTCATGATAACACCGTGGTAGTAAGAGACACTATTAACTATGGCTGAGGAGCACCACAAACACCCCGTTTTGTTCAAATGTGACTAATCGAAGACAATAATACATAATATATCTTTGAGCGATTTTAATATTTATCAAAAACTATAATCCATTTCAATTTTATATGCTCAAACTAGTTTTTCATGGTTATAAATGAACATTGAATGTAATATATTCTTCACATCATTATGAATTATATATTTTCTATTATTTTACTTGACCAATCAATAATCATGAATTTAAATTAATAAATAAATTATGCATAAAGGAAAACCATGCAATCCGAATATCAATGATAATTTCATTATGATCAATCCACAATGGATCAATCATGACTTAGGGGTTCCATACCTTACTCAACACCTGACTTGTATCACAGCTTTCCCAAGTGCAATCCGCTCAGCTCCATTCTTGACTATTTCCCCGACATAGAGGGGTTGATGTCATGGGACTTAATATTCTATTTTACAAATATACATGCACATAAGTGAGGTGGTCCAGGGGTACAATGTGCAATGGGTTCATTGGAAACATAGGTCCTTAGACAAATTATAAATAAAAAGACAATTCATAAACTATCATTAATCTATTTAATTATTACAATAATCACACACATCAAATAAATATTTATATAAATAAAATCTAGACATGAAAAGGTCAGTCGCTTTATCAAGAACAATCGATATAAAATAGTAAGCAATAAAATTAAAATGAAATAAATTAAATCATTATGAGGGTGTTCTAATAAATTAAATGAATTTTAATAAATTAAAATAAATTATTTATCTGTTCCACTATTTGAATTAATATTTTCTAATCCTAAATTAAATAAATCCATTAATATAATTTAATGATGAAATTAAATTAATGTTTTATATTCTCTTATGTTAAAACCACAAAATTAATTTTAAATGATTTAATTTAAAAAATTAATAAAATTATTTAAATTAATTTAATTGGTTCACCTATGGACTGGAATGGAGTCTGAATAAACTGTAGACTACAATGAGGGTGTTTCAATGGAGCTGAGCCGAACCGTGGTAGGACTCTTGAGTGACCCCGACGTGGTCACTATGTCGACAACCATCCTAGCAACATATCGCAACAGTGTTCAAGGGAAAAGGGGGTTACACCACTAGTAGCAGCCAATTATGGTTTAGAAAGGTTAGATCATGTCACCAGAAATGGGGTACGGTGGTGCTGAGGACGACGGTACTGTCCTGCAGGTCCGGTGAGGCGACAGTGACGTCCCGTGGTATGGATCAAGACAGAAAGGAGGTGGCCTGTTTGGGGACAGCACAACAGCATGAGTCTGAGTGGCAGGGTATGCTCGGGCCAACAGCTTCTGGAAGGATGGGACGACACCGGTGGGTCGAGCCCGAGCTGGTGGTGAGGCGGCGTGATCCATAAGGTGCAGCTACAGCGGTGACACTGGATCTAGGAGCCAGGAGACACGGAAGGGAGTGGGGCCTATAGAACAAGATGACATAGCAGAGGTGGGATCCAAATTTCAAGGTGAGGTTCGTACGAAGTGGTTGGGGGGGGGGGTGCGATCCTCCTTGTTCATTTCGATCCTGAGATATAAAGGGGACGGATCTACTAGTATCACATCCACAGGGAGGAGGTGGAGGCTAATGTTTTTTCTGGGTTTTTTGAAAAAACATTCCCTAAAATGGATAGGGTTTGCGGTATTTTTAAAAATGGGTCTGAGATGCGTGAACCTCGTTCATGCATCCCCTATCCTGGGAAGATGCGTGAACGGGGTTCACGCATATTCAATCCGAGCGAGATGCATGAACCCCATTCACGCATCATGTAGAAAGTTTTTTTAATAGTTTTTTAATAATTTTATTTTTATTTTGTTTTGTTTTGTTTATATATATATATATAACAAAAAAATTAGCAGAATTTATCCGCTATTTAAAATCCAGCAGCACTGCCATTACAATGGACTGGATTTGACAAAAACTCTCACCCAACACTCCCTTTTATAAGAGGGCTTGCCCTGAAAATTATTCTGCATTTTCGATGTGGGATACAGGTTCTTCCAAACCTGCATAGTACATTCTGCATTTCCAATGTGGGATTCTGTTTCAAGTATGTGACTTTGAAAGAGTATAAAATATAGACAATAAGGCTAATATAAATGAAATTTTAAACATTGATTAAACATATAAGAAATAGTTTAAATCAAAAATAATTTCACAAAAAATGTTGATCAAAAATAAATTATAACCACTCAAAAACATCAAATTGAAACATAAAAATGTTTTATGTATTTCAAGTACGTGACTTTGAATGACTATAAAATATAAACTATAACACTAATATAAATGAAATTTTAAACACTGATTAAACATATAAGAAATAGTGGAAAACAAAAAATATTTCATAAAAAATGTTGATAAATAATAATTTATAAGCTTTCAAAGACACCAACATGAAACATAAAAATATTTCCAATACGTGTCATTGAAAGACTATAAAATAAAAACTATAATCCAAATATGAATGAAACTTAAAACATGGATTAAATATATAAGAAATAGTTGAAAATAAAAATAATTTCGTAAAAAATGTTGATGAAAAATAATTTATGAGATTTCAAAACCACCAACTTGAAACTTAAAAACATTTCAAATACGTGGCTTTGAAAACCTATAAAATAAAAACTATAAGACCAACATAAATGAAAATTAAAATATGGATTAAACATATAATAAATAGTTAATGAATAATTAGTTATTTAGAAATATTATTATTAATTAGTTAATAATTAGTTAATTAGTAATATCATTATTAATTATAGAACAATTAATTAGTAAATTTGTAATATAATAATTAATTACACAATAATTAATTGGTTAATTAGTAATATAATTATTAATTATTCATTAATTAAGTATTTAGTAAGTAATATAATTATTAATTATATAAGAAATCATTTGTTAATTAGTAAATTAGTAATATAATAAATAATCATAACTATTATTTACAATTATTAGTTATTAATTATTAAAAATTATTTATATAATAATAAATTAGTTAATTAGTAATATAATTATTTATTATAAAATAAATAACTAACTAATTATTATATAATTAATTGATAAAAATTAATAAAATAGTTAATGAATAATTAGTTAATTAGCAATATAATTATTAATTATTTAATAATTTGTTAATTAGTAATATCATTATTAATTATATAATAATTAATTAGTTAATTTGTAATATAATTATTAATTACATAATAATTAATTAGTTAATTAGTAATATAATTATTAATTATATAGTAATTAAGTATTTATTAAGTAATATAATTATTAATTATATAATAATTTATTAGTTAATTAGAAAAATAGTAATATAATAGATAATTATAAATATTTATTACATATATTAGTTTTTAATTAGTAATTATTAATTATATAATTATTAATTACATAATAAAGAATTAGTTAATTAGTAATGTAATTATTAATTATAATTAGTAATATAATTATGAATTATAATTACAAATATAATTACTAATTATAATTAGTAATTATTAATTATATAATAATTAATTAGTTAATTAGTAATATAAGTATTAATTATTCAATAATTAATTAATAATATAATTATTGATTATAGTTATTAATTATAATTATTAATTAGTATATAATTAATAATTAATATTTATAATTAATAATTATAAGTAATAATTATAATTAATATATATATTATTAATTAATTATTGTATAATTAATACTTATATTACTAATTAAATAATTAATTATTATATAATTAATAATTAATAATTATAATTAATAATTATATTATTAAATATAATTCATAATTATATTACTAATTATAATTAATAATTTAATTACTAATTAACACATTAATTATTATATAATTAATAATTTATAATTAATAATTAAAAATTATAATGAATAATTATATTACAAATTAACTAAATAATTATTATAGGGTTACAATAAAAAATTATAATTAGTAATTATATTACTAATTATAATTAATAATTACATTATTAATTAACTAATTCATTTTTAGATAATTAATAATTAATAATTATAATTAATAATTATATTAGTAATTAATTATTGTATAATTAATACTTATATTACCAACTAACTATTTAATAATTATTTAATTAATAATTATTCATTAATAATTAATAACTAATAATTATAATGAATAATTATAATAAATAATTATAATTACTAATTATATTAAAAATTAATTAATGAATTATTTATTTATTTTATATTAATAATTATATTACAGAATAACTAATTTTTTATCATTTAAAAAATTATATTACAAATTAACTAATTCATAAATAACTAATTAAATAATTATTAACTAATTAATAATTACTAATTAACTAATTAATAACTAATTAATAATTATTTTACCAATTAACTAATTAATAAATAACTATTTATTATATGTTTAATCCATGTTTTAATTTTCATTTATATTGGTCTTATAGTTTTTATTTCATACGTTTTCAAAGCCACGTACTTTAATTGTTTTTAAGTTCCAAGTTGGTGGTTTTGAAAGATTATAAATTATTTTTCATCTACATTTATTTGAAATTCTTTTTATTTTCATCTAAGTCTTATATGTTTAATTCATGTCGTACGGTTCCTTCAAAATGTTCTTATAGTTTTTATTTTATAGTCTTTCAAAGACACGTATTTGAAACATTTTTATGTTTCAAGTTGTTATCTTTGAATGCTTATAAATTATTATTCATCAACATTTTTTACAAAATTCTTTTTATTTTCAACAATTTCTTATAGGTTTAATCCATGTTTTATGTTTCATTTATATTGGTCATATAGTTTGTATTTTATAGTCTTTCAAAGTGATGTACTTGAAACAAAATCCCACATCGGAAATGTAAAATGTTCTGTGTAGGGAAGATAGCAGTTGAGCCCCACATCGAAAATGCAGAAGGATTTCCAGGGCTAGCCCTCTTATAAAAGAGAGCTGTGGGTGATGGTGTTTGTCAGAATCCAAATTTCTGAAACGACAGAACTGCTGGATATTAAATAGTAGATAAATTCTGCTGAAATTTTTTGTTTTGTTTTTATATATATATATATTTATGTATATATAAAAAAACAAAACAAAACAAAACAAAAATTTAAAAATACAAAAAAATCATTCTGTAAGATGCGTGAATGAGGTTCACGCATATCAGACTCATTTTTAAAAATACAGCATTCCCTATCTCGTTTTTAAAAATACTACATTCCCTATCCCTTTTTGGAAAATTTGTTTTTAAATGAAACCCAGAAAAAAAATTATCGGGAGGTGGAGGTTTCCACAGGTTAGGGTTAGGGAGGTACATGGCCACTGTTTGGACGAAGACTAACCCTCTTTAATTTTTTTTGACTTATCATACTCTATTTATAGGTTGTCAAATAGTAATTTTTACATAAGAAAATTATACAACAAAAATTGTTTTGTTAATAGAAAAATAAATTAATATCAAATTATATTATATTTTTATTTTCTTCAATAAAAATGGATCGCCAATGGAATAAATTTGATGACTAGATTCTGGGAGTAACATTTCCTAATTACTGGATATTTATGAACATAAATAAATTAAAAAACATGTTTTTAAATATAAAACTTCAAAATCCAAAATCAAAAATTTCTTCAACAAGGCATTGATCCACTAATAAAATTCATATGGTTGTTACTGGGCCATTCTGAAATGGATTGACATGTTCTATTGGAACCGTTTTAACACCCTCAACAAAAATTTAAGGAAATTTAATTTTTTTTCCTTTGACTCAAATAATCCAAAAATTTATCTAATATCATTGTTAGGAACCGGACTATAAATCATAATATATTTTGTGCCATCCGAGTGACGTTACATCATAGACTCTTATTATGTTATCCCGGTCCAGTCCAAAGACTATGCATGGTTTAAACAGATCACAAAAAACAATGAATGCCTACCTCCTTAGGATCTGATGCGTGTAAGCCTAACACAAGGTTCCACTGATCATTGCTCAAAGACTTCGATGTCTAATCCATCTATATTTTCCACACGTGATTCTTAAATCTACTTAGGTTTCGTTAATCAGAATCTGGGAGATAGCGTGGTACTCTAACAACCACTTCGATGTTACAAATATCACCACTAGAGAACGTCTTCGATCCTAGAAGATGGAACACAAATCACATGCTTATTTGAGAGAGAATCTCTCTAAGAATCAGGTGGAGAGATAGTCTCTCAATTCCAACAGATGAGTAGTGTATATAGCATGAGCCTCTCTCCACTTATATAGTGAATAAATACAATACTCGGATTCAGTTCTTAGCCCCTCTGTAATAAAGATACACAATATAATTATTATTAATTATTATTTATGAAAAACAATATTATTCCATAAATAATTTTTATAATTTATGAGTAAATGTAATATATATTAAATAAATTACGTGATACACTTGAGTCTTTATGTATACTCACATCTTCTGATAATATTAAATGAACTCGAACTATCAAATCAATATATATTTGAATAATATTTATCCTTGTATTTACATAATTACTTATAAATACATCTCATAAATAGATTCAATGAATTATTCGAAACATGAATAATTAAAGAATTTACATTTTCACTTGGGTTTCCATCGAACATAGATAATACATAGACCATATGGTGGCGCCCACCATGTTCTATACTATAACACCCCAAGCTTCCACAATACGATTCTATTTGAATAATATAGTAGCATGTGTTTTACGCAACTTCGAGTTCTAACACACACCACAACCAATCAAACTAGCCGTTATAAATAGTAATACCCACTTTTTCAAATTTTATAAATTTTATCTTTCAAAATGGACTTCATTTTTGGATTCATAATATCAAAATTAGCTTCGGGTGAATTTTTAGTATTTCACTAAAAACATTTCATTTTTGATGAATAGTGAAAAAACACTGAGCTGTAGTTTAAAACCGAATGTTTATTTAAATAATTATTTATTTTATTTAAATTTAATTAAGTTCAAAATAGATACAAAATACCTATATAAGTTCAATGTAACTCATTAGAGTTAGTTTAGAATAATTTTAGATATATAAAAATCTTATTGAACTTTTCCCCACCTTTTACCCACCTCCTAGCAGAATTTGGAAATTCACATAAAACATAATTTTACCACTCATGTGAGTGGAATTTAGAAAATCCGAGAGACATGATTAATATTAAGAGTAAAATTTGGTTCAATAAAATAAAAATATGTTTTGGTGAATATTAACTTTTTACTTTTATTTACCATGGTTAAAAATAAATAGGGTAAATAAGGGTAAAAATGATATTAATATTACCCTAAAACATATCCTAATTCTATTGGACAAGTGTATCTCAACAAAAAAAACCTTATGAATAAAATATTATCATTTAGGTCCACTTGAATTAGATTAGTACATTTATTATAATTTAATTAAAAGAAGAGTTAAAAGAGTTAAAATCATTGTCTAATTACTAAAACATTTTTAATTTAGGGTTATAGATAATATAAATTCTATTATAAATAATAATTAAAAATATAAAAAGATTTCTACATAATATTATTTTATTTATAATTTTTAGACATTAAATAATTTAATTTATTTATGACACAATGGTGATGCATTAATTACCTAATTAATGAAATATTAATATAATTGATATTATAAATATCAAAAT
The DNA here is from genome assembly GCA_963277665.1 of Viscum album. Classification (NCBI taxonomy): domain Eukaryota; kingdom Viridiplantae; phylum Streptophyta; class Magnoliopsida; order Santalales; family Viscaceae; genus Viscum; species Viscum album. The sequence goes on from OY728134.1 coordinate 1,551,696,813, forward strand.
AAATGTAATTTGAGACTTTTTATGAATTAAACTAATTTTATATGTTAATATGAAATATTAGGATTGGTTATATGAATTTTTTTCGAAGTAATAATTATTTTATGAAATTATCAAAAACAAAATTACCAATAGTGTCAAAATTGACATAAAAGAGTTTTTAAAGAAAATATTATATTATTAATTGATATTCTATTCTTAAAAAACTAAGTATCGGCCAATGGACTTATGTAATGATAGTTGTATCATTAATGGACCACATGGAGGTCGCTTGGAAATATATATTATGTTTAATAACTATATAATATAAAAATACAAAGAGGCATGGTAAATATCAAACTAATTAACTATGAGTTAAAACTAAAGGATAAGGTAAATATAGTGACCCAAACCTGTCTAAAACCTATGTGATGAATGGTTTTTGACCTATCCCCAAATTAACATTTAAATAATCTACTTTTTAGCCACTAGAAACCGAATATGAACTTATTATAATATAATATTTCTAGATTTTTCTAAGGTTCCCCTCACCCCTCTTATAAAAGGGCACTCCACCTTCTCTCAAATTCATACCTTCAAAGCCTTTGGGCTCAGCCAAAATCTAGCCAAATACCCTCTCAAATATCATCCCTTCATCCTAGAGTCATTCCTTTTGTAATAAATCCAACCTTAGAATATCTTTTGATCAAATCAAAAGGAAGAACCCGAAGAAAAGGTAATGTTTTCACCAACCTCTTTCAAGTTCTATTCTTCATCATCATCTTCTTTCATTGTTATTCCCATTCTAAAACAATAAATCCAAAATCATCTATATACTATGATGTTATTAAAAATATGATACAACCATATTCAGTATTCTATCCATCCTTTGAATTACATGTCACCATACGTGCGTACATACTGCTTACCGTCTCCACGTTGTGGTGTAATTGTTGTTCAATAAATTATTATTTGGATGGGTATAATAATGATTTGTAATTCATGTAAATAATAAATATAACATGATAATTATTCTTTAGATATGATACACCATCCAATTATATATTTTTTTAATATCAAAAGAATGATATTGTCGCTCGTGCGTACGTACGGACTACCATCGCCACGAACGCGATGAGATTCATTCCCCATAATATCCATTCATGAATAATTCTCAATTAATGATTAAAAATAATCTTTAAGGGGTTGATATAATTCTGGATATGAATGAGATACAACCTATCCATAACAAACAAGACTAATGTAAAAAAACACATAAAAGAAAACGAGTAAGTTGACACCCGAAACAACGAAAATAGTAAGATATTTTTAACAAAGCAATGATAAAAGATATTATATGATAACATATTAATTTAAATGATTGTGGTATAATTTAATAACAATTATTTAACCACTATTCAGGAGGTTAACCTAACCTCGGTCAAGGAAAATTACAAGGTAAAGGTTTATTTCACAATCTCATCATTATCCAAGGTTGTTTTTACGTAATTATCTACTAGGACCTCTTTATCATCCACATCCATGTTTCTTAAAAATATATTTCAAATCATTCATAAAATTATACAGACTATGTGTTAAAGAAATTTATAACATTTTTGAATTTTTATATGACGTTTATAAAGGAATCGTTCTGTCGTTTTCCAAACAAGGTCCTTTTTATCCTTTTCGACAAAATTAAGGTAGGAATGTATTTTTTAACTTATACGGAGGGTGCGACTATTTTCCACCATTATAAAGTCGTCGAGGCTTCCCTTACAATCTTATAAGAATATTTTCAAATTAAATGTTTTCTTTTATTATTATGTGACTTATAAATGATTTCAAAAAAAGAGATATTTCTCTCAAATAGTTTTGATTGCATCTATGTCAACATCCTTTGATAGATTTTAAGTTTATTTGAAGTTTATTTATTATGATAGAAAACTTCCATATTGTATTGAAGGTTTTGTGATATGATTGACTATAGATGTGTTATTTTTATACCATTCATGGTTTATAGAGAAAGTAGTGACATTTCATATGCTAGTTTTAATACGAATGTTTTTGTTATGTTAAACCTATTCATATGAGGACTGCATTGGACTTAATACGTGATGGGTGGAGCCCTCTATAGCTCCTCGATGCATAGATAGGTATAACGAGACAAACTAGTGACTTGGCACAATGAATTGACTAAATCTTATTTGTAGTCTTGGCACAAGGCCTTGACTATGTGGTTATGATAGTCTGACATTATGCATTCCATCATTATGAAAGTGGTTATTGATATTGCATGTGATTATTTAACTAGTAGAATATCCATGTGAATAAGTAAATGGAATTATTTTATTTTATTTCTACCATATTATTCTTAAGTTCAAGTTTAAAAGGATTTTGTTTTAGTTATACATTGCCTTAAATGTTTATGCTTATTTATGAATGTTTCCTCTATATTGTTATCCTTACTGGGAATTTGAGCTCACCCGTTTCTATGTTTTAATTTTCCCAGGATGTGAATACGTATTTTATGAATGAACTACAGGGATAGTATGAGGGGATATGAGTGTGGAATATGGATACTATGTTGTTTTATTTTTCATTTAATGATGTAATGTAAACATTGTGAATGTATCTAGTGATTCCAAAGTTACTAAACTAATCGGTCTTTCGAGACTTGATCTTTTGTGATCATGATAATGTTATGTAATAATGCACCAACTCTGGTTAACTAGGGTCGGGGCATTACAGTTGGTATCATAGTAAGTTTAGTACAAACCTTGGAAGCTAGATTTAGATAAACTCTGATTAGAGTACATAACCCTAAGATAGACGTTGAGGATTAGTGTAGAAGAACTTCTTTGAATTTTGGTATTTTAGAGATTTTATGAGTTTTCTGAGAAATAAATCCATGTCTGGATATGAGTAGGTAGAGGTGGCTGTTGAAAAAATGTACCTAGGGCTAAAACCTGAAAACACCGCTTTGAGCTAGACTCGAACGGGAACTGGTGCACGACAATTGGCCTTACTGCACTCTTGGTTACGACACTCCTAGTGGATATGCATAGGATAATTCTCATTTTCTTTACAAACCATTATGAAGGGTTTATGAGTATATAATTCCTAAAAGAAAACATTTTTATTATTATGGGTTATATCCATAAATAGTTCAATTTATATTAAGTGTTTTACAAGTATGGAATTTTGTATTTTGATTCATAAACCGATGTAGTTTAAGCCATTGTTTATAAATGGCACCTAGATGAAGAAATTGAAACTGTATCAATTAAAACACTCCATTTAGGGATTTTTATCATGATAAAGATAATTATAGTGGGGCTGGTGATGCAACTGCTGTTGATCAGCTAATCACCGTACTAGGACAACTCAGTTAGGTTATGAATAATAACCTTACCCGTATGGAGAATACTAATCTGCAGCATGGGGGATCAATGTTAGATCGCTTCATGAGGAAAAAACCACCAACATTCAATGAGAGTATAAATCCCTTAGTAGCTGAGAAATTGATAAATTCTCTAGAGAAAATATTTCAGGCTTTGGGGAGTAGTGAAAGGGAAAAGGTTGTCATGGAAGTTTATCACCTCACTGGAGATGCTGATCAATGGTTGTCATTGATACATAACACAAAGGAAGATGATGAAGTATCAAATATGGAATGGAGGGATTTCAAAGAGATTTTCTTAGAAAAATTCGTTCCTCGTGACCATCAAGAAGATATGGAAAGGAAATTTCTGAGTCAGAGGCAAAAGTAGGATGAGAATGTCGCAAAGTATGTGGCTAACTTTAAAAGCTTAGTGAGGTATGATGCATAATTTATACGTAACCCAAGAAGTAATATTGATCGTTTCTTTGATGGTTTAAAATAATATCTCCATAGAGCATTAGTCTCACCAACCATCTCATTGTATGGAGATATTGTCTCATGGGTTATCAAGACAGAAAAAGAATTCTCAAAGTCTTATGACTTTAAAGAAAAACAGTAGAAGCAGAGATTTACTGATCACTCTCAGAATGGAAATAAGGGGAATAATGGAAAAGTTGAATATCCATCCTATAGTAAATTTGGGAAGAAACACACCGATACTTTCTTAAAAGGAATGAGATTCTGTTACAAGTGTGGTGAAAAAGGCCACCAAGCTCGTGATTGCAAGGGGAAGAAAGATGCTACTGATGTCCAATTCTACAATTGAAGGGAAATGGGGAATTATGTAAATGAATGTCCTAAGTGTCTGGGGAACATACTTCAAAAAAGTCCAAGAGATCAAAGCCAAGATTATGCTATCACTACTACTAAGTTAGATGCTCTGAAAGACGTGGTGGAAGGTAATTTAATGGTTTCCTCAAGTTTAGCAAATGCATTATTTGATTCTGGATAATCACAATTTTTCATATCTTCCTAGTTTGCTAAGAAAATTTGATATTTTGAATTTTATTTAAAATGGGATTTGTTAGTTAAAACTCCTAAGGGATGTATCATTGCAACAATGTTTTGTGAATCAGTCCCCATTAGAGCACATAAACGTTCTTTATCTACAGATCTCATCATCATAACTATGATCGAATTTGATATAATCTTCGGTATGGATTGGCTTTCATACAATGATGAAAAAATTTATTGTAAGAAGAAGGAGGTTACTATTTTCGATGATGATGATAAGGAACACCTTATATTTAGAGTGGAATCATCACCACATAATTCTTACCTAGATCCACCCCCAGTAGCTCAACTAAATTCAATTATTAGGGAGGAAGGGAATGAAATAATGGTGGGTAAGGAAACAAATGTTCAAATAGAGGATGTGCCTATTATGAAATAATATATAGATGTGTTTCTAGAAGATTTACCTGGACATCCTCCAGAACGAGAAATTGAGTTTTCCATTGATTTAATTCCTGGATCAAGGTCCATATCGAATACACCATATAGAATGGCCACTGTGGAATTACTGTAACTAAAGAAAAAACTAGTGGAATTGAGTAATAAGGGATTTATTTTCCCTAGTGTTTCTCCATGGGGAGACCCTGTCATTTTTGTTAAGAAGAAAGATAGATCTATGAGGTTATGTATCGACTATAGGGAGATCAATGCTATAACAATAATGAACAAGTATCCCCTACCCCGCATTGATGATTTATTTCACCAACTGCATGGAGCTAAATACTTTTCAAAGATTGACCTTCGATATGGATACCATCAGTTTCCTATGAAGAAGGAATACATTCTGAAGACAGCATTTCGAACCAGGTATGAGCATTATGAGTTTATAGTAATGCCTTTTGGGCTGACTAATGCACCCTCTGTATTCATGGATTTAATGAATAGAGTTTTCAAGGAATATTTCCATGATTTTTTGGTGGTATTTATTGATGATATCTTGGAATACTCAAAAATATAGAAAGATCATGAAAATCAATTTCCCATTATCCTGAAGGCAATGAGAGGACATGAATTATATGGGAAGTTTAGCAAGTGGGAATTCTGGATTCAGGAGATTTATTTTCTTGGCCATATTGTCTCTAAAGATGGAATCTGTGTTGATCCTTTTAAGACCAAGGTAATCCAAGAATGGCCTCCACTGATGAGTATAACTGAGGTATGCAGTTTTTTTTGGTTTAGAAGGTTATTATCGACGATTCGTCCAAAATCTTGCCCGGTTGGCTAACCCATTAACAAATCTCACACGTAAAGGGGTTAATTTTTTTTTGGACAAAAGAGTGTGAAGAATGTTTCGAAGAATTGAATATAATATTAGACAATTCTTCTATATTGACTCTACCATCGGGGAATGATGGGTTCGTTATTTATAGTGATGCATCGAAGAAAGGACTTAGTTGTGTCATTATGCAAAATGTTAGGGTTATTGCCTATGTATTATGACAGTTGAAAATTAATGAGAAAAACTATCAAACTCATGATCTCGAGTTAGGAGCTATGATCTTTGCTTTGGAGATATGGAGACACTACCTCTATGGTGAAAAATGTGAGATTTATACTGATCACAAGAGTTCGAAGTATATTTTCTCCCAAAAAGAACTCAACATGAGTCAAAGGAGATGTCTTGAATTACTCAAGGATTATGATTAAACAATGTACTACCTCCCGGGGAAGGAAAATAAGGTGGAAGATGCTTTCAGCAGAAAGGATCATGGAGTTTTGAACAATATGAGAATTGAATGGGATCCAATTTTCATGGATCTAGTGAAGATGGACATGGGAATAACCATGGAAGGTGAAACATCAATGATTTCTCAAATGGTTTCCAAACCATCTTTACTAGAAATGATTAAGAGTTCTCAGACCAATTATGAAGAATTTCAAAAGAATATTAAAGCTATGAATGATGGAAGATTGAGTGACTTTTGGTATGAAGATGGAATTTTGAAATTTAGGAAGAGACTTTGTGTTCCCGATATACCTGATCTAAAAAGGGAATTGATGGATGATGCTCATAGTTCCAATTTCTATATACACCATGGGAGCACCAAAAAGTATAGAGATTTGGAGGAACATTTTTGGTGGGACAACATGAAGAGGGAGATTGCTGATTTTTTGTCAAGATGTATGGTTTGTCAACAAGTGAAAGCTAGAAGGCAATAGCCTGGAGGAGTCATGTAACCTCCTACCATACCTGAGTGGAAATGGGATAATATCATGATAGACTTTTTCATGGGACTACCAAAGACTCCTAGAAGGAACAATGAAATATGGGTTATTGTTGATCGTCTTACCAAGTCAACACTTTTATTTCTATAGGAGAATATCTACCACTGAAACGTCTTGAAAGACTATATATTAATGAAGTTGTTAGACCTCATGGAGTGCCCCTATTGATTGTTTCTGATCGTGATCCCCATTTTACTTCAAGATTCTGGAAAAGTATTCAGAAATCCCTAGATACTAAACTTCGTTTGAGCTTTGCCTAGCACCCCCAAACTGATGGAAAATCAGAAAAAACTATTCAAACATTAGAAGACATGTTGAGATCATGCTCACTTGACATTTTGGGTATGTGGGTTAATATATTTACCTCTGGTGGAATTTTCCTATAACAATAGCTTCCATTCAAGTATTCGGATGGCACCATATAAAGCGTTATACGAAAAGAGATGCCGCACACTAACCTGTTGGGATGACGTTGGTGAAGGAAAACTCGTAGGCCCAGAACTGGTTGAGGAAAAAATGGAAAAGGTAAAGGTAATCCAAAACCACATCAAAGAAGCTCAAAGCAGGCAGAAGATTTATACCGATAACTGAAGGAAGGATTTGGAATTTTAGGTAGGATATCATGTTTTCATGAAAGTATCTCCATGGAAGGGAGTTATACATTTTGGTATGAAGGGTAAATTGAGTCCCAGGTATATCAGACCTTTCGAAATTCTAGAATGAATTGGGGCAGTAGCTTACCATTTGGCAATAACTCCAAGTCTCTCCAAAGTTGACGATGTGTTCCACGTATCACTTTTGTGAAAATACATGCTGGACCCAACGCATGTAATCACTTACGAGGAATTATAACTGGAACCCAATCTATCTTATTGCGAAGATCCTATCAGGATTCTTGATACAAGAGAACAAGTGCTGAGAAACTGGATGACTCGTCTGGTAAAAGTTCTATGGAGAAACCATAATATAGAAGAGGCAACGTGGGAACTCGAGAAACTTATGATGAAGTACCACCCAATTATTTTCATGAGGTAGTATTCTAGAAATTTCAAGGAAGAAATTATTTGAAGGAAGATAGAATGTAACACCCCATGATTCCACGGTATGCTCCTCTTTGAATAATACAGTAGGGTGTGTTGTATGCAACTTCAAGTTCTAACACACACCAAAACCAATCAAACTAGCCATTATGAATAGTGATACCCACTTTTTTAAAATTTATAAATTTTATCTTTCAAAATGGATTTCATTTTTGGATTTGGAATATTGAAATTCGCTTAGGGTGAATTTTTGGTATTTTACCGAAAACATTCAATTTTTTATGAATAGTGAAAAAACACTAAGCTATAGTTTAAAACCAAATTTTTATTTAAATAATTATTTATTTTATTTAAATTTAATTAAGGTAAAAATAGATACATAATACCTATATATTTTCAATTTAATTCATTGTAGTCAGTTTAGAATAATTTTAGATATATAAAAGTTTTATTGATCTTTTCACCGTCTTTTACCCACCTCCGAGGAAAATTTGTAAATTCACATAAAACATAATTTTACCACTTTAGTGAGTGGAATTTTGAAAATCCGAGAGACATTTTTAATATCAAGGAGTAAAATGCTGTTCAATAAGATAAAAATAATTTTCTGTGAATAGTAACTTTTTGCTTTTATTTACCACGGTTAAAAGTAAATAGGGCAATTAAGGGTAAAAATGATATTAATATTACCATAACACATGTACTAATTCTATTGGAAAATTTTATCTCGACCAAAAACAACATTAGGAATAAAAAATTATCAATTAGGTCCACTAGGATTATATTTGTACATTTATTATTATTTAATTCAAAGAAGAGTTAAAAGAGTTAAAATCATAGTTTAATTACTAAAACATTTTTTATATAGGGTTATACATAAGTTAAATTATATTATAAAAATTTAATAGGAAGCTAAAAATATTTCATACATAATGGTATTTTATTTATAATTTTTAGACATTAAATAGTTTAATTTATTTATGACACAATGGTGATGTAGTAATTATCTAAATAATGAAATATTAAAATAATTGATATTATAAATATCAAAATAAATGTAATTTGAGACTTTTTATGCATTACACTAATTTTCTAGGTTAATATGACATATTAGGATGGGTTTTAAAAATTTTGTTCGAAGTAATAATTCTATTATTAAATTATCAAAAACAAAATACCCAATAGTGTCAAAATTGACATAAAAGAGTTTTTAAAACAAATACTATATTATTTACTAAGTTTCTATTCCTAAAAATCTATGGTTTGGCCAAAGGACTTATATAATGATAGTTGTATCATTAATATACCACTTTAGGGTCTCTTGGAAGTATATAGTAAGGTTAATGACTATATAAAATAAAAATACAAAGAGACATGGTAAATGTCAAACTAATTAACTAAGAGTTAAAACTAAAAGATACGGTTAATATAGTGACCCAAACTGGTCTAAAACCTATTGGTTGAATGGTTTTCGACATATACCCACCTTAAAATTTAAATAAATCAATTTTTATCCATTATAAACCGAATATTAATTTCTTATAAAATAATATTTTTAGCTTTTCCTAAGGTGCCCCTCACCCCTCTAATAAAAGGGCACTCCCCCTTCTCTCAAATTTATACCGTCAAAGCCTTTGAACTTGGCCAAACACTGCCCAAATACCCTCTCAAATATCCTCCATTCATCCTAGAGGCCTAACTTTAGTCATATAGCCAACCGAAGGATCCCTTTTGATCAAATCAAAATGATGAACCTGTAGAAGATGTAATGTTTTCACCACCCTCTTCCAAGTTACTTTCTTCTTCAACTTCTTCTTTCTTTGTTATTTCCACTCTAAAATAATAACTTCAATATATTATATATACTGTGATGTTATTATAAATATGGTACAACCATATTCAGTATTCTATCCATCCTTTGAATGACATGTCACCATACGTGCGTACGTACGGATTACCGTCTCCACGTCATGGAGCAATTGTTATTCAATAAATTATTATTTGTATGGGTATAATAATGATGTGTAATTCATGTAAATAATAAATATAACATGATAATGATTCTTTATATATGATATACCATCCAATTATAAATTATTTTAATATCAAAAGAAAGATATTGTCCCTCGTGCGTACGTACGGACTACCGTCTCCACGAACGTGATGGGATTCATTCCCCATTGTATCCATTCAAGACTAATTCTCATTTAATTATGATAAATAATGTGTTAGGACTTGATATCATTCTGGATATGAATAATATACAACCTATCCATAACAAACATGACTTATGTAACAAAACACATAAAAGAAAACGAGTAAGTTAACACCTGAAACAACGATAATAATAAGATATTATTAACAAAGCAATGTTACAAGATCATATATGATATAATGTTAATTTAAATGATTTTGGTATAATTTAATAACAATTATTTCACAATATATAGGATTTTAACCTAACCCCAACAAAGTAAAATTACAATGTAAGGGTTTATTTCACAATCTCTTCATTATCCGAGGTTGTTTTGATGTAATTATCTACTGGGACCTATTTATCATCCACATACATTTTTATTAATAATATATTTCAAATAATTCTTACAATTTTACAGAATATGGGTTAATGTCATTTATTCCCTTTTTGACTATTTATTAGAAGTCTATAAAGGAATCTTTCTGTCATTTTCCAAACAAGGTTCTTTTTAACCAGTTCGACATAATTATGGTAAGAATGTATTTTTTTTAACTTATACGGTGAGTGCAGCTATTTTATGCCATTATAAAATCGTTGAAGCTTCCCTTAAAATCTTATAAAAATATTTTCAAATTAAATGTTTTCTTTTATAATTATGTGACTTTTAAATGATTTTAAAAAAATTGATATTTCTCTCAAATAGTTTTGAATTCATCTATGTCAACATCCTTGGATGGATTTTATGTTTATTTGAAGTTTATTTATTATGATACAAGATTTCTATATTTTATTGAAGGTTTTGTGATATGTTTGATTATGGATATGTTATTTTTAAACCATTAATGGTTTATGGAGAAAGTATTGACATTTTTTATGCTTGTTTTAATACGAATGTTTATGTGTTGTTAAACCTGTTCATTTAAGGAATTCATTGGACTTAATAAATGACGGGTGGAGCCCTCTATATATCCTCGATGCATCAGTAGGTCTCATGAGGCAAACTGGTGTCTGGGCACAAAGCATTTACATTATATTATTTGTAGTCTTGGCACAAGGCCTTGACTATGTGGTTATGATTGTCTGGCATTATGCATTCCATTATTATGAAAGTGGTTATTAACATTGCATGTGATTATTTGACTAGTAGAATATCCATGTGAATTAGTAAATGACATTATTTCATTTTATTCCGACATATTATGCTGAAGTTCAAGTTTAAAAGGCTTTTGTTATAGTTATACATTCTCTTAAATGTTTATTTTTTATTTATTATAGTTTCTGCTATATTGTTATCCTTTCTGGGCATTTGAGCTCACCCATTTCTATGTTTTATTTTTCCCAGGATGTGAAAAAGTATTTTATGAATGACCCGCAGGGACAGTATGAGGGGATATGAGTATGTACTATGGAGACTATGTTGTTGTAGTTTTCATTTTAGGATGTAATGTAATCTTTATGAATGTATCTAGTGATTCCAAGGCTACTAAACTAGTCGGTCTTTCGAGACTTGACCTTTTGTGATAATTTCATTATTATGTAATAATGCATCAACTATGGGTAACTAGGGTTGGGGCGTCACATATACTCATATCCAATAGAATATGGTAGATTCTCAAAGCACTATAGTGTGTGACCCTCTAGGCCCTTCTCTGAATAGAATTGAATAATATTCACAGACCCAGAGCGGGGTCTAAGAACCCATCAAGTCCCCTATAGTGAAATGGAAAAGTGAACGCAATGATTAGCTTCCTACAAACCTAGTCTGTGTAATATTATATATTCATCACTGATATCTCAATAAATACGAATTCACACTATTTTCATTATACTTTATCTTGCTTTATTTTATTCATTTATATGTCCAGAAGGTCTTATATTCAACTACCATGGACACAGATTTAATGAAGATGCTTCCATCCTAATCGAGTTTTCATGAGATATCTCTTTCTAAACATTGTAGCGAAAAATCCTTTCTTGATCATTCAATCATAGTCGTGTGACCTATGAAATAACCAACACAAACTACCTTTCTACAAATTCATTACCATGGTTTTCTCCTTACATAAAAGTACATAATTAAATGACATACAATGATATTAATCTCAAGTCAAGAGACCATTACACATGTCTAGGGATAAGAATAACCAATGACACATGTAACATGTGGTGTTCCTATTAGTGTTTATGTTCTCATAATCTCAACTATTATATATCAGCAATTCCTAACTTCAAGATAATATGTCTCAATACTTATGATCCCCCAACACCTGATATTTTCACATCATCTATGTTATGTAAGAATTATTTAACAAGACCATAGGACATTAAATTATGATTTCTGACATAGTATCTCTCAGTTCTCATTATAGTTTGAGAACTATTATAACACTTTGATATGACATATAATCAATGGAAATTACCATAAACAAACATGATGTAGAAGTATCTACAATATTATATAAAGATAATCAAATGTATATATAAAAACTAATATATATCTAGTGGCAATGAAAGTTCAACTGAATATTGGTCTAGGGAACCCACATTCTGCAGTTCCATTAAAAAATCTACATTTGAACATAAACGAAATAAACCTTTTTACTCTTAAGACCTATTGAATTGGTGAGTTTCCCATTCATTATTTGATGTTTCATTTCTAATTGACAACATACACTAGATTCAATCATTACATTATGAAACATAATGAATAATCTCATACTAGAGAATCAAAAAATAATAAATCGATGATCTACGTATAACTAATATTTAAATTATAATATTGGTTTCATTGGGAATATTTTCAAATTATGTCATATGGTTTCATTCTCTAATACATGTTTTCTTAAATATAGGTACCAAGGCTTATATTAAACATCCTATGATACCAACTATAAAGAACTGAACTCCACTATCCTTGTAGGAGTGCCCAAATTATTTTCATTGACATAATAAACTATGAAACCATATCCTGATTAATTTAATAGCTTATTATGTTTTTAAAAATAGATAAAAAAAATTATTGATACTTTAAAACCTGATGTTAAATACAACATAGTAACTCTATTAGTGACACCCAAATTCTAGTAGATTATCCTTTTATATTAATCATAATATAAATCTTGGATTCTTGTGTGAAAATTGAAACAGAATAAAGGGATTATCATAGATAATAAGAAAGAATAAGCATATAGTAGAATAATATCATTAACAAACACCGACAATATGTCAAAGTGAATAACTAAAAATGCATTCCACTAAAACATAAACTTGAGAACTATATTAAAGGAATAATTTATGGTCAGCGAATTTTATATAAATAATAACATAAGTTTCAAACATAACCTTGGATATTCAGCTAGTCAAATATTCACATGAACATTCAATAAATAATCTCATAATGAGATTATTAATAATTAGGGATGTTATAAACATATCATCAAGGCATGGGAAAATAAGAATATATTAATGGGTATGGCCTCATCCAAAATGAGGTCTACATAGTCTCATGAGACCTAACAGTGCATCAAGGGGCTATAATAGGCCCCATCAAACACATACTAAGTCTAATTAATTACTGATATAATGGGGTGAAACATAATCAATATATAAATTCAATTTGAAAATATCATGAAAAATGTAAATAATTTCTCAACTTAGTAAATATAATAATAAACTCTCCAGAATAATAGTATGAATGGTATAAAGATATTAAATCCCTAGAACAAATGATCATACGCCATTCTATAAAACATTATAGATTTTATCATAATTGATCAACCTAAATTATGATTAAAGTCAAATAAATATTTTTGACATTGATGAAAATAATATAATAAAATCATTGAAGATTTCTTGAGATAAATATGCTTTTTTAATTTGGAATAATTTGTTTTAAAAGACATGGAATTTTAAAAGAACGCTACTTTCTTTGGATGTTACCATATGAAAATGTATAAGATTCTGTAGAAAGTTTTTTTATGAATGTAGTCAAATCCACTATTGTTTTATAATTAAAAAAAGAAATTTAATTCGGGAAAATAATTAAAAGAGTATTTTAAAAGAAAGAGTGATGGTTAACCCAATGAATAAATTATTTGTACTAGTAATAAAAAACACAAAACAATTATAAAAACAATATAATATAATCAAAATTCATTTGACACATGATCACTATATATGATAATAAATGAAATAGATTTTCAAACCATGACATAAAAATTGGGTTAGGAATTCCTTTATCATTTTGTAAACATTTGAGATGTATTCCCCATATAATTAATTACATTAAAAAGGAACATTGACTAACATGAAGATAAATATATTAAAGATATGATACATCAAGTGTAAATATACATACACCACACAAAAAGAATACATGGTGAATAAGGGATATCTCAATAAATAAGGCTCAGATGATAAAACCCTTACATTATGTTCAAAAGTGATCTACACTTGTAATTAATGGCCTGGATAATAAAATTGCATTCATTAATTACATAATTTAGATTAATTTAAACAAATTTTTGATTTATAAATATTTTATTATGTTCATTTATTCACATTTTTTGTGTTTTATTGATTAATTTTGTTGTTCTAGGAGTGTTTGTTTTATGGTTTTATGGTATGTTCCCCAAAGTATGCATATTGGAGTTGTTGGAAAATAGGAATAAATTCTCTAGAAGTAAAATTAACTTGATCTATGATCCTAAATAGTTTATATGATTTAATATGTTATTTTTTGTATGTTATGATAATGATTAATTACCTAAAAGGATAATTAAAATGATTTAATTATTATAGAGGTTCTTACAAAAATCATGAATTAGTATCATCTTATTTAATTTTATAACTATATAATGATTCCAGAACATTAAAAAAGATTTAACATAGATATCATAATCCTTTTTGAACATAAAAATTATTTTATCACTATCCTTGAAGGTGGTAATGAAAACAAACTCTTAGTCCTCGAAGTTGTGGAATTGACACCTCGCAAACAATGTTTTCTTTATTGAACAAAAGGAAAAGACAAGATATTAGATGATGGATATTCAGTTAACATAATTAAGAAATAGTATATATGGGTTACATGATTTATCATGTAACACTTGGTATTGTATTTTAGGAAATAATAAGAAAATAAATTAAATATAGAGTGGGAGGGTTTTACATCTGGTGTGTCATCTCCTTGAGTACCTTCTTAATGTACTTGAAATGGTGTTTTCATGAGACCAGCAAGACAAAAATGTGGGGAAGGATTTTTTGAGGGGAATTGGGTAGAATATAAGTAATATCCATGTTTTATAATTATTTAAGAGAAAACGTGGTGATCATTTATATTTTTAGTGCAAGAGTGGGTTTTTTTTTGATTATTTTACTGAGGAGTTTTTTATTTTCGCTCAATACTGTCAATAGTATTGACTTTTGTGACCAAATATTGAAACTAGGTCATATGATATTTTACCAATTTTTTCTTACCGCATCACTAAATCCTCTATGTCTTAATAATTTAAATATTAAATTATAATATCAAATACCATAAATTAATATATTTCAATATTCACAAAAAATTTAACTATTTTAGTTCAATACCAAAAAGTTACCCAATCATTTTTTAATGTTTTGATTTAAAAAATATAATCCATTTTATGAAAATTATGTTTTATATATGAGAAATTTAATTTAATAAAATCATATCTTTTTGGAAAATATCTCTTTTAATATTATAACTTCCATTCTGACATGTTGAAAATTTATTTACAACCTCATAAAATAATATTATAATTAAAATGAAAAAATAATAATTCATGATTCAATTTTAATAAAATAACGTTTATTCTAAATATTTATATTTTAAAAAAAATTATGAATAAGAATTTACGTTCCCCAAAAATACCAACACTTAATTGATCATTTTTGATAATTTTTTACTTATTCCATTATATAAATATATCATATTTTCTTTTTTAAGATAAAAAAATTATATATATAAATTAATAGTTGAGTTTAATATTTTAATGGTTATATTAAAATTCCTAAGGATCGTATTAATATTCCAATGGCCATTTTAATAATTAATTGAATATCATGATTTTAAACTAATTGTTGCATGAATCTTATGTCATTGAATATGTCAAAATTATAGGATACGTAACACAAAATCTATGCCTGGTATAGTATACATATTTTTCCAAAACATGATGACATGTTTCTTGAAGAACTATATGGGTATTCACTTAAGTTTGATATTGATATTTTCATCGATCTAATTCATTATGTAAAACATAGATCTAAGAATCTATATTGGATTTCTATAGTGGAATTAAGGGAAATAGAGAAACAACTCTATGATATTGCTAATAAGGGATTTGTATACTCTGATCATTCACCCAATGAGAAAATATTTTTATTATTATGTATAATATGGGCCTAAGATGTTATGTATCATTTATAGGGAAATCAATTCAATTTCTATTATGAGCATCCATCATACCCCCACATTGATGACATATTTGATCAACCTAAAGGATCTCAGTATTATTAAAAGAATAGTCTTTTTTATTGTATCATACAAATCTAGAAAGGAAGGATGGTTTTCTAATTAAAATATTTTTTATCAGGAAAGTTAATTAAAAATTAGATGTATCACACATTGGATTGACTAATGTCTATGATGAGTAGATGAGTCATTTCTCAACAATTTCATAAACTCTTATAAAATATATGTTTTATGGAAAATTTAGAAAAGCTGAATTCTATATTAATGAACTTTATTTTGATGGATATATTTTACATAAGGATAGAACATTAGTTGTTCATTAATAAATGATGGTATAAATAGATTTATAAATCCAATGTATATAATTGATCTTTATAGATTATAACTATTAATATGTAACCATCAATTATTTGTTGATATATATTACAAAATGTAAGAAATTCTATAAATAATTAAATAAAATATTGTTAAATTAATTTATATTAAATTATCAATCAGGAAGGAAAAAATTATGATATATAGTTATCCATCAATGAAATGACATAGATGTCATCCTGAAAAGAATAATAGATTTTATTCCCACGCATCATGGATTTCAACTATTTATGAATATAATTATAAAACCAATTATCATGAGTTTATATCTACAATCTTTTAACAAATGATATTGTATAATTACCTTTATTATGATATATCAAAAATAAATATGGATCAAATAAATTTTAGATATATATTAAAAAATGTTGGCATCAACACGATTCAATGGAAATAGTCACAACAACACATTTATTTTTATTACTAAATACATTGTATACTTATGAAGATTGAAAAGGATTGTGATGCATTGAGTAAGTATAGTCATAGTGTTTGGAATGAAATGGGAATATTCAATGATCATATAATCATTAACATTGAAAAATTTTATATGGGAGTCAATAAAGAAAGTGAAATATGACATATAATCTAAATTAATTCCAACCCATACATATTGGTGAAAATTACTAATTTGAATGATAATAATAAGAATTTTAAAAATAAAATAAAATTTTTGGTTGATAGAGATTTGGAGGAATAAATCTATGAAAAAGGTATTACAAAATTAGGATATAGGATAAGAGTTTAATTTTTTTTACAGAGTTGAAAATCAATTATTATATAAAACTCATAGCTTAAATATCTATATACAGAACTAGAGAAATAAAATGTTTCTAGATTATAAGGAACTTTTTATGTGGGATCATATCAAATAAGAAATTTTGAAATATGTTTCAGGATACCAGGTTTTTCAATAGTTCATGATTAAAATACAATATCAAATTGGATTCATGGAATATATTACTATTTAATTATAGAAGTTATATGATATTAATATTTAAATAGTCACTTGATTGGAAAATAATCCTTTAATTTTTCATATAATATGAATTTTTAGTGATCGACCTACCATTTACATAGATTTACATGTTATATGGGATGATCTAACTATTTAGTTACTCACAAGAAGTCTATATTTATAATGTTTTAAGATATCATGGTCGACATCATTTTATTGTATCTCTTCATGATCAATAGTTTCAAAAAAAATATGGATGATTGAACAAAATTATTTTAAGATGAATCTAAATTTTATCACGTCCAATTTTCCTCAAACTGATGGGTAGTATAGAATGATGAAACCTACAATATAAGTGATATTGAGTTTATGATAACTTCTATTTCATTGTATATGGGTTTACTGTTAACATTTAATGGATGTTTTATAAAACAATATGTTCTATTAAAGAATAAAATTTAACAATTAGAATAACATTATAATAAAAAGTGTTATTATCAAATATATTGGGCTTTCTTTTGGAAAAGAATAATTTTTTCCAATATCTTATCAAGGACTCAATAGTTTAACTAAACACCAGTCCGAATCATGTTATGGAAGATATATGTAGAAATTTATTTTTTGATCAACCTAAGGATCGATTTATAATTTCATGCAGGGTAGATTATTTTGAAATATATATCTATAGAAGGGTTTTATAATGATTTGAAAAAAAAATAAATCTATGTGCTAGATACATTGGTCATTTTAAAATTTTAAAAACAATCGGATGAGTGGAATAACATTTTAATATGACACCTACACTATCTAAATTTCCTGATCTGTTCCATATTTCATTATAGAGAAAGTTAATGTTAAAATAAAACCTTCCTTAAACTCAAGTAATTTATAACTTGACACAATTTTATCAGATTTTGATGTCATATCGAGACTCTTTACACAATTGAACAATAATTTTAGAATCATACAACTCAATTGTTAAATGTAATTGGGGATATAATCTAATACTAGAGGAAACATGTGAACCTAAATAAGATATAATGTATAAATACCCACATAATATAATGAGGTGATATTATAGAAATTTACTGAATGAATTTTTTTTGGGGATAGTGTAACAATCGAGATTCAGTAATACTAAGTAAGCATTTATTTTTAATGAAACACTCTAATAATACACAGTAGATTATTCAATAATTTTATTAAATAACGAAGTCCCAAATTTTATAAACTATTTATTAAAAAATTCATTTCAATTTTTAATATATAAACTCAATATTTGGTAATGATAACATTTTATTTTTTATAGATATTATAGATTTTTTGGGTAAATAGTGGAAAATATCGATTATAAAAAACAACCCATATTTTACACTTTAATGATATAAAACATATAATTAATTTTTATGAAACCTTCTTTGTATAAAACTTTTATATTCAATTAGTAATACAATTCAATTGAAAATATAATATGAAATATGTAAATATAATCTTATGATGTTGTAAATTCATATACCATTATTTTTCAAATAAAAAATCATTCTAAATCATATATTTCAACAATGTAATTATTAGTTTTTATTTATTTTTCATTTTTTAAAAACAATTAGTCTCGTTTTATTTTATATAATACAGATAAACAACTTTGAATAAAGTTTATTCAGTAGTTTTTTAATATCATTTTTATTCTTTACATAAACACATTTTATAGTAGTGGTTTTCAAATCATTTCGAACAAAAGTAATTTAAGAACATTCTTCCACTACTAAAAATATAATCAATGTATATTTATTTCATATTATTAATAATCATTACTAATAATATGTGATATGGTTAAATTTAAATTTGGTCATAATAAATTGTAAAAATTATAAATATATTTTATCAAGATTTGGGTCACAACTAGTTTATGGGGTATTAAAATAATAGATAATGGTAAATAGGAAAGATAAACAAGTATAAATATTATAGGATGTCTATATTTTTACCTTATTGTATCACAAATTTTAATTTATTCGAATTATTTTATACTTTCGACATAAAATGAATTATTATTAACAAATATTTTAATGTAATTCCATGTTTACCCTCTACTCACATATAAATATAGACCACTTATTCTCAACATGTCAAAAACATTAAGGACATTATCTTTAACATTCCCTAAAAAGAACAATCCTACATTCTTTTTATTCATATTAGTTTTTTTGTACTTCTATATACACCATCATATAAAGTCATAGGGTTGAGGCAATGGAGGTCTCTAAAGGACGTTGTTATAGAATTTACAAACACTTTTAATGTTTATTTACTATAATAATTCCATTATTTTTTATCAATACTAACATCTTTACACTAGTATCACATGTTTACTGTGATGTTGTTTTTTTCTAGTAAAATCATTTTCCACCACCATTTTACAAAATTATATATTATGGATTGAATTTTTCATATGTATGGACTACCATATATACATAAGGATATGATCCATTTTAAATCACCATCATTGATGTTATCGTTATTTTGAAGGAACTAGGGTTTTCATTTGATCTATTTCACATTATTTTTATTTTAGAGTTATATGATCATATTTACCTTCGTAACATCCCATCTGTTGGTAATGGATGACATTGATTATGTATACATGTTCAACACCACCTCCACAATGTGATGTGCTTAATTTTTCACTGCTTATTTAAATTACTATTAATAAGTATAAATTCTATAAATTTTTATGATATAAATGATAGATTTTTTATTATCAAGTATTATATAAATTTTTTATACCATCAATAAAAAATTTTAAACCTCACCGACAAGTATGTATGAACTACCATCACTACGAAGTTATGTAATTTATTATTCATAACCACTTTATAAGAATCTTTCTAATATTATATATAATTATTAACGTAGAAATATGGATTTCTTTTGTGTTACATAACCCTAAATTTCCATTGATGTTATTTTTTTTAAATAAGTCATTATATGATTGTATTATCATGTCATAATGGTATCATGGTTTTCTGGGGTGTGTATGAAGCCAAAAAAACACTTATGGGGTGATATAATACTCATACATGGTTACTACAAACCATCAAAATAAGGCCACATGATAATATTTAGATATGCGAGGCTAGACATTGGGGAGCTACAAACCGAACGGTTAGAGAAAACATTTCAATTTAGGGCACAAAACCATATTTCTATGTACAAAATTTTAAAAATGGTGTTTTCTTGGTTTTTTCATGGTTAGTCACACTATTTGAACAAACCAGTTGGGGTTCCCCTCCCAACAACTAAGCATTCATGGTTTGTGTATGGTTTGGCCAACTGTGCTGCAAAACCGTTCAACCAAATGTTTTTTGTGAAATTATAAATTTTCCATTATTATTTCTATTAATCCTAATTCACTTTTCAGGTTTCTTCAATTGACAAAACCATGAGCTTTTGAGGGATCATTTGAGTCTATAAACTAGTACATTCAAACAACACTAATTCTAAGATCACATTCAACATGTCTTGATGGATCTATATCTGTGAGTTCCCAGTTGCTTTTTTTAATTAATATTTTGGGTTTCTATTAGATTCACTATATGGGACTACGTAAATAATCCATATTATTAGGATCTTTATCAATGGTTCAATTTTCTAATGATATGAGTTGTTTCAAGAGCTGGTACTAGATGATATATCTTCTATGGGACTATAGTTTGTGGTATAGTGCCTTAGGATAAAAATATAAGTGGTCATATATATGTCATTGGGTTGCATTCCCAATTCTTGAGAGTCTATTTGAAATGAATTTAATTCCTTAAATTGAACTAATAGGTATAACCTTTTCCATTAATGAGGCCCATTGAGAAACATTAAATGATTATGAACCACGAGTGGAACAACCCCTTTGGGTATTCTATGTATATAAATGGCCATTATAATGGAATATTTTTTTAAAAGGTTGGGGGCCGAAGCCTCATAATTATTAATGAAACAAAGAAAAGGCCTCTTTATCTGGGTATAGGGAGATGCATTATATATCCCGAAGGCCTAGTGGGAATTTAGCCCATTCCATAGCCCGTAAGCCCAATTTTTTTGACCCAAAGCCCATTTTGGGAATAGTACTGCTATAGTACCCGCACTGCTACAGTACCACCGCTGCTACAATGCCCCTTCTGCCGCTACAGTTCCCCTGCCAACGCAATTGTGTTGTCGTTACAACAGTACCTCGGCTGCTACAGTAGTGCTATAGTGCTGCTACAATACCTGTGCCCAATGGGTTTTGAACCCCCATTTTCCATGAAGAATTATGGTGTGCTTACCACTAAGCCAAACTGCAACTACACCATTATTATGGAATATATATCTTTGGATTCCATTGGAGTGTTCCCTTACCCTAGT
The DNA here is from genome assembly GCA_963277665.1 of Viscum album. Lineage (NCBI taxonomy): Eukaryota > Viridiplantae > Streptophyta > Magnoliopsida > Santalales > Viscaceae > Viscum > Viscum album. The sequence continues at coordinate 1,551,718,938 of OY728134.1, forward strand.
CATGGGATGTTCATAATAAATTTTGAATTGAATCTATGATATTTTCTATGAATTTAAATGTAAATTGAATTTCAATTTAAATTGAAAATTGTAATTGAATTGATAAATAATATGGAATGGATTCCATTTACCTATACCCTTTCAATATATTGGTTGATTATTCATGACATGCTTGTTGTAATGAAATGACCACAAGAGTAATTGGGAGGCATTCCATATAAGCTTAGCACAAGAATTGAGTATCCTTCGGAGGTGAGTATGAAATTAAATGTTCTTCGTTTTGGGAAAGGACTTGGTTAAATGGGATGGTATAAAAGAATTTTATTAAATTCACTTGAATAGATTAAAAAAATTCCTTGGGAGACACATGGAATCATTTACAATTTTTATTGATGATATCAACTAGATTTTACCTTTCATACATCTAAGTGAAACATAGGCCACATATATTAACTACCAAGGATAAAATCATGGTGGAAAACTATTATATGTTGAGTGACATTTAGATTCCAGATGGATTGCAAATGACGACCTCAAATGAAATTTGATCATATATACCATTGGCGATACATGGGCTCCCTAAGTGGAATACCAAGGAATGTCTTGAATGGAACAAATGTTACAACACACATAGTGCAATACCTGTGTTCTTGTGAGGATCATCATGAATGGGATTGTAAGATGTTTATTTATATTATCAATGGAGTGATACCTAGATTCCAAATTTTTAATAGTAATGATGGTATCATGTTTAAAGGCGAATAGTTAATAAAATGATATATATGATGTGTTAGTTAATCCAATAAAAATGGATGGATTCTATTTTTGTTTATACTTAATGGATGGTATATCCTTTCATCCATTTATCATGTTATTATGAATAATGCAAGGCAGTGTGGTTGGTTTTGACACTTATTAAATTAATCATATTGAATAATTAAATGATCTTGATTATAATTGAGAAAATTGAAATTATAAGATACTTATATTCAGAAATACCATTATATATTAAGTTCCTTCATACAAAGGATTCATGTTATTTAATCACTAACTAGTTGGAACTAGTCCTTGGGTGGTTTCCTACTTGGACAATGTCTCACATCCTATGCGGGCTGCCTTAGGTACATGAACTAACTATATGATTGTAGGAATCTATAAGGTAATGTTCCCAACTATATGTTACTGACTTCTACATTAGAGTAGGGGAGTAAAAAACTACGTTGAGGATCATTATATTAGTTGGGATACCTTTTTCGTTTTTGAACTTTTGAAACATATATTGTATTGTACTAATGTGTACTTTTTTCGATGCTTTATTAGACATATAACATGTGTCATCATCACTACATATTACTTTTTTTTATACTGTTATATATTCTTACTGGTTATATATTGTCATTAAGATTTACTTCTTCATATAATTATATATATTTTTTATATTTTTTCATGCTAAACTCTGGGGATAGGGAATAGTCTCCCCAAAGACACACTAGGCCCTCACAACTAGTCATCATCCTTTGGTATTTGGGGAGATGTGGTTCAATCCTTGTGTCCAATTGGGCTTGAGTAACTATTTATTAGAATATAGGCTTGGGATATTTCATACTTTTATTTGATGGGAATTTTCTTCTTCCCTATTCTATTTTGTGATAATAGAAATGTATAGGAGAAAATTGAATTTGGTAATGAGTTTTTCTTGGGTGTAGCGAACCCGCATACCTGAAAATATGAAATTACCTCAAATTAAGTTTCATTTTTATAAATTTTTTGTTATTAATATATATTTGATGAAACTATTAGCTGATTCAATGGATTTGTGTAGTTATTACTGATTTGATTATGGGTTATTTTTTTAAAACCCGATGAGATGAGGGTATGATATCTCATGCATCATTGTTAGAAAATTTACAGGAATCATAGGCCATTAATTACTCCATTCCATTTAGGATGACATAATTCTTGAATGATATTGAGAAAGGTACTATGATAGTTGTAACACCCAGAGATTTTATGAGATATATTATTTTTAATTCCTTTTATTGTACAATACACCAAGATTAGTTTGTACTATACGCAACACTATATTAGCTTGCAGTATACGCAACACTATTCTTGGATCTTGTTACACACAATTTCAAGTTCGAAACATTGAGTGTATATATATATGTATATATATATATATATATTCAATGTATAAATGAAATATGGTTGGATTATGTTATACAAAACAACAAAGGAGTATTGCACTACACGCAACCCTGCCTTGGCATGCATTACAAGCAATCGCGACCTTCCTCGATAGCGTGTGTTGTACGCAATACATGGATTCACTAAACAATGATTTATTGTTATTATATTATTATGGACTATCCGTTATGAATAGTATTATCTAAATTTTGAATTTTATTACATTATTATTCATCTTACACATTTTCTAGAACATTGTATAAGAACAAAATAATTTTTTCGGGTAAAATAAGTATTTTTCAAAAAATGATGTTTTGCCGCCTTTAGATGGTGCAACCACTTTAAATCTAGTTTTTGACATGTTTATAAGTTCAATTTTAAAAAATGAATCTATTCTTTTGAATCAGGATATAAAATTTTACCTTGGATAAATTTTTCAAATTATTCTAATAACTTTCAAATTTTAATGAATAGTAAAAACACACTATATTTTAATTAAAACCAACTTTTTTCATTGTAAAAAAATATGTGGTTAAATTATAATATTGAATGGTTTTAAAGTATAAATAGAATATATTTTTACCATTTAATATAATGTATGTCATTAGAAATGATTTTACATTGAATTCATAGGTTAAATCAATTCAATCTTTTGCAATGTTTTAAACAAAAACCCGTTTTCTTTCGACAACGGGATTAATTTTAATTTAATTTCTGAAACATCTATGTATTGAATATGAAAAAATGGATTCCATATTTCGAATCATTGGGTCCAAATTATGTTAATAGACTACTTTTTATTATGAATAGTAACTACGGTAAATTTTATTTACCATAATTAAAGGTAAAACAGGTAATTAAGGGTAAATATAACATTATAAAATTACCCTAACACATGCCAAAATTCTATTGGATGGATACAAGTAGACCCATATCACATAAGGGTCGGATTAGATTCATTTTATGGACTTTTTACCATGAAAGGAATTTAATTATTATTAAAACCAATGAAAGTGACAACATGTCACTCTCTTAAATCTTATAAGTATAATAATTTTAATTTAGTGATAAAAATCATCCAAAATCAAAAACGAATAGTCTAAAGAATTCTAATAAAATTATCTACATAATTATAATATATTTAGAATTTTTAGTGATTAAATAATTTTCATTAATGGTTATACATTAATGATGCAAAAATTATTTATTAAGTGAAAAATCAGTAATATAGTTTTTATTGAAATAATAATACCCATTAAAAGGCCCAAAAACCAGACCAAAACTTATTGGTAGTGTATATCTATACCATAAGCATTTAATGACCTAATATATAACCGTTTGGAGTCTTATAAAAGTGATTATGACAGTTATATTATTTTATTTTAAATGATGTCAAAGTTGTCACCTTCAGAATTTAATAAATATAAAAATTTAAATATTGTGATTTTACGATGATAAAATCGAGTAAAAGTATTATTGTGAAAGGTGATAGATTTATATTCATCATAGTATTTTATTTTTTATTTTTTATGCAACAAATAATTATATTAAATAATTATAAACAAATGTTGTAGTAATTATTTTATTAAGAGATAAACCAAATAAATGGTATTAAAAATAATAAATTAAATATTATATGAACTATTTAATGTTCTCCACTAATTTTCTAGATATATATGAAATTTTATGAATCTATTAAAGCTGTTAGTTTGAACATATCTTCTGTATATATTTTATTATAAATTCAGATAAATGAATAGTGTCAAAATTGACACTATTGTTATTTTATAAAAATAACATATTATCAAATTTTTTAAAAATCACAAAAAAATTTAAAAATTAAAAATTGAAATTTTTATTGTTTAAAATGTCATAAATTATCCAATTATGGAAAATTAACAACACATAAGTTGTTATTTATGACTATTTAAAATTTAGAATTTTATTACCACAAATAAACATTAATAGATTAAATAAGGATAAATCAGAATGATAAGGTTTAAAATAAAATAAAAACATGTCTAAATTTTATTGGATCATGAGCTTACAACCCTATATCATCTAATATTCGATTTGTGTCATTTTTGGAAGTTTTTATGTGGGGTTTGAATTTATATTAAACTAATATTTTTTAGGATTCCAAAGGTGCCCCTCTCCTCCCTTATAAAAGAGAACCTCATACCTCTCTTCCTCACACCACATTGAGCCTTCATTCTCTGAAAACAACTAACAAATTAACTTCTCCACTTCCCTATAAACATCCTAGAGGTCCTGGTATTCTTCAAATACCAATTTTTGTTCCCTAAGAGGAGGTCTCAAAGAGGCTCTTCAAAGAAGAGGTAATGTCCGTTACCAATTATTTCAACTTCATTTCTTCTTCCACTTATTCTTATTTAGTTGTTTCATTATGAAGTAATAACATCAGTATCACTAATATACTGATATGTTATTATAAGTTTGAAAAAACCCTATTTCACCATCTATCCATCCTACGGAAAATGAAATCACTGCGGGTGCGTACGTACAGAATACCGTCTCCACGTCGTGGTGTAATCTGTTTTTCCAACACCACCTTACTTGGATGGGTATAATGGTATAAGTAATAACTATACAAAGTTATTATAAAATCATAATGATTATGATATATTGTATCAACCTCTCTAATTCAATTCAATAATTATGGAAACGATATCATCACTCGTGCGTACGTATGGACTACCGTCTCCACGACGCGATGAGATTCATTCTCAATGATTAACCATTCATGAATGATTATAAAGTATATATAATAAGTAATCATGAAATATATTACATAATGATACTGGATTTATGTATATATATATATATGTATGTCATCCAATTAATTCAATTCAATTCGATAAGGAAACGAAAACATCATTCATGCGTACGTACGACCTACCATCTCCATGAACGGTGTATTTCATTCCATTTATCGATATATCATATATATATATATATATTCTAAAGATATATAAATAATTTTTTACATTCTGGAATTATTTAAATCAGGTTATAAGTAATAATATCAAGAACAACAAGTCCAAACATGTATGATAAATTAAACGATTTTACCCAAAACGCTACTTCAACCTGGAACTTACAAAAGAACGGGTAATATAAATTCATAAGTGAACCATATATGATGTCATAACAATGAATATGATTCTATAATAATTCAATGAAATTATTTAAATCATTATACATGAGTTTCGGATACGTACGAAACAAATCATTCCTAAGTGAAGGGATAATTTTGCAAATCTCATTTTTATCCGAGATTGCTTATACGTAAGTATTTACTGGGGTTATTATTATCATCCATGAAAATGTTTTATAAAAGTGTTTTCAGGTATGTTTAAATTCCTTTTTACCCATTTTTGACTTTTACTACATGGTATGTAAGGAATATTTCTTTTGTTTACGTTACGAGGTACTTTTTTGACTTTTCTGACAAAAGTATGAGAAGAATGTCTTTTTTAACTTATATGGCATGAAAGGATTTTTACGGTTCTATAATGCCTTATTTTCATGAAGCTTCCTCCAGAATATTTCAATACTATTTTCAAAAAAATCTATTTCTTTTAAAATTGCATGGCATTTTGTGAGTAGAAAATGATTTTCAAGAAGAAAGGATATTTTCCTCAAGAAATCATTTCAAGGGTTTTATCAAAACCATTTTCCATCAAAGATGAAATTATTTTCATATGTGTATGTTTCAAGTATAATGTCTCTATGATTTACATGGATTCACTTTTCTTATTATGAAATGATATCCATTTATTTTATATGGATTATGTGATGATGGGATGATATTTATGAAACCCATTTTATTCGTTGGGTTATTATGAATGATGTATGCTTATTTTGTGGCACAAGTAAGAATGAGTTCATTATGAGATGGGTGGGACCTATATCTCCCTCCAATGAATTGGGTAAAGATTTATATCTCATTATATAGACATGGATGGAATGGTAAGTTAAACCGGTTCAGTAATACAGGACTGGAACGAGGAGTGAACTCGATTCAGAAAGGAACTTTCTCCACTAAGATGGTTTTGGTAGAAATGCCTTGGATAATATGGAAATCATATCATGTGATTAATGGTTTCCACAATTACATGTTTTATTCCCATGCTATTTTATCATTCTTAATGTTTCTTTATGATCTATGCCTTACGTACTTCCATGTTTTATGTCATTGCTCATGCTTTTGATGTTTAAACATTATGTTCATGTTTTTATGTTCAATGTATATGGTATGTTTTATTTTATCCATGATTACCCTTACTGAGCATTTGAGCTCACCCTTTTTATGTTTTCTTTTCCCTAGGATATAAAGAAAGGTTTTAGGTAAGAACGAAAAAGGGAAGATCTTTAGGGGAGATGTTGAAGATATTTCACCAAGATTAGAAGATTACATTCCATGTTTCCAAAGACACTAAACTATTACAGTCCTTGTTTGTCTGTTTTTTTTATGTATTAAGCATTCCACAAAAGTAATTTAATTTCTATGTACATCAAGCTTAGGGTCTCTATAGTTGGTATCAGAGGAACGGTTTAGTCAACCATTGGAAACTAGGATGGAAAAACGTTAGTGAGATCCCTAGAGATATTTCTAAGGAATGTCTAGGGATGTACCTACGGATAAGTATACGTATAGGATATAGTCCTAGAACTACGGTAACGATCTTATAATTTAACCTAAGATGTTAGATATTGAGGGTACTCTACCTTTACTATGTTGTTTTCCCTAGCATGATTTTTGCCTCTCACACTATTCTTTTTGGGTTTTAGAAAATTGATGGAAATAGAAAGATTCACGATTATAGAGGATATGACGGACAACAGAATGATATTTTTCATGAGCAACCAAATGAAACAGGATTTGGAAGTCCAAACATCATTATTATGACTAATCATAAATCTCATAATATGATCAATAATCTCAACTTTGTTAAGTTTCCCGACTCAGATAATAAGAGAAAGATGAAGTTTCATGATGATCATAATGGAAAGAAAGTTCAATTCCCCTCATGTAAATCATGTGGGAAGAGGCATCAGGGAGATTGTTTCAACGGAACTGGAAGATTGTTTGGGTGTGGAAATGAAGGACACAAATCTAGTAAGTGCAATGGAAAAGGATCAGTTACCACCATGGACAAGGATAATGGTATTGCTACAACATCAAAAATGATTAGATGTTTTAAATGTGGAATGTATGGGCATTATGAAAAAAAATGCCCTAAGGTAAAATGTCAAGAAGAGAATCAGCATGGTCATATGAGTAGTATTTATGTCGACGGTGATGAAGAGACTAAAAATGAAATATGAGATGATGGAAATGATGAAGCTCAGTCAGTGGTTTAAGAAGTTAGTGAAATGATTGTATGTTTATCAAGAATAATGTACGGTACTATGGAATATTGAATCATATAAGGATTATTACACTATTGTTTTACCTAAAGTATTTGAAAGTATATGTTGAATGGTACTAGAAACCATGAAAGGTTATTTAGATATTTTTGGAAAGAAGATGATATGCGCATAATGAATGGATTAGGAGAAAATGAAATGGTTGACAATATTCATGAGATCGTGATTGATATAAGGACTAAGTGATATCATGGATTGAGTATGTATAATTTTCAGGATTTTGGTATGTGGAAAGAGTTAACTTTTGAAAAAATTCATGTTTTCACTAAGGTTCAATGGGTATTTATTCTTCAAGAGAATATATGATTATGGTATTCACATGTTTGTAATTTGACCAACAAGTTATATCTTATGGTATATGGGGGATAAATGATGGTATTCACGTGATTGTTATGTGACATTTCAAATAATAATTTTCTTTGTACTATGATATTGGACCGAAGTATTTTAGATAAGCCTAAAGATTGGAATGGATTATGTTGGAAATAAGTTGTTATTGTTTAAGTATATAACTTTTTTCGATATTATTGATGGGATGTTATAGTAATGTAGTTTTAGAAAAAGGAAAACCTGCAGGACGGTCGATAGCCCATCGCGTCGGACAAGGCTGTGGGAATCAAAACCACAACCGAAGTGCGACTGGCCTTTATCGCTTACCACTGGCCTCCAAGAAGTCCCTAGTTAGTAGAAACTAGTTTAATTTTATTAAGAGGTATGATATATGAAGTATAAGTTCATTTTTGGAATCATGTACGATTAACTACACCATAGATGGACTTATGTATATTTGGTAACTTTTTCTAACCTTTTGTTTGAAACAGATGGAATGACTCATCATTCTATCACATGATATGCTAACACATCAAGAATAAAAAATTCAACCTCATTTCTTTAAGGGATGAAGTGGGAATTGTTCAATTCACGAACAATAGTGAGATTGTACCAATATCATATAAGTATTTCTTTTAATTCATCAACTTTAGGGAAATGATCTTGAAAACCAAAAATGTTGTCATGGTGACCTTATATCCGATGAATCAGATGGTACCTTAGATCATCAAAAATATATGGCTTTGTGATTGTTGGCTTTTCCAAAGCCCTGTTCTCTACCACTCTCTATCAGAACACGATGGATAGATTTTTCCTTCATATCCATATTTGCAACTATACACTCATATGTGGAAACCCAATTCTAAGTTACCTTGGGTGACCGTTACGTTTCTATATTTCTTTTTTAAGGTTAAGTTTTAGTATTCCTTTTTACGATGTGGGTTTCTATGAATAGTAAAGGATTTATAACACCAACGAATTTCAAAGAAGAAATTAATTTTAAGGGGGTAGAATGTAACACCCTGAGATTTTATGAGATATATTCTTTCTAATTCCTTTGATTGTACACTACACCATGATTAGCTTGTACTATACGCAACACCGTATTAGCTTGCAGTATACACAACACTATTCTTGGATCTTGTTACACACAATTTCAAGTTCGCAAAATTGAGTGTATATTTATATATGTATATATATATATATTCAATGTATAAATGATAAATGGTTGGATTATGTTATACAAAACAAGAAAGGAATCTTTCACTACACGCAACCCTGACTTGGCTTGCAATACACGCCATCGCGACCTTCCTCGATAGCGTGTGTTGTACGAAATATAGGGTTTCACTAAACAATGATATATTGTTATTATATTATTATGGACTAGCCGTTATGAATAGTATTAACTATATTTTGAATTTTATAACATTATTATTCATCTTACACATTTTCTAGAACATGGTATACGAACAAAATAAATTTTTCGGGTAAAATAAGTATTTTTCAAAAAATGCAGTTTTCCCGCCTTTTGATGGCTCACCCACTTTACATCTAGTTTTTGACATGTTTATAAGTTCAATTTTACAAAATAAAATTATTCATTGGAATCACGATATAAAATTTTACCTTGGATAATATTTTCATATTATTTTGATAACTTTCATATTTTAATGAATAGTAAAAACACGCTAGAATTTAATTAAAAACAAATTTTTTCATCGTAATAACTTATGTGGTTAAATTATAATATTGAATGGTTTTAAAGCATAAATAGAATATATTTTTACCATTTAATGTAATGTATGTCATTAGCATTGATTTTACATTTAATTCATAGGTTAAATCAATTCAATCTTTTTCAATGTTTTAAACAAAAACCCATTTTCATTCGACAATGGGATTAATTTTAATTTAATTTCTGCAACTTCTGTGTATTGAATTTGAAAAAATTTATTCCATATTTGGAATCAGTGGTTCCAAATTATGTTAATATGCTACTTTTTATTATGAATAGTAACTACAGTAAATTTTATTTATCATAGTTAAAGGTAAATCGGCTAATTAAGGGTAAATATAATATTATAAAATTACCCTAAAACATGACAAAATTCTATTTGATGGATAAAAGTAGACCCATATCACCTAAGGGTCGGATTAGATTAATTTTATGGACTTTGGACCATGAAAATAATTTAATTATTATTAAAACCAAAGAATGTGACAACATGTCGCTCTCTTAAATCTTATAAGTATAATAATTTTAATTTAGTGATAAACATCATAAAACTTAGAACATGAATAGTCTATAGAAAGATAATGAAATTATCTACATCATTATAATTTATTTTTAATTTTAGGGATTAAATAATTGTCATTAATGGTGATACATTAATGATGCAGAAAATATTTATTAAGTGAAAAATCAGTAATATAGTTTTTATTGAAATAATAATTCCCATTAAAAGGCCCAAAAACTGGGCCAAAAATTATTGGTAGTGTATATCTATACCATAAGAATCCAATTACGTAATATATAACCGTTTGGAGTCTTATAAAAGTGATTATGACACTTATATTATTTTATATTAAATGATGCCAAACTTGTCACCTTCATAATTTAATAAATATAACAATTTAAATATTGTGATTTTAAGATGATAAATTCGATTAAAAGTATTATTTTAAAAGTTAATATATTTATATTCATCATAGGATTTTATTTTTTTCATTTTTATGAAACAAATAAGTATATTAAATAAATATACAAAAATGTTGTAGTCATTATTTTATTAAGAGATAAACCAAATAAATGGTTTTAAAAATAATAAAATAAATATTATATGAACTTTTTAATGTGATAAAATAATTTTATAGATACATATGACATATTATGAATCTATTAAAGATTTTATTTTGTACATATCTTCTGTATATATTTTATTTAAATTCAAATAAATAAATAGTGTCAAAATTGAAACTATTGTTATTTTATAAAAATAACATATTATAAAATTGTTTAAAAATTAAAAAAATATTTAAAAATTATAAATTGAAATTTATATAGTATAAAATGTCCTAATTTATCCAATTATGGAAAATTAACAACCCATAAGTTATCATTTATGACTATTTAAGATTTAGAATTTTATTACCACAAATAAACTAAAATAGATTAAATAAGGATAAATCAAAATGATAAGGTTTAAAATAAGATGAAAAAATGTATAAATTTTATTGGTTGATTATATTACAAACCTATCTCATATAATATTTGAATTGAGTAATTTTTTGAGGTTTTTATGTGGGGTTTGAATTTATATTAAACAAATATTTTTTAGGATTCCAAAGGTGCCTCTCTCCTCCCTTATAAAAGGGAAAATCCTCCCTCTCTTCCTCACACCACATTGAGCCTTCAAGATCAGCCAAAACCTGAAACATTATCTTCTCCACTTCCCTAAAAACATCCTATAGGTCCTGGTTTTCTTCAAAGACAAATTTTAGTTCCCTAAGAAGAGGTCTCAAAGAGGCGCTTCAAAGAAGAGGTAATGTCTGTTACCGATTCTTTCAACTTTATTTCTTCTAAAACTTATTCTTCTTTAGTTGTTTCATTATGAAGTAATAACATCAGTATCACTCATATACGTATATGTTATTATAAGTATGAAACAACCCTATTTCACTATATATCCATCGTACGGAAAACAAAATCACCACGCGTGCGTACGTACGGAATACCCTCTCCACGTCGTGGTGTAATCTGTTTTTCCAACACCACCTTACTTGGATGGGTATAATGGTGTAAAGAATAACTATACATAGTTATTATAACATCATACAGATTCTGATATATTGTATCATCCTCTCCAATTCAATTCAATAATTATGGGACTGATATCATCACTTGTGCGTACGTACGGACTACCGTCTCCATGACGCGATGAGATTCATTCTCAATGATTAACCATTCATGAATGATTATAAAGTATATATAATAATTAATCATGAAATATATGACATAATGATGCTGTACGTATTTGTATATATATGTATTTCATCCAATTAATTCCATTCAATTCAATAAGGAAACGAAAACAGCGTTCATGCGTACATACGACCCACCGTCTCCATGAACGGTGTATTTCATTCCATTTATCGATATATCATATATATATATATATGTATATTAGGAATATATATAAATCATGTTTTACATTATGGAATTAAGTAAATCAGGTTATGTGTAATAATATCAAGAACAACAAGTCCAAACATGTACGATAAATAAAATGATTTTACCCAAAACGCTACTTTAACATGGAACTTACAAAAGAACGGGTAATATAAAGTCATAAGTGAGCCATATATGATATCATAACAATGAATATGATTCTTTAATAAGTCAATGACATTATTGAAATCATTATACAGGTGTTTAGGATACGTACGAAGCATATCGGACCTAAGGTAAGAGATAATTTTGCGAATCTAATTTTTATATGAGATTGCTTATACGTAAGTATTTACTGGGGTTATTGTTATCATCCATGTAAATGTTTTATAAAAGTTTTTTCATGTATGTTTAATGTCATTTTTACCCTTTTTTGACTTTTACTACATGGTATGTAAGGAATCTTTCTTTTGTTTACGTTACGAGGTAATTTTTGGACTTTTCCAGCAAAAGTACGAGAAGAATGTTTTTTAACTTATACGACATGAAAGGATTTTTACGGTTCTATAAAGCCTTATTTTCATGAAGCTTACTAAAAAAGATTTCATGAATATTTTCAACAAAATCTCATTCTTTTAAAATTGCATGGCATTTTGTGAAATGAAAATGATTTTCAAGAAGAAAGGATATTTTCCTCAAGAATTCATTTCAAGTGTTTTATCAAAACCATTTTCCATCTAAGATGAAATTATTTTCATATGTGTATGTTTCCAGTATAATGTCTCTATGATTTACATGGATTCACTTTTCTTATTATGAAATGATATGCATTTATTTTATATGGATTATGTGATGATGGGATGATATTTATGAAACCCATTTTATTCGTTGGGTTATTATGAATGATGTATGTTTATTTTGTGGCACAAGTAAGAATGATGTCATTATGAGATGGCTGGGACCAATATCTCCCTCCAATGCATTGGGTAACAATTTATATCTCAGGAGATAGACATGGCTGGAACTGCAAGTTAAACTAGTTCAGTAATACAGGACTAGAACGAGGAGTGAACTCGATTCAGAAAGGGACTTTGTCCACTAAGATGGTCTTGGCAGTAATGCCTTGGATAATATGGAAATCATATCATGTGCTTAATGGTTTCCACAATTACATGTTTTATTCCCATGCTATTTTATCATTCTTAATGTTTCTTTATGATCTATGCCTTACGTACTTCCATGTTTTATGTCATTGCTCAAGATTTTGATGTTTAAACATTATGTTCATGTTTTTAAGTTCAAATGTATATGGTATGTTTTATTTTATCCATGCTTACCCCTACAGAGAATTTAAGATTACCCTTTTTATGTTTTATTTTCCCCAGGATATAAAGAAAGGTTTTAGGTAAGAAAAAAATGGAAGATCTTTATGGGAGATGTTGATGATCTTTCACCACGATTTGAAGATTACGTTCCATCTTTCCAAAGAAACTAAACTATTACGGTCCTTGTGTGTCTATTTTTGTTATGTATTAAGTATTCCGCAAAAGTAATGTAATGTCCATGTACTTCAAGCTTTGGGTCTCTACAATAGTTATATGTACTATTTTTATTGAAATTATGGATTGATTTGTGTTGTATATTTTGTGGAATCCATACATTGGTTCCCGAAGAATATGGTCTCTCATTGATTATAATTTTCTGAGCTATTAGTTGAACCTTTAAAAGTAAATTGTTATATAATTTGAACTCAAATAAAAAATGGAAAAAAATGAAAATTGGGTTGTTATAAATGAAAACATGTCCTAGAACCATCCATAGTAGTGGGTTGTATGTGGTATTTGTTTATAATATATTTGAGTCATATGTCCCCCATACCTGACTCATTGAGAAGTAAGATGAGTGTGTAATAATTTAGGACAGTGTGTAACTATCATGTTGAAGTATATCTTTTTATGATCTATGAGATTTAATAATTTTATTTTCTAAGGCTAGTGCTTGTAATTTTACATGGTATCCCTTCAAGTCATCCTCCAATTGTATATCAAGATATTAATGATGACCAAAGTCTACAGGTGGTGGAATATGGTATTCTAGTTGATAATCCAGTAGTTCCTGTTGAGGAACCAGTAGTTGTATTAGAGAGAGGTGATGATGCCCATTTACATGATGGATTTATGAGATTCTTATATTCCATTGATGGAGTACTATGATCTACCCCAATTATTTCATAGTTTATGTGTGAGTACTATCGTTGCATCACCCCAAATATTTAGTCGATAGAGATAAAACGTCTCTCGATTCATGGGTATATTCCATGATATCTATCCTTGAGCATCTTTAGAAACATCCCAAGAGGAGGGTAATGATCACTACCTATCTAATTTAGGATTCCTCCATGAGATGGTAGGATGTTATTACTCATATGGAACGTCATTGGGAGATATCCTCTGGAGACATTAATAAATCCTTCTATGATTACTTTTATCTCGAGATGTTATTGGAAAATAGAGCCATAGATTTCATGTTCTACGAGTTGGGTGTGTTATTAATTATAGAATATTCATAATCTTTTACTGAATTGTAGTGCTTCACACCTATTCTGAAGGGTGAGGAGAAGTCAAAATAAAATTTATTTGAGGATGGTATCAATCACAACATTTGATCATAGTGAATGTTTTTTTTTGCTGAGTACCATTTCTAGAATAGTTAATTAGGATGTTACCTATGAGTGTAACCTAAGATAGGTTGGGAGGTGGTAGCTAGGTTTGTTCTTCACTATGATATAGTTCTAGTTTGACTGTTAGTAGGTTGTGTCTTCTGAAGCTTATAGGTAGTGATATTTTCAAATAGACCTCACACTCATGTATCTTGGTGAGGTGTTACCATTGGAGTCAGATGGGACATACTAGGCCTCAATATACATGAGACCATGTCGATTTACGATCATATAGAATTA
Organism: Viscum album; assembly: GCA_963277665.1. NCBI lineage: Eukaryota > Viridiplantae > Streptophyta > Magnoliopsida > Santalales > Viscaceae > Viscum > Viscum album. Next base: position 1,551,734,039 of record OY728134.1, read on the forward strand.
TTATACAAGTAGAGTGATTCTGTTAAACATTTCTGCTGATATCTATTAAGAGAGGGTCGTTACTGTCTCCATATTCAGGATCAGGGACCACAGCTTCTCCTCATTAAGGGATATGGAGTAAAACTATCCCATTATGGTGATTTAGGGATCATGGTCATGTTATTAAAACATTATTTTTATATTGAAAATTGGGTGGATGTACTCAGGGTATATATGTAGAATCAATGGTTCATGGTTTAGGCCATATATATATAGTGAAACAAACCCATAATGACCAGGATCCCAAACCTTCTACAATCAGAGGTACAATCCATGTGACATCTTCAATATCTTATACACATTTTTATAAAATATATTCAAATTAATCTATATCAGTACCCATTTTGGGGTGCATTGGGCTCATGGTTTTGATTTTAATATATTAATAATGTTGGACACTGCAATGAGGATTGGAACAGAAGATGTACGTTAGTACAAGGATTTACCCTTGAGATTAGTGACTGTCACATAATATGGGAACTATTTTTCCTCAAGATAAAAGGGTTTTAAATCATTATTAGGAGGATTAGTCGGTTCACTATCATGACTACACTAGAAAATGTCTACCAGGGTTAACATTATATCACATGATGGAGGAGAGTTCGTTCTCAATGTTGATTGGAATGTCCATCATATTCGAGCTGAACCCCAACATCCTTGGTTTGGTGGGATTATATAACAGATTATGATATTATAAATGGATGAATAGGATACATGTAATTTATATTTCCCACAAGTTGTTGTTCATTATAGGGACGTCTTCCGGGATTAATATTTAGGATTAAATCTTGTGTGAGAGGTAGAGTTCTCAATAGATATTGTTCTATGATCTTCACGAGTATCAATTCCTCCTTATATAATGGATACTATTGATATTTAAGAGGTCAATTGGCATCCAAAATATTTATAGGTAAATGGGTTTATTTAACCTAGTACTTTACTATGGCCTTTATAGTCATTTTTTCAAAATAGGTAGACATAACTATTGGTGTATGTGTTGATTATCATAATTTGAAAAAATTTAAGATTACAAAATGGAATCCAATTCCAAAAATTGATTATTTAATAGATCTGATTTCAGGATCATGGGTTTTCTAAAATATTTATTTATTATCTAGTAATTATTGGTTGCATGATAGACCATCAGAAATTCCTTTCGTAACCTTTTATAGCAGGTATGTTATCTCTGAGTAACTGGTTTCGTCTTTGGGTATCCTGAACACTCCAGTTGTTTTCATGGAACAGATAAACCATGTTTTACATCCTTATCTAGATTTATATTTTGTGGTATTCATGGATAATATCCTGGTGTATTATCACAATCAACAAGACCATGCCAATCATCATGAGATCGTATTGGATACACATAGTGAGAATCAGTTATATTCTAAGTACATAAAGTGCCACTTCAAGATGGATCATATTAACTTCCTTATCCAAATCATCTCATATACCAGAGTTTCAATTCACCCAAATAATGAGATAATTATCATTTTTAATGAGTATCACAATAATATCTTTGTTGAAGAATGTTTCGTGGGGATATAAAGTGACTAAATGTGTTTCATAAATGAATTATCATGCCTAGAAGCACCACTTATGAGATTGAAAAAAATGGTCTGAAGTCATTATAATCAGAATCTTTTGGGTCATCCTTTCAAGAGATGAATGTGAGATAAAATTCAATATTGATACATATTTTTCCAAAGCCGCACATGAGTTACATTTTGTACTATGATGCATCACATATAGGGGTAGGAGTTGTTCCTATATAGAGAGATATAGAAGTGGAATACATATCTCAACAATTGATCCAAGATGAGAGGAATTACTAGATGGATGAGATTGAGTTAATTGTTGTTGTTATCATATTGTGTTGTTTGAGACATTCTAAATCGGGAGATTGTTTTTTGGTGTACATGGACAATAAAAACCCCAAGTACATATTTACACAATTAGATCTAAATATGAGGCAGTGAAGATGGGTTCAATACCTACATTATTTTGATTTAAATATTTCCTACACACCTATTAAAGGCAATGTAGTGGTTGATGGAGGGAGTAGGATGACTCTGATATAGGCAATTCAAAGGGAAAATAGTGAGTGGAAGCTCATTTCATTATTATCTAAGACTCACTAAAAAATTCACAACAATATGGGGAAGAATATTTTATAGTCAGTAGTTTTTACCTCTACCATTCTAGAGAGAGTAAGGATGAGGTTGCTATCAGATTAATAAGTCCTTGTCCTATAATAGAATGTAGCTGGTGGGAACCCTCCTTCGTGATGGATAGTACATAATGGTTAAATTATTCATGCACATTATCATGTATGGGATTTAGAAGACAAGAATGAGAAGCTAATGTGATGTCTCCATGCATTATATTGGGTTGTTTCCACCGACGTCACTAAGATGTATCAAGGTTCACATCGTCTATACTGATGTCTGAGTTGGAAAATGGATGTGTCTAATTTTGACATTTTGTTTTCATCCTATTAGATGGTGAAGGCAGAACACCAATGAAAAACCTGATTTTTATAGTAGTTACTAATTTCGTAGTGGAAGGGGGTTGATGTAATAATGGATGTTGAAATAGTATTACTGATTTCACCATGTGGTAATGATTTTTTAGGGTTATTATTGACATACTTATAGAGGTTTCATATTTCCTACCAATTAAGGATTTTTTCGGTGTTGATGAGCTTGGCAGGTTGTACGTCAGTGAGATAATATGACTTCATGATATCCTACATTATAATGTTTGGGATATGTTTATCCAGTTTACTTTATAGTTTTGGAATGGGCTATAGATGTCATTGGGTATATAGTTTCTTATAAGCCCAATATACCACCCCTAAATAAATAGCTTTGAAGAGTTCATGATTCAAGATATTGAGTACATAATTTGAGCATTTGTCATATATTTTAGGAGATATTGGGAGAGGTATATATCCTTTGATGAATTATCCTAACTATTGTATATTTTTGTCTACTTTACATTTGGATCCTTTTGTTTCTTTTTATGGTAGGCCATGTCGATCACCTCGGTTTCCATTAAAGGAAGGATAGGTTACAATTATTGTACAACATATTATTCATGAAAACATTGAGTAGGATTATTTGATTTGGAAGTAGATGGATATTACACTCTCTTGATATAAATTATATTTTGATCACTTTAGATGGAATGTATAGTTTAAAGTTGGGGATTAGGTTTTCATACATGTTTTACCGATGTTGGGAAACATGAGGATTAGAAGACATTTTATGCTTTTGTTGCATTATGTCAGGCCATTGGAGATTCTAGAGGGAGTCAGACCTGAAGCCAAAAGTTTGTAGTTTCCTCAAAGGTACTGATCCATTATTTAAATCTTCTATATATCTCATATATGATGTTACCATTCAGACCCATATCATGCCATTAAACATATTGAGTTCAAGTTATTGATTGATGAATCATGTGAAGAGAAACATATATGTAATGTACACCATATATTGGAGGTTCTTCAAGACCAATAAATTCTAATCATATGGGGGTTATGGAATCCCACCAAGTATAAGATGATAACTTGGATCTGGTGGCCAATGTATCATCAAAGTGGCAGAAATTATTCTCAAACATGCATTGTACACATAAGAGGGGATTTATGGGAAATTTTATTTAAGGGCGATTGTTTGTAAGAAACCAGTTCTTCTTTGAGGTATAGATCTTACAATTTATGTTAATTATTAGTTTAAATGTTTATATATGAAATAATATAAATTTCCTTCGAGGTCATAAAGGAAATAGGGCTTCCCAGGGAAAGTACAAAGCCAGAACCCTACTCTTTTAGTGAAGTTATACTCATGCACAACCAGTGAAAACTATTTTGGGTAAGATTCATGGTTAGATAATACCATGAAAGGATATATAGAGGGGGGATACAACCCAAATAGTTATTTAAAACCATGTGATATTGTGTGAACAGCCATGGGGCCATGTTTACAATTGTTATAGAGGAGTTCCACCTGGCTTCCACATAGCCAGTAAAACTCTTCCATCAAATCTTGTGGGATTCTAATGTTTAGAGTTATGTATGAATAGTTGGTGAATAGTTAATCCAACTGTGTAGGAAAAACATACAAACTTATGTTTTTTTGTGAAATTTTGATTTTCCATTTATAAATCTATTTAAACAACACATCTTTTCCTATTTCTTTAATGGAAAAAGATTCATATTTTGAGAACTCTATTGATTCTCTAAACTGGAATTTTCCACTAACTCTCCATACAAGATATGATTCAAGTTCAGATCATCTCACTTTATCCACATCAGTGAGTTATAGATTCATTTTTTCCTCTTATATTTTGGTTTGGTATGGATTGTGCTATTTGGGTGAAAGCTAATTTATCATATTATTAGGATCTTCATTTGTTCATTTATTTTCTTCTTATCTTAGTTAAATCATGAATTGATATTGGATGATCAATCCTATATAGACCTATGGTATGTGGCCTTGTTCCTTTTGTTAAAAATAAATTTTTATATATATATTCTATTTCTTTGTGTGCCCAACTCACTGGAGACTCCTTGAAATGAATTAAATTCCAAAAATATAATTGATTGTTATATAATATTCAATTGATTAGGCCCAATGATAGTCATTAAATGGTTATGAAACATTAGTGTTACCAACCCTTTTTGTGTATTGTATATTTAGATGGTGACTATGATATCATATGAATCATTAGTTACATTTGAGGTGTCCACTTTCCCCATTTCAGGGGATATTAACCCTAAATTTTGAATTGGATCCCTGAAATTGGATTTTCAATTGAAATGTAAATTGAATTGAAAAATGAATTTTGAATTTTAATTTAAATGATAAATAATATGGACTGCATTCCATATCCCAATACCCTTTCATTTTATTGGTTGATTAAGAATGAGATCCTTTTTAATGAAATTCCCACATGAGTTACTGAGAGGTATCCATTATTTGCTTATCCCATGAATTGAGTCACCTTATAAGGTGAGTTTGAAATGGGATGTTATTGGTTTTGACCTTGACATAGTTAAATGAATATTTTTTATTTATAATGATTAAATGGTTATGAATTGAATAATTGATTATTTGTTTGGTAAAAAATGCATTCATTTAAAAATACCATGGACACAATGAACTAGATTTTCCCTCACAAATTCCCCTGTGACAGTAAGAGTTATTATATGGACTACAAAAGATAGTATTATAGGTGTAGACTATTATATACTATGTGATACATGGATACCATATGGATTTCATCGGATGGAATCAATGTGGATTTGATCGTATATGCCATGGGTGAAACATGGGATTTCTGATTGGACTGCTGAGGATGGAATTGAAATAACATATATTTAATACTGCACCTAGAAAAATATAAGTTATTATAAGGATCTCTATATATGGGCTTGTACTAAGTTGGTTTATATTATATCTAGAGTGATTCATATATTCAAAATTAGGAATTCTAAGGTTGGGTTCAGTTTTATAGGTGAACAATTAATAAAATAAAATGTATTATGTGTCTTCTAAGACAAAGAACAATATTGGATTTGATATTCATTTATAATACTATAAGATATAAACCTATTATGATATTGAATTATAATAAATATAAATTTATTCTATGGGAGCTTATGAGAACATAAAAATCATGTCAAACAAGTGGTTAGTATATATTTCACAATATCATCCTTACTCGGTATTACTCATTTTGAAGCCTATTTTTGGGGAATTATATGAAATATGCTTCTCAGACTAGAGATTGAGACAAATAAATCTTAATTATTTCAGAAATATATGAATTAAAACCCATTTAATATATAAATTTGTATAAAATTGAAAATAAATATATATTTCATGGGAATATGATAAAAATGCATACATAAAAATGTTTACACCACACAAAAGTAAAACTGTAGTTAATATGGGTTAAGTATCAAAGAAAAAATAATTAAAAGAGAATTTTTTTACCTGGATGACTGATTCACCTTATGTGGGATCTTCAATTTAAAAAATAAAATAAAATAATTATTAATTTTTTTAATAATCTCTTTAATATATATTTAATTTTATAAGGCCTATTTATCATCATGTTTCATTTATTTATTAAATTGTTTTTTTCTAATGTTGGTTACCTTGGGTAGTTTAGACAATTTGTAAAATTATACCTTGGGATATTGAATAGTGAAAATGGGATTCAAAATGAATTCATAGTCTCTATAACTGTATAGGTGTATTCCGTTTATTATTAAATGGAAATGAATATATAGTTTGTTAGACTTATATAAATTCCTTCCATTTTTTAATTGTTCTTTGATATATTCAATTAATGTGGTTGCAATTACCATTATTTGTTATTTTAAATATATCATATATAATTACCAATATTATCCTTATATTAAACTAATAATGTCGTTGATATTATTTTGATATCTTAAATATTTTTTATTGTTCATCCATTGGTTATGGAAAACAAATGTTGTTTTTTGTTGACATGGTTATAAATTTTAATTTTCACAAATCATTTTTTGAAAATGAAATATATTATTAATTAATTATCATAATAATGTTATAGAAATCATATTTTTAAATTTAATTTACCTTTTAAGTTGTTTATGTAAGTCATTGATGATAACTAGATTATTTCATTCAGGGAGAAGGTAGTAATTTCATATACATGACGATCTTTTTATTTTTTCCTCGGATTTGGATGAAGGTAAAAAATTGATATCCCACTAATGTGACATCATTTCATTATATTTCAGATATTAATATTATCATAAATTTTTGAAAAAAATTTATCTGAGTGACTAGAAGGTGGAAAATAATTTAGGGATAATAGTTGAGAATACCACTCCCTATGGATGTTCTTCATTCAGTAACTCCTCAAGGGTTATTATCTAAGTCTTTTCAAAGAGTCAATCGTGCTTGGATGTTGGAATAGTTTTGGACCAGATTATATTTATATTTCTTGGTAAATCTTCAGGTTTTGAATGGGTGTAATATGGGGAACATGTGGTTAGTATTTGTAAGTACGAGGAGTATAATTTTTATAGTAATATAATATATTAATACACTATTCAAGGAAAAAAGATTAAATACATGAAAATAATTGAATTGGGTAAAGGAGAATGAGTAATATTCTCCCAAATGTTATTTCTAATAAATATTTATAAATGTTTTTTAGATATTTTAATCCAGTATTATATACCATTATCATTTTATATTTTACCATAATAACATCTTTTTTACCCAAGAAATCTAATCCTTATACATGAATATGAAATATTCCTAATTAAATAATATGGATTGATTTAGTCTAAATAATAAATATATTTCATTTTTAATATATTTGAGTATTTTATATAAATAATTTCTAAAATAATAAATGTATGACATAATAAAATAACATAAATAAATTATTAAAAAAACATTATTGGGATAATATTATGAATGTTTTTGATTTGTAGGTCATTAATTTTATTATTATTTATTACAGTATGGTTTTGAATATTTGAAATCAGTATAATTAAAAATTCTTCCAGGTTAATATGTAATTAAATGATAAATATGAAATAATTTTTTTTCTCCAATAAAATATTTCTTAAATATAAAAAATGATAATCTTGTCTTTTGAAAATTCAACATATTGTTTTTATGTTTATCATTAATATATAATATACAATTTATTTGATTTATAATTTTTGTTTATTTTTTTATTTAAACAAAACATCATGATATATTTATGAACATTAGAGTATCAGTAAAATTTTCTTATTCAATTTCTACAAAAAAATAAAATATCTTGAAAAATATTAAGAGACCAAACTAGTTTTGGATTTTGAATCAAAAAAATTATGTTTTAATTTTTTAAAAAATACTAAAATAAATTTAAATTTGTCAAAATGAACGTGTGCCAAATTGGAATGGTATTTTTAAGTATATAATGGGTTTTCTATAAACATAAATCCATTATATTTTATTTTGAAGAAATTTAATAAAAATAATTAATAAAAACTTATTTATATCATACTAACTTCTACACACATAAAGCCTTTATATTACTGTATGTGGCATGTTTATAAGATAATATTTGGTGGCAGTCACCATTGGTCAATCAATATGATTTTTTATCAATGAAAAGTACATGAGATTTAAATAATCTTTAATATTATTTCACTCATGTAGTAATTATTGAAATTTTTAAGGGTTCGGTCTAGGGAAAACCATAGTGGATATTCATATATTCCATTTTTATATATATAATCTTCATGAAGAAGAATTATTCTACTGAAGGTTATTTCTTTTATGTTTCACTATAGAGATTCATCTTTTTATACCAACTTGCAGAATTTACACAATATAATGGTAAAATTTAATGTATCATTTCATTAATTATGTGCAATATTATGTGCTTCATAAGAAGTCAAACACATTATTTTGTAATATATAATGGATAATTTAAAATAATGGGGTGCTAAATTTTCCCTCTTAAATAAATTGTTTCCTCAAAACATAATTTTATTTTTATAGAGAATTGAGATATTTTAATAACTAATATAACCCATATATTTGTCACATAATCAAAATTTATTATTATAATACTTGAAATTCTGAAAATATAATAGATAATCACTATCTCTCATGAAAGTTCCACACATTAGTCACTTGTAGTCCTACTATATGTATTAATTTATATCACAACATGGGAGAATGGATATATAAAAGGGGTTGAGACTATATACCTTGTACAATTATTATCAATGTAAATAATAATGGAATGTAAATAATTTTATTGAATAGTCATATCATGATATTATAACCAAGATAGAATATATCAAAACATTTGGAAGCACGGAATAATGAAGTTGACATTAAAAGATTTTGGAATCATTCGAATTTGGGTAAAACCTGAAACATGACATCACAAGCATAATACAAGGAAACAAAAAGGACTATATAATTGTATATTTTGATAACTACATTATCACTATACATGGAATATCATAAGATTAAAACATTACCTAATCCATTGGTGGTTATATAATGAATTATCCAACCATCACATATTTAAAAATCATACATATGTATGAAACATGATTTCAATGATCATTAATACCCATAGAAAAAAGATAGGATTAATTTGTATTCAAATGGAATCCCATAGGTAAACATTTATATATCCATTAATACTTGTGAAACAATAATCAGGTGGAAATTAAATCATTATAAGACTGTATTATGAGGTTTTCTTGTTATAAAAATTTAATTAAGATAATGAATCATACTATATTAAACTATAAAGAAATGGATATATGGTCAATTAAATAATTTCCCAAATCAATCAATTAATGTCCATATAGGTTAACATACTTAAAATAATCCATAATTTTAAATACTTGACTATGTTCTATCACGTATGTGACATAAAACATCTAGTATAAATGAACCAGAAATTATTATTATTTATATATGACCATTATGACCAATCCATTGTGTTGGAGGGTATGAATATAAGTTACAATGTTATAAAATATTTACAAATGAAAATCTCAAAAAAAAATTGATTAATTCATAAGAAATAATGACTCTATTTTTAGTATGTTTATTTTGTGGTTCAAAATACATTTTCTCCAAAAAATGATATTTATTATTTATTATAAGATAATATTATAATTTATTTCTAGAACTATAATAAATTTGAAAATATAAAAAATATATTATTTTTAAAATATGAATATTAAAAATTATTACAATGTGAAATTTAGTTATTTTTCTTAAATGATTGAAATTTAGTAAATATTGAAAAATATCATGTTTTGGTAAACCAAATCATTTATTTACAATAAAAAATCCCAGTTTAAATTTAATTTATAAATATAATATAATAATACCAATTAATATAATTTAATACAATTAATTATATAATAATAATATTTATTCTTTATTTATTTTCATAAATCATTTTTTTGATTAAAATTTTTTCTGTCAAATTTATTTACTTTTTTAATCAATAATATGAAATGTAGTTTATTAATCATAATGGTTTCAATTTCAATAAAATAATATTCAATAAATTATTTTGAAATTCAAATCTATTCTAATATTTTTTTTGGAATTTTCTCTAAAGAAGTATATTTTTTTATATAATAATAAAATAAAGTTTTAATAAAATCAGTTTTATTTTATGATATCCCCATAATTTTATTTATATAAAATAAATTAATATAAAAAAATGAACAAATTATTATAATAAATTATTAATTTTATAAAAAATAATTAAAAATTTTTAAATTTGAATTCATTTTAATATAAATATGAAAATCATTTATAGTGCTGATGCAATGCTTGTGAATCAAATGAGATGGAAAATTTTACATCCAAATATAAATAATTTATATTTAAAATAATTTTTATGAAATTTTTAATAAATAATATTTATATAAGATTAGTGTTATTTATTCCTAGATTGTTTTATTTATATAAGAAAAACAGTAACCAAATGCTCGTGCAATGCTTGAGCAGGGATAAGAAAGAAAAAACATGTTAAATAATTTTTCATGGAATATATGCATGAAAATATATATTAAATGAATATTAATTCTTACTATGAAATATATTTATTTATTTTTATGGTGTTTATTTAGTTTTAATTTTTTCGTTGAAACAATATAGTTAATGACTTTCATAACATAGAAATAGTTCTTGCACAATTACTAGAAAAATAAAAAAACAATTAAAAAAATTTTAAATACAATTTTTAAGTGTTTTTAGGTTTACAAGTTTTTTATAGACCTTTATGAACAATTATTAATTTTCTAATGTTTATGTTTTAATACAGTTTCATTCATATTGATTTTAATGTAGAATTAAATGAATAGTGTGAACAATTTATATAATGAAATTTTATGTTATGTTTATTTTATTATTTGTTTAAAACATTCTAAAAATATTATCATTGTCATAGAGAATTTTATATAGTTTAAAATATAATTAATGGTTCATTTAAAGTTGATTTTATATATTATATTATATTTATTTACCCATTAATATTAAAAATTAATATTATCATTATAATTTATAAAAGGATTTACATAAGGTTAAAAAATATATATTTACTTAAAAATAATCTAAAAATTAAAAATATTGTATAAGATTATTTTTACCTATAATTATACAAATTTATAATTATATCAGTTTGTAGAAATATCCGATTAAAAATTAATTTATATTGACATACTCTTTTTGGTAATTCCCAGAGTGCCACTCCCTCATATATAAAAGGGAACACCATCTCTTATAGTAATTACCCATTTTGACACTATATCTTGAAATATTTCATTATAAATGCATTCCTAAATTCCATCACCACATTATAGATCTCTTATTTTTGTAATAATTCAAACTTTAAATGACATAACATATGAATACAAGCTGGTTGTTAGAAGTATATGTTTTTCTTTAAAACTAATGTTTTAGTATTTTTTTTATAATACCTTTATAAAATCATATTAAACAATGATATAATAATAATATCAGTACATTATAAATAGTAAGAGGTTATTATGTTTATCTAGTAATTTATTTACATCCCCTTGTTAATAAATTTTGAAAGACGACAATCATTAATGTATGTTGCAGAATACTACCTCACAAACCAATGTAATTGTTTTTTATCACTACCTCTCTTGGATTATTTTAAACATATATTTCATTTATATATATTTTATTATTAAAATATGTATTTTTATTTAATTTTAATATATCTTCTAAATTTTTATGTTTCCATCCAATTATATCTGATAATGTCTTTTGTACATACTTTTTGATTACCACCACTACAAGGAAGTGTGATAATATTTCATAAATAAGATAGTTGAATAAGTAATAATTTTTTATTTATTGAAATAATTTTCTAATTATGATATAATAAACATTATTTTTAGATGATATAATACATACCCTCAATCCATCACGAGCATTGAGAAATGTAAACATTAGTCTTACAAATGTACAACTTAATGTCTTAATGATTCAAACATAAATAATTTTTTATTTATAACCATCGTGGTTGGTATTGATATAAAAAATTATATATATATATATATATATAGTAATTATTTAATTTTTATTATTCTATATATGGGGTAATAATGGAAACATTAACCATAGTCAATCTACTAATTTCCATTTCTAAAAATGAGTGGAATTTAATAAAAAATGACCGATGTGAACATAAATAATGAAATCATTTTTTATAACATGATAAAATGGATATTAAATATGAACAGGGTTATTATTATTTTAAATAATTAACCTAATATTATTATTTTCGATGATAAGGATCATATGTCAAGATTTAAACTTGTGGATAGGGATACATTTTCATAAAAAGCTCATTTAAAATGATTCATTATTATTTTCAAAATCATTTTATTATAAAAAATATTCATAATATAATTAAATGATATTTTTTTATAGATATAAATGAAATATAAAGTTAATTTTATGTCACTTTTATACATTAATGATACGTTTTTAAGAAATTTTTTAGATATATTATAGGTGTCCCTTTAAGAAAATTGAAAAATGAATGTTCAATTATAACATATATAGAATCAATAGTTTTTTACTTAAGACATAAGTAATATATCATGTTTTAATTCCATAAAACAAATTCATGTATTCCTCAAAGAAAAAGTCTTCTATAGTTATTTGGGGTATCTTAAAAATGGGTTTTAAATAGAATATATTTTTAAATAAATTTAAATGTATTCTTACTAGTGAAAATAATAATTTTAATTGTATAATGGAATAAAATATTGATTTATCTTATTATAATTATGTTATAGCTCTTAGAAATTTTTTATGAGGACCAATTGTTCAATTACAATCAAGGTATGGGTGTTTTAGTTATAAATTATGGATGGATGGTTTTGTTATATTACAAAGGATAGTGAGCACAATGTTGATATCCAATGCATTGGTTAAAGGTATGAAGTGAAATATTTATTATATTCTCCGAAGAGATTATTGGGTATCTATTGGTGTGTTCTTTCATTTAGAATAGTTATTTTAAGAGTGATATATAATGGTTGTACCAAGTTATATATATATATATATATGATTAATCTATTCTAGAATTTTTTTTAGAATTCAAATGATTTCACAAGGTAAGATAATTTGAATATATATAAAGTAATTTTTATGGAAAATTATAATGGTGAGATGTATAACATATTTAAAAATAATTAGGGTATTTTCATGATTTTAATGAAACATTTATGGGTTTTATATTTCTTTTAGGATTTATTAGGAATTGTTTTATGAAAATATTTGTCAAATTAATTTTATTTCCAAGGTAATATAATCTTTACATTACTACATAGCTTATTATGAATATGAAATTTTTTATAATGTGTATCCATGAAATGAAATGTTTCTTTGTTTCTTTACTTTTATATGTCTCGTACTGATATTTATTTTGTTGTACAAACGTTTATATTATTTTTCATAGGGATTTAGCGATGTGTAGGGACAAGGATGGATTCATGGTGAAAATTCTGAAGATATGTTATCAAAATAATATGTTTTATAAAATAAATGTTTTCATATAGTTGGAATAATAGATACTAAGTGGAACTATCCAATATGTTTTTTTATTTTCTTATGTATTTTCGATGGCATAATTCTTTAATAACATCAACCTCAGCTATATTCAAGAATTAAAAGATATGAATTATTTTATAAATATAATTATTAATTTTCTTTATATTTTTTCTTATAAATACATATTCTATAAGTAAATGGGGCCCCTGTTATATAGTGTAATATATTAGATAATGAGGTGATCAAAGATAGAGATCACATACTTAATTATTTTTTTAAAAATTTATTTATTCATAGAAATGTTTTTTATTTTTATAGCATTAAATTATAATAGAAATGGTACAAGGAGTTTTTCTCCCATTATAGTAGGTTAAATTTCATAGATAATCTTAGTCCCTTTTATTTTATCCTTGTTTTATATTCTTCCATAGATTTTACTTTCATTTCACTGAATGATTGTGGGGTTTTTAGACATGTTCATAGTTTTGAATTATGCGGTTAATAGTGTGTGATTTATTTATAATAATTGTACACTTTGTTTTGGGATTGAACTTATATAGTTTTCATTTCCACTATGTAGAGCATGATCCATGATAAGTTGTGGTCATTTAAATATCTTACTTTTGATGATTGGAAGGTGGACCGACTCCAAACAAGTGGTACTTAATCTTATGGGTTTGTGAACACTCATAAAAAATAGAGGTAGCTCAAGTATGAATAAATAAATATATAAACATATTTCATATTATTTAATAGCATTATATTTATTAATTTTTTTTAAAATAATTTTAGTTTATTTAATAGATTTTATGATCCACAACACCAACAATTAATGAACCATAATGAACTATATTTTTTTAAAGATGAATATTATAAGATATCCCCTAATCATAATAGTAGGAATTGTAATGAAAACCTTTTATGTATTATTTATAGTTCATTTATATAAATGTAATATATTTTTAATAGAGTACATTTTTATTTTAAATCCTTCATATATTTCCAAAATACCATTTTATCAAAAACGTTTTTTTGATTTCTTCAATCAAACAATAAAATAATTCTTTTCCATATTTATAATTTTGATACATCATAATCATAATTTTATAAATATATATATATAAGTAATCATTGATTAAATTTATTATAAATTTTTTATAAAAAATTTAACTTGCAGTAGTAAAAAATTAAATATATATATATATATTTTAAATCATTTTCATTGAAATTATGTATGAGTTCTATTTTTTTATATTGGTTTAAAAACTAAATTTAGTTCAATAATATATTTATTATTCCATTTTATTAGGTAGGAATTAATTTCCTATTTATTTTTTATATTAAAACATTTTATACTTATTAAAAGTTTCTCCCATGAAAAAAGACCCTTCATATTATTAACATAAAAAATTTAAAATTTAAGCTATATTGTTATTTTTATGAAATTTAGAAAAATATAATACATATTTCTAATCATTATAATTAATATTATATAACATTTAAAAATAATTTTTAGAAAAAATATATATTTAAATAATTTAATTACCACAGTTAATTTAAAACGCGTTTGTCGGGGTATCACATAAAATTATAAGAGTAAAAATAACATTTCAAATTATAAAAATTAAATTTTATGGAAATATATTTTGCTAATATTATCTAGGATTTGATAAATGTCTTTTTTGGACCCTATTGTATTATTTAAAATTTGGGTATACCTTTTAAAAAAATCCAATGATTGTCATTTCCCTAATATATAAATGATTATATGCTCTCCTATACACTTCACACTTCCAATTTGTTTCATTAAATAACTAAAACAATACATTTCATACATATATATAAACAACCTAGACTCCTATATTATATATTTAAACCATCCTATGAACAATTTTCGTGTAATTATATTGGGATTCTATGAAGAAGCTATTTTTTCCTTAACCAGACAATTTCATTTTATTTCTTCTGAAAAAACCTACAAATATTTTTTGAAAATTATTATATAATAGTATAGTTATACCATATATATTTTTTATCATGTTAATTTAATGACCTATATCTACCCATTTTTCAATCAAGTTGGAGAGAAAATTTTTGTTCTATTGTATGTCTGACTAAAGCCTCAAGAAATGAGTCATTTTGTTCTCCTTAACCACCTATCATATATGTATATAATTACATATTTATAATATTTATAATATATTTTTAAAGAAATAATAATTATTCATTTATAATACAACATATTCGTTATTACAATCATTTCCATATGAATGAGAAAATGATTCTCATGGGTAATGTGGAAGACTACCTCGCGAAATGATGGGATGTTTTTGTGATGTATTATTTACCTGGAAAGTAGTAAGGATATGTTAAATTAATATATATGATATTTATGACATTGAAGTTACTATTTAAGGGTAATATAATTTTTACATTTCATTTTTTTCATCCTTCAAGAAAACTTAACTAGTTTCATAAGTACAAATAGCCTAACATCTCTATGAATAGTGTAATTCATTTTTTATATCGATCATTAATGCATTACTATAAATATATTTATGTATAATTTATATGTTATTTTTTATTTCATCGAACCACGATAAATGTAACATCCAAATACCCAATTTTAAGTAATTCAGTTCTATTTACATATTTTCCTATTTAATTGGGTGCATCTTGGGACTCCCGATGATGGAGAATTTCATGGGAAAATAGAAAAATGTTTAGGGATGGATATTTTTTAAAATTTATGGAATATTCATTTAAATTTATTAATGTTTTCCAATATTATCCCCTAGTTCAATGAATGATCTCATTGTTTTTTTGTGAACCTAGATTTGTTTACTATGTGTTGTGAAATTACACAACATATAAGTGGGTAACACAATGTTTTCTTGGTAACCCAAAACAATCATGAATCATATGCAAAACATGAATTAAGTATATGTCATATAATATTTTAACTACATTTAATAATAAAATATTGGTTTTAATAAAAAAATGTGACATGTTTTTGGAATAATTAATAATCATGGATGACACAGCATGTTAAAGAGTTACATTTTATATAATTGTTAAGAGGTTTGATTTTAGGGAGCCACTCGGCAAATGTTTTTATCATAATAACATATCTATCGAGGATCTCAACCTATAATCCTTCTTCATAGATTTTATTTATTTTTATATTCAATCCAAATTGATCTATTTTATGATCGATCACTCTGGTGGTGGGATCACATCTCTATAGTAAAACTATCTTTTCGGATTCTTAATTTCATTGATCTCAAAAATCATGTGAAATTTACTTATTGTATTCCTTGATTTGTGGTTTTTTTTCTTTTTTTTTCTTCTACATACGTAGTGCATTATTTTTCTAAGGGTGTTTCATTTATTGGATGTGGTGTGGTGGGTGAGCATTCATTAGGTATGTGAACTTTAAACTTCTCTATGAACACTTTTGGTAAATCAAATGAATTAAATAATGTATAGATTTATTATAAGGAATATATTTTCATTATTTAAATATATTTTTGGTGGATCCTTTTTCAGCACGTGGGACACTAAATATTTATGATGGTGGTTCCATATCTTACTTCAGATTATGAACAATAATTCATATATTTTTATAAATTTATTTATTAATAAATTTGACATGATTGTTTAAGATATAATTTAGTTATTAATAATATATGGTTTTATCTAGATTATTTTTAATGGAAAAGTGGGATTTTGAAATCAGTTAAATGATTTATAAAATTCAACAAAAGGGATTCCTTAGGTATATAAGTGGAAGGTTTAAATTTGGGACACCGTCTATATTGTTGTATAGATGAAAAATAATGGGGATTTTCTATAATCCCAGAACTTTTTTTTCTAGGGATATAATCTTGAAATCATTTTTGGTTTACTCATGGGGTCTCCTCTTCCCCATAGGCATTTTTTCTAGAGTCCTATTGTGCAGTAGTCATATTTTTTGTATGAGTAGTATTCTAAAATAAAATATTGAGTTCCTTGGTGTGATTTACCTAATGTTGGATGTATACTATTTTTTGATTGATATGAAGTCTATATGTTTTTATAATTGATAATGGTAAAATATTCTTGAAATTGATATTCCACCCTTTTATTGGGATTAGTGGAAAAGATAAATAATCATTATTATTCTCATAAACCTCATTTACTGATTATCATGGATTGTTTTATTTTAAATGAGTGTACATGGGTTGTTGTATAGAAACATGTTACTGAATAACTAGGTGAGATCCAACTGATCATGTTATCCCATACCTATATAATTCTTTGGTAGTGTGTATAACATTGTATGTATTTCATTATAGGGAAGTGAAAGGTGTTATAGTGAGGTGGTGTGGTGTTCTGTCCTTTGGTTGTGAAGCTGGTAGTGAAATTGTGGGAGTATTAAAGTGATATTTAATATAGTAGTGTTGGTTTTCTATTATATTAGTCCTTTATGGTGATTCTTTTACTTGTATATTGTTTATAGTTTTGTTTTTTAGATGTGGTATATATTTATATTTGGAATTTTGTCTCCATATTTTAATTATTTATTCTATGTTGTTGCCTCATGTTTTAAAAAATCATTCCCTATGAAATATTGTTTGATTCCTGAGTACTAGTCGCAATCCCATAGATATGGATAATTCCCTTTGGGTAAGTTAAATGTGAGTTCAGGATTGATTTTTAGTGGGTATTCTGGTCATTTCATTCTATATTTGTATCAGTGGGGGTGTCCCCTCAATTGTCCATGTCTTTTGAATTCTATTTGATAAGAGATATGAGTATTAGGACTTGAGAGGTATATTGAAGAAAGTTCATAGTCATCTATTTTTGTGATGATACTCATGTAACCATGTTATGTTGGGATTCATGTGTCCTATTTTAAGTTCTTTGTGTCAGTGGTAGAATTTTATTAAGGGGTTTTGTTACAACAAAATGGTTCCAAGAAACCCTGAGAGGGGTGAATCAGGGTAAGTATATTCATTATAAAACATCTTCATGCCCACTAGATCGTGACCTCTTTATTACAAGGGTCACCTCATATTCTCTTTAATCTTAATATTAATCATCTGCTTTCCAATTTTATCAGATGATAATGCACTAAATGTAATGAAATAAAGAAATCATAATGAGAATGATATTTTAACATAGTTCACCCTCACTGGGCTACATCCAAGAGTCATACAATGACAATTTGCCTATTTTACTGAATTCACTAAGGGTCGCTTTCAATAATGATGACAATGCTATATCACTTTTATTCTCAAGCTCACATTCTTTACAGGATTTAGGTTTTCCTCACTAAATTCCCAAGGGGAACTCCTTATGTCTCTTTCTCATGGACACTATTAGTGTAAAGGATCAATATATTCCTCTTCCTTCACTCAATAATCTTGTAAAGGATCAACATATCGTTTATGGATTTATAGTTCCACTTATTTGCATTAATTCTACATCCTCAAAAATAGATAGACGATTTTTTGAAGATCCAATATCACCCAATTATGAATACTGATTTACCAAAAATATACTGGGAAACTACCAACATTCACACAACCTTAGTGTAACTTGCGCTCTATGTTAATTATAATATAAAAGTATTACATATTTCATAGAAACAAACATAGGTGCTACTCCAAATTTATGCAACACAACCTTATTTTACTTTCAACATGCGCGACACACACCCTTTTATGCCCAACTCACTATTGGCGTGAAACTACCATCTGACGCACAACTTCTGAATAACTCACTATTTGTGCACCCTGACCACTTGCACAACCAGAGAACTAATTTTCATTAATTTTTGAGACACTAAGAAATTATGGGGAAAGAATTGTAATAATATAATTTATTTGAACTTGAGTTCATGGCAGACCACATTCCCCCATATAAACTGGTCCATTCACTAAACCCTCTGTTACTCAACTCACCTTGCATGTCGCACCAAAATATTGCATTCCCTTCTTTCAATTAAAATATATTGATGATTTAAATTTTAAATATTCATGACGTGAAACATTCTATGTCTTTTTGGCCTTGGAATGCAACTCCCTTTTCCCAAATCACTTTTCTCCATTCTCTATTTTTTGACCAATCTATTTTGGAAAACACTAGAAAACAAGGCCACCTTTTATATGATATTTTTATACCACCATAGGATTATCCATTCATTTGTCTTGGATTATTGAAACTATATATTTTCAAAAATATCCTTTGATCTTGAAAAATAACCATCGAAACCCTCTTTTTCAACAAACACAATCCACCAAAAAATGCTTCAATGTTACTTTGAGAGATTTTTCCCAACATGTTTCTAGTTTGATTTAATTTTTATTCATTTCTTAATCAATAATTTATTTTTGATGTTCATTATTTTTACATCTGAGACTTATTCTATGTCACGACCCGCCCTCGGGGTCCGTGCAGTGACTACCCCAAGCCCGCCTTCCATAGGCCAGGGGCTGGCGACTAGCACCAAGGAATAAATCCTGGAAAAATGGAAGGAATTGCCTTTGTAAAGTAAACAAACACCACAGAGTAAGCAAACGGAAAGTAAACACTAAGCAAAAGCAGAGTACAACTGAAAGTGCGGAAAAGTAAATGGGCCAGTATACAAACCCAAACTGTAAGTAAAGTACAACTCGAAAGGGAAAACAGCAAGTGAAAAGTAAAAGCCGCTACACCGAGCTGTCCACTGAAAATCCCACCTAAAGGGTGGGTACAGATAGCTTCACTGCTCCACGGGTCCCGCCGTCCGCTCCGAGCACGTCCCACCCAGTGGTCCACCTCCAGGTATCGTCCTGCTCTGCAAGCCTCAGCTAAGATCAACGCTATCCGTCGTCTGCAACCAACACAACGTAGTGCGGGCAAATCCCGTGCAGGGGTGAGTATAAGCTACTCAGTAGGGACCCCGAGACCCCTGAAGGTCTCTCAAATCCACAAAGGATAAACCACGAAGAAAGGTACAATCACGAAGTAACAACCGACACTGCTTAGATATATGCCCATACATATACCTAAGTCATCAATTCAAATACGCTCCAACCTCCGAGCCCAAGTATAACTCAGTCCACACAGGAAAGTTAACGTATTCCACACAGGAAAGCAAAACGTAATCCACACAGGATAGCACAACACAATCCACACAGGAAAGTAACAGGATTCAGCTCACACAGGATTTTCATTATCAAAAACGTAACTACTGAAGAGCCCCATCTCTGAAGTGTACAGTGTCCTGTCACGTCTCTGAGATACTACTCACTAACCTAAGACTGCTGAGGTACTCCTCCTGTCGAGTACCGCGGGTCTGCCGCCAACTACCGGGCGCTCCGTCCGCTGAGGGTCTGCTGCCAAATATCGGGCGCTCACCCAAATAGCCTACAGAGGTACTCCTCCAGTCGAGTACCGCGGGTCTGCTGCCAACTACCAGGCGCTCCGTCCGCCGTGGGTCTGCCGCCAAATACCGGGCGCTCCGTCCACTGGGCTAATCGACTCACTCCAAGTCGAGTCGGTCGAGCAGTCTTCAGGTCTCAGCCGGCTACACGGTCTCCGTACTCCGTACGCTAGTTTCCAGTATTGCGGGTCTGCCGCTACAACCAAGCGCACCACCTCTATCGAGTAAAACAGAAGATTCAGCTCACACAGGTATACATCTTCGGATGACGATAAGGATGATCACTGAACCATCTAAGTCATCGGACCCACGAAGGATTGATAGGTACTAACCCCCGCAGTGACCTACACAGGATCGGACCCACACAGGATCGGTAGCACTGATCCACGTAGGATTGCTGAGTTCAGTAGTCGTCGTCGTCGAATCCACACAGGATCTCTGTACTGTCGTCGTCGCAGTCAAAGTAGCAGTAGCAGTAGCAGTCGCAGTAACAGTCGCAGCCAGCACTAGGGTTCCCGCACACAGCAAGCTCGTTCGGAGGATCCGCTCCACGAGCCGAGAGGCTGATACATCAACTGTCACAAAGTCCAGAGATGATGTATCCAAAAGTTCCGTATCGTCAACAGGAACTCAACGCAACAGACGGCGCGTCGATCGGACGCCCGGTCTGAGAGATATTGGCATTTGCGTCCCCGAGGCCCGGTTGGGTTTTAAGGAAAAACCAACCCGACCATACTCCACCTGCGTCCAAACCTCGGGCGGAGTATGACAAAAGAACCGTCTCACTAAGAGGAACACAACAAAGCTGACGGCACGTCAATCGGACGTCTATAGCTCAAGATGTGAGCGTTTCCGCTCCGAGGGCCCGGTTGGTTTCGTGAACGAACCAACCCGGCCGAACTAAAAGTATTCCGAAACCCCTGAGTGCGATATACCGAAACGACCGTCTCGATCCGAGGATCGCGTTGCCGCAGACGGTTCGTCATTCGGAGGTCCGTGACTCATGTTATGGACAAAAACCGAAACTGTCTCGAAAACGGGGGGTCCGGGTCCGGGCCGACCCGGCCCGACCCCCCCCCCCCTGGTCGGACCCGAACCGGGTCGGACCGACCCGGTCCGCTGGAACCGGCCCGGCCGGTGGTGGCGCGGCGGCGCGGCCAGGGAGCCGTGCATGTGCCGCACGCGTGGGGTGTAACCCCCCCTTTTTTCGGATCTCGGCCGGCCGTTTCTTTCCTCACGCGGGACCCGCGGGTCCCGCCTCCTATCCAAACCGGCGGCCGGCCGCGCCGGCCGCCTTCCTCTTCTCCGCCGCGGCTCTTCTCCGATCTCCGGCGTCCGGCAAGGCCGGCCGCCCCTGGCTGCTCCGCCGCGGTCGTAGGGCCGCGGCCTTCCTGATCTCCGTCGCCGGCGAGGCCGGCGCCCCTAGCTGCTCCGCTGCGGCCGTCCGGCCGTGGTTCTTCCTCTTCCACCGGCGGCCGGTTTTCCGGCCTCCCCTTCTTTCTCGGCCCTTGAACGATTGGCGCGGCGTAATGGCGTCACGCCCCTCCGCCGCGGCCCGACTCCGGCCGCGGTCTCATCCGATTACAAAGGCGCGGCATTAAAGCGCCGCGTTTCTTCGTCGAGACCCAAACCGGCCTTAAATTTTTTGGTTCCTGCGCGGTGCGACAACACCGCGCTGTCTCCGCTAAAACATCACGAAAGATTTGAAGGGGGAGGAGAATCGGCCGTGTTCCTGTGGTCCGGTCTCCTCCCGTTAAAACGATATCAATTGGCCAATCGTAACAACACAACAAAGAACGTTTCACAAATTTTTTTAATAAAATTTGGAACTACGCCCAATGGATTATTCTTTCATGTTCGAGGGAAAGATACATGTAATTTAAAAAGAACAAACCCCTACCTTGGTTCTGGAACGAAGTTCGATGATCGATAACGATTCGCGGAAGTCGAGCGTCGCGGAAGAAGAACGTCGATGTCGCAGTTATGTCGTCACGGAAGACGGTTCCCGAGAACGTGGAGTTCTTCGTCGAAGTTCGAAGGTTCTTCGTGTTCTTCGTCAGAGTTGAAGAAGAAGAAGAAAAGGAGAAGCTCCCAAAATTCCTCTAAGGGTGGTAAAAGAAATTCAACCAAAATAAAATAAGCTTTAAGCTTATTTTATTAAATAACTTTACCACATGAATTTCAAAGGTTTGAATTTGAACAACTCACCTCCATTAAAACTTTAAGTTGTCAAACATTAAATAAGGAGGGTTAAAGGGAGATGGAAGGTTGGGTTTCGTGTGGGCCCCACCACAATTAATCCTCCCAAGGGAGGTTAAGTGGATGTGGGTCCCACTCCCAACTCCCTTTGGAAGGATTTATAAAAAAACATCAAGTTAAAATAAAAATTTGTATTTCACAAATTTTATTTAACTTAATCTAAAAACTCAAAAACTA
Source organism: Viscum album (assembly GCA_963277665.1). Lineage (NCBI taxonomy): Eukaryota > Viridiplantae > Streptophyta > Magnoliopsida > Santalales > Viscaceae > Viscum > Viscum album. The sequence continues at coordinate 1,551,757,565 of OY728134.1, forward strand.
ACTTTCAACCCGTAATAAACGCAACTTCCGAAAAGGTCTCCTTAAGAGAATATCGGCGCTGCGAGTTCATCGGTGCCCTCGGATTTCAATTCCGAGCACCAGATCAAAAGTTAGAAATTCCCGCTCGTTCGTTCACTGAACGTACCCGAGCCAAACTTCGGAAATTGATTCCGGGCACTCCGGGCCTCAGAATCAGGTGCCGTCAGAAACCGCGCTCTTGTAAAATTCCAAAGAAAATTAAAAAAAAATTTCCCTTGAATTTTACGGGTCTTTACATTACTCCCACCTCAGGGCTTTACGTCCCCGTAAAGATACATCAAAAACTAGGGAAACAAATGAGGGTACTGAGCACGCATCTGAGCCTCCCGCTCCCATGTGCTCTCCTGGAGATTCCTGTGCTACCATCTGATGCGCACAAGAGGAATCGATCACCCACGCAGGACCCGCTCTTGTCGATCCTCTATCTCCACCGGGACCTCTGTAAAAGTCGCCCCATCGTCAACGTCAAGCTCCCCATGGTCAATGATGTGCGTCGGGTCGTGCACGTATCTCCTCAACTGGGATACGTGGAAGACGTCGTGCACCCGGTGCAACTGAGGTGGCAGAGCCAGGCGATAAGCCACCTCGCCAACCCTGCTGAGGACCTGGAAGGGTCCGATGAAGCGCGGAGATAACTTTCCGCCTCGGCCAAATCTCTGAATACCACGTCGAGGTGAGACCCGCAAGAAGACGTGGTCACCATCCTCGAACTCTAGTGGCCTCCGCCTCCTGTCAGCGTATGACTTCTGCCGGCTCTGTGCTGTCCTCATCCGCTCTTGGATGACCTGGACCTTCTCTGTCGTGGCCTGGACCATCTCCGGTCCCACCAGAGCTGCAAGATTTCTTCTTTGCCGATAAGAGAAATCTGGTCCCATCCCTTGGATGAACCACATTCTTTGCCTAAAACAGTCAATCCTAACATGGATGATACTAATCCATACCAAGGATGACGTCGTAAGGCCTCGACGCTTCTACTAAGAGATTCAACCATTACTCTCGCCTCCAAGGGTTGAGTCACACTGTCGGCATCAGTGTGTTGTAACTGGGTCTCCTCCAGTAGATGTCTCACAAGTGAGGGTCAAGTCAACAGCCAAAACTGGAACCTCTTAGTAACATCACGAAAGAGGACAGAAACGGAAATATCACAAAGGTATGTGTCTTTTATTATTGCAGCTCATAATACAAGACGCTACAAAAATGCAACAAAGAACCAGAAGTACAAAGGATGTATCCACTAGTTCTGCTCCTGTCCATCAGCTCCCAGAGCTCAATGATTGAAGGCCTCGGCTGCCTGAAGTTGAGCTCTCGCATGTTCACCTACTCCCTGTGGTCGGGGTGGACCTCCTGGTGGTGGTGGTGGAAGAGCCTCAATGCGTCGCCCACCACCGGCTGCTCGTCCAGCTCCTCTGCCTCGTCCGCCTCCTCCCTGCGGACCGCCACGGTCGAACCTCTGCCTCTGCCTGGGAGGTTCTTCACTTAATTGTTGATCATCAGCATGGCGGGTCGGACAGTCACGAGCCATGTGACCAATCCCGCCACAGGAGTAACACTGCCCACTCTCGGCACGCCTGGCTCTGACTCCACCCCGGCTTCCCCGCACAACTGAGCCTGAGTCGTGCAGTCGGCCACTGGTGGGTCTGGTCTGCCTGGAACCCTGAGTCATCCGTCGGCTACCTTTTGCCGTAGACTCCGCTATCTGCCGCCCTGCGGTAGGTCTCGCTGTGGACTCAGCCAGGAAACTCTCGATCAGGAGGGCTCGCTCTAGCACTCCTGCCTGGGTCGGGATGCTGAGGGAGATCAGTGATGCCCTGATCTCGTGTCTCAATCCCTGCTCGAAGGTCCGGGCCCAGAAGAAGGGGTCTCGTACCATGTCTCTCGAGAAGTGCGAGAGATCGGTAAATCTCACCGAGTACTGAGCAACCGTCATGCTGCCCTTCCGCAGCTGAAGAAGCTCCTGGATACGCACCGCACGAAGGGTGGCTGGGACGAACTTCGAGCGGAAGATGCTCTCAAAGTCCATCCAAGGCAGAGATGCCTCATCGTGCACCTGGTGCATCAAGCTCCACCATCGTCCTGCTGCTGCGTAAGTAGGCTCGCAGCGAGGATCACCATGAGGTCTTCTGGTGTCCTCACTAGCCTAAACATTCGTACCACTGCCTCCAGCCAGTCCTCGGCTGCCTGGGGATCCGTCTCCCCACGAAACCTGGGCGGTCGCTGGCGCTGAAACTCATGCAGTGCGCTGAGGCGACGTGCATCGTCAGCGGCTGGTGCTGGAAGCATCGGGGGCTTGGCGGGTAGAGCTACCGCCGGTGCCACTGCTGACAAAGGGCCCTGCACTGAGGCCTCATCGCTCGGTGGGCTGTCGTCACGCTCGACTCTCGGAACCCTAGCTAGCTGCCGTCGTGGGACCATCCTTGAAAAGTAAACAGGTGTTCCATGGTCAGAACAGTATACCTGGTGAGCTGATATAAGTAATCACAATGAAAACTTTGAAACACACACGCAATCAATGTTTTCGTGCATTAAATCGGAAATCAGAAGTCAGGGTCCTGGTGTACGGATACGTCGGCCGCCGCACCAACACTGGACTCCCTGGACTGATAACCACACTCAATACGCTAAACATTATTGCTTCACATAGAAAAGACCAGAGTTCGCGGTAGAACCGAATTCCTCTGATACCAATTTGTCACGACCCGCCCTCGGGGTCCGTGTCGTGACTACCCCAAGCCCGCCTTCCATAGGCCAGGGGCTGGCGACTAGCACCAAGGCGTAAATCCCAGAAAAAGGGACGGCATTGCCTTTGTAAAGTAAACAAACACCACAGAGTAAGCAAGCGGAAATTAAACACTAAGAAAAAGCAGAGTACAACTGAAAGTGCGGAAAAGTAAATGGGCCAGTATACAAACCCAAACTGTAAGTAAAGTACAACTCGAAAGGGAAAACAGCAACTGAAAAGTAAAAGCCGCTTCACCGAGCTGTCCACTGAAAATCCCACCTGAAGGGTGGGTACAGATAGCTTCACTGCTCCACGGGTCCCGCCGTCCGCTCCGGGAACGTCCCACCCAGTGGTCCACCTCCAGGTACCGTCCTGCTCTGTAAGCCTCAGCTAAGATCAATGTTGTCCGTCGTCTGCAACCAACACAACGTAGTGCGGGCAAAGCCCGTGCAGGGGTGAGTATAAGCTACTCAGTAGGGACCCCGAGACCCCTGAAGGTCTCTCAAATCCACAAAGGATAAACCACGAAGAAAGGTACAATCACGAAGTAACAACCGACACTACTTAGGTATATGCCCATACATATACCTAAGTCATCAATTCAAATACGCTCCAACCTCCGAGCCCAAGTATAACTCAGTCCACACAGGAAAGTAAACGTATTCCACACAGGAAAGCAAAACGTAATCCACACAGGATAGCACAACACAATCCACACAGGAAAGTAACAAGATTCAGCTCACACAGGATTTTCATTATCAAAAACGTAACTACTGAAGAGCCCCATCTCTGAAGTGTACAGTGTCCTGTCACGTCTCTGAGATACTGCTCACTAACCTAAGACTGCTGAGGTACTCCTCCTGTCGAGTACCGCGGGTCTGCCGCCAACTACCGGGCGCTCCGTCCGCTGAGGGTCTGCTGCCAAATACCGGGCGCTCACCCAAATAGCCTACAGAGGTACTCCTCCAGTCGAGTACCGCGGGTCTGCTGCCAACTACCAGGCGCTCCGTCCGCCGTGGGTCTGCCGCCAAATATCGGGCGCTCCGTCCACTGGGCTAATCGACTCACTCCAAGTCGAGTCGGTCGAGCAGTCTTCAGGTCTCATCCGGCTACACAGTCTCCGTACTCTGTACGCTCGTTTCCAGTATTGAGGGTCTGCCGCTACAACAAAGCGCACCACCTCTATCGAGTAAAACAGAAGATTCAGCTCACACAGGTATACATCTTCGGATGACGATAAGGATGATCACTGAACCATCTAAGTCATCGGACCCACGAAGGATCGATAGGTACTAACCCCCGCAGTGACCTACACAGGATCGGACCCACACAGGATCGGTAGCACTGATCCACGTAGGATTGCTGAGTGCAGTAGTCGTTGTCGTCGAATCCACACAGGATCTCTGTACTGTCGTCGTCACAGTCACAGTAGCAGTAGCAGTAGCAGTCGCAGCCAGCACTAGGGTTCCCGCACACAGCAAGCTCGTTCGGAGGATCCGCTCCACGAGCCGAGAGTCTGATACATCAACTGTCACAAAGTCCAGAGTTGATGTATCCAAAAGTTCCGTATCGTCAATAGGAACTCAACGCAACAGACAGCGCGTCGATCGGACGCCCGGTCTGAAAGTTATTGGCATTTTCGTCCCCGGGGCCCGGTTGGTTTTTAAGGCAAAACCAACCTGACCGTACTCCACCTGCGTCCAAACCTCGGGCGGAGTATGCCAAAAGTACCGTCTCACTAAGAGGAACACAACAAAGCTGACGGCACGTCAATCGGACGCCCGTAGCTCAAGATGTGAGTGTTTCCGCTCCGAGGGCCCGGTTGGTTTCGTGAACGAACCAACCCGGCCGAACTCAAAGAATTCCGAAACCCTGAGTGCGATATACCGAAACGACCGTCTCGATCCGAGGATCGTGTTGCCGTAGACGGTTCGTCATTCGGAGGTCCGTGACTCAAGTTATGGACAAAAGACCGAAACTGTCTCGAAAACGGGGGGTCCGGGTCCGGGCCGACCCGGCCCGACCCCCCCCCCCCCCTGGTCTGACCAGAACCGGGTTGGGCCGACCCGGTCCGCTGGAACCGGCCCGGCCGGTGGCGGCGCGGCGGCGCGGTCCGGCCAGCGGCGGCGCGGCCAGGGAGCCGCGCATGTGCCGCACGCGGGGGGTGTAACCCCCCCTTTTTCGGATCTCGGCCGGCCTAAGGCCGGCCGCCTTCCTCTTCTCCGACGCAGCTCTTCTATGATCTTCGGCGGCCGGCGAGGCCGGCCGCCCTTGGCTGCTCTGCCGCGGCCGTAGGGCCGTGGCCTTCCTGATCTCCGTCGCCGGCGAGGCCGGCGCCCCTAGCTGCTCCGCTGCGGCCGTCCGGCCGCGGTTCTTCCTCTTCCGCCGGCGGCAGGTTTTCCGGCCGCCCCTTCTTGCTCGGCCCTTGAACGATTGGCGCGGCGTAATGGCGTCACGCCCCTCCGCCGCGGCCCGACTCCGGCCGCGGTCTCATCCGATTACAAAGGCGCAGCATTAAAGCGTCGCGTTTCTTCTTCGAGACCCAAACCAGCCTTAAATTCTTTTGTTCCTGCGCGGTGCGACGACACCGCGCTGTCTCCTCTAAAACATCATGAAAGATTAGAAGGGGGAGGAGAATCGGCCGTGTTCGTGCGGTCCGGTCTCCTCCCGTTAAAACGATATCAATTGGCCAATCGTAATAACACAACAAAGAACGTTTCACAAATTTTTTTAATAAAATTTGGAACTACGCCCAACGGATTATTCTTTCATGTTCGAGGGAAAGATACACGTAATTTAAAAAGAAAAAACCCCTACCTTGGTTCTGGAACGAAGTTCGATGATCGATAACGATTCGCGGAAGTCGAGCGTCGCGGAAGAAGAATGTCGATGTCGCAGTTATGTCGTCACGGAAGACGGTTCCCGAGAACGTGGAGTTCTTCGTCGAAGTTCGAAGGTTCTTCGTGTTCTTCGTCGGAGTTGAAGAAGAATAAGAAAAGGAGAAGCTCCCAAAATTCCTCTAAGGGTGGTAAAAGAAATTCAACAAAAATAAAATAAGCTTTAAGCTTATTTTATTAAATAACTTTACCACATGAATTTCAAAGGTTTGAATTTGAACAACTCACCTCCATTAAAACTTTAAGTTGTCAAACATTAAATAAGGAGGGTTAAAGGGAGATGGAAGGTTGGGTTTCGTGTGGGCCCCACCACACTTAATCCTCCCAAGGGAGGTTAAGTGGATGTGGGTCCCACTCCCAACTCCCTTTGGAAGGATTTATAAAAAAAACATCAAGTTAAAATAAAACTTTGTATTTCACAAATTTTATTTAACTTAATCTAAAAACCCAAAAACTAACATTCAACCCGTAATAAATGCAACTTCCGAAAAGGTCTCCTTAAGCGAATATCGGCGCTGCGAGTTCATCGGTGCCCTCGGATTTCAATTCCGAGCACCGGATCAAAAGTTAGAAATTCCCGCTCGTTCGTTCACTGAACGTACCCGAGCCAAACTTCGGAAATTGATTCCAGGCACTCCGGGCCTCAGAATCAGGTGCCGTCAGAAACCGCGCTCTTGTAAAATTCCAAAGAAAATTAAGAAAAAATTTCCCTTGAATTTTACGGGTCTTTACATTCTATGAGTTCTGATGAAAGAAAAAATTTATTCTCCTCAAGAGAATATTACAACTGATTAGATCATTAGTATGGCTATTGTTCAGGAAGATTCTGTTGTCGAATAGAATGTGGAACAAATTCAAAAAGTAGTTGTTGAGGTACAACCATAATCTAAAGGTGATATCGATCAGTCATATAATTTTTCGCGTGAGAAGATACCATCCATTAAAGGTACTAATTAAACTCAAGTGGGGTAGGATTGGATAGAAAATATTGATGAGATCATTGAGTTCATAGAAACATCTTAGATTCTCATGGTAAAGTGTTCAACATTCTTTATTGAGTGTATTAGAAATAATTGGTTTGATATCATGGTACATGATAATTAGTATATGGGATCGTACTGTAATGGTTTCAAGAATCTCATCTTCCTAAATATTTTTTCAGTGTCACTTAGGATTGCTAAGTCTTTGGAGTTCCTCTATTTGTAGCATGGATAGTGTTTGGTGTCAGCATAAACCAATTGGTTTTCTAAGATGTCTAATTTTTCACTAGAGTTTGTGAAGAGTGTCTAGATGAATTCTATAAAGTACATATAGGGTTTTCAATCTGATATCATATGTTTAGTAGTTCTTATCAATATTTCAACATATTAGGTGATAGTAGATAGGGTTATGATGATAAGGATGAATTCGAGGGGAAATGTTGGATATTACTCTAATTCTCATAATCCTAGTATAACCATTAGTGGAATAATAGAAAAAAATATAAATTAGAAGGATCATTATAAGAGTAGTGGAGGTGATTCTTGGTAGAAAACCTCTTCCTCACCATCAAATATAACTAGTGTCTTAACTCTCACTATATATTATTGTGGAATTTCAGAAACACATGGAGTTATTATTGTTCACCTATTTGTATGTGTAATGATTTTGGACATTATATTTATCTGAAGTATTTCTATGAGGATATATCAACACTTCAATATGAACATGTATTGTCATATCTATAGGCTACTACAAATAAGTAAGATGATTCAATGAGTACATGACTCTAGCCATATGCATCAGGGGTGAAACACCATCATTCAATATATGAGTTTATTTCAAAGGTATTTGTTGGTACTGTGGAAATGATATGTATAATATTTATTGCATCCTTTGTAGCAATTGATTTATTTGAAACTAGTAGATCTCAATAGTTAATATCTATCCAATTAGTTGATATTTATAAACATCTAACCAATCACATGTATGTTTTTTTGGAGTTAGAGAAACCTCTAGTGAATAGTTATGTACAGGTTGTTTTCTATCCTTTTGTGATGTTGATAGCTGATATAGAGATATTATGTGATTTTAATTTTCTCGATGTAGATCTGTTTTACATCATCATCTGAATGGATGGAAGTTTTTCGAACACTATTACGGTTGATTTCCATCTCTAGTGTGTATCATTTCTTGTAGAAAATAGGAGATCACGAGTGTTTCAAGAATAGTGCTATGAAATGTTTTCAAAATTAATATTATGGATTAGTGAAGTGAAATTATTAGGACACACGATTTTAGAGCATGGATTATCAGTTGATCCTAAGATGTTAAGTGATATTTTTTCATAGTAAGAGATAAATAATTTCGTTGATATTCAAATATTACTTGACCTTGTCAGATTATGGTAATGATTTGTCAAGGATTTATCAACGTTGTTGTTACCTTTGACTTCATTGACAAGGAATGGGTTAAAATTTTTATGTTGGAAAAACATCAATCTTGTTTATGTTAGTTGAAATGAATTCTAAAATCAACTCATATTCTAATCATTCTAGAGACCGGTTAAGTATTATGCCATATTTTTTCCTTCTTATAGGGATGTTTTTGTTTTTATTGTCACATATGATAATCATTTGGTAGCGTAGAGGACTCGTCGGCTTCAATCGAAGGAGAAGAGTTACACCAATCCTGATTTATTTCCTTCCATAGTTATAAATGTGCTTAATTATTGATTGAATTGTATTTTTTGGAAAGGTAAAAATCATTTCTTACCATAAAAGTTTCAATACTATATTCTATTATAAATATATGAATCACCATGGTAGGGGTAATTGAATACATTTAAATGTTTGTCTTTGATATAACATTTCAACCCAGGGAGGGGGGATTCTGTTAAAAACACTCCTGTATGGAAACATCAATTGCAACATATTCAGAAATCAAAATAAAAGTGGAACCTTTTCTGGATTTTTATCAACTACACATAGATTCTCTGGATGATGTTTCAGGCGTAGTTCAAATAAATGTCATATTTTCTTTATCTCTCTATGGGTGTATTCTCTATAATATCCTAAATAATTTTGTGTTCATATGAATTTGATATACCCTATATGGTGGGAAACCATTTCAAGTAGGCCTCTCCCTTTAGGTGTAACTATTTTTCATGGGGATCAGTTTGTAGACCTAAAATTAGTAAGGAGATATTTTTTATGATTTTCAATGTTCTTCATGTATTTTTATATGTGAACTATAAGGATATACAATGACATGGGGTGGAGATTCTGGTGGCCATGTATAAAGCATGACATTGTCGATTATGTGTCCCGCTATAAAACCTTCATGTAAATAATGACAGAGCATCTAAAACCTTCTTGTTTTCATCAACCTCATTTGATGTGGCTTGGAAAGTGGGATGATGTATCCAGGGATATTATTTATTGGATTACCTTGGAATCCTCATGGTAGGAATGATATCAATGTTGTGATTTATTGGTATAAAATTTCAGATCATTTTTCTAGATCAAATAATCTACAAAAATAGATGATCTGTTTATGTTTTATGTATAATATGTCATGAGGTAACATGGCGTTCCTTCATCTATAGTTTTATACATGGATACTAGGTTTATATAGAGGTTCTTGATAAGTTTATAATAGTTTATGGGGCTCATGTTATATTGAGTATAACTTATAATCCATGGATATATGGTTATACAATTCATGTTCATTAGTTTTTGGTGGATATCATTCGTTCCTATGTATTAGAAATCAGTGGATCATGGGATAACCACCTGGGAAAGGTTGAGACTCCCTATAAAAAAATTTATCAATCATGAAACAAAATAAATCCTTTAGGGGTTTTTTTGTTAACCCATGATGGTCACCTTATTTTTTTGAAAGGGGTGAGTGAAGCTTATATTGAGGGGAAATGTCTGGTTTATGATACATCTACAAGGAATCTGGATATTTTTCAATATTTGGTTAGAGTTCAGAGTTGATAAAAATCATATGCAGATTAGGGATGTCATCATTGGGAATTCCCTATATTCTTGAGGGTTTTCATGAATGTTTCTCCTTATATGGGTCACCATCAACATGGAAGAAAATGAATATTAGGGCCAAGATACATTTTACCATTTAATATCATTGATCATCTTGGATAAACTTATTATATTCTTATAATTTCATGCTCAGTTGATTTTAATTCATGACATATTCCACATATAATAGCTCATGCAATATCATCTAGACCCCTCTTGAATTCTGATTTGGGAAGAGATTGAATTAGGGAAAAACAATTAATATTATGGGTAATCTAATAGAGACCATGGAATCTCAGGTGAAATTAATTCATGGAATGTCAATTCCAATGGATTGAGTGGTATGGCATCACAAATAAGTGTCTTTTGAGGCTTAAGAGATAGAATCATTGCTGATGGAATAATGGCCAAATTTTTTTACCAGAGTTCATTATTCAACATAACTTCTTGGGGATGAAATGCCATATAGTGGGGATCTTGTAACATATAATTACCCACTTTGAGGTAATCCTCCTCCCTTTACATATTTTAATCTTTTATTGTGTGCATCATAGGACTCCCAGGGAAGGAGATCAATTTTTGGGTAATTTGAATCAATGTTTTCGGAATGGATGTTGGTTTTAGTTATTGGTGTCTAGGTAATCTTTTGTAAATGTTTTTAGGGGTTATGGCCGAGATTAGTTAACACATGAATACTTATTGATTTTTTTTATAAGAACCAAGAGTTTTCTACTATGTTATGGAAAATTACATGACATGTAAGGGGGATAAAATAAATGTACATGGTGAAAAAAAACATTTCATGAATTGTTTACACAGTATAGATGTACCAGGTAATGGTTACATGAAATATTGTAATAAAAGGTCCATTTTTATAACCATTCAATGGGTTTTTTATCCTATGTTATTGTATTGGAATACATGATGTTAAAATGAGATACATGTCTTTTAAATATCAGATGAAGTACATTCATGTTTCTTTTCTTCTGAAATTCTATTTCCTTCTCCCATATCTCCCTTGGATCTTGATCAAGAACCCATCTCCAACAATTTTTTGAGGCTCCATTCGATCCAACATGATACATTTAGTGATTAATCATAAGGGTGGTGGGTTTGATAATATCTATGCATGTGATCCTTTCATATTCTTCATCGTATTGATTGTGGTAACTACATGGTGTTTCATTAATATATTTGTTGATTTATGTTGTTATTTAATATCTTCTATAACCTATGTTAAAGTGTGTTATTGTGGTTATTTTTTTTATTGGATTCTTTTTTAGGTTTGTCTTCTTGGTGTATGTTTCATTTCCTCTCCCTCACCAACTACATTTGTAAATCCGATAAATTCCACGATGTGTAGATTGATTCTTGGAAATTAATTTCTTTTTTTGGATATGATTAGAGGTGGATCAGTTTTTTATGTGAAACCAATAATTTTGAGGATATTGAATCCATATCTATAGTGTTCTGATGAAATTTAATTCACATATTTTAATAAATTTATTTAAATGTAGATTTTTCAGTTTTTATTGTGTGGATAAATAAATTTGTGATAAAGGTGTTTTCTATGGGTTTAGGTAAATGGATATTGGGTATTTTCAAGGAAGTGAAATTATTTATGAAAATCAGCAAATGGGATTCATTGGTTACATAGGTGAAAATATTAACATAGGTTCTTCATCCATACTAAAATCAAGAGATTAATTCATAGGGATTTTATATAATCCTTGTACATGTTTTTTTAGGTACGTTTTCTTGAAATTGTTGGCGGATTCCCACAAGAGGTGTTCTGGTACTCCTTAGGCCTATGTTCAAGGGATATGTTGTGCACTTGTCATTGATTTGTCATTAGAAGTCTTTAAGCTAAACCTATTGAGTTCCCAATCTTGATTAAAATATTCACACCTTTATACTATTTTTTATTTGATTTGAATGATTTGGATTTTGATAATGGATAATGGATGAATATTATTTAAATTTTTATACAATCCGTTGATTTGGATTTTTCTTGAAAAAGGGATATATATATATATATATATAACATTATTTTGGTAAATGTACCTTACTTTTTATCATTCCATGTTTTATTTTAAATGTGTATGATTTGTTTTTTGTACATTGACTTGTTATGGAACATTTGGGTGTGATCATATTACTCGTATTATATTAAAGAAAATACATGTTTTTTATGGAGTGTTGACCATTTTATTTCTTTCATTGTTGGTAATAGAATGACCCTATAGTGTAGTGGAGAGGTTTTCCTTTATCTTGTTTGGTAACTAGTGGTGAGACAGTGTGATTCTTCCGAAGCTATTATAAGGATTAGTTTGTTTTTACTTTTGAGTTGTACAAAGATATTTTTCATTACTTTTGAGTTGTTTATACCTTCGATGTGTACTTAGATACTGATTATAATTTTTTGTTTTTTGGTTTTTTTATTTTATATAATTATATACTTCTCTTTATCTCTATCTTGTGTATATATATTCTATGATTTTTATTGACCTTGGAAAAAATGGTTCACTCTTTCTTTTCTTTGATGCCTCAGTGCTAGTCTCTAGTCTGTGGGGATCGAGAAAGCCCTTTGGGTAGGTGACAGGTCAGTTGAAGTAATATTTTGAGTAGGTATTTGGGTAATTCTATTATTATAAAGGTATAATTTCTAAAAATATGTAACCAAAAAAATCATGAAAAAAAGAATATATCACTCGAAATGTGATTTTATGAAGGAATTATTAACAAGAAGGTTGTAAAACCTTATAATGAAATCATATATTGTATTGTAAAAATGATTTTTGTAACACCTAGAGATTTTATGAAAAATATTTTTTAATTTCATTAATGTCTTGTGTTGTATGCTACACCAAGATTACCTTGTGCTATACGCAACACCGTATTAGCTTGCAGTATACGCAACACTATTCTTGGATCGTGTTACATAGAATTTTGATAATAGTTATTCTAAAAAACATTGATTTTATATATATATATATATATATTCAATTTATAAATGAAATATGGTCTGATTCTGTTATAAGAAACAATGAAGCATTCTTGCACAACACGCAACCCTGACTTGGCTTGCATTATACGCAATCACGACCTTCCTCAATAGCGTGTGTTGTAGGCAATACTAGGTTTTACTAAACAACGATATATTATAATAATATTATTATGAACTAGCCGTTATGAATAGTATTAACTAAATTTTGAATTCTATAACATTATTATTCATCTTACACATTTTCTAGAACATGGTATAAGAACAAAATTATTTGTTTGGGTAAAATAAGTATTTTTCAAAAAAAGCAGTTTTGCCGCCTTTTGATGGTGCATCCACTTTAAATATAGTTTTTGATATGTTTATAAGTTCAATTTGACAAAATAAAATTCTATTTTGGAATCAAGAAATAAAAATTTACGTTGGATAAAATTTTCATATTATTTTGGTAACTTTCATATTTTGATTAATAGTAAAAACACGCTATATTTTAATTAAAAACAACCTTTTAAATCGCAATAATTTATATAGTTAAATTAAAATATTTAATGGTTTTAAAGTATAAATAGAATATATTTTTACCATTTAATATAATGTATGTCATTGTCATTGATTTTACATTAAATTCATAGGTTAAATCAATTCAATCTTTTGCAATGTTATAAAGAAAAACCCGTTTTCTTTCGACAACAGGATTAATTTTAATTTAATTTCTGAAACTTCTGTGTATTGAATTTGAAAAAATGGATTCCATATTTTGAATCAGTGGGTCCAAATTATGTTCATAGGCTACTTTTTATTTTTCGGAATTATGAAGAGTAACTACGGTAAATTTTATTTACCATAGTTAAAGATAAATCGGGTAATTAAGGGTAAATATAATATTATAAAATTACCCTAACACATGAAAAAGTTATATTGGATGGCTAAATGTAAACCCATATCAACTAAGGGTCGGATTAGATTCATTTTATGGACTTTTTACAATGAAAATAATTTAGTTATTATTAAAACCAAAGAAAGTGACAACATATCACTCTCTTAAATCTTATAAGTATAATAATTTTAATTTAGTGATAAACATCATAACACTTAGAACATGAATAATCTCCAGAAATATAATAAAATTATATACATAATTATAATTTATTTATAATTTTTAGGGATTAAATAATTGACATTAATGGTGATACATTAATGATACAGAAATTATTTATTAAGTGGAAAATAAGTAATATAGTTTTTATTGAAATAATAATACCCATTAAAAGGCCCACAAACCTGACAAAAACTTATTGGTAGTGTATATATACACCTTAATAATCCAATTACCTAATATATAACCGTTTTTATACTTATAAAAGTGATTATGACACTTATATTATTTTATTTTAAATGATGCCAAAGTTGTCATCTTCATAATTTAATAAATATAAAAATTTAAATATTTTTATTTTAAGATGATAAATTCTAGTAAAAGTATTATTGTGAAAGGTAATAGATTTATATTTATCATAGGATTTTATTTTAAATTCTTATGCAACAAATCAGTATATTAAATAATTATTCAAAAATGTTGTAGTAATTATTTTATTAAGAGATAAACCAAATAAATGGTTTTAAAAATAATAAAATAAATATTATATGAACTATTTAATGTGATAAACTAATTTTATAGATACACATGACCTTTTATGAATCTATTAAAGCTTTCAGTTTGAACATATATTCGGTATATATTTTATTTAAATTCAAATAAATGAATTGTGTCAAAATTGACACTATTTTTATTTTATAAAAATAACATATTATAAAAATTTTTAAAAATCACAAAAATATTTAAACATTATAAATTTAAATTTATATGGTCTATAATTATAGAGAGTAAACAATTATGGAAAATTCACAACAAATAAGTAATTATTTGTTATAATTTAAAATTATAATTTTATTACCACAAATAAACTTAAATATATTAAATAAGGAAAAATCAAAATGATAAGGTTTAAAATAAGCTCCAAACATGTCTAATTTTGATTGCTTGATGATATTAAAACCCTATCTCACCTAGTATTTGAATACGAGTAATTTTTGGAGGTTTTTAAGTGGGGTTAGATTTATTATAAATTAATATTTTTATGAATTCCAAAGGTGCCCCTCTCCTCCCTTATAAAAGGGCACCTCCTCCCTCTCCCCGACACACAAATTTGAGCCTTCATACTTGACCAACCCCTACCAAATTATCTTCTCCACTTCCCTAGAAACATCCTAGAGGTTCTAGTATACTTTAAAGACCATTCTTAGTTCCCTAAGAGGAGGTTTCAAAGAGGCATATCGAAGAAGAGGTAATTTCTTCTCCCGATTCTTTCAAGCTTCTTTCTTCTTCAAATTCTTCTTATTCAGTTGTTTAATTATAAAGTAATAACATCAGTATCAATAATATACTTATTTGTTATTATAAATTTGAAACAAACCCATTTCACCTTCTATCCATCCTACGGAAAACAAAATCACCGCGCGTGCGTACGTATGGAATACCGTCTCCACGCCGTGGTGTAATCTGTTTTTCTACCAACACCTTACATGGATGGGTATTATGGTGTAAATAATAAATATAAATAGTTATTATAACATCATAATGATTCTGATATATTGTATCATCCACTCCAATTCAATTCAATAATTATGGAAACGATATCATCGCTCGTGTGTACGTACGGACTACCGTCTCCACGACGCGATGAGATTCATTCTCCATGTTAACCATTTAAGAATGATTATAAAGTATATATAAGAAATAATAATGAAATATATGACATTATAAAGCTACTGTATTTATGTATATATTTATGTCATCTACTTAATTCCATTCATCTCAATAAGGAAACGAAAACAGCGTTCATGCGTACGTATAGTCTACCGTCTCCATGAACGGTGTATTTCTTTCCATTTATCGATCTATTATATATATGTATATTTTGAATATATATTATATATAATTCATGTTTTATATTTTGGAATTATGTAATCGTGATCTAAGAAATCATATGAATAATTACAAGTCAAAACACGGACGACAAATGAAACGATTTTACCCAAAACACTCTTTAACATGGAATTTACAAAAGAACAGGTAATATAAAGTCATAAGAGAACCATATATGATATCGTAACAACGAATATGATTCTGTAATAAGTATATGACATTATTTAAATCATTATACAGGAGGTTCGGATACATACTAAGCATATCAGACATAAGGTAAGGGATAATTTTGCAAATCTCAATTTTATCCGAGATTTCTTATTCATAAGTTTTTTCTGGGGTTATTTCTATCATCCATGTCCATGTTTTATAAAAGTATTTTCATTTATGTTTAAATTCCTTTTTACTCATTCTTTACATTTACTACATGGTATTTAAGGAATCTTTCTTTTGTTTACGCTACGAGGTACTTTTTGAATTTTCCAGTAAAAGTACGAGAAGAATGTTTTTTTTAACTTATACAGAACGAACGTATTTTTACGGTTTTATAAAGCATGATTTTCATGAATCTTCCTAAAAAATATTTCATGACTATTTTCAAGAAAAATCCTATTATTTTATAAATTCATGACATTTTGTGAAAAGAAAATGATTTTAAAGAAGAAAGGATATTTTCCTCAAGAATTCATTTCAAGTGTTTTATCAAAACCATTTTCCATCAAAAATGAAATTATTTCATATGTGTATGTTTTTAGTATAATGTGCCTATGATTTACATGGTTTCACTTTTCTTATTATGAAATTATATACATTTCTTTTATATGGATTATCTTATGATGGGATAATTTTTATGAAACCCATTTTATTCGCTGGGTTATTATGAATGATGTATGTTTATTTTGTGGCACAAGTAAAAATGATTTCATTATGAGATGGGTGGGACCTATATCTCCCTCCAATGCATTGGGTAATGATTTTATATCTCATGAGATATACATGGATGGAATGGTAATTTAATCTGGTTCAGTGTTACAGGACTGAAACGAGGAGTGAACTCGATTTAGAATGGGACTTTGTCCACTAAGATTGTCTTGGCAGAAATTCCTTAGCTACTATGGAAATCATTACATGTGCTTAATGGATGCCACAATTACATGTTTTATTCCCATGCTATTTTATCATGATTTATGTTCCATTATGTTCTATGCCTTATGTACTTCCATGTTTTATGTCGTTGCTCAAGATTTTTTATGTTCATGTTTTTTTTAAGTTCAAATGTATATGGTTTGTTTTATTTTATCCATGCTTACCCTTACTGAGCATTTGAGCTCACCCTTTTTATGTTTTCTTTTCACCCAGGATTAAAAGAATGATTTTAGGTAAGGAAACAAAAAAGGGAAGATCTTTATGGGAGATGTTGAAGATCTTTAACCACTATTAGAAGATTACATTCCAAGTTTCCAAAGACACTAAACTATTACAGTCCTTGTGTGTCTGTTTGTGTTATTAACTAAGTATTCCGAAAAAGTAATGTAATGTCCATTTACGTCAAGCTTCGTGTCTCTACAATTTTGGCTCTATAAATATGTATAATATATTTACAATCATTATAAGTGGGATTAAAATTTTTATGAAATTAGGCGAGACATAATGTATGGGATTTCACGTTTCCCTTTTATTTCTTGGAGAAATATTCCCTTTTCTCCACTCATTTAATTTTTGTGGTTATATAATATCCATAAATGAATTTTATAACCCTTATTATAATAATTATTGAATATAAATATCTATAAAATGTTCATTATTTCATGTGGATTATAATAAAAACTCTAAAAATTAGTGCAACAATTTGTGTTACAATCCTATTATTTATTGGGATTATTTATGATAATTCTTCTAGTGGTGAAATATTGTGATATATAACTCAAAAGACATATTAATTTTACTATTATATAGTTATTACAAGAAACTAAATACTTACCATCCATTTTACCCACTTTATGTACAAACATGTCTAAATAATATTTTAGGGAAAACAATATTTTTTTATCTCTTTATTCAAAAACCCTTTTCCATCCATTTAAATATTTTATAGAAAAATTTAAATAATGTTTTTACTATTCCCCCTAGATTATTTAAATAAATTTATACCCATGTTTAGATTTTAAAAAATTGTTTTACATATTTATTATTTCCATATTTTTAGAAGGGTATTTTTGACTTTTATTGAAAATATGAAAGGAAAAATGTTTTAACAGGTATAGAATAAAAAATATTCTACAGCATAATGAACACTATATTTTTATTGATTACTATCTTGTTTAAAATATTATTTTCAATTAAATGGATTTTTATAATTTTTTTGATCATTTAGTAACATAACTCTTTTTTTCAAAGTGAAAATATTATTTTCCAAAAAGAAATGATTCCTGTGATTTCATCAAAATAATTTTCCATATAAGATGGAAACCATTGATGTCCCATAAAATTTATAAGTGATATGATCCAATAATAACATTTTATTAATTACCTATATTGTTAATGTTTATGATGAACATATTTTTATGTGGACCAATTATTTTCCTTGGTTTATTCTATAATAAAATTTATTATGCAACCCATTTCTTTTCTTGGATTCTGAATAGAATTTTTTTTATAAAACCATATCCCATTCATGGGATCAGATACGAATTGTTTTTATCTTATTATCTCACACCTATGTTTGGTTTTATTAATGTCATTATTTTTTGGTAAAACTAAGGATGGTGTTCCTGTTATAACCAAATATGGGAGGGAACTATTTCACCCATTAATGAATTGGTAATTTTTTTTATCTCTTGAGATATTGATGGGAAGTAATATAATGTTATAGATCCTATATGGGATGTAGTTCAATGTGATTTTTCTACTTTGTAAAATTAAAGATGATTCCTAATATGATAAAAAATGGGAAACATATTATGACTAATCAGTTATGATCTGACTATCGTGGATTTTTTCCATAACATAAGAAATATGTTTTATACATTTGATGGGGTCCTAATTATATAAAAAACATTTTATTATTGGTTTATTTATCATGAATTTAAACTCTTATGGACTATTAAATTTAAAAGAAAAATGTTATGTTCTAGGGATCATGCTTACAGTCTTAGATATATTGTGTTTTAAAATTTTATGTTATATTTATCAACTATTAATGTTATTATCAGAGTATAATTTCATTGAGTCATCAAACAATATATTTCCTGATTTCCCATAGTGATCATATTATATCTCCCGTTATTATGATTTCATCCCCTATGTTTTGATGAATATATTATGTATGTAATGTTTATGAAGCGTACTAAATAGAAATATCATTATGGGAGTGGTCAAATATCATTCATTAAATAAGAAAATTTTGTAACTACTCTTAAATGGTGGTAATAAATTATGATTATTGGGTGTGTTTTCATGATATGTAGTAACTATTAATTTAAATATCAAAAATACATATGTATTAAAATATATGTTCATTATAGTTGGTAGTAGACAAAAGGATTGGTTAACCATTAGAAAACTGGATTAGAAAATTTGAGTGATATTCATTAGAAAAAATGTATTTATAAAAGAACATAAAATGATACAGTAAAATTGGAGTTTGGTTTTACTATAAAAACTATCTATCAATATACTAAAAGATTATGTGACTTCTGAAATACTGTACATAGGAGTAATAAAAATAAAATGTTATATTTGATATGTACTCAATTATCATCATGTGTGTGACAACATGCCTTTATGAACACCTAGTTCAAAACCACTTTATGATCATTTTTTAAGGATTTGAATTATAACAATGATTGAATTAGGTTAAACATAATGTTTCATAGATTGGAAATATGGTGTAAGGATTTTTCTATCCCGTGAATGATTGACTACTCTGATGAAAATTTCTTAAATATCATAATGATCAATGTGGTTATTGAAAGGTATTGATGATAAAATAATGAAGTTGTGATAGTTAGGGGTATTATATTATATTGATGAATGATATTTTATATTATTTATATAAATTTAGTTAAATAATTAATAGGATTTATGAATGTTAATTTTTATTCACAAATATTATATGCTTAATTTTTAGTGAAAACCATTAATAAAATGATGATTTCATCTCACCTATATTATTCATCTCTTTTTCAGGTTTCTTGTGTATATGCTTATTAAAAATTCTCATTATTATCCCCCTAGTTTAATTATACATTATCTAGGGAATTTATCAACTTTATAAACATATGTACTACATAAATTTACAATGAAATGATGTCAAATTTCATATTCAAAAAACCAAAGATCATCTATCAGTATGATGAGAAATATGAACATCCAATAGAGATAAGCTTCATTTTATGGGTATTTATTCATATTAAAAATGGATATTTATCTAAAATAGAAGGTTAGAATATCAAATTTTCTTATATGACCATTATTCAAGAGTTTATAAATTTTTATCTCCTGGAGTTTCCTAGTCTTCTAATGAATCATGTTGGTGACTTATCAATAACAGTCATACCATGTGACACATAGATTTTAAAAAACTACATATTAAATGGAACCAACAGAGTTTAGTAATTAAAAAGAAAAATCATGAGATTCATGAAAAAGGATTCATCTAGCCAAATATATCACCTGGGGAGAAGTTAAATTTTTTTAGAATAAATATCAATCAATTCATACCTTAATTTATTATTGATAGATAAAACCGATCAAGATCATAAACAAGAATATTCTACCCCGTATTGAAATATATTGTGATCAACCTCATTGAGTAAAATTCAATTCCATGATTGACCTTGTTTCGGGATATCAAATTATAGAGGTTCATTTAATAGGAAATAAAAAATACAACATTCTATAAAAGTTATGGATTCTATGGCTATATATTGATGGAATTCGGTCTTAATAATGCATCCATGTTGTCTTGGAATTAATAATAAGGTTATATAGAAAATATATTAATGAACTTATGGTAGTATTTATAGAATAAATTATAATATATTTAATGTGATAGAAGAATAATGAATTTCAGTTGATAATTTTAATGAATCCCTCAAAGAATGTAAAATAATTTGAAAAATTAATAGCGTTTTAATTTTTTATATAAATGGTTTCTTTTTTTACATCATAATTCTCAAGTGAGAGTGTATCAGTGGCTCTATAATAGAAGGAGGTTGTTGAAAAATATCCTTCAACAACCATAATAACAAATATCTCAGGTGTAATTGGTTTTGTAGGAAATTATTAGGGTGTTTCCAAATTTCTTAGGGCCATCTATTCCACTCACCACATTAATTCAAACAGGAGATAATTTCCATAAGACATTTTAATGTTAAATTAATTTCGATGAACTAGATAAATGATATTCATTGGTCCTATTGTTACATTTCCTTTTAGTGGGGAAGGGATTTTAATCTATATTGATGCATCAAATAAAGAAATGGTGTTAATTCTCCCTAATAATTATGTAGTTATAACTCCTGCTTCATGAAAATTAAAGGCTCATAAACAAATTTAACAAATTCGTGATTTCTTGTTAGCTATGATACTTTTTCTAGTTAAAATTATTAATACATTATCTTTATAAGTAAAGGCATGAATTATTTAATAATAATAATATTTTAATGTAAAAATTCACAAATATATATTTTAACTAGAATTTTAGAAGTTGGTGGGGGCCTATTAATGGATATTAATGCTCAATGTATTACTCCTTTTGAACGTGAACATTGTTGATGAATCCATGAGTCAAAGGATCATTCCAAATTATATATAATGGTAAGAAATAAAATCAAATGTTTCATTTATTTTCAAAGGACAGATCTATAATTCTAGAATGATGTGGGAGTGAATTATATTTTTAAATGAGAATTAAAACATTTATTTAAGTGAATATTACATAAGTAGGTAAAGATGATTTATATCTACAAAACATGGTGAGAAATATTCCTAAGCCAAACCTTGATTACTATGGAAGTATATGTATCGGGAATTGTGTGTCTCTTCCAACGATAACATATTTTATGAAGAGCTGTTATAAGATGCACATAGTTCAGCATTCTTTAATTAAACTGGAAGAATAAAATGTATACAGATATGGAATGCTATTTTTGGTGGTATGGAATGATTGGAGATATCATTAATTTTTAATCATAGTGCATAGTTTTTCATCATGTTATGGTTATGAGATAAAATTATAAGGGGATGTTATAACAAATAACAATACGATAATGTAAATTGGAAACCAACTCCATGGATTGTTCCATTTTAATTCTCAAAACATCTAAAGGGAACAATGTTATATTGGTTATATTCAATAAAAATAAATTTTCAACATATATATTTGTTTTTAGAGAATAATTTTCTCTAGATCATCATGATCTGATATATAAAATAAGGGCCAAGGTTTCGTGAAGTACCATACACTATTGTTATTTCTCATATCTAAGGTTTACCTTTATATTATAATTAGGGATTCAATACGATCTATATATGGAGTTTAGTTTTATTATTATGTAATGTATTCCTATAGATGGTCAATATGAGTTAAAAAATTTAACCATGTAGGATATTTGGAGATATTTTTTATTCTATTTGAATGTTGAATTGGATCAAAACATACCACTAGTTCTATTTTTATAAAACAATGACTTTCAATTCAGAATTAAGATGGAACCTTATGGATAATTATATGGAATGAATTGTAGAACTAAAATAAAATGGGGATTAAATTTGAGAAATAAATAAATTGGGATCTAAAAAAGCAAATGAAATGAATGTTATGTTTTGATCCATTGAGTAACACATAAGCATATGTTAATGTAAGAAGAAAAATTATGTTGACAATCAACATTAGGTTTTTTAATTTATGGTTTGTGATAAGGTGATTCTATGATATTCTCAATGGATAAAGTTAATTATATTTTTAATTTATGGAAAACAATGGCCTATATTTATTACAACCTTTGAAATTTTTAACTGTATCAAAAATGTATCTTATGAATTGGTGGTTCCATCAATTCTCTCGCAAGTTGAAGACGTGTTCAATATCTGACAAAGATGTACATAATTAATCCATCAAATTTAGGTAACATATATTTCATATTACTATATAATGAATAATTTTATTAGGAATATATTTTTGATATTAAATATTGTAAATTAAATGTTCTATGAAATAAGACCACACACCTCCACAATATTTTTTTTGGAAAAACCACCGTCTTGAGAAAGCTATATGTGAAATTTATGACGTATCCCCGAATAAGTATAATCATATATTTGAAAAAAAAATTATTAAATTTTTAGGGGAAATTAAATTTTTGTAGGTTCGATTACTATATCCCAATATTCTTGAAAAATAATTTTCTTAAAAATATTTATTTCCTTGATTTCTTGTGTTACACAAAACACTGTGTTTTCATGAAGCACAATATATAATTAATATTATTATTTAAACATGATTGTTATCACCTAGACATTTAAATTGGATGTATAAATATGAATTACAACATTACAAATATTTTTTATAGTGGTTTATTATGAAGTAAATATATTTCTAAAAACAGTACTCAATTTTCAGTAATGTCTTCATATGTTTAAAAAATAAGAATTTTGTAGAAAATATTTTTTTCCTTTTTATGACTAGAAAAAAAAATCGATTAAAATATTATAAAATTTATTTTGAAAAAAATAATAGTAATTTTTGAAATATATATTTCAAATTTATATTTTCCTAAATTTCATATAATTTTAGAAAAAAAATACTTTTTTAATGACTAAAAATGTTAATTAAATTTATTAAAAACAACATCTTCATTTAGATAATTTCAAAGTAAAAGTTAATTTAAGAAATTTTAATTAATGTAAAATCAGTAGAAATAAAATTATTAATCCATCTTATGTCATTTTTATCTATTTCATATTGAATTTTGACATTAAACAATTATATAAACATGAAAATTTTCTCTATCAGAGGACAACTTTTCATCTTGTGTGTAGGATTGAATTAAAATTAAAATTTAACACTTGTATTTGTGAAATTTCAAAAATTTATTCCATAAATATTATTGTCATAAATAATATTATATAATAATATCAATTGAAAATGGATTTATGAGCTAGTAAAATCTAATTATTGTGAGTATGATTAAGAAAGGGTTTATGTGGGATAAAATATAAAAATAAGGGGAAAATGGACTATTAAATTTTATAGAAACAATATTATGGCTTAATTTAGAAATTTAATAATCTAAAAATATATAATTATACATTTTCCAGCCTTTTGGAATTTTAAAACATTGGGTAAAACATTCAATTTTTATAAATTCTATGGGTTTACTCTCCCCCACTTATAAAAGGACACCCCATTTACTACATGCTTTACACATCCAAAAATCATTTTCCCGGAAATTAGCTATAAAAATAAATTCCATAAATCCCTCTTCACATCAATAATTTTTAATTTTTTATGAAAATATTCTTATGATGTCTGTATATGTAAACATATACGAGTTCCCTAGACACATTGTATAGTCTATAACCATCTTTTTCTTGTTTTTTTGATTCATCTTAATTGATAAAATAATAATCATCCATGATTAAAAAACATTTATATATCCTATAATCTATTATTTTATTATGTTAATGTAATAACCTATTTCTTGTTCATTATCCATCAAGTGGGAAATGAAATCGCCGATCGAATTGATGGTAGAATAACCCCTAAGAAACAAATAAAGATCATTTATCATCACCAAATATCATGGATGGGAATATTTATGGATTTAAATAAATTTATTTGATATTATTGAAATAATTTTATATCTATAATTATAATATATCATATAATTTCTTACTTTACATTTCATTGGAATATGATAACATCACTGATGTGTACGGTAGATGATATCCCCATGAAGCAATGGGACTTCTTCATCACTTATACGATACATTGAATGTAATATGGGAAACTTCAATGAAAATATGTTCAATATATGACATATAAATTATTATTTTATGTTAATAAATTTTTTTAAAAATATTTTATTACTTTTGTTATGAAGACGAAAACTACATTCATGCATACACATGGAATAAATAATCAATTATTAGTGTAATTCATTTCCTATCTCCAACATTAATGGATTAATATAACTATAAATTTATTGAATAGATATTGTATTTATAACATGTATAAAATTTTATTCATTATGCAACTACGACCTATGTTAATGGACAGAAATAATTGAACAAAACCATATATTAACATGAAGGTAGTAATTACATGAAACATGATTTTAAAAATGAATTGTTAATAAAATTGTAATAAAAGTTTATAAATCATGATTGTTTGGTACATATTATCATGTTCTTTATTTTTTTTAAATAATATTTTATTAATTATACATGAGTCATTTATGATTGAATTAGAGACTAAGGTATGGGATCAGTGATCTATATTCTCCTTTTGAGAGACCTATAAAGTATTCAACACTCATTTCATTTATGTGGTACATATATTACCAATGAATTTATTTCATGATACTTATAATGATAATTATGGGATATTAATACACATCAACTATTATTTATTTCACAAGGATTATGATAGAAACAAAACAATATTTGTAAAGATTTTATGTTACAATATCTTTTTTTAATAGGATTGTTTATTATTATTAATATAATCTTTAAATATTATGATCTATCACTTATGAAATGAATTAATTTTATTATATTATGGTTATTGAGGTAAATTGCATGTTTCCATCATTTTACCCTACTAATGTACATAATCATCAAAAATTATATTTATAAGTATGACACGCTTTATTTCTATCAATGATTTAATGATAAATTTCTATCATGTTCATATTTTCTAAAAATATTATAAATATTTTTTTACTACCCAATAATTATTGTTTCACTACATTTTTATACATGTTTTTTCTTTTTATAAATTAGTTTTTACGAAATCGTCTTGTCTTTTTTTGAGATAATTACTTATATAATTTATCAAAAAATTTAAAGGAATATTTGATTTAGTATGAACATCATAAACAATATTCTCCACTACAATGACCACTATTGGTTTAAAATAATTATATATATGTTTTAGATATTAATTTTAAATATAATGATATTAAATTTTTTATGATCATTTTGTTATAAAAAATATTTTTAATTTTAAAAGGATATCTTCATCATAAGACACTTTATTTTTATATATTCAAAATAATTTTCAATAAAAAATGAAATAATTAAATATTAATTAATATCTACTATGTATATGATACTATAAAAAATATTAATTATCTAATTATGGTTTATTTTTATTATTAAATGATTATTAAAGAAACCTTCTATTTTCCATAGGGTATTCTATAATGAAATGTATTATGAAAATAGTTTCCTTTAAAAGAAATTTATATGATTAAAGATTTATAAAAATAATTTATTTTCTTGGGTATTAATTTGGTTTATATTTTATGTAACTAATTTATTTTAATGGTTTCTAATATGATCAATTTTTTTTTCACGTATAATAATTTTTATGATTATGTGAATGTGATATCATTGGTACGATGGATGATAGTCATGTTATAACCAATGTTGGTATAGACATATCTATCTACAATGTAATGGTTGAAATTTTATACATCTTATGATTAGTATGGGAAAAGTTGATTTTATTGATCCTCTTTGGGAAATAAGAAAATGTATTTGATATACTCTAAGAAATATGTGATAATGCAAGATCTATTATGAAATGGTAAATTAGTGCTCATTACTAATCTAGTTTGATGTTTTTTGGTTGTTAACATTTACATCATAAATTATTTTATATATATATAATGGTGCTACTCTTATATGATATAATCTTCTTGTTTATGAATTAATTTTGATTATTTTCTACTCATATGATTCATACCTTTTTAAATATTCTCATTTTATGTATTCATTCATGATATTGAACCATGGTATATTGGGTATGGATGTTTTATGTTATTTTTATTATCTCATACACGTACTATTAAATTATGTTTTTATATGATAATTGTTTGATATCATCCATTTTTACCGTTACTAGGAATCTGAGATCAATATCTATTATGTTTCTTCTCCCCATGTCATAATTTTTTTTATCAAAGGTATTTATTTGAATATTACTAAAAGGAAAATATTTATTGTAGATGTGGATGATCTTTCATTAAATAATAATATTTTCTAACTAGTCTCAAATGTCGTTAAACCACTATGATCATCAAGTGTTTATTTTGTGAATTTATTTATTATTCAAACAAAAAGATATAATATTTATTTAATAAGATTCATGGTCATTATAAATCCAAGAGGTCTCTACCATTGATATAGTTATATAATATGTTGACTATAAGGACTACGTATATATGTTTGATTGATGGTATTTTGGATACTACTAAATACTAATGGATGATCTTCTAATTCCATAGAATTTGGTTTTTTCTATTTAGTGGCTTTCACCATGGTAAAATGGAGAAGTTGGAATGGCAATGTTTATATAGGAATATACCAACAATATAGTACCTAAAATCCAGTAACCATGATTGAATGGATATTTTATAAAATTTTCACAAGATACATGAGATATCATCCAAAATGATCAAATAATTTTTTATTCTTTATATAATAGATATATCCGTCATTATAAAATTACTATTTAAATTATGAAATAAAATATAAAATTCCAGTGAGAACATTATTGTTTCTCCTATGAGATATTTCAAATCAATCATATATCCCATCCTTGTATCCTAGTAATGGAAACCATAACATAGGGTGACATTAAATGGTAAATAAGAAAATGTGTAAAACAAAATCTATCATAGAAAAAATAAACCATTAATAATATCAATAAAGTAAACAATAATAAATTTCAACAGTTGGATAATATATTATTAAATTAATATATCAATTTATTTCACAAAAATAGATAATTACAAGAGTAAAAATAACTCATTTTATAATGAATGAATGCCTAATTTCCAACATCATAATAATTAAATAAAGACCTCATATGATGACACCATAATTAAATATGTGTGGTGTATTTCAAATACATTAAATATTTTTCTCATGAGGCATATCGATGAATCGAGTATCTACATTGGGCCTTTAAAATCACATATTAAGTCCAATGAATACATCATATGAAATAAATGAATAAAAATTCCATAGGTTTTTAACATAAAACAATATATAAAAAATTTTAATATAAAATTTTAATACTTCCCATGCCTATAAATTTATCAATGTCATTATAATCCATGAGGAGAAATATTTCAGATTTTATTATTAAAGAATATCCCTAGTTAGGTAGAAGAATCCTTAAGATATGCGAAAATAGATGTAAAAAGAATTTAGTGGAAATTTGAGCCTTTCATTGAGTTCAATTAAAAAATAATACAATATTATTATATAATTTTAAATAAAATATTTTAAAATATAAATAAATTTCATTTCCATGATAATAGACATTGAATCTTGTGACTTATGCTTCAAATAATATAATTATTATGATGATAGAACAAGTCACTCATTATGTAAATATTAAGTCGTGTATTCCTTTCACATTTTTTTATAAAAATTAAACAACACATTGATATGAAAATGAAGATATTATTATTTTTAGAACATTTAAATGAAATTAAAATATAGTCTAAACTTCCTGTAAAAAATCCTTACATCTTAGTAAAAATATTCTTTAAAAATTGTAATAGATAATGAAATAGATGAAAAAGTTCATTCACCAAATTGGAAATAGGGTGAGATATTATTAATTTTTCCTTTAAAATATTATGGAAAAATAGAGTGAAATAAAAAAACATGAAAAATAAAAAGATAAACATAGTAGATGTAAATATATTTATTCTATAAGAGATATAGATTATAATTTCGTTCCATGTAAAACTTAATAGTCCTAAGAATTAGTTTTTCATATTTACCCTTACTTATTAGTTCCCCATGTCTGAATGTGATATACCCAAATGAATAATAGTATTAATTTCAATAAATTATATGTTAAAAAAATTATTCACACACACACATATATATATATATATATATCTATCATTTTTTGTCCTTTTATAACAATTAGGTTTTCTTTCATTGAATGGTCCTTTCTTATCTTAACAACATAATGTTGTGCTGTCAATTTCCCCAAAATTTCCTCGGTATGTTTACAATGGTAATATTATTTATGAAATGGTTCTATCACATCCATAAATTAAATAATTTCATCTACTTATTATGTTCATTATAAAAAATTTTATAATCAACTATTCATGTTCATAAATGAAAAATAAATCCCATAACTTTTTAGAGGTGTTAGTCAAGACATATTCCCAAAAATATTCATAATTATCCAACAGATAGAAGGTTTAGAATGTAGTTGAGATATTATATATATAAATAATAATCCATTCCTAATAATAATAAATATTCATTAATTTATTATTTATAACCATTTACATAATGTGGTGATAAAAAATGAATTACATAACTATGTGGGACGATAGGTCATGTGTATAGATAAGTGAGTAATTATTTCTAATGGATAGAAGGGAGACAGAAATTTGATGTAAAATTTAGATAAAAACACATGAGTATGATTAATAAAAAAATAATTATATTAATATGTTTATTTATGATTTTATGGAGGTTTTAGAACAAATTAAATTGGGAAACACCAATAAGATCTTATACTTTGGTATACTCTTCTTGAATACACCATATTCCATATTGAAGTGATGATTTAGTGAGAACATGGAATCTAGGATCTGGGGAGGGACATTGGGAAATATGTTTTTAGGTTCTTTGTTGGTATTAGTGTCTCGTATAGTGTCGATATGATATGAGAATGGGTTATTTTTTATAAGTGATGTGGACATGAAATATGTAAATACAAGAAATGTTATTATATATTATTTATCCTACTAGATTCACATTTATCAAAATTTTAGATGATAAATGGTCATATTTTGAAATAGGAATAAATGAAACAAACTATATTTGGTCATGTTTTAGGGTTATATTGAATATATATCCATATATTATGACCATATTAATTTAGTTTACTATTAAATGAAGTGATAATGATTTACCACGGTTACCAATCTTCATGAATAAAAACTATTTTGATAACATTAAAAATTATTAATTATTAAGATTCTAAATTTGGAATTTATTTTCATTATTAAATACCCAAAATCGGTAAAAGGTTCTTAAAATGAGTATTTTGAAAATGTAATGAAACCTGTTTGAATAAAATAATTTCTTTTATGTATACTTTTTTTTCTTAAAAATAAACTATAACGATGAATAAAATTGAATTATATGTATTATGATAATTTAAAGGGGACTTGTTTTTTAATAAAAAACATATATATGATCCTTATAAATATATGGTAAACAGTATAGAATGTGATACACTATTTATTTGAGCAAAAATATTATTTTGATTTCTGAAATGATAAGCATATATTTTAATATTCACTACAATATTTTTATAGGTATTATACCAATTATCAAATATAATCTTCTACTATAAATATGTCGTCGTAAAATTTTCAATTATTCTTATATAATTATAATTTCATAAAATTGTATGTTCTTGTAAAATCAGTATTTTTACGACTCCACAAAAAATAAATTATTTATAAAAAATATAAACACATCACTATAAGAAAATTTATTTGTTATGAATTTTAAAATGAAAATAATTTCATCAAATTTATTTTATAATAATATGGAATTTAGTTTTTATTCTTTTTTAGAAATAAATCAATGTTCATTATGTTATTATGTCGTTAGAAATATAATCATACTACTTATAATTGAATATCTTATGCTACAGTTTTCCATTCTTCCAAATAGTTTTCCTCAATATTTTCATAATTTCACCCCATGAATACACGGGATATTCATTAATTATAACTTCTTATGGTCCCCATGTCATGTCTTCTATTTTATCTTTTATCCAAAGTACATTCACTAATCAAGGAATCAGATTACGTTACACTTATTTTTCCAATTAAAAATATATATTGGTTCTTCAATGTAAGATAAATTAGGTTAAAAATATATTTCCTCATAGACTAAAACATTTAATGTCTTCTTCATATACGTCTACTATAATGAAAAATATAACACATCATGATCATTAGAGATTATATGTTCCATTTCAAAATGGTAATCCAAAACTGCAAATCAATCCATAATATCCAAAGGCCCAATGTACCTAGAACATAATATTTCATTCCCACTAGACCTTATGTGACACTTTAATGGAGGCACCTTCAAGAAAATATGACCTACTACATGAAATTTTAAATTATTAATTTAATCATCAAAATTGTTTTTATACATTTTTCTAAAATAGTATAACTTAGAATAGTATTATCTATCATTATGGTATCATCCTTGAGATTTTCTTCCAAAATATGATATTCATCAACATCATCAAAGTATATTGGAGTACAAAAACACTACTTATTAAATGCTTGATATGATGTGTTTGGAATCATTAAACGAAAATTATTATTATATATATATATATTCCACCAAAGGTAAATATAGATCACACATATCTTGAATGTTAATTGGGAAGGACCAAAAAATATTTTCAAACAGCTAAATAGTACCTTAATACTAAAAATTAGTTTTAGGATGAAATTATGATCTCAAATGTATCTCAATGATAAGAAATTTAAAAATTCAATTTTATAATTTTGATATAAAAAATTGGCCATGGTTAGATATAATCTAATGTGGTGAGACATATAATCTTACAACATCATTATTAATGATTCACAGGAGGCACAAATTTGGTAGATCATATGGTGACCCAACAATTAATCACATGTCTATTAGATTATTTTTATGATATATAAAATAATAGTAATACATTGTATTTTCAATAGGTTTAGAATATTGGGTAAATAATGGGCATAAATCAATTATTCGTAATAAAATGTTTCCATTATTGAATAATATATTTATATATCCCTCATAAAGATCACATCTACTCATTAATTAGATAATTCACCTAATGATTTACATCAATGGAATGGGTGAGCTAAAATATCCATCTGCGTAGATATTATATGTGACAAATAAGGGATATGAATCAATAGTACATTATAGTGGATAATCATTAGAATCATATAATAAAAATGGTATTCTAATCATAATACCAAGGGAAAAATTTTATATGCATAGAACATGGTATATTTATAATAAATAATCATTCTAACATAGTAGTCAAAATTTAAACATAGTTGTAAACAAATATAGCTACATGTTCACATATAATATTTGTTAGTAAAACATAACCTTATAATTTTTAACATATATAGAATCATGTACATGATTAAAACACATAATAGATAGATATATATTAAATTACCTAATTCATTTTAGGGATATAAACATATAGGTCCACTAATCACATCGTAAAATGCTCATAATCATGTATGAGATGTGGATGCTAAACAGATAAAAATCCATGTATTGAAATAAAAATATATAAAAATTCAGTTTCATAGGGTTATAATTAATCATACAGTGATATAACCATTTATCTTCAAAATAATTAGAATGATCAAATTTTTTCATAAATGATAATATTACATTAAATAAGAAATAGAATAATAAGATACCATGAAATTATTGAAAAAATAATGCCTTTTTTGAAATAATTATGTAATTAAAATCAAAATAGTTTTGAAAAGTTAATCACATTAATATTTAAATAATGAGAAGGTAATTTTTATTGAAATTAAATTTTATGTAAAATAGTGGAATTTCTATATTGAAAACCGTGAAAATTAGAAAATAACCCTAAAGACGTATAGATTGAGTATCTCATTACCTTAAATATCAGTATGTTTCATCTCATTCACACGTCATTTATACAAAAAATATTTTTTGTAATATGTGATACTATATTTAAATTATATTCATTTATTTGACTGTCAAACCATTTTTATTATTGTATTCTATATTATAATATGATTTATTAATTATGAATTTTTCGGATGTCATGTTTTCATTAAATTATTTACAATTATTTTGATTTTGAAAGTTTTGTTAACAGTCATTAATTTATAATTAACATTAATAATGAATGATTAAAAAGAAAATTATTTATACATTTACATATCATGAATAATTTATTATAACCATACACACGAGAGATTACATGAAAAGGATTTCCAAAATTCTATTTATTATTTAATAAATAGTTAATGAAACCTAATATAAAAGGTATGTGCAAGAGATATAATATGTTTTTATATTAGAAATAATATTTTTTTGGATAATAGAAATAAATATTTCATGTTGATATTATATTTAATTATTTTATGATAGTTATGATTATTATTTAAAAGGATGAGATTTAATTAGAAAATGTTAATTAAATGTAACGGTGAATTTTAATTACCTATTTCTTGAAGTTATTTATTTTTTATGACCCTTAATATTAGAAAAGGATTGAGATTGAATTATGGAAAACATATTTAAGGATTCTATGCGGATCATCAGATAGTAATAGAGATTAAATTTCCCTTCTGTAAGAGTAAGTGATGTTGTTTTTAAATGGTTGGATGAGTGGTTGTTTATATTGGACGAGAAGGAAATTATAGGGGTAAAATATTTTATAAAATATGTATTCAATGTTAAACCATGTAATAGAGAAATTTTAAACATTATAAATTATATTTTAGTAAAAAAATGTTTCCAATACATTAATACTCATTATAAATATAATCCATTGTTTAATTAAAATCTAATATGGAAATATGATAATTTTTTATCTCTATGTAATATTTTTTACTTTATAATTTGAAAAAAACTATTTTAGGTATATAATATAAATATCATTGAATATTTATCTTATTAAAAACATTTGTCATGCCACTATTTAAATAATTGATTTTTCCATTATTAGACCATGAATGATGTCATTTAAATGAAGACTATTATGACGAATTTATTTATTACTATTTACATAAAAATTGATATTTTTATTAATATTAACAAAGAATCACCCTCACACCCTCTCAACGTGATTATTCTAAATATGGATTTCATATTGTAAATATATTTTTCTGTATTAGTTAATTATAATTTTTTATTATATCATTATGATTTTTATGATATATATTTAATTATTTTATAATTGTATGAGTATTTTAAGCTTTATATTTATATTATTGAGAAAAATATCATTATTGTATTAAATTACAAAGGAAAAATTATATATATTTTATTTTATTATTTGGGTTTTTAATACTAATCAAAACTCAGGTTACTAAAAGAACTAGTTGGGTTACTATTTCTAATGACCATGATAATATTCCAATGGTCACATTACTATCCTAATGGTCATATAGCCTTTTATATATACCTCTTCATTCCATAATTGATCATCCACATAGATTCCTCTCAATATTCATTATTATTCATTTTAAAAATGTTGATTGCTTTTAAATTAATTTTTTTTCAATTCTATTGTATTATTCATCTTAGTGGTAATTATAGAAGAAAAGGATGATCCAAATTTTACAATTATATATTTTATATATTATAAATACTTCCACATTTAAATATTTTTAATTTGGTTTTTTCACTAATGAAACAATAATCATTGGTGAAATAAAATAATTTTGGTTTCTATATGAGTTGAATTTCTATAATTATATTAAGTAAAATATGACACACATTTATTTAGGAAACAAATATCACTTATATTTTTTTCATTATTATATTCTTTCCATCCATTAATTTTCATCATAAAAATTTAAAATAATACTCTAGGTTTAGAATAAATCTAGGTTTTTAAATTTTTGTGTTTCTGTAGGTTCTAATTTCCACCCATCATATTTATGGTTCCAAAATAACTCATTGAAAATTCCAGAATTATGAAGGAGTATAAATGTTTCTCACCTTTCCTTGATATTCCCAGGATTATAACTATAATAAAGGGTATGATTAAATTTTACCGCTTATAGATTCAAACTTGAATGGGAACATTTATGTAATTCCTCATTAAAAATAGGTTTTACACATCATGATCATGATCCATATATGGTGGAAGTACAATATTATTGGAAAAATAATTTGGTGTGTTCATGGATCACAAAGGGGTTAATGTTCTAATGATTAAAATTCCCTTTCTGAGAATTAAATGAATCCGATAAATGGTGAAATTTGAAGGAAGGATGTTATCAATCATAAAACTCATCTTCCCATTAATGGTTTTCTTTATAGATCTTCTACCGACTCTATAAATATTTTATATACTTTCATACTTGATTATCCTTCTCTATAATTTCATTTACAAAACCCAATCCAACTAGCTTCTATTTGACATATTTATCCAACATGTTGACATTATACATCACATACCTATATATATTTATATTTATGTTTTTATAACTTGGGTATAAGTTTTTATTATATGGTTTCTCAACTAATATGATATTTTTATCACATTATCTTTTAATTTCTATATATAATGTTTTTTTGATTTCCATGAGTTTAAAAAATTTATTTTCACATTATAGATTTTTTAGGACTGATATTTCATACTAAAATTTAAATTCATTACCCATAGAATGATGAATATTTATCCATAATTTATTGGTGAACCTTGGATCAAGAAAAAAAACGACCAAAAGTTGTTCCCGGTGAAACCTCACAAATTCATTTATATATATCATTGAATGTTGGTTGAGTATTAAATCTTTTATAATGGAGATGAAGTTGGATAGCCAGATGATTATTTCCATCACCACCCATATTATATTTATCCTATTTGGTGAAATCATAGTTGAGTTGTAAAATAAAATGGCGACGTTCTCTTATTTAACACGGATATAGGAATTGGTTGCACCACCCACATCTACATTTATCACTCTTATTTTTATTGATGACATAAAAAACTCATTAATAGGTTCAATAAAATTTTATTATACATATTTTTCCTTTCAGAAGTGATATTACAGATCATTGAATATTTGGTTACATCCAATCAGGAAAAAGAAAGATGTTTTATGTGAATATTGTTAATGAATATTTTTTTATATTAGTTGATAAAGTGAAAAAATTCTATTGTTAAACTCAATAATACCATATTCATCATTTTGAAATTAATGAATCTTCCCTAAACATAAATATCATCCATTTGTATCCCCTTAATTTTATCTTGTATAGATAGTTTGGGAATCATTTGCTAAGGGATGGATTCATTCCATTCCGTTATGATTTAAAGATCAATTATTTTTATATTCATGAAGATTTGGTCTTTCACAATTGAAAAAATGGATTATGTAGTAGGTTATTACCTATTAAAACCATTAAAAACATTATTTAACTTTCTTGGTTGGTCAATAGTAGAGAACTCATTGTTATTAATCAGCTCCATCTACCAAGAATGAAACATGGTGTTCTATTTCTAGGTTATTATATAATTTATTATCTTTGGAATTATATAAATGAAACCATTATTGCAATATAATAATATTCATTGAATCAACATTAGAAAGAAAAAAAATCTAAATATAAATCATTAGGTTTTTTCTCATGGATTTTAAATTTTCATGAGACAAAGTCTATAAATTTATTATTATTATTGAGTGAGAACCACATCCTATGATTCAATAATAACTATATATCACAAAACATTCTCCAACTGATAGTATTGTTGGTATATTCACTATGGAAAGCCTCTAATTGAACTTAGTAAATCATTACACACATTACCCAATCCAAATATTCATTACCCATTTCTATGATAACAAATATAGTGGTGTTAATAGTCATGGTGAAGGGTCCAATAATTATTGGTAGTATATAGATAATCCATGAAAACATTAGATTTCTCTAAATCCACATGGGCTTGGAAATTATTGAGTACCAATTTTTTTTTATGGTTCTATATATTTTCCATCACTTGTGATACATTTTGGCAAGAATGTTACTTGATGCATCTAAAAGTCAAACATTATGAATTTAGTTTACATTTTCACTTTATCAATATTTAATTCATGATCTTTAGATTAAATTCATGTTCCCTATTTCTCTTAGAGATAATGATAGTATTATAAACAATGAATACCAATTTTTTTATATAGTAATTAAAGACAATATTCATCTATCCATGAAGGTTGTAGGGGAATTTTTAAGATCAAAGGGAATCACAATGAACTTATAGTGTACACATATTTTACACAAGTCTATATTTTGAATAACATCATTAATCACATTCAATTGACGATATATACAAAAGATTATTAAAAAATTATAAGTTTTGTGTGATAAACTATTGATAAAAACGTTATTAATCCTTATAGGGGAATTATTATTTTTATTAGTGATTTTATTAAGCTATCAAAAATAAATACACAACCATAACAATCCATTCCCTTCTTTGAAAAAATTGAATCAACTTACACATTGGTGATTAAATACTTCACATGAACACCTTGTATATATAATATTATTGCTTCTATTATAAATCCTCCAAAATAATAGGTTCATCCTATGGAATAATTTGAATATAGGGATGGTTCAATAGATATGTGCTATTGAGAATTCCCCCTCATAATCTGGTGGTTGGTTCAACATATTTTTAGAAAATATGTAGGGATATTTAATTTTTATAAGGTATTTCCAATATGATTGTGATTTACTCATAAACAACAATTTGAAAATAATATGTCTATTCACTAGATATCAACATCATCACAATTGAAAGATTTTCTAAAGTATATTCATTAAATTACATTAATTTGTATAGGATCATGGGATGGGTTATAATATTGATATAGATCACTTTTTCTTGATAGTTCATATGATCACTATATATATGGAGATTCTATCCATGCCTTGTATAGAATCAAATTATAACAACTGAATGATTTTAATATTTTCTAGAGGAAAATTTCCTTGGATGGTAATATGAGAAGATTCCAAAACATTCTACTCAATAATCAAACCAATATATGATTTTATGAATATCACTAATTCCTATTTTTTGGGATTTTATTCCATAGTTCTAGAAAACAAGGAGGATATAAAGAATGTTTTTGATCAAGAATCAAAAACATAATCTTAAATTTTTTGTGTTAACATGAATTTTTCCTTCTGTGACATCTTTTTTATGTTCCTCATTACGGTTGTTGATGAAATAGTATTTCCCTTACTACATTGCCTTTGTTCATGATTGAAATTGATTGTCTATAAATTGTGTGATTCAAAGAATCATCTTTCATAGTTATTTTTACCTTACTATTTATGCATTGAGCCATGAGTTTTTCATATGGAGGTTCATTCCATTCCTTCATCACATTGGTCATCATCTTTATATGTCTTTAGTATTCACTAGTTTTGTGTAATTCCATAAAACACTAGAAGAATATTATTTTCCCATTTATGTATTTTATAGTATGCATCCTTTTTCATTTTTTAGTGTGGGTGGTTGGATCGTATTTCTCCCTTCTTATTCAATCCTCCCGAATTAAATTAAATTCTTTTATTCCTATCTTGATGCATAAGTGGCCATTCTCAAAACACTATCTCTCCTTTCATGAAATGTAAGAATACTTTTTTATATGTCCCACAGTATCATATACCTATATCTGTTCATGGGTGTGGGTGTGGGTTTAATCCATTAGATAATCAATCCAATTTTTTCTTATAAAACTTGTGGTTTATTTTTATAACCATTTTAAATGTTTCTCATAAAATTTGATAGATCCAATATCCTTTCTGTTAATTTCAGTTAATTGTATCTATAACATATTTTTAATAGTATGATCAAAATATTTTTTTTATTCATTTTCAGAAATTATTCCCACTCCTTTTATAATATAATCTTCCAAATATTTATTATTTTTCTACACCCTCTATCTCTATAATAAATAGATCTCCATTTGGACATCTGGTTCTCAAAATTTTATAGTATATAAAATATAATTCCATTGAATAAAACCATTATTATGTTATAAGTGTATAAGAAGGTATGATAAATATTAAATATTATTTATTTATAAATGACTCAATGGATTGTTTCTCATAATTTGGTGAAGGTAGATGTTCCCCATGGTTCGTGTTATTATTCATAACATGACATAACTAGAAATGAATTAATAAAATGTTTTATACTTTTACTACCCTTTCATTGGGGATCAAATTTGAACAATCAATGATTTACCCCTCTAAAAGGATGTTTGATTGTTCTCTCTAGGTTCCAACCATTTCTTAAATAGAAGTGGTTTGAACAAAATTTAATTCAATGGGGCATGTATAACTAATTTATAATTATAAAAATATTAATTAAAAGTCATATATTATGAAATACACGTGTTTATAATTTTTATAAAATAAATATTATAGGATCATCTATATAAATTATTTTAATATTAGAGTTGAATTATTTACATTATATATATTTCTTTCATAATGGTTTGAATAGTATTTTTGATTAACCGAAGTAAGTCCCCTAGAGAGTGTAAAATAGGATTGCATTAGGGAATCAATTATATATTTTTTTTTGATATTTAGTTAATAATCAATCAATATATTTAAATTATTTTAAAACTATGAACATTGTTTTAGGATGTACATCCAATTTTAGTATCCGAACAATGCTTTTATCTACTTAAAAAACACACTTATACTTTTCCAAAAATATATGTTAAAATATGCCGCAAAATTATACAAATTATTTTACACTAATGTTATATAATACTAATTATCAAATTATCTAGACTACTATATAATTCCAAATATGGTGACATATATTCCTCATACATGAAAATGATGAAACAAACTTCTAAAGTACGAACATTGTATTTGATGGCATATACGTCATGCAACAGAAAACATGTAAGGAATATAAAATCATAAGATATTATAATATATTTAATATTTTAAATAATATTAACTTAAGATATATCATTCAATTAAAGTGATACTATTTTAGCTTTCGTCACACACAACATGAAGTTTCTCCCAAGGCTTGCATTCCATATAAGTCCGAGTTTTATCGAATTATAATATATTATTAAAATACTATTATTTAATATAAAAAGTTTTATCTTAGATGTTTATTATAACTTATGAATAATATATTCTAACTTATGAAAATATATTGGTTTATTCATTGGTTACATAATAAATATAATTGAACATTGGTATAAATTGGATATAAAGTTAATGTTTTATGTAAAAAAAATATTTTTATGATCAAAAATATGTTTTATAACAATAAAATAAACTAAATAAAATTATTGTATGAAATTAATGTAATATATATATATATATATTATAAATTCAATAACATATTTTTAGCATTCATCTAATCGCTATGATAAAAATAATATTGGAAAAGAGAAATCTTACACAAAAATACCTATATTTTTCAATGGTAATTTTTCCACCTTTTAATGGAACACATAAATTATATTAGAATTTTGAAACCATTATGAATTTAATATTAGAAAATAATCTTAATTTTATAAATTTAAAAACATTTAGGTTAGGTTTAATTATTTTTATAATTTTTTATGTTTCACTTTTTGATTATTAGTGAAAAATATAAAATTTTAACTAAAAATTTTGTTATTCATCAAATTAATTGATAAGTTCAAATTAAAATAATGTTTACTTAAATTTCTAATTTGATAAATTATACATATATTTTTTTAATTTATTTCATTGGAATAAATTTCTCAATTAAATGGGATATAAAAACTTATTCAATTATTCAACTTTTTAACATTAATAACCTAAATTGCCACACCATCTTTAGTATTAGTTTTAAATTAATGTATTCTACTAATATGATTATTAAATGTAAAAATATATTCAATATATGTAATTATTATAATTTATAATGTATAAAAACTCCAAATTATTTTTTACAAAAAAATATTAGTGAAAATGAATAAACTTATTTACAGTTATTATAAAACAAATTAGCTTTACAAGGGGATAAACATTAATCTTATGGGGAAAATGACCCAGAAACATGAAAAAAAGCTAGTGGTTTGAAAATTTTCAACTCTATTCTCAATGTTATATAATTGTTTTCATTATTGGAGCCACTTTTCATAGAGAACGATTGAGTTGAATAAAAACTTAAAAAATTTAAATGAATGACACTGCTCCCCCACTATAAAATGGAACTCACCCTTACCAGTTCATGAAACAAATAAAAACACATTTTCGTGCCCAAAACTCTTACCAATTAGATACTATAAATCCCTAACATAATCATATAATCCTCACATTTTGATGATATTAATCTGAATAATTTTTTTGGTGAAATCGAAAAAGGAGTTACCCAAATCAGAGGAAACATTATTCTTCAAGATATTTTTTTCCATTGAATTCTCCACCCCAAAAAAATTTATTATTTCATTAATACATAAGTACATTATTATACTAAATAAAATGAAAATGTTTATTTTTAGGATTCAATATCAAATTACTCACACTTCAATTTAATAGGTAATATACATACTATTTATAGTTACGGAGAACTACAACATCACAAAATGAAGTCAATGATTTTCCATTTCCCACCTATGATGGATAATAATTATGATGGAAAATATGTTTATATATGATATATACTACATTTAAAATGCATTTATCTTTTTTTAATGTTTATATAACACATAAATATATTGATTCCTTTTTATGAAAATAGGATATCAGTGATCATTGAAGTGTGGACTACCGCCTCTTCAAAGTGATATGATTCATTCATTCTATATATGGAACATATAAATTATCGATTTATTAATAATATATGAAATATAAGAAATAAATATGGGACTATAATTAGAATATAATAATATATAATTTACATATCATTCTTTTAATACAAAAATGAAATTGATGTAGCATTCATGCATACAAACAGATTACAATCCCCATGAAAGGCACGTTCCATTAGTTATCTCCAAATTTTGTTGATTATTCATGATAAATAATATATATATATATATATTATTTAAATCATGATTTACATTATATAGATTATTAAAATTCAATAGGAGCAACAATTAATAACTCCAAATATACTCGATAAAATATCTAATTAACACCTGAAAAGGTGAAAATAATGAATGATTACTAACAAATGAGTAATAAGATATTATAATAAAGATCATATGTGATATAAAATATATTTATATAGTTCTAGAATAAGTTAGTAACATGATTAAAACAATTAGAAACTAATTTAATGGATTTTCACTTGAATGGAAACATAGGATTTGGGATATTCAACTAACTTTTTGGATCTGTGGTATAAAATTCATATCCACCAATTAGATATTTTATTGATGTATCTACTAACAATTTATATTTATTATATCATTAATTTTTTATTATTTATCTATTATGTTTTTCAATATTATTTATTTCTTTTATAGTGAATTTAAATAATAATTACACAGTAAAAAATAATTTCATAATGCAATTTCTTTTTATTAGGATATATTAATTTCTCATTGTAATTAATACAATATGTTTTTTTAAATTTTCCCTCTCATTTTTATATCCACTTGTTTTATGTGTATTTACATTTCAAATATATAATAAATTCATTAACTGATTCTCTGACCAATGTTATGGCCTTTTCAAAGGTTTGCCTCTCATTCTCAATTTGTTCAAGATAGTTTATACTTTAATTTACATAATAGGATATTATTTTATTATTGTTAAATAAAACCTTTAATTTTATCTTCCTTGAGATACTAATGATGTTTTTGAGGTAATAGTAATAGTTTCTAACTCTTTGGTACTCAAAATTATTTAGATTGTTTTTAAAAAAATCCTGACATCATTTCTCACTTTAGTCAAAGAACCTATTTGTATCATTTGTTTTCTAAAAGTTTTTCAAAATTTTTTTAATCATTAAAAAAAAATTAAATAGTTTTTTCTCTTTCTTCTTTTTATAATTTTTTTCAACGTAATCTTTTAATTTTATTCCATAAAAGTAAATTTTATATTCGTTTTACCATGAAAAAGGAATGATCTTTTTCCTTGTATGACTTGTATAGATTTACACACCATAATCGTTTTGAAGAATCATTTAAATTTTTTAAAGGTTATTTTTTTAATAGAAATGTATAAAAAATTTATTTTAAAAAAAAACTATTTTTAAATTTTTTTGAAAAAAGAGGTTATTTTCCTAAATAAGTTTTTTTAATTAGATTATTATATTATTTAGAGTCATCAAAAATAATAACCATTTATTATTTCTCCACAAGGGAAATTTTTTTTTATACCATCATTATTCTTTCTCTAGATTTTTTATTATTATCTTGCCCAAGGATAATATTGACATTCACTTCCTTGATTCAATTTCTAGTCCTTTTGAAATATTTAGTTTTCTATGCTCACTTGAAATTGAATATTCCATAATTTTCCTTATAATTTATCATGGTTATGTTTTTTTCCTAAACTATTTTCCCTTTATATAAATGATGTCACCATTGATATTTATCAAATTAACTAGGGAAATATTAATAATATCATATTATGGTTATTAAATTAGGTATCTAATTTATTTTTAATATTAAATATGAGGAATGATTTGGATATGAAATTATGGGAAGGCTTAGAAATTAGATATCTGTTTGGTGTATCGATTGGTTTTTATTAGAAAAATAAGTGTTGTGAGTTAAATGGGTTTCAAATTATATTTTTAAACTGTCTTATGAAAGTTCTTAGATATAAAAATATTAATTTCAGTCATAAATATTATCTAAAAATTAGTCATTAGCTTAATTTTTATTTGGTATTTAATATTCATAGGATCTTCCTTATGAAATAGTCTATGGATGAATTTTGTTCTACTTTTGTTTAAAAAAGGAATGTATTACAGTTTCGCACATTTCTATATAGATTTTTCATTATCATGTTATTTCAATGGAATGTGGTTCACTATATATACATTTCTTTATAGTTTATGTACTTTCATCTTATTTTATTTATTTAATAGAGTGTTTCTTCTGTTATCACATTAACAGGTTTATTATAATTATTGATTCATTATTTCTTTAACTGTATTTACACGTACATGGTAATTTATTTCCTTCTTATTCTATTTCATTTCCCCAGGATTTCCTGACCTATATATCGAAATATATCTGTGGATATGCTAGATGAAATAAAGAAAAACATTATTGGCCAAATATACTCCATGGTATCCCCTTGTAATATTTGGGGTTTGATTATTTTTGTTGACAAAGCCAGAAGATCGCGAGTGATAATGGTTGGTGTTTTCCCAAGAAAGGTTTTTAATGTGGCACAATTTCCCAATGTTTTCCAAATTTTAGGGCCTCAAAATTTGGAATTTTTTTGAATAATGGTGTATGAAGTCGAAAAAAAAGAAGTGAGGAGGCCAGGATATAGTTCTCATACCATATCTTTGAAGAGTATGCAATTGCGTACCAGGAAGCGACTTGTAAATGGGTGAGGTTCACAAAACCAAAAACGGTTTGTGGTGTAAGACGGTGCAGTACGCGGATGACATGAAACTGATGGAGAAGAATTTCTATGTGGGAACAATGACAGTATGTGGAATAGACAAAAAAATGTTTTTGACTGGTTTACGGTTTATAGTGATAGAAGTATCGATATATGGTGGAGGATAAATTGAATAATTGGTAAATTTTTGAATAGTGGTTTTTACAGATATCTTTGCCTATATAAGAATTTCTAATCTAAACGATTATTATGGAAATTGAATATCATAACAAAATTTGATCCAAGACTTCAAAATTGTTTGATGGAGGTTTGCGAGGAGGAATTCCATGAATGATAAAGTGGTTCACGTAGAAGTAATTCTGCTGAAGGTGTTTGCGAGGATTCTTAACCCGAAAAGGTAGTCTGATACACGGAAGAGGAAGTTAGGTACGCAAAACAAGTTGACTCGGTATGCAGGTAAAAAATTTAGGTATGTGATATGGAATGCTCTAAAAGTTAGACATAGAGGGGGATCTCCAGTAAGCAGAAGCAAAGACAGTCTAAAAATAGAGAACAGTTTGCAGAAAGAGGGAAGTTCGCAGAGGCGGAACAAAGGCAATGATACGCAGATGCGATAACAGTTCGGTGAAGAAAAATCTATACATGG
The DNA here is from genome assembly GCA_963277665.1 of Viscum album. Taxonomy (NCBI): domain Eukaryota; kingdom Viridiplantae; phylum Streptophyta; class Magnoliopsida; order Santalales; family Viscaceae; genus Viscum; species Viscum album. The sequence goes on from OY728134.1 coordinate 1,551,802,474, forward strand.
AGAAGGTGTTTTTTGTACATTTACTATTATACCATATTTGTATAAGGAAGGAGTTTAGTTAAAACCTCCTGGGAGCTTAAAAATCATTCAATCATTTTGAAAAAGTATTTTCCAGTACCTAGTAGTACTCATGATGGTGTACATAATATACAGGTGAAAAAGGGACTTCAAAATAGAATCTACCTATTGTTGAGGATGTAGATACTCAATAAAATGAGGGGAACTACATATCCATAAACAATGTTTCACCTACAAGTTGATAAAAGTTTTGTGTATTTTTTTCCAATAGTAGTGAGCAATGGAAGTGGAAGACGGTGACCCTATCCACCGATAATGAGCCAGAGAAACAGGCATAGGGAGTGACCATAGGGAATGCAGTGAGAAGACCCTAAACATTATAAAGGTAGTGAGCCTGGGCATATAATATCTTTCCCGAACATTGAACTCATTATTTTCCATGAGCCGTAGTGAATTTGGTACATCATCACATAGTCATTTTATGCTCCTAGGACATAGCCCAGTGAGGGGGAACCAAGTAAAAATAATTTTTTCATGTACATGATTCCATATATGTATGAGTATTACCACAGGAGGAAGATATGACTGATTTTTTTCTAAAAAAAAGATATAAATGTGTAAACTTTTAATCAGTCACACCTTGATTCACCCACTTCTCAGGGTATTCAACTGATAGGACATAACAACATTAGATTTTTTTTTAAATATTTGTATTAATTTATAATATAAGACTCATGTATCTGTCTAGTTCATGAAGAGTACTAAACTATTTGGTCCTTTGGGACTTGACTTCTTATAATCATGAAAATGTAATTGAATTAGACACCAACTCTGGGATTCTATAGTCAGGTTTCTTTAATTGGAATAATAGGTAGTTTATTAGGATCTTTGGGGACTAGAATTAATAAAACATTGATTGAAGAAAATATCCAAAATTTATACATTGATTATCACTATAGAAGAACATTTTAATGTTTTATTATAATTGAGATTATTTGTTATTTCTTGGGAATACATCTCATTCTGTATACTACAAATGGAGGTGACTCTAGAACATATGTACCTAGGGGAAACAACTATGATAATGAGCATGAGGATTAAAATGAGAATAACATAGAACATGATAACAGACCTTACTACGCACTATGTTTGATACTCTTAGGGTATATGCTTAGGTTAATTCAATTTTTCATTAAAAATAATTATGATGTATTTGAATATTTTGTGAAATAAATTACATAGGTTAAACCAATGGTTTTTTTGATTGAAAATGCATTGTTAAGATTTATGTATACTATATAAATGATCATACACATTTCTCGCTATGACTATTGGTACTAAAATTATTCTTTCATGTTTTAGTAAATTAATGTAACCTAAAGGAGTCATGTTAACATTGAACAAGATGGAAAATGTGGTGATAATGAGACACCAAATGTTGTTTTGATATGATTTAATGGTATATTTTTATACCAAATTAGTTTTCACCAAATATGATTAACAAAATATAATATAACCACTAATGAAATCATCAAATAATAGAATGATGGAGTTTTACAATAGCTCAGGTGGTGGATAACATGGATATAAGATGTTTTTATTTCCATCAAGCAAGAAATGCAGAAGGAGGAACCCAGGACAATCACTTAGCATAATAAAAAATGATTTATATCCAAGAAATAATGGCATAATGAAACTAATTTTGAATGAAAAATCAATAGTATGATATAATGAAATAAATATAATCCTAAGGATCAATTTATATTTTTTCCATAATTTTTTGTAACTTACTAATTTATCGAGTTAACTCCATCTTGAAATAGACAAACCCTAAACAAAGTAATGATATATATAAAAATAAATGAATTAAGTATTTATTTATTAATATTTAGTTTTTAAAACCATAGTCAAAAGGGTACTTGATGACTAAATTTCGAGTATGAAAATCAAATTTATTAATATGGTTTTTCAAAGAAAAATATGTATGTCATGTGACAACCCTAAAATCCATCATGTTCACTAGACTTGAACCCATGCCCAAATGATGATATGGATTTCACACAAACCACATACCTATGTAGTGTCCATGTCAATATGTCATTGTATTTAGAACAAAAATTTTATGAATACATATTAATGGTAAAAAAATTATAAATTTTTAGGATTACATGTTAACAAATTATTCATATTAGCTTTGTTGAATAGTTAGAAACAAATAGTTACAGCTTTCAATCTTTTATGGGCATTACAATCTATCAAATGATAATTGTAGTGCTTCAAGATTCAATGTTAATTTAACAATATCCATTTAATGATTTAATGGATGAATTAGATATTGAGAATATCCAAAAAGGATAAAAATATTCTTTACACAATCATGTTTTGTATGTATATTTTCATATATTAAAAGGCAGTAAAAAAGTAACTCAAAATTAAAAAAATGACTAAAACAATGTTATCATAATACATTTTTTGTACCAATGGTGTCTCAAATTATCAAGGATTTATTACATTAATCTTCCAAACATTCCATTTATCATTCACTGGTTTTTGATTGATGATCTCAATCACTCCCAATTAATATTTACTTTATTCATCCATGTATGTATCTCCATTTTGCAATAATGTTATCTTACTTCCAAACCTAGTTTATTTTAGACCATGTGAACCTTGTACTTCTCAATCTCTCTACTATAGAGGATGTTCTCTGAACACTTATCATGATGTGGTATTCAAAAAAATAATAATTTTCAAATATCTAAACATATATTTCTACGATAGAGAATAAATTATTAGGAAACAATTTATTTAATTGGGGAGAATGTGACATCACAAAATTCAAAAGTAAATACATTGTATTTGACATTGATTTTCACAAAATACCCAAATAGTATAATGAAATATAATATAATAATATATTTCAATATATTTAAAAATTTAAATACCATTAACCCATACTATAGCTTTTAAATCATGCGATTATGAGTTAGTGTTTTTATACAATGCCTTGTGTTACACATTAGATCAAGTTTTACTGAACAACAATAAATAATAAAAATATTATTTTTTAATATATTAAGACATAATAATTCTATTAAATTAGTGCTTCCGAATAGTATTACCTAACTTATGAAAAAATATATTTTTTAATCTGTTGGTTATAAATTAATTAGGAATGAATATAAGAACCAATTGAACATAAAGGGAGAGTTCTTATAAAAACAATTTGTATGCTCGTGAAGACATTTTATCCTAATAAATAAAATTAATTCCTACTAGCAAGTGATAATAATGTAATATATATATATATATAATAAATCAAATAATTTGGATATTTATACAATATATTTTATAAGAATTAAATATGAATGGACCCAATATTATTAATAAAAACCCATATTTTTATAAAGGAAATCTTACCAACTTTTAACTGTACAAATACATTAAATTTTTTTTTTGAAATGTATATGAATTTAATATCACAAAATAAAAATCAATTTGTAATGATAAATTTCAATATTATTTTATGGTTATTTTTTGGTATTTAACTACGATGTTTCAATTTTTTAAGAATAGGGAAAATACTGACTTCTAATTCCAAAAAAAATTTAATTTATTTATAAGGAAAATATAAATGTATATTGGTTTTGAATCATAATTAGATAAAATATACATATGTGTGTCCAATTTAGTTTATATTTTTCAATTTCAAATTGAAATTAGATATCAATACATATCAATATTTTGAACGCTTTTACTTTAAAACTGGCATTGTTTCTCGTCTGTGAGAATTATTTTAAATTAATTTCTACCAACTATATAATTATAATTTAGAAATACTGAATCCATATTTTTAATCAGAATAATTTATCCTTTATGGAAATGTACATTTAGTTTTTTTTTACAAAAATGATAAGTCAACATGATTGAAATTAATTAAAATTATTATGAGTTGAATTGCTTTATTAAGGAATTGAATCTTAAACATAAACGCCAAAATAACCTAGAAAAATATCCAAAATTCATTGGATGTAAATATTTCAACCATATCCACCTGTGTATGTAATCTGGTTCATTACATAATCAAATAATCATTGGTTAAACATGGGTGAAATTCTTATTTCAAATATTTACAAGAATTCCACTCTCCTCCACCATTATAAGGGACTCAATTCTCCCACTTCTTCACAACTATTAATCCCTTTTGGATTGAAAAATATAATAAAAATATATCATTAAAATATATCCCCCATCCTATAATCCTATACAAGGGAATATATAAAAACAAGTAATCCCTTTGGTGAAAAACAAAAGTAGTTTCCTGTATAAGATGTAACATCTTACCTCCAGCTTTTTTGTTTCATTTTCGTTATCCAGAACATAAAATCATTTAATTCCAAAATTAAATAACAAAATATGCATCTTAAAAATACAAATATGTTTTTATGTTAGGTTTTGTAACTTTAATTACATGAAAATACAACTAATTGGTATCAAAAATTACATTTATTTTTATAACGAACTACCACCTTACAAATCGATGCTATTTCTTTTTTTTCTATAAGTTCTCTCATGAATAAGAAATTTAATGTAAATTTTTTTATATGATATATATATTATTTATAATGTTACTATTTTAATGATATTTTTGTATACAACTTTATTCTTTCCATTTTCTGTAAATTTTATTACATTGTCTGTGTAACTGTGGACAACCAACTCCTCAAAGCAATGTGATTCATTCAATATATAAATGGAATGTATAAAAGATTTTTTTAAATAAAAATATATGAAATATAGGGAAAAAATATTATAATATAATTTTACGAGATATATATAATTTACATTTTTTATATTATTGTGAAAAATAAATGAAATTACCAGTCGGGATTTTATATGACATACCCTCTCCATGAACAATGCATTATATTTATTATCTCCAAATATTCTAGATTATTCTAAATACATATATAATTAATATATATTATATTTAAATAGTGGTTAAAATTCATTTGACTACGAAACCATGATAGGAACATCACGTAAGAAGTCAAAACATTCTTAAGAAACAAGGAAATTAAAACCCCAAATAGTGACAATAATGGAAGATTAATAAAAATTGAGTAATTAGATATTATAAGAAGATAGTATATGATATAATAAATTTTAATAAGTCCATGTAATAAGTTAGTAACATGTTTATAAGAATTGTACATGGATTTATCGAATGCTTACCTAAAATTAAATTCATGGTAACATATTTTCATCTCAGTTTTTACATCTGTGAGACAAATGTCATATTCTCCACATAATTAATTTATGTGGTCTATATACTACCCATTTTTATATATTTTATCATTTTTTTTTATTTTCATGGTATTTTTTGTTCCAATTTGAATTAAGCCATTTTTGGAGACTTGAATTAAACATTACCTAGTGGAAATTAATTTGATAAACAAATTTATTTTCATTGGGTTATATTATGTTCTCATTCTCTATAATATTCTATGAATACGTTTGTCAAAAATATTGACAAACTTTTTTTATCTACACTTTTTTTGTATTTATATGTTATACACAGAAACTATTCATTGATTGATTCTCACATCAATTTTATGGTGTGTTTAAGTGTTTAATTCACAATAACATTTTGTTCTGGATTGTTTCCACTTGAATTTACACCAAAAAAATAATAAGATAGTTGTCCATTAAACAACAAAAATTTATTCTAATATATATTTTAATGATATTTTAAGGTAATAGTAAGAATTTTTATCTTCATGGTGCTCAAAATGTTTTAGAAAGTGTTTTTAAGAAATCCTGACTCTATTTATTTCTTTAGTCGAAGAACATGTTTCCTTCTTTAAATATGTTATTCTAAACAGGATTTAAAATTTTTTATCATTTAAAAAATAATTTCTTAAAGGATTGTTTGTCCTTTTTTGACTTTTATTAATTTTTTCAATGAAATCTTCTTGTCTCTAACCAAACATGCCACATTTTTAATTATTTTCCCATGAAAAATGAATATTCTTTTTACCAGTTATTACATATATGACATTATTTGCCCTAATATTTTTTATGATTCTAATGAAATTTAAAATGAAAATTATTAAATAAGTTTTTTTCAAAACTGATTTTCCATGATAGTGATTTTTAAACATATCAAAATAAATATGATATTTTTCTCAAGTGTGAATCTAATAGATATTTTTGTAGTATTTATACAGATCAAAGTCAAAAACCTACTATTTTACTCAACATAGGATATATTTTATTGAGTCAATCCTTATTATTCCTATAGATGGAGTTTTATTGATTTGGAATAGGATATTATTAAAATTAACTTCCTTGTTTTCTTTTTAGCCCCTTGATATATTTAGATTATTATTATCATTAATATTCAATTTCACCAAATTATCCATATCATTTATCATGGATATGTTTATTTACTAAACTAAATACCACTTATATGAAAGGTATTTACATTTATATTTATTTAATTTACTAGGAAAATATTGATAATTCTGAATTCTTTATTCAATTGGGATATTGGATGAGGCATGTAATTTAATTAAATTTTTCTATTTCGGAATTGCTTTGGATGGGAAATAATATGTGGGTCCCAATCTTTATATAGCCCCTTGATACATCGAGAGGTTCTCATGAAAAAAATAAGTTGTGTAAATTAAAAGGTTTTGACCTGTAGTTTTAAACAAACTTTCGAGTGGCCTTAATTGTATTGGTTTTCATATTCCTTAGAAATGAAATCCAAATGTAAATAATTACTTTAATTTCTATTTATTATTTTTTATCAATGAAATTTTAACCATAGAAAAGTCTATGGATGTATTTAATTATCATTTTATTGTTTAAATAGAATGCATTTTAGTTTCAAACATTTACTTATTGATTTTTTACTTATCTTGTTATTTGAATGGAATGTGATTCTTGTTATTTAACATTATATATTTTTTACACATTTAATTCTCACAATATTGATTTTATGGAATGTGTTATAGTTATTACCATTCCATTTTGATTATTCTCACTCATTCATTATTTCTTCATCTATATATAACCTTACATAGAATTTGATCTCACCATTATTATATTTATTTTCCCCAATATTCCATAAAGTATACTAAGAAATGAATTTAGGGATACACTTGAAGGAATAAAAATTCCATCAATAGAAAACAACTGTGGGCTTATAGATTATTCATTTGTAAGAAAAGATTCGTGATTTTATATATTTCACCAATACAAATAAACTCTTCGGTCCCTCAGGATATCATTCCTTATAATCATGCCAATGTAATGGTCGAATTTACCAGATCCAAGCATCTGGGGTTGTAGAAATTCAATGATTATTAGAAACCTGTAATAGAATTTACATAATAGCAAGACCGTCTAGGATCGACAAGTTCGGTATCTTCCAAAAATTAGGGTTATACATCTCATGTTCATCCTAAAATATACATATTAATTCATACTAATATAATAAACCTTTTAGATATCTCATATATGCATCCTTATATGTATAAAACTAATGAGAAAAATCAATAAAATATTTTGGCCAATATCATAGAAATTGGTTGAATAACATGTGAGGAATATGGCACGTGAATCAATTTTCCACGGATAAGAAAAACAATAAAACACAAATAATAACAATATGTTCAAAATCACAATCACAAGGGAGTCATTTGATGAATTTAAGGAATTTTGAATATTAAAAATAATGAAACCTAAAAACATTGTTGTCAAGTAAAAAACATATTTTTAAATAATTCAAGAGAAATTTTCATTAATAACATTTATGTAAAAATCATAACATCCTAATTATGAACCAATAAAACTTCATGTTCACACATTATAAAAATAATATTATGAGATATATCACATTACACAAGGTATTAGATTGAAATATAGCACCCATCAAACTTGTTACATCATAAAATGCTCAAATAATGTATTCTATAAGGAAATAGATCATATAAGAATAATAGTACAGATATAAATACATAGAAGTAAATTGTTTTTATCTAGGGTTTCTAAATAATTCATTAAATAATAAAATTTTGTGTTCCCAAATTAATAAGGGATATTATATTTTGGAATTGAATTTATTTATATATTAATGAATTTATTATTTAATAGGTGTAAAATTGAAATTTTAAAAAATGGTTATGTTATTTAAAATCATAGTAATTTTATTATAAATATATTCAAATAGGTCAAAAACTATGTATACCTAGTGAAAAATGGGAATTTGATTAAGGAAATATTAAATAAAACATATCAATATTCAAACTGAATATAATTTGAACTATGAGGGACCCCAATATAGGGATTTGGGTTCAACAATTCCCTTACCATAAATCCATTTATGTTTCATCTAAGTTACTCCCCATATACATTGATCATATCATTGTCAATAATTGTATCCAGAATTTCATTACATTAATTAACATTACCATTGAACCATTATAATAATTAGATTATTATTTATAATTAAAATTGTTAAATATTATTTTTTTTGATTTCATGATTTCAATAAATTTCCATGACCTCTTAATATTTTTCTCTTCCTTCTTAGGTATATTCATACATTTGTACAGTTAAATATATAAGATAAAAAACAAATACATTTATCATTACCCAAATATGTGGTATGAGATATACAATATGTTCTTGTATTAAAAATAAGATTTTAATATGATATTCATGTGATAAAGAACATGATTAATTTTTTAAATTAGTTTAAAAATGTCTTGATTATAATTGAAAAAGTGGATAAGAAATTTTAAATGGAAAAAAATTAAAATACGAATGGGAATGACCCATTCTATGTTATTGTTACTTTAATATAGCAATTTATACCTTCAAATATTGCTGTTTGATTACTCCTTAATATCCCTAAGGATGATAAAATGGTTATTATATTGTAAATGCTTTGATATTTTTCTTCAATATGGTGACATTAAGTGGTTATTAAAGGGGGAGAGGGTTATTATTTATTCTTGCAGTGGTTAGAGTTTTAATGATAAAATATTAAATAAAATATGATTTACAATATAAAATTTTATGAATTTATATTTATGAAGTTAATAATTATATTTTATTAAAAATTAAAATTTTTATACTTCTAAACTAATTATAAACCAAATGAAAATTTTTATTAAAAATGAATGTGGAAAAATAATCAATCCATAGTGATTCCATGTGGACTCACTAATACTCCAAAAATATTCATGGACCTGATGTGTATAGTCTTTAGAGGTTATAATGAAATTTGATATATTTTCTATAAAATATATTATTATCTACTATAAATTCATAGAGGATCATGATGTCCACTTTAATATTAAAATGAATAACTTATATACTAAAAAGATGTATGAAATGTATAGTACATGTGAATTTTTATTGGTGAATATAGTATAAATGGGGAGTGTTAATACCGTAAAAGATATATTTTTTGTCCTTTTAGGAAAAAGGATATTAATTCATGGACTATACTAGATAATTAGATATAATTCCATAAATTCTATAGATTGTTAATGTATTATTGCTGATTTAAGAGAAACAAAACTAATGAATAAAAATTGAAAATAGTGAACATTGAATTAATTGTTTTCTGTCATTTTATATATTGGTATATGTGTTACATATACACTGACCCAAAAATCCTTAGGTTTTTATTCCCACTAATGTAGATTAATATGTGATAATGAAATATGTTAATGATGGTTAGATATTATGATATTTTGATACATTACTATCATGGGAAAACAAAAAATGTGGAAGGGTATCTAAGAATAAATATCATGATACTCTATCCATGAAGAGGATTATAAAGGATCTAAACATCTTGTAAATTAAAATAATTGATATTTGAATAATATTATTGTAATTTTCCTAAATTTCATAGTTAACATCTTTATGATTCATTATTCTGAGGATATAGGATGCCAAAAATGACGATTTGATTTAAAAGAATATATTAGTGAATTTTATATAGATCAACATTCCTAAACATGGAGTTATAAGGTCTGGAACCCTTATATTTTTCACTTAGACACTGGAATTGGAGATAAAGTATCTAGATGATTATTTTAGCTTAGCCTTCCTTATTCATCTTGGATGAAATAAGATGTAGAATAATATGAATAAATATTTATGGTGGGATAACATGAATAAAGATATGGTATATTTTATATCTTGATTAATGGTATTAAAAAAAATCAAGTATGAGAAAAATATAACTATGTGTATGATGCAACCATCTACCATTATGTTATGGAAATAGAAAAACATAACTAAGGATTAAATTATAGTACTAACTAGAATATCTAATGTTAATAATTCTATATTGGGAGTAGTTGATTTCCATGAAAAGGAATCAAATTTTAGTTTTGTAATGGAATACTTACCACATGAACATCTTACAATTTTATAGATAAGGTATGTTTTAAGTCTACATGTAGTTACACACTGTTCTTTATCTGATATAGATATGAGGATTACCTGGAGGTTTTAGGGAATCCTTTAACAGGAAATGGGTAGATATATGAGATTCAACACTTCTTACAATGATCGTATGAATTTTTATTCAAAAAGAACCCTGAAAATTCTTGAGGGTATTCTTATATCATGCTCCAATGATATACCTTGATGTTAGGATTGACCATATCACCTAGTGATGATTCTATTTAAAAATAATTTTCTTCTAGCTTTCAAATGGAATTTTATTAGGATCTATGTGGGAAGATGTGTCGGATAAAAACCCGATGATATGAATTAAGAGAACATATGATGGTGAAACCTAATCATATCCATCAAATTAAAATTAATATTCAAACTATTCACCCTCATATAAAATTTAGATGATCTTGATAGAAAATATATTGTGATATAGATTTTGAGACATGAAGTTTGAGGCTATATATGATGTTTTCCTTCAGTATATCTTTTTGAAACCTCATGAGGTTTGGGAAGGAGGGATGATTATTCCATGATATGTCACCCACTTTTATATACTTCATCTAATTAGAGTAGTATCCTATTAAAAAATAATCCCACGTAACCAATGTATAGTACATGAACTTTTCCTTGTATCCCTCTTACTAGAATAAATACAAGACCCATCACATATAATCAATCCATTGCTGATATCATTAGGTAGTTATTATTCATATTTGTCGTACCAATTAATATCTTAAATTTAAGAGACAAGGTTCTACAAAATAATTAAAATCACTAGGAAAAAGGGTACTAATGGAAAAACTTGTTTGAGGACGTGACATATGAAGTAGATGAGGTGATGAAATTTAATTAAACTCAACTACATTAGTGTATGAAATGGAAATTTTTATGGAAACAATTATGAATATGGTAATAATATAATGGCATAAATTGTTATTATGAAACTCCCACTTTATGAATTAACAAATGCAATACTATATAATGAAGTTATAAAAAATACATGCACTAATTTGGATACATTGGAATGTTATATACTATTGGATTTTAAATACTATAAATAATCATAACCAAATGATAATATTGATATTGGAAAATTATCATATTTTTAGTATATATATAATTATGATAATGTCCAATTGACATAGATGTAAGTGTCGATGGCATAGACTATAAGTAATATACCCAATGAATCCCATTTATCTGAGCATCTAATATAGATAGAATCACTTTTTTATCCCCTAAGAAATCCTAATATGATATCCAATTACGAAAAAATGAGGAATACTTTTTCAAAGAGAATATCATGTTCTCTTATGTCATGAACCAAATCATGTTTTCCAACCACAACAATAAAATATCCCCATTCAAAACCTTACCCATATGGGATTCACTTGGGTAATAAAATTCTATGTATCATGGACCCAAAAGTATGAATTTATAGAATTTAATTTAATGAAAGGGTGATTATTTTTATCCCTTTTTATTATTAAATTCTTAATTATTAATTAATATGTTTGCAAAAACATTGATTCTCACATGATGAAAGATAAAGTGTTTTTTAATAAATACATTAAATAAAGACACACATTTTGAGGAATTTGTGAATTGTGTAAATAAATGTGGATTCATTATTTAAATATGAAAATTATCATTATTTAGTTGAGATAAATATTTTCGGAACTAATATAATCATTTTTATCCAAATGTTGGTTTTTTATAGTATTTTTATGTTGTCAAATCTTTGGGTCAAAATTAAATACTATATGAAATATACCATTGGTATTAAGAAATAATAATGGATCAAATGTGTTTTAATATCTACCATTAAAGGTATCCACAACCTAATATTTATTTCTCCTTAAAAATAATTTTCCTTTGGGGTTATTTTATTTATTTTCAAAATCCACAATGAATCCCCAAAAAAACATATTATAGTAATGATTTCCAAAGAATTTATATGCAATGATGACACACATGCACCTCACCAGGGGAAATATATTTTTGGTAAAAGTTATTAAATATGTAAAATAATGAAACCAATTTATTTTGGTAGAACACAAAGGGAAAAAATTTAATAGTTGTGGTTTTTATTACTCTATCATATAGAGTAGAAATTTGTGTAAAGAAATTAATAAAACATTATCCAATATTATTTTATATAAACCCACACAAAATCCTATTCATCTTTAATAAAAACAATGGAAACATGAAATTACTCTAACTTTCCCTCTCTATATTCCAGCAACGGTGACCCAGAGATCTTATGAATCCCTTCCCATGAATATTAACGCACCACTCATTGTAAGGGATCAACTCCGTCACCTCTTTAGTCAAGAAACTTATTTGTCTTGTGAGTTTTAATAACTAAATTTTCATATTAACATATTTTTTTCAAAATAAATTTTACTTCCCATATAATGTGAAAGTAATGACATATTCTATTCACTCTCATTAATCCCTCCAATGAATACTTTTATACCCCTAGTATGTTGTTGATATTTTCCTTTAATTTTTCAAGCCAAACTTTTTTATTGTTAATAATTTTTTATATTTATACTGATGTGTAGTTTTCTAGATCTACCTATTATTCATTGATCTTAGATATCCTTTTATGTATTAAAAACTCTATAAATTTATGAATAAATGTGTGAAAATTAGATCCTATATTGAATTAAATATGTGTAACACTTCTGCATGTACATGATATGCAAATAATGAGCTCTCTAAACAATTAATAAAATGTATTATCGTTGTTTTAATATAAAAACACAACATAAATGGTGAATGGGAATTTATCACAAGAATAATATGTTATTTATTATTTCGTTTCCATCGTGACTTATGGTTATGATGCAAAATTTTAAGCTATTGTACCATTCTTGTGTATTTTAACATATTATATTATTCCCCATTGTCCCAGATTATGATTCTTGTCCCTCTTTTATTATATTTAAATGACTCTTGAAAAAAAAATTATTTTTTTATGATATAATTTTACTACATCCTTATTATTCCATATTGATCACCCAGTTCTTATGTGTTTTTCTAGGTTACTTAATGGAATTTTAGAAGAACAATGTGAATTTAGTAGCAGTTGGATGATTTTTCTTGAATAATATAATTATACTTGTCTTAGTTTATTATTTTATGTACCTTATTCCCCAAAGACACATGGATCCATGTTCTTTTAGGATTTTATTATTTTTATTTTATTCAGTAATGTATGATATAAAGTGTATTAAGGGAAGGTATCACCATAAAGTTCCAAGTTTTCGCTTTATTATGAGAGATAAATGGAACATGTCATGACCTAGACAGAAGTCTGTGGCAATCAACATGTAATAAGGTAATGTACCGACTTAGTCAACAATAAGAGAAATGAAAATATACCAAGGTCTTAGTGATTCATATATTCTAAATCTCATAAACTTTTTCCATTAATATATTAAAAACAATTCATACAAAATTCACATTCCATGTCATTTTAATGATTATCAACTTACCATTTTAGTCAACTCTGACATTATTTGATATTTTTTGAATATATATTCTATTATTTATCATATCATCAGATATCTCATGTCCTAATGTATTTCATTCACCAATCTCATCCCATCATGTGGTTGTTTAACAGAATATTTCTTATAGATATTCAAATGGAACCATCTTATTTTCAGAGTTAATGATATTATTTAAACAAACTTACTAGGGGTTGGATTTGATCGCAACCACCATTGAAATCCTTTTTATTTGATATCAATATATATATTATTTTTGGAATAATTATATCAGACTAAAAATATTCTAATTGATGATACAATGTATTGAATCTCCTCATTGTATCTATAGAATACTGAACACCTCTCTATAACATTGTGGTAATCCTTAGATCCAGATTAGATACTAAAGACTGAAACACACAATTCAAATTTATGAATTCCTTAAAATAAATTTTCAGAAGTTTAACTAAATATAAATCTTATATATATTTAATGAAGTGTTTTTAATTTAAAAGGTAATATACTAAATACCATAAAACAATATTCTATTTAAATTTTTTAGGGATTAAAATGAGAATATAAATTGTTTTCCTATCTAATTTTAATTCTAGAATGGGTAATGGTGGTAATATCCCTCATGAATTTTCTCTCGTGGACATAGCTTATTGAAATACTATTCACTGAAATACATGAAAATCAATATATATCATCATGATTTCCCAGATTAAATACTCAATAAAATATATATAAACCTTCATATATCTAGAATGAATAAAAAGTGGTGAACTGTGTACTTTTTCCAATAGCTGCTTCAAATCTCTTAAGGATGGAACACATACCTGATGCCTGAACCAAATCATTCCATCAAAATCAAAAATAATTCGATGAACATTTTGTGCTTTTTATGTAGGTATATGTATTTTAAATTTTCCTCATTGATATTCACATAGATAGATAGTAGAGCCCTCATTAGCGAAAAATAATATTTAACACCTTTCTTCATGATTTAAAAATCCATTCATATAAAATATAGAAATATTGTTGCTGGACTCCCCATGTATTAATCATGTTTTAATGATCACAAATCTTACTCAACCTAGTTAACTACTGTAAATTATATCAAATCACGTGTATTAATGTTTATAGTATTCTCATGCATTAAGAAGATCCATTCAAGATCTTAATTTCTCTATATTATGTTTACTTACTTTATACTATCTTTGATCTACTCTCATAATACCTTCTTTGGAAAATTCTTAAGTCTAATCCATCATATTATCATCATTTCTTAAGCTTTAACACAATTACTTTGAAAATTCAAAGACACTATCAAGTAAGACACCGTGAAGCAGACATCGTGAAGTAAGACATGGTGAAGCAAGACACAGCGAAGCAAGAAACCATGAAGAAAGACACTGTGAATCAGACACCGTGAAGCAGACACCATGAAGCTAGACACCATGAAGCAAGACACCGCGAAGTAAGAACCGTGAACAAGACACTGTAACCATGAGACACCGTGATTAATCTAGACACCATGTGAACGAGAAACCATTTCCATGACTTACTGTGACACTATTTCATAAACTATTTTTTCATCATTCAATTTAATTTATAATGGTCATATTTGAAGATTTTAATGCAAATACATAATGAATGTTTCTTTTTAGACATATCACCTGACAGTATGATGTACGAGGTGTGGTATCCATGAAAACTGTCAGCTCCAACACATGTATTCCAAGATAAAAGAGAAGTGTGGCCAAGAGTCAAGGGCGTGATACAAAAACGAAAAACAAGGTCGTGATCAAGATAATGATGAACATTGAGAGAACTTCAAAATAAAGGCCTACTGTATGAAATTCAACACTAATGAAGAACACATGAAGCATATTTGAATCCTAGATAACATCATCGCTCAATTGAACCTCACGAAGAAGACAATCTGAATCGCAACACTCTGTTTTATAGACGAGGACTTGATATCTGCATCTGCTTCATCTCAAGAAGTCCAAAGATGAAAATTCTAACACTCAAAGAAATTCTAAACTAATCTCTATATCTCTGCTCTATTTTGTATCTATTTATTACCTTTTGATCAGAGTGTGTACCTGTAGAACAATACACTATGTCACCTATATTAAAATAAAGTATACAAGATATCCTTACTCAACCATTATTTTACTCTTGTTTATACCCATGAAGAACTATAGAAGAGGTCCTTATCTGACCTGGTATTTTCCCCCCACAAAAACTTTGGAAGAGTTCCCTATGTGACCTGGACAGTCTGTGTACTGTTGTAAACCCCGATCCAGGGTGTGGATCAATTTTTATTTATATAAACTGCTTGGTGGTAGGTGATCACCAAGTGGAGTGGATTATGTCTTGGCTTGAGACTGAAGAACTTGTTTCATATCGGGTGTTCTGCTTAATTTTGTTTTCTTTGTTTTATTTCTTTACTATATAACCCATAAATCACTAATTTCACTTTTATAGTTATTATTGTAAGGAAGTTATAAATGGCTTTTCTTAGTAGAATAACTTCAAAAGTAATATTAATAACACAAATTAAGATTATTGAGAATTAATCAATCTTCTATGAAGTCACTTAAACAGTCAAACTCTTATAACAGTATAACCTTGATTAACTGGGTTGTATTTAATCATTGGGGAAACCTTTTAGAAATATGTTTTATAAAAAAATTTGTAGTTTCTCAATTCACCCCTCCCCTCTTGAGTAATCTACTTCGACTAACAATTGTAAGCTAGAATTATCCACTTGATTTAGTACATACACTACCTTATTCAATTTCCATTGGTGGTTATTTATTAAGATGTAAATTTCTTTAATCATATCTAAACATCTTATCTAACTCATATTATACTATTTCTATGTGAAAATAAACATCCATTAATATTAATATATATATTACACCATTATCTATAAATATAGTACTTTTATCTCATTATTGAATAAATTTCTATATCTAACTACAAATTGTGAGTTGGTTAATTTATCTTGGGAACCATAAATTGACATGAGGCATAAGATAAAACCTTGTCTTTCAATATGAAAACACATCACAATCCATTCTTACTTGCATCTATATATATAAAAAACCTTTCTATAATATAAGTTAAATAAGAATAGGTTCAATAACTAACTTTTTCCTTTATTATTTGATATTTTTTCAATTAAACTATCCATTTCAACTTATATCCCTTCCATGATTACATATTGAGTGGGTAATATATTTATAATAAATTTTCCATAATTCACTGACAACATATATCAATCCACATAAAAATTGTCTATTAGTTCAAGTTGTTGTTCTGGTAAAATATTCAATAACTTCCCTATTTTAAGGATCTACAGATATATTCTTATATGGGATTATATGAAAGAATAAATAAATTTATTATGCCAAAATTTACACTTTTTAATTTTTTTCATCATAATTCTCATTCCACTAGTTATTCAATAAAATTATGAGATGTTTTTTAGTCTAAATTATTTTTTTAATAAATAAGAATATCAATTATAAAGACTAAAAAACCAAACCTAGTAATAAATTTCTCATCTTCTCAGTTCTAAAGTGTATATAATATTCTTTCAATGGTACTAATCCATTATGTTGAAAAGATGGGATTATCATAAAATTATAAAAATGTGGAAATTTACTCAACAAGGCCTCAATAGAATTTTTTCCCTAATTTTATATTTCTGATATTTAGCATGATTCATTTTTTATGAAGGATGAGGGGAAATCCCCCTTTAATAAATAAATAAAAAAACACTATTAGAATGGGAAAGAGGAAAACCATTACAACCAGAACACAATCTGGAAAAAACCAAATGCAACAAAAAATAAAAATGGAAAATTATTTATAATATTTTTAAAACATGAAAGATTATTCTATGATACCATTGGACTAACCTAATGTTATTTATTATTATTTCGAAAACATTAGAATTTATCCCACTCTTATAATTTTCCCCATAGTTTTTCCAAAAGTTATGTTATCTCAATTTTAAAAGGATAACTAAAAATTAATCTAATACAAACTATAATGGTCAGGGTTTATTACCTATGGAATTAACATCATACTTATTAGATAACTACATGGCAGGATACACCTCTTAGGTGTTACTCTCACTACCATCTATAGCAGTTTCCCTTTACAATTGAATCCCTTGGGTGAAGAGAACTATTTTGACGACCATTCACACATGAGAGTTACAAAAGTTTGGAATCATTACTTTTCACTAACAGATATAAAGATACAAATACTTTTCATGTATATATTTTACATATTCATTTATTAATATTCAAAACATTACATAAAAGTCCACTCCATATTCAAATAGGACTATTATCTTCGGAAAGGGTGATATAAAAACAACTATTTTATAAAATATCTAGATCTATATAAACTATATTCTTCATAAGTTGAAAACTAATTTGATATATCCTAATCACTAGTTATATTCACATAGTTTATAGACTTATTATAAAGAAGGGGGAGTTTAGTTTCTTAGTATGCATAAACATAGTAGACATAAATGAACACATGATAATAATATTAACATATGGGTATTAAAACATGAACATACAATTTTGAAAATAATACCATGCATATACTGTATCATAATATTGGGTCACAAAAAAATCTAATTTGTTTATAAAACATGAATAATAATATAATAATTTGAAATGAGCCATGATATTATAAAATGGGTATAATAAAAAAAATTGAAAAGAAATATAAATATAAAATGACATCCTTAGTAGATAAGGATCATTCCAAAGAATATCATAGTGGATTGGTTTTAGTCAACATGTCATCATAGTAGTCATGTTTAAATCAAAAGACTATAGTAGTGGAATCTTCCCATACTAATATGAATTCATGACACATTCAAGTCCTACATATCTCATGATATATCCAAATTTTCCCAATGCATTGGAGGGAGATATAGGTCCCACCCATCCTTGGTTAAAATGTGATCCCCATCCATGGTAATAACATCACAACCCTATTTGGTCATAACGTGACCCGTGTGAGATAATGAATACCAGAAATTAGTGTTGAATAATATCTTAGAATATTCATCATGTAAGAACCCATGATATGAGATGGGCTTTATAAATAATTCATTATAGAAAACAGACATGAATATGAAATGGGTTTTGTAATCATTTCATCTTTTAATGATAGTATAATTTATGGAGAAGAATCATGTTTTATGCACATCATCCTGTCATAAAAATAAATAATATAAAGAATTAATAATATTTATATCATTGTATCATAATAATAATAAATCATATATTACATCAAATTATGTTATATTATATAGAAAATGACCATGAAATATAGCATGAAACATTTCATGAGGAATATATCATTTCACATTGAAATAACATTTTGAAATCAAAGAAATGATAATGAGATCATTAAAAATAACCATGTAAATATGTAATGTGTGATTCAATTAATTTATTGGACATGAATTTGGGAAATTTCATTCATATTGTATTCTATAAAACAATATATTCCTTTCTTCTTTTTTATAAAAAGTAATATAATATTAAATTTCTAAATTAATAAGTAGACTCATTTTGAATTTATTTTCAAAATTCATACATGGGTAAAAATTTATTCAAAAAATATTATTTCATAAATATAAAAATGATCTTATAAATCATGGTTATGTAATAAAAATCCATTTTTCCTGATGTGAGAAATAAAGAATATTTTCTTTAAAAAATTCTATTTATATCTTTTCTAAATAAGCTAACGAAAATAAATGTAAGACATTAAATTTCATTAAATAATCTTATGAGAATAATATTTATTCATTTATTGATATATTTATCAAAATATTACATCATTATAACATGACCATAAACAATCCCAATGAATAACTATACTATAACATACAACCCATACAAATTTTTTAAAAACATAATAGTAATTACAATGAAAGATTTAACAATTGATGTATATTTATATACCATAATTATCTTGAGATGATTCATAATATGAATTATTGAGTTCTATATACACCACAAAAAATTAATAAGTTCTAAAAATTGAAATATATCTTATAAAAATAAAATCCATGTGAAATTTTATTACCATAGGTATGACATGAATCATATAGTTTGGGTCCCCAAATATAATATATATTGATTTATTATAAATATATTAAAAATACATATTCATATATAACATAAAATATAATTTTTATAAATTTTAATGACCCATTTTGAGAACCTATTTTTTGAAATCATTGTTCTGGGTTAGATCATGTTCATTTTGTAGGTATATTTTAATTCAATAACATTAGTATATTTATTTTAATCATTTTCAAAATAAAAATAAAGTTAATAATATTATAAAAAACACATATATGACTATATATATTTTTGGAGTCATTCATAAAATATTGATATAGAAAAATGAATTACACTGTTAATGGAGATGTTAGGGCATACAAAATCATGAATGATGTTATAATTTTTTAGGATGGATGGACCAAATTAAAGGTAAATAAATACTCACATTTATTGAATCAATATTATGTCAAATATAGAATATATATTTATTTTATTCACCCATGTTTCCATCTATTTAATATAGAAATAATAAATAATCACATCACATCAAGGATGTTGTAGTCAAAATGTATGCATGATTCACATTATTGTCTTCAATAGTATATATGGTAATAAGGTAGATATAATATTATCATTTATAAATAAAAAATTTTCATTATTATCATATATATATATATATTAAACCCATCATAATAACCATCAAAAAAATAATGTTGTTTCATAATAATAATAATAATAATTCCTCGTATTTAATATATTGAGTTTATAGATTTATGACTAACGTAATGTATTTAGGGGAGGAAAATAAATAATTAAAATTAAAGTGATCAGTTATGGTGATTAAATATTCATTGAAATAACACTTGTATATCTCCAATTATGGGTCTCTAGTGTTGGAAATTTTCCAATGACCATCACATATAGAATGTGGATAGGGGACAATAGGATAGTAATCGGTAGAGTTAGATGGAATAAAAGGATCATTTTGGTGTGAAGAAGAGAGAGGTGGGGTTTCCATTAATAATTATGGGGTGGGGAAATGAGGGTATTTCATAAATGACTAAAATATAATAAATTGATTATAAATATAAATATTTCTCAATATAAATTAAATTGGAATGGTATTAAATTTTTTACAGTATCTTCTCATCATTGTACTTTTACAATATTTATAGAATTTCATTTTAATTTAATAATCTAATTTTTTCATCAAATATAAATATTTATAATTTAGATAATATTTATTTAATTCGACATGAAATACATAATGAAAAAGTTTGAATACGAATATAATTCATTTAAATGAAATTTATATTTCATATTAATATTCAAAATTCAAGAGAAACATTAAATCAGAAAAATTATATAGGTTTTAATATTTATAGAATGAATTTGTATATTTTGTATTAATTAGTTTATTATTGTAGCTAATAAATAATTGTAATTATTTTTCACTAAAAATTTAAAATAAATTGTATTAGTGAATATAATAGAATTTTTAATATAATTAATATTATGTTTTTTTCATAAACAAGTTTATAAATTGAGCATGTTATAGATATTTAAAACTAAGAGAGTGAAATTTCATAAAATTATTTTTTTTAAAATTATATATTTCATTATTATAGAATTTTCAACAATAATAAATTAAATTTCATATATAAGGTGATCATAGTTGGATTTACATCATCAAATATGAATTTGGGAAAAAAAATGTATAGCCTTATGATATATTTTTAACTGAGAATGACTTGATTTAACCTTTATCGAGGTGATACATTTTGAAATTGTTACTAATCACATTTAGAAAAAAACTATTTTCAAAACATTAATATAATTATTTAATATATAGAATAAATTTTATCAAATTCAATTATTATAAGTAGAGGAAATTCATTTTCAAACAAGTGTGCAACAATCGATGGAAACCACTTTTCAGAAAAACACTGTTAAGCATAAATCCATGTTTCTTATTATGTTCTACTTGGAAAAAAGTCCAATTATAAAAATTTTATTTAAAATAAAATATATAATTTTAATTAAAATAATTATTTATTATTTATTAGTTTATGTTATTACGATAATAATACAACAGTGCAGAAAAATAGGTTTTCAGAAGAAAAAAACCATTTACATTAAAATAAATTTTTTAACAATTATTAATTGATAAAAATGAATTAATTTATAAGTATGAATGAATACAATTTTCATATTTTTTTATTACTATTCATACCTACTAATCCCATGAATTTATATCGATAATTTAAAATTATATCATGGTTTTTTATACTCGGTAGTTTTTTAACACAAGATCTAAATGAAATGAAATTTATTTGAAAAAACAATATTTCCTTTAACTTGGAGGCATTATAATATAGAAATATATTATGAAGTTTATTATTTTTAATTATCTCACTTAAATGTTTCCCATAAAATCCTGATAACGTTTGGTTATACTAGCATGTATAGAGAAATTTCATCTACAAGCTTCATCTAATAATAATTTTTTTGAGTAATGAATTAATGGTCACAAATCATTTGATGAAATATCAATACATCAACATCATAGATCAGGTATTCCATCTTCCCATAATTCATGAATTTTTTTACATTGAGTAATCCTATTATCAGGCTTTGATTTTTTTGTATTCTCCTAAATGATAATTTGGAAATCATCTAGAATATATGTTATGATTACCCTTCATTCACGATTATCATATCCAATTTTATTAAATATTAGAATTTATGATCATTCTAATTAATTGGTTCAGCCAAAACACATTGATTGTTCCTAAAAAACCATATTCCAACTTATTTAACATCTTTGGGGTGTATTGTATTAAGATATCATAATTCATGAGTACTTTGATCCACCATATTTTCTTTATGTTTAGCACATTCAATTATGATAAATATTAAAAATCTTTTCATCCATATATATATGATACAATTCACCATAAAATAAATCCCTCCATATAATCAAATAAATCATAATGGATTTTAACTAATTATCATGGATTTGTTAATTTTGTTTAGGAATCCTATACTATTGAGATAAATAAAAAACAACTCTATCATTTTATATAAGGATACATCATCATCATCTTTTTAATGAATTACTATATATTAAAAATCTATCCCTTCCTGATGGTAGAGTAAATATTGGTTTATTGAAGAATCATACCTTGAATTCATTAACACATTTATTACATTCTAGTGTCCAAATGAACTTATAATTATAAAATTTATTATATTATAATGGGATATGTAGTCATGAATAATTTTTGTTAGGTCCAATAGGTTAGATACCTGAGAGGGGGGTGAATTAGGGTATGACAGATTAAAATAACTTCCTCTATTGATCTTATTTCGCTAATAAGAAAAATTATTTTCCCTCTCTTTCCCATAGAAATGTGTAGGCAGAAATTAAATCATGCACATGACACAAAACTGTTTACTTGGTTCACCCTCACTGGGCTACATCCAAGGAGCATACACCGATAATGTGTCAATATATCAAATCCACTATAAGCGCACTACTGTTTACAAGTTCGAAGCGGACTCACTGTCCCTCCTAGTTTACAAACACTCACAATATGAATGATTACTTCTATCTCAAATGAAGTGTACTCACAGATTCTTCAGAAGGTCCACTGACATTTTATAGACCTGTAGGTCTCTTCATTATAACTAATGAAATCTGCATCTTTAACTGTTGATAGATGCTCTGTTGACGTTCAACTTTCACCCGCAAATGAATCTCACTTAGCACCAGATATACCGGGAAACCCCAATTTTTACACGCAGCCTTCCCTGGGCATTGCGTATAATTCCATGATTTTGCATGAAATTATGTTTTCACACGAAACCCCATTTACCCGCAACACTTATTTTACGTACAACAAATTATTTAATGTGCAACAGCTTTTACGTGCAGCCTCTACGCTGTATTGCATGGAATTATCCACTTTTAAGCAAAATTATTTTTTCGCGCAATAGTATTCTTTTAACAAAACTCTATTGGGAACTCCAATTTAGCGCACCAGAACTCGGATACTCCCTATGTCTTGAGCTACGCCGAATAGAGGGGGGTCACTCCATATTTATAGGCAAAATTGACCCCGTGAGAAAAACCCTCCTCGAGCGAGTAACCCACTTCGAGCATGAAAAACAAATCTTCCGCGCAACAACATATTTCGTACACTAATAAAATATTTCGCACACCTCATGCCTTTTCCAATTTTTGAGCTTCGGTCCATGAAATACCTCTTGCGCAAAAAAATTCATCCCACTATTTAAAGCATCACTTTTCTTTTTCGCGCACAACACTGATATTTCACGCACCATGCTGATTTTTTGTGATCCACTATATTTTTGGTGCACCACGCTGATTTTTCGCACAAAACACTATTTTTACATGCACCAATATGATTTTGTAAGCTCATCACTTTTACAAAAACTCATCTCTCCATTTTCTATCTTCGGACCTGGAAAACAGCGCCACCTTGTATCTGCTTTTTTTTACGGCCTCCAGATCATCCATTCCTTTGACAAGGTTCTTCAATCAACCATAGATTGTTGAAATCATACCTTGAACCCAAAAAATAACCATTTAATTATCCTTTTTAAACACACTCATACACCATGGTCTCTTTGTCAATAAACAAAACATGGAGGTCCACTTTGTTAAAAAACACAATCACCTAAAAAATGCTTCAATGATGCCTGGAAAGATTTTTCCCAACATTTTTTGAAACAATCATCAATAATATAACACTAATAAAATAAAAATATGTATCTTAATTATATTCATTGGTGATTTTCATTCCAACATCGACATTATATTTAAAAGATCAACCAATATTCCTTCCTTAGATATATGAGGTGTTCAAAATGAAATTTCTTAAATCAAAAATTCACATTTTCCAAATTTTTCATATAACTTTTTTTCAGTATAAGACTAAATAATGATTCTATAATTAATCTTATGATCACCATATATTTTATATTATATCAATATGTCATCAATAAATACCATAACAAAAATATCAAGATAATACTTTAGTATATTATTCTTCATACACATAAAAACAGAGGGTGTATTACTTAAAAATAGAATTGATGTAAATTTAAAATTTTTGTACCTCAAACAAAATGTTACCATTGGAATATATTCCTCCATAAAATTTAGTTCATGATACCCATAATGAAATTAAATCCTTTAAAAAAATTATTCTTCATGTTGGTCCAAAAATTCATCAATGTGTAGTATTTTTTATTTTTATTAATGGAATTTATTTCTCCTTAATTGATGGATAACCTCATGGACCCATCATTAATCATAATTAAAATTAAACAGGGATACCTATGATGAATCACTATTCCATATAAATCACTTATCCCAAAACACTTATAGTATATTCATTAGTTACACTAATCCCATTTTGACATTATATTAGTAGTCCATATATAGGTTTTGCATTGGGGGTGAAATTATTAGAAAACTAAAAAACAGACTCAGGTGGATATCTAGGTAGCTCATAAGGAAATACATCAACGTGTTCCTGAAAAATATTTATATCATATATTCTACATAAACATTTCCTATTCATAGGTAATTTATGCTCTATTACTCTAAATATTTCATTAAATGGGACTACTGTAGGTCCAATAAGGGATAATTCACACATTTTACTATCCAATATAACAGAATATGTTTCCAAATATACATAATGAATCATCATAATATTATATTATAAATATAGTATGAAATATAACTTTAAAAAAATACACTACAAGTATTAAATCTATGTCATCCATATGTATAATAATGAATTTTTCAAATAGGTCATGTGAATGTCTCAAAATGGGTATTTACTAAAATATAGTTATTTTAAAAATATTTCATTTTAAAATCATGATTAGAACATAGTTCAGAATGTTTTAAGGAAATATATAATTCACTTCAAAGACATGGGAGATATTAAAGAGTGATAAGAGAATGAATAACATAAAGTGTTAGATAAATTTGAGGTTATGACCAAGGTTCCCACCACAATATATTTAGGAACTTATACCTCTTCTATAGTGATTTAATAATCTTGTATTTTCATGAATATATTTTTTTGAGGAAAATGACCATGTTTCTTTAGTAATTAATCTGAATAGTTTCCAATGATATTATAAAGAAATCATTGAACATTGGAAGCTTCTGTATTACAGATGGAATCTGAAGTCATATTTCCATTCCCTATATACAAAAAATAATACTCTAATTCCCATCCGTAATATTTAATGGTGTTTATTTCCACAATTATTATATGTTGGAAATTATAGTCTACCATTATTCCATTTCTCTATATTTATTTATTCAACGTGTGCATTATGTAATATCTTCACTTAGTTTATCAAGAAAAAATAACACTTATAGAATTGTTTATCTATATTGATTAAAGTTTATATTATATCCAAATATACTATAAATTGTATGGATACTAATTCATAATTAGTAAATCATGAATAATATTATAGGAGTTTACAATAATGAAAAATCACATACAAATTATAACATAACATGGTAATATATCCATGGATGAAATGAAAATATAAATAATTCATTAATAATAATAACTAGTTTTATTATTATAGAATTTATAATAACATATATCATAATCCTTACTTCAAGGCCCCATGATAAGTAATTAGACATAAATTGTTATAAAAACCAAATATATACAAAAAATAGTTAATATCATGAGACCTACTTAAACATCAAGGGGCCATAACAGGCCTAACCTACAACTCAATATATCCAATTCATTCACCTTATGAACAAAAAGAATAACAGTTCAGTCTAAAATTAATATAATCATTCATATTGAAAAATTATCATGTAAAATATTAATAGTTTCCAAAATTAATAAAAAGAAAAAATAATTATTATAAGTCTTTTCGGGAGTTGATATTAATTATATCCATAAACAATCATATGGTTCCTTAAAGGATGCACACATTAATAAAAATATCTTTGAAAATACATGAAACTACTTCTTTAAAATAAAAATAAAACTAATATTTTCATTAGATAAAAATTAAAATTGAAAATTTATATTATTGAGAACATAATTTTAATTGAAATTAACCATGAACATTTGTAAAATATTATTCATATGACATAATATTAAATTAATGGGAATTTGTTTTTTATTTATTAAATATTTAAAAATTGATATCTTTTAATTTTTTAGTAAGGATTAAAATGAAACTTGTTTGAAAACTAATAATAATATTCCATCAAAAAATCATTATGAAATTTAAAATATTTTTTTAAATGACATTAAAAAATCAATATTTCAATATATCAAAATTCAATAAAACATTATAAGAACCATGGGCCTCATAGAAAATCATCATTGGCCAATGGAAAACAATGTTATATTTTATTCAAAAAATATTTATCGATCATTATAGGAACCAAAGAGAGGAAAAAGACATGAAAATTAGTAAAATCCATAAATACCCATCCTAGATAAAAATAAATTTATTTTAAATTGGGAATATATATTAACATTCTTCAAAAGAAATATAAAAAATCTATAAAGAAATTGAGATTTTAGAATAATCCCTTATCTTAGATTTCAAATTCTTATTTCATGTTATATCCTTATAACTAATGAATATACATTTATGATATAATTTCTGAAGAAATTGTTTTATCTATTTTTAGGATATTATGTTCTTTAACAATTTTTTGATAATAATTCCTTGAATATATCTTCTTTACACTGAACACTTGAAGTAGTTCTCTTAAGGTATCCAAAATTACATCAATATAAAGATATTAGGAAAGACATTATAAGATAATTTAAATTTTTATTTATCTTCAATTTATAATGAATTATTTTATAATGGGGTATTGGATTCTATTTCATTTTATAAATAATATAATTAAATATTACACTTTAGTGATTGTGAATTAAATATTTAATAATAATGTTATTATTTATGTGGTAAAATTTAGAAATCTTAGGAAACTCATTCGCTAGTAATGTGTTATTTAATATTAGATAAATTATTTTCTTTTACATTAAACTCATAAGTGGGTATTATGTTTTTTGGGTCTAATATCTCCCTTATATACATCACCTTATGAATTATATATATTGATACATGGATGAATGATTGGCCATTTTGTTGGTCCAAACAAATAAAGAAGAAATATTTTCATTTTCTTTAAAGGAAATCTCAGAGTGTGTCAATTTCGAACCCTTAAAACCTAGAAACCCACTCTCCATGAAGTGGTCATCTAATGATGCCCGAGCTGGGAAGGAGATATTTCCAATTGAGATGGCAGTGTATGTCATGGGGTAATAGTTTCACCAGTAATGGTTCATGTCTTGAACCAAATATGGTTGCCACCAATACCGGCACCAAACCTAGCACATGACAAGGCTCGAAGGGTGTTCCATATCTCCACGAGATGTAACAAGGGCTCGGGTATCATTGATATAGGCTTGGGAATGATTTACCCAAGTATGAAAGCATAACACCTTAAAACAGTCCATAATACAAATCTGAAATATTCGAGCCAAATAAATCTTAACCAAAAACCAGAACTGAATAAATTGGTTTAAAGACCATAAAGGAGGTACAAATACAAATAAAGGCAATAGAAAGACAGCCCCAGGGACTCCACAGGACAAGGGGTAATCACCCACAGGCCTTCTCCACAACTCCACACCAAGGATTAGAACTAACACCCTGAACTGCCATCACCCTTAGCCTTTCCTTTACCTGAGTGAAACATAACCATGTATACATACACCCAAGGTGTATAATTAGGGTGTGATCCTATTACCAATAGGATTCCACCCAATTATTCCAAATATCATGCAATACAATGTGAAAAATCAAGTAGTTTTAATAGGCCTGGAAAAGCAGTGTTAAAATTCCAAGAAATGTAACTTTCATTTGAAAATAGTTTTCAATCCAAATTTTTTAGAATGTTGACAAATATATATAAAAATGTTATCTACTTTAATTTAATTCAAAAAAAACCCTAATATAGGGGTAAATACTACAAATCCAATTATCAAAAGCATTAGGAACACCCCAAGGCACTAGGTTGTCTTGGGCCCTATGTACCTCATTCCTCGGTGTAAATTAACCATAGAAAAATTCGTTATCATGAACGAGCAACTAGTAGGGAACATAAACATAACCTAGAGGTACACAATAATCATCCACATTTTTTATTTAGAGTTGTCTTTATCCAAATTCTAGGCGAAACAGGGAAAAAACCCATCCGGTCCACTAGCTGTACTAGTACAAATCCGCCCAACATAGGTACCCGGGCTTCCCATTTTGTGCTCAATAAATTTTAGCATGAAACATAAATCAATATTAATATAAAAAACCATTACTAATAAAACACATCCAATGCAGTAGCTAACCCATTTTATACCACTTAAAACCCCAACCAAAATCATTGATTTTTAATAAAAAAATTCCTCAAAATGCCATAGTTTTTCAGACACAAAACTCCATAAAACCCCAATTGCACACTATGTGCACATTTTTAAGTTTCCAAAACAGAAATAGAAGTTGAATAAATTTCAGTGAAAACACAAAATCATTTTTAGGGCTGCCCCATATGGTTTAAGAAATGAAATCATTTCAAAACATCCATTTTTACACAACACAGCTCTTAGAATTTCATGTGGTTCACAAACACCATTAAAACCAGCTTTCATAGCAACAAACACAGGTTATAATCATTCAAAACAGTATTTTCAGCCCTATTACAGTTTAATAAAATCAATTAATTACTTCTGGGTTTCCCCAAATAAACTAATAAAACATTTCTATGAAAATAACCCAATTTCACATGGAATTGGCATTTAAGATTCATTTTAAATACAAACACCAATAAAACTATTTTTTTATAAATAATATAATTAAATAAGCATTAAAATACCGTAAACATAGTATCCAATTCACAAATACTGCATACACAATGGAATCACCTACCAAATTAAGGAAAACCCTTGAATCACCGTGAAAAAATTAATTCGCACCACCGCTACACCAATAAGGACTTAGAACAAACCTAAAACCACAATAATTGAAAAATAAAACCCAAGGATAAACCTTAGGTTCTAAAACCTACTCCTTAGTCATTTGGGACATCAAGGAATAGGGAATAAACCCTAATAAAAATAAATGAAACCCTAAGAAATTTGAAAGAGGAAAGAAATGGACTCACTTAAATGAAGTATCTTGAATTAATCACTCCAAAAAAAACATATGAAATTTAAAATAGCCAAAATTTAGGGTTATATCGAACAAGAATTAGTTGGACATTTAGGAACAGGAATGGAGGGAAAATATTATTAATTTATAGAGTTATGATAGAAAGAAGTTACCTCTTCAAATCTGAATGATTTGAGGAATCCTATGGAGTTCTGCACCAATTCGCGATGAACCAGAGCTCCAAAGAGGGTCTAGATAGTTTAGAAGCGTGTCTATGTTCAATGGTTTTGGGTAAGACTTGGAATCTCCAAAAAAGCCCAAAAAATTGAATAAGTTATAAAACAAACAAAATTAATTTTTAAAACTAGAATTGGTCTTTCGAGCAGGCCCAACCCCTTAAATAAAAATCCAAATAAACCTTGGTTATTTATTTTTAAAGGCACTAAATTGATTTGGTGGTGTTAATAGGTCAAGGAAGGGCAAGTAAGAATTTGAATGGATGAAAAATCTAAAAAAATAAATGATTTATAAAAGAAACAATAGTTATTTTTAAAACTGGAATTGGGTTCACGGTTTTGCCCAATTCCTGAAAACTCACTCATTCTTCCATAAAAACATTGGAAACCCCCAAAAGAAAAAATGAATAGAAATTAAATTAAATTTACCTTTAAAATAATTCATTTATGTGACAGTTGGACACTAAAATCCTTCAGGTTGTTGTTCTCCTCCCTTTATACCAGCTGTTGATACACCGGGTGACCTGAATGGTGAGTGGAGCATTGGAGGAGGGAATTCCCCAAAGAGTGGGCTCCTAGGAATAGAACCTTTTACATCACCGAACACCATTTTTATTCCCCCAAGATTCAATATTTTATTTTTTCACAATATTATTACTAGAATTTTATTTTTTTAATTATGTCTAATAGGAACTATTTTTCTTCATAACATGAATCATGGGAATTATTTTGTTGAAAACATAAATTGTTTCGATTATATTTGATTACAATACCATGCTTGGGTATGAGTTTTGGTCACAATATGAATAATAGGAATTTTTTCATAATAATAGGAGGCATAATTTTTTTCATTCAAATTATAAAAATATGCAATTTTTTGTATAATATGAAGGATAATAACATTTTTTACTTAAAACATGATGCATTGAAATTTGATTTGATCATAACATATAACATGGGAATTTGGTTTATTTAAAAAAAACTATGGGAATTTTTTTTGTTCATTTAACAGTGTATCATCATTTTATTTTTTCACATCATTTAGTGTATGAATTTTTTTTCACAACACAGTGAATTTTAACATTGATTGTGCACAATATATTAAGGGGTTTTTCTCACACCATGTTCTATGGGAATGTTTTCTAATAAAATCTTGATTCATATGAGTTTATCTTGTTTACAACATTATTCATGGTAATTTGTTCCACAAAATAAAGAGATAAAAATATTATATTAATGATGATATAATTTCCAAATGAGAGTGTGTTTTTAAATTTTAGTTTTATATAATGAATCATGGGAACTCGTTATTTTGAATCCTAATTCATGTTGTTAAGCATTGTGTCTCAGGTTTATTATCTACTTATCTTTCAATCATAATCCATATTATGTTTTGTTTATTAATATTTTATGTCCTTATATAATTTTTTTTGAAATAAATACTATTATTACATGATAATTTAATATTTCCTTCCACTTATATTATTGTATTTTCATGTGAATATTAACTAACCCTTTATAACATCATGATAAGTCTTCCTTTCCTAGGTGTTTGAGCATAACCCTTTCTTATGTATTCGATCCCAAGGATATAAAAATGAGTATAACATAAATGAATTCATGATGCGGATAATGTGTGTTTTAAATATCAAAACATCTTTACAAATTTCATTAAATAAGGTAACCATGTAACCGGTCACAAAAAAGGAATCATCTTTTCATGGGGTTAATGAAATTTTGTGATAATTAATATTTACCAAAAAGAAATGATGTTGATGAAATATATTTCTATTATTGGTCAATATTTTTTATAAATAAATCATCTACCATGAGAATATATATCTCAATATTATGGTTGGTAAAATATGTAATGTTATTATGGATGTTTATTATCTTAATGTTGATGGTGATTAACCCTAGTCATTAATTTGGATCAATATATAGTAATAGAAATTAAATAATATAGAGGGGAATAAATTCAAAGAAACATTAATTGACGAATAAATTCATTATGAGATGAAATTTAATATGAATATGGAACTTCTAAATCTATGTAAATATATATGAGGAAATTATTCTGATTATGAAATTAACATATCATTATGTATATTATGTACTAAAAATAAAGATTAATATTAAACATTTTATTGATAAGTTGATTCATAATCATTGAATATAATTAGTCTTTCAAATATTTTAGTATATGTGGATATTGTATCATGTTCCATCAATATAGAGATTTAATTCTAAAAAACATATAATTTCCATTTAAAATAAAATAAAAAATGTGAGTGGCTTGGAAATTTGAAAAAAATACAAAATAAAGGAATATGGTTCGTGATTAATTCTCTAACTTTAATAAATATGAAATGAAACATAATTGAACATTATTTTTTTGGATTACAAGTTTCATTAAACTATATTGAGAATAAACATTAGTATAATTCTTAAATGAGAAAGAAATAAACATCCAATATTCAATGTCTCATCACTATGTTAATGGGGTTCTATTTTAATTAACTACCACAGAATCAAGATAATTTTATTCAAAAAATTCAATGGGGTGTGGAAAATAATATAAAATCCAAAAATAAATGGTAGAAAATTTTATATATAATATAGAACCTATTTAGATAGTATCCTCAAAAATATATAA
Source organism: Viscum album (assembly GCA_963277665.1). Classification (NCBI taxonomy): domain Eukaryota; kingdom Viridiplantae; phylum Streptophyta; class Magnoliopsida; order Santalales; family Viscaceae; genus Viscum; species Viscum album. The sequence continues at coordinate 1,551,835,751 of OY728134.1, forward strand.
CTTGTTATTTAATTATAGATATTTAAACTATGTTCTATATTTCTTATTCTCTATAAAAATTAGACATTTTTGTGGAACCTAAAAATAATAGCTTTCAATCAATACTAATAGTGGAAATCATATTAAAATAAGGATATGTCACATAGTTTCAATAATGAAAAATATAAATTTTTTATTTTCAAAAGTTAAAATTATACCTATGGTTGTAATTAATATAATAACCGATATAGATTATCGTTAAAATAATAATATGAAAATTTGTTTCTAAGAGATTGTGATTATAATTTCCAAATGATATATGGAATTAATTAACATTATGGGTACTATTTTATCTGAATAATTTTGAGATATATCTCTAGTATCTCTAATTAATTTAATTCATAGTGAAAAGGGGAATAAAACTTCCCTGAATACGAAAGGTATCCTTATAACAAAATATAAAAATGTTGTAAATAAATATAATGATATAATCCTTGATGAACTACTTGGACATCCAACTATGTGCATGGTTGATTTTCTCTTTCATGTTATACCTTATTAGAAATGTATATCTAATAATATATATTTTATTTGATATAGTGAAATAAGTGGGAATGAAGGATCAAGTAGAATAGATATCTTATAATGGATTTTTGTAATGAAATATTTCCCCATAAAGAGCCCATATTTTTTATAAAAATATTTTCTATGAGTTTTTTATTTATTAAAGGGGAATTATTTCCATTAATATTATGAACATGTATAATCTTCCCCATATTTAGAAATTAATTGATAAACATAAAGGGTATCAATATTTTTTTTATTCTTCACAATTGTATCATTAACATCAAATACGGATGGGATATTTTCTAATGAAAACATTTATTTTGAGGTATAGACATTACACATTTACATTAGTAACATTTTAATTAAAAAATCAACCTCTATTTTTATGGATCTAATGAATTTACTATTTATGTATTTTCGAGATAATTTTCTTATGGTACTTACGGATTGTATCTTGTTATACACTATAATCTATTTTGAGTATTATATGCATTTTTACCTTATATCTTATACTCTAAGGCAATAAATGTTATATGGAATAATTAAAAAATTAAAATCATGAATTGATAAGTTTCTTTTTATAAATATAATGTTCATAAAGACAGATGAATAGATGTTCCTTAATAGATAAAGGTAGTAATGGAAGTCCTCCAATGAATATAATTGTGGTATTTAGTTTCCTTGGATGAGAATGTTTTAATATAAAGGTCTTAGATGTTCTCTTTTATAGATTGATATATTTATTTCGCACGAATCAAGGAAGTAAAAGATTCATGAATTTAGTAAACCAACAAATAATATTCAGATGGAATCCAAAATAAACATACTTAAGATATAGTGTCAATACCATTATGATTAATTATTTAAAATAACTATAGATATAAAAGTATGAAATTTATCTTCTCTTCAAGGAATATAAATACTAGGAAGGGGTAATATTCAAAACTACATATAGATTTTTATTTATTAATGCATTATACCTTATTTAGGAAAATAATGTTTTTGATTCATTTTCTAGTAATGATCTGATATTTTTAACTAAACTGATGATATTCAAATATAATATAATCAATTAGTTAATAATCTTTCATTGTGTAGTAAATATTTAAGGGGAAAAATCACATATATTCAAACCAATTTACAATCCATCATAATATCTGAATATGTATTCTGAATCTAGGAAAGAGGCTATTTGTTTCCTTCATCTGAAATATAGAAAGACAATTATTAAATGAACCTTATAGCTAAAATTTATCTATAAACTCTGGTAGCAATAAAATATTTCATGATTCATGGGAAAATATTTATAGTCATATGAAATGGGAAATTTCATAAAATGTGTAAATATTCATAGTTTTTAACTATTTAATAGATGATAGTGAATATCACAATTAAGTCATGCAACCTCTACATTTCTCTTTTTGGAAATGAGATGAATTTACAATTTACATTTAAACTAGATAGAAAATGAATCTATGAATAAATATTGTAATATGAATTATTAATTATCACCTTACTAATTCTATAGATTTTATAATTATAATGTATAATTAACATCTTGAGAACATCATGAATAAATATATTAATGAAGTTGTTAGAAATCATGGGACAACTCTTCCAATTGTATCCTCTCATGATCAATAGTTTCTAAAAATATATAGATGAATCTTTTGAAATATATGGATAATAAGAAAATTTGTAGAACTTCATATTATCCACAAATAGATTGGATGTGTGGAATGATTGTTTAGGAATTAGATGATTTGATTAAGTAATTATCTACTGCCTTTGAGAGATTGTGAGAAAAATATTTACCATTAATGGATTATTTATGTAGTCATTTTTTTCATTCATGAATTAAAATAAAACCATATGAATCATTCTATAGTAAGAGGTGATATTATCAAACATGTTGGGGTTAATGTGTTGAACAAGATATTAAAGAACAATTTATTGTAGATGAGAAAATAGTAAATGTGAATGTTATTCTGATTCATATTATGGTATACCAATGTGTACAAAAACATTTCTCATTAACGTAATTATGGATTTATAATTTCATGCATGTGATCATGTTGTCATGAATGGATCTCCATGAAATGTTGTTATAAGGCTTCAAAAAAAGAAAACTATATCCTAAATACATATGGACTTTTGAGATATTAAAATGAATTGGAGTAGTGAAATACTATTTTGAAATTCAACCAAAAGTCATTAATGATCATGATTTCTTCCATATATAAATATTGAGCATGTATATTCTAAACCCAACACATTCTCTCACTATTGTAGAAATATAAATATAAACAAATTTATCTTACATTGAAGAGACTATCTAGATACTTCACATAAGAGAATAAGTGTTTGAGAAAATGCAATTTTGGTTGGTAAACATGCTTTGAAAAAACGTAAGATAGAGGAGGAAACATGGAAGTCAAAAGAAAGTATAATGAATAACTACCCACATATTCTAATGATGTGATATTCCTAAAATTTCAAGGGTGAAATATTGGGGGGCAGAATACAACACAAAATAATCAACAACAATAAATAATTTCTTCATTATAATAAAACATTATAATAATTAAAAATGTTTATTTTCTTAATATTAATTCAGTCTAAATTAAAATTTATTATAAAATGAATTTCATGAAATTAGTACCATTTCTGAATTAATAACATTAAAATTATTCTAGGTTTATCATTGATTATTTTTATAAATAGATTTTTTTCTAAATAAGTGAAAATACAAATTTTTTAAAAAAATATGATTTTATCAAAATATAATGATAAAAAATAACCTCATTAATTTTGAAAACATTTTTTAATAAAAAAAATATATAGTCAAGATGCAATAAAATGTATAAAAAATATAAATTTAAAAATAAAAATATATTACATTCATTTGGAATCTTAGTAATGATGTTTTAAATATAGACCTATTTTTGTTCATATATTTCAGTAATGTGTTTAGATGTTTCATTTTATAATTATTTTCTTATTAACAAAAAATAAGTCTTATTTTTTACGTATTACAATTATTTATATTTGAATAAATATTTTTAAAAAAAATTATATAAATTCACTTTAACATTTAAAATAATATTTTTTTGAAAATGGGATTTTATGGGTTTAATCACATGTATTAAACTTATTATATGCCACTTTTTATTTTAAAATTTTAAAAAATTTCTTCCAAATTTTTAATCATTATTTTAATTAATATGGTATATAATGAAATTTATTTTTCTCATAATAATTATCCCAATATTAAAATATATACGAAGATTAATACTCTTATGGTTTTAGTATTGTTTAAAATAAGAGATAGAAGTAAAAAATGAAACATAAACTTGTACAAATATTATCAGATGTATATATTTTTTCCTTATCATGACATACGATTGAAAATATATTTATTTCATTCCACATTTAAGTTCTAATGAATTTATATTACTCTTATAATTTAAGTAATTATTTTTGTTCCCTCCCTTAATATATCAATTGGAACATCTTCATCTCCCTTATTAACTGGAATTAAAAACTCTATCTTTTTACTTTTATTACACAAAAACCAATCAAGATTTATTCCTATCATTCATGAGTATCTGGACCTCTATTTAAACCATATATGAAGGCATAATTTTTATAAAAATTATTTATCACATGGATGTCGTAAAAGCCTTTACAATCTCTTAGATAGTCTATTTATTATTCTTATATTTATTATAAATTATGTGAATTTACACTATCATAATTACACTAATATAATAAATTTACTATGTTCTTATTATTTTTATGGATGATGAATTTTCCACCACCATTCTTTCTAATGGAATATAAATGTATCATTGGTTCATAGGTATGGACTACCACCCCAATATAATGAAAAGATTCATATGAAATAACCATAATTAGTGATTCATTTTTATAATAGAGTTAATTTTTAAATATGATATATATGATATATTTATGTTTCTTGAACTATATTAACTTATTTACCTTCATAACTTCATATCCTTTCGGAAATGAAACTTTTTCTCGTGCATATGTGTGGACCACCACGTTCACAAAGTGATGTTATTTATTTTTTATAGATGATTTAAATTATGGTTTATAAGTACATATTTTAGGAATATATATTATTCTTATGTTATAATAAATATTTTATAATTCAAATTATTATTATATTCATTTTTTCATCTATCAAAAGTGAAAACATCACTCATGCATAAGAATGAACAACCATCCCAATGAAGTGATGTTATTCATTTTTCATCGCCACAGTATATTAATTGTTATAAAAATTTCTATAATTATTTAATATGAATATTATTACATGATTAAGTTCCTAATGATGATGTCACTATTATCAATTTCTAAGGACCGAATATACCAAACCAAAATTTACATGTAAAATGAAAGAGTTGAAACTCAGAAATGACTATTTAGATAAATTTTTTTTAATGGAAAGGAATTTAAAATTTATAATTAGATTATGTATGATATTAAGTGTATTTAAATGGTTCTTTTATAGATTTTTATACTAATAAATGTATTATATAGGTGGAAAAGAGAAAATATGAATCACTTTTGAAATTTGGTAAAGATTTATTTACCAATATCATCCTCATTCGTTATTTTATACATTTATGATTCTTCATTAGAATTATATGAAACATATCTCAATGAGAAGAAATTGATAAAAACCACACATATACATTTAGATATATTTTATTAAAAACCCATTAAATTTATAAATTGAAATATATAATAATATCCATTAAAATTCATGAAAAAATATGAAATAAATTAATCCATGGAAATGTGTAAAAAATAAAATATGTCATGAATATGGATTTAGTATCGAAGAAATAATATTGAGATAATAAACTCATTATATTGGTTCTTTATTCACTTTTTGTGTGTTCCTGAATACCATAAAAATATATGAATTCTCATTAAATATATGTTTCCATTATTTTAATCTATATTTTATTTTCTAATGTCAATTTATTATGATGATTTTTTCATTTATTATATAGCTAGTTCTTATATTGGTTACATGGTGTGGTTGATAAATTTCTCTAAACACTAGTGGTATTTTTTTTCCATGATCAACATAGTTAAAAATTGACTCCATAATCTCAATTATAATAGCATTTTATGACTTTAATTGTTATAATATCTCAATACTAAAAAGGATTCATAAGTTATCTAAATATATACTCATATTGATAGATACACATTTTATGGTTGAAATAATTTTGATAAATTTACTATGATTTTTTTTTCAATATCATGTAAATAGTGAAAAATAAAATCTGTGAATAATAATAATAATAATGTCATTAATAATATATGTTAAACATAAATATTTTTATTAAGTCATAAATCATTGATGGAAAATAAATTTCTTCATTTAGGTGGAAAATAACAACAATATCCATTTTCATAGAATATAACATAAAATGAAAAACATTTATCAATTTAAAATAACAATCTTGTTATAAATATTATTTTATAGACAAAATTATCGTTTATTTCAAACAATGAATGGTAGTGATGTAATATAGAACACATAATTCATACTAAATGTATAATATTGTATACATTATGACATTTTTCTTATTCAAATGGATTTGGATGAAGGTGGGAAATGGATATCAAATTATAATAATATAATTTCATTATGTTAAAATATTTATTATACAATAATTTCTTGATTAATAAATTTTTAATTTAGTATAAGTAGAAAAGAAATATGAGATATTAGTTGAAATAATTATGTCTCCCTTTGGTTATTCTCTATTGGGTAAAACCTTAAGTATACTTATGAGGGTCATTTGGATATAACAAGGATTCCTGGATGTTGGGATAGTTTTGAAAAAATTAAATTTCTAGATTTTTGGAAAATATAATGGTTTTGAATGAGTAGGAAAATGGTGTAGAAATTAGAAGTTCTTATAAGTCAGGTGAGTGATATTTATAAAGTAATATTTAACATTAATAAATTATTCAATGAAACTAGATTCCACAATTTACAATACTATCATAGTAAAGGGTAATGGTCAAGAATTAATCATTCAATTATTTGAAAACAATTTTTCTAATATGATTTTTCAACCTTTTACTCTTTAATTTTTAACAATTACCATTTTATATTCATCCAGGTTGATTATATTTTTACGAAATCTATTTATTCATAATAATTAAAAATAAATATCGTATAATTAAATAATTATACCCCAATGATTATAAATTTGAAATCAATTTTATTAAAATAATTTTTTTATTTTATAATAACAAATATATAATATATTATAAATAGATTTTTATTATAAACACAATATTAATCATGAAAATATTTATTGGGATAAATTTATGAATGTTGTTGATTTTCAAGACATTAATATTAATAATGTTAAATAAATGAGGGTTATGTGGATGTTAGATCTAAAAAATTCCAAATTATTTCAGGTGAATGTATAATTTAAATAAAAATATAAAAAATTATTTCAACCAAAATAATTGATCTTTTATGTTTCACAATGATAAACATTAGTTTTCTAGATTTCAAATATTATTTTAAATGTATCATATTTAAATAATTAATAAATTAATGTGAATAATTTTTTAATTGATCGTAAGGAAAACAATATTAGAAATTTATAAGAAATATAGTATTATAAAGAAATTAGTAATTACAATTTACCAAAAAATCATTTATTTTAAAAAATCCAAATATTTTACTCGATTTTTGACATGATAAATCGAAAAATTAAGTAAATTTAAAAAAATAATAATTTAAACTAATTTAAATATGTTATTGAGTAATGGTAATGGTATTTTGAAACATAAGATGGTTATTCTATAAATATTATTCCTTTATATTCCCAATAATTTTATATAAAAATAAAATATTAAATATTAAATAAATAATTATAATATTGTTATTTCTAATTAAATTAACCATAAAGATATGTAAATATATATATGGGTGTGTGTGTGTGTGTATGACATATTAAAAAGATAATATCTATTAGAATTCAAGGTTACTGATTCTGCAATCATAGATCTCACGTAATTTTCAATCATATTTTACTTCCCTCGCATAATGTTTGTGTAATATATAAATTTTTAGAATATATATTGGGTTTTTTCTAGGTAAATATATATTTAATATTCCTATATTCCATTCATTGAAGGCTAATCATCATATAAAATACTCCTTCTTCTAAATGTAATTTATTTCTATTTTGATTACTTCGTTTCTTCCGTTTATAATAACCTAGTTAACAAACAAATTATAATGGAAATATTGAAAATATAATTTTTAGTTTTAGTACAATTTAATTTACATAATAATCTATTGAACGTGTTATTTTTTAATTGGGAATTTGTAATTTAAAATTATGGAGTTTTAAATTATCCTCTTTAAATAAATTATGTCCTCAAAATCGTAGTTATTACATGGTAATAAGGATAATTAATCATATTTAAATTATAATAATACCCACAAAATATATTGATAAAGGTGGTGACTAACTTTATAAATTCTTAATGGAAAGGAAACTCATAATTTCAATAAATATTTTTCATTACTGCCCCATTTTTTCATGTAAACATCTTTCTCTTTTTCCTCATTTTCTATAGATAATGCATCTTATAGTTCATATAATTCATTCTCTATGTAATGTATTCACACATTTTTACTTGTAGATAATTGAATATACTTTTCTTCATAATATGTGAAACATGACTATCCATTAGACTACAATGTTATCTTATTCATTATTTTGTGGAATGAAAATATTGTCACAACATTATTCATAATTCATGATATCATATTTGGAATAATCACAATATTTCACAAAACAATTCTTATCCATTTAGGTTATTTTATAAAAAAATTTATCATCTCATTATCAGTGTTTTTTTTACTCATTGATTTTAGTATCCATTTATTAGATCTCATCAGTGGTTGTTTTTAGTGATTTTCTATACAGTTGTGAACATTTATAGGATGTTCATGGTTTTCACATGGTCTGAGCATAGTTTTTTAAAGATTTAGACCTATAATTAATGGGGTCACATGGTTTGTATATGATTACACTAAGTGTTAATACGAACTATAAAACACTTACGTGGTATCTATTTTGGGCACACGGTTAGGAAAACTTTTAGTATTAACCCTCTAACCTACATAGTAAACCATTTTAATGGTAATTAAAATCATATAATTTTGTAATTTTTTTCTATAATCCACTCTATTTAATCCCAATTACCTATTACTCGATCATAAACTGATCCTTATGATTATAGGATACCTTCGGATGCCTTTTGGCATTTTAAACCTCATTTCATGGATGATTGATGCACCGATAAATATATTGATGCTCTTTTGATGAGTTATTTTATTCATGATCGTTGATCAATCTTATTTTTTTATTACTTCTTCCTATTGGATATAATGACATTTTATGTTTTAGATCTTGGTTGATTCACATGGAATTATAGATCTTTTATCTCATCACTCCTATCAGGTTTCCTAGTATATGAATTGGCGATCACCATCAAAGAAGATACATCTATGATTTTTTGTGGTTGGATTCCAAATTTTCCAAATGATTATTTCTTATATTTTTATTTTCATTATAATTTATTACTGTTAAAAAATTAATATATATTTGTTTCATGATTTTTAAAACTTATGAAATGAATGGTGTCCTTAAAATTCTTTTTAATGGGATTTTTTGACCCGAATCACATTCAATTGAACATTGAATAAATATATTTTCAATATTCATGGACTTTCTCTGATTTTTTTGAATTTTCTAATTCCATTTTTGTATTTATTTATTTTCAAATTACATTACAATGCTGTTTTGATGGAATTTAGGGCATTTTCCATGTTTTTCATTGAAATGTGAAATTTCGTGATTTTAATGCAATGAGTGAAATTTGTAATTTCTTAATTAGTTTAAAATGAAAGACATTTTCACATGAAAAATAATCATATTTGATTTATTTTACCGTTTTTTTAATGTGTGACATTTATTTATTTGAACTAAATTATTTATTCACATGGAAAGATGGTGTAAACCAATATTTAGAAATGTATTCAAACAATTTAGAATTATAATACTTCTTATGAATGATTGATTGTTTCTTTAAGAAAAATTACATTTTTAAATAATTCTTTGGAATTATTATGATGATTCTAGAATGGATGTGGGTATGATTAACCTTTACAATGATTAATTTTATAAATTATTTTGAATTTAAATTGGTTATGCTTGATGGAATGATTGAAAATTTATGATGGACCCTCTTATAAAAATCACTTAATGTAACATTATTGATTCTTATACATTCCATTATTGGGTACTGAAAGTGAAATTATTTACTTTGATATAGTTTGGGGGTGAGAATGAGTTATGCTTTGTGGGCTTGTTCCCATGATTGATACTAAAAAGGATCCCTGTTGTGATTCTAATAACATGATTATTTCACTCAACTATTTTGACTAGTCATGGGAACCTAGATATGTATATAGTATGACCTATATATATTCTCTACTACATTAATAAAACCATTCTATTTGGTCCTTAGAGAATGTGGTGGGTTATAGTTATGGACATGTAGCCAGGAAAGCAGGTGTGCATGGATATAGTTTTCTTGAGATATGGGAGACTATATTCAAGGCAAAAAATTATTTATGTAAAAATATGATTGTATATTATATGGTGGAATCACTATAACACCTATTTTGTACCTATTACATCCATATCCTTGATCTCGATTCATGATAGTGTTCATTATCACTATTTGTAACCATTTTTTCTTTCTTAAATAATTTATTATTATTTTAAACTTTAACAATTGTGAATTTAATCTAATTTATCTATATATATCAGTTTAATATTCCCATATTATCTTGTTTGTCTAACCTTATCTAGTGAAATGGTATTCTAATAATTTCAAGAAAATATTTAGTATTTAAATTGTGAAATGTCAAGTTTTTTTAGCTTTAATTTGAAATATGAATTTTAATTTTTAGTAACTATATTTTTTTAACTAATCTTCATAATCACTTATTTGTACTACTATTTTAGAAATATTCAATTACTTAATGATTTAACTACGTGGATTCTTTGGTTTTATCCAAAAGTTCTCTTTAGATCACACCCTACATGTACATTTTGGGGTTTTTAACCGTTACTGATCTTATAAAAGGTGTTCATGATTTCTTATTCCTCTTTTGGTTTATTTTTGGGAGACCTAGGGTGGGTTACATGGGATATGGGGGGTGTTCTTGGAATATTATAAGGTGGGTGTTGGTTTTTATGTTTTCTTTCACTTTTATTAGTGTCTCTTTTAATATTGATAACATTATATTCATTTATAAATATAAAAAGGTATCCAAAATTTACTCAATCCATGTAATTTTTTATTCTAAAAATCAATCCCAATGGTGTTTAATTAATACATGGTTTCTTTTCACTGAATAAGGGAAATTTGAAATGCTCTTTGGGTGAGTGGAAAATCGTCAAGGGTATTGGTTTAGTTGGTATCCCAGTTTGGCTCATTATAAATAGTGTAACTGGCTGGTTTTCCCATAAAGGTAAGTACATTACTTTTAAATCCGTTATCTTATTTACAGTGAGTCGTGGTAGAAAGGAGATTATTAATGTTTCAAGAATCAAGAGTTAATTCCTAAGAAGGTGATTGATCGCCACCCCTTAATGATGATACCTCAATTACCATGGATTTTTGGGAATTGAGTCTTACATTTGAGTTATTGGTTTTTATGTGAAATATTAGATTTAGATTATAATTGAGATTATCAATTTTTAAATCTATTTATTGTTTTTCGATGGAATGGAAATATGACCACAGTCGAACTATGCCTTAATGTTCTATGAAAATATTATATCTTGGTCTGACTATTGTTGAAGAAAATCAATTAACTATTGTAAGATTGGTGTTTAGATTAATAACCCACGTATTGTTCTACTATATACCATATATGGAACCTTGTTTGTATGATTCCAGAATACTTCACATGAGTTATATTAGTTAGGAGAGTTATGGATATTGTGTGTTCTATTATCTTATGTAGATGTTTTGAATTTAATCCCTTTTTATTATTTTAAATACTTTAGGAAAACAAAATATGATTGTTATACCATGATTTGATGATTTATTTGATAGTTATTTTTAATTTCCTTTATGTGTGTTTTGAGGAATTATTTGAGTTGGAAAATTTATCTATAAGAATATTATGTATTATGATAAAAAAAATTATTTAGAAGATTTATTTGATTGTAATGTATTTAAATTTATATAGATTGATAATTACAAATTTTGGGAAATGATTTTGAAAACAAGAAATAATTTATATTTTCTACTATAGGGTTTCTGAAACATATAACAATTTAAATCATGATTTATTATCTTGAATTGTATGATTAATGTTTTATATATGATGAGATATTTTGTGTTTAGAAATAAATGATGCCATGATAAAGTTGTTTGTTTATAGTTTGAATGTTGTGGGCATGTTTTTACTGTTATGTCTCAGTTGATTTTTCATCGGTTTATTTGGTTTAGAAATGTATCCCTAAAATTATTTCAAGAATTAATAAAATTTTCTCCATTGGTTCAGTCCTTGGGGTAGTTCTTATTATTTTTAAGATGTGGTGTCTAATATTTTCTACTCTACCAGTCTCCATACTCATTGGTGGATCCAAAGACCTTGTAGACGTTGAACCCCATCCATGAATTCCTGTATTTTCATACACCTTATTATGATATTGAACAAGGTTATATTGAGTGGTGGGATGTTCTTATTCCCTAAATCATATATAAATTAATGTCTTGGGAATTAATCATGTCAATCCTCATTAAATTCTAGTATCCTAAGGAATTGAAGAAGTTTAAAAATTCTAGATTCCTGTTATTTATTCCTGATGAGTTATAGATTGTGGTCTATTTTGCGAAATTCTCTTGCTTATTGTGTTTCATACCTTAGATTTTTTTAGGATTCCAGTAAGACTATCTATTAAATAATACCCGTTAACTCATACCTCTTATCCGTCATGCCTATGGATTGTCTAATATCAATTTAGAGAATACTCATTAAGGCTTTCTCAGTTTATGTATTGATAGGAAAACAATAAGAATGGATAAATTCCTTAGTCATTCTTGAAAAAGGTTAGTATCCTCAGGAAACTAAGGGGACCACCATGTGATTCCATAATAGATCAGCTTTTATTTCTATGAATTTTTTGTTAAAATAACCAATGATTTGATTATTATGTTTCCATTTTGGTCATCGTTAGAAGTTTTGTATCTTCTTAGATAGAAAATGGATGCTTTGGCCTATAATATCATATCTGAATGGTGGGAAACCAGATTCTCCATTATAATAGGTATTTATCTATAGGCCTTTGAGTGAATCTTTTGATGGAGTGGAGGATCTTTTGGTTATTAGAGGTTAGTTTCCAGATGAGGTTAATGTTGATCAATCTTGTTGTTTCATACATAGAAGTAGAAACTGTTTGAGTGTTTCATTTTTATGGATTGTCTATTTTTGAAACCATCAGTTTTTAGATCATAATGGATGGTGTCCTATGGAACATTTTTTGTGCCATCCATGGTGAGTTGATGTAATAATGGTTTTTTATTGAGATATTGATTGTTGTTCCTTTGTGTGATCTTGTTTTGAATTTGTGGTTAGATCTCAATTGTGTCTTAATGAATAATCTTCCTTATGAGAGTATAGTTCCCTACTATCATATGACATATATTTTTTTACCACATTATAGTTAGAAAAATATATTTAGTACAAATATACTAATATAATTAGTAATATGTGTATTTTAATTATTCTAGGTACCTAGTTGTACAGTAATTTGATTTGATGTTATCGTGGAGGTATGAAGATCAGTGTTGATAATCCTATGTTACCATCTGGTACTTACTTATGGTTTAAATCTATGCATATTCTATAACATTCTTGTGGATTCTAAATCTTATATGTTTTCTTTAATAAGTGGTTCAAGTTCCTTCTTTGGTTCTAAGGAATGTGATTTTCTTATGCCACACCATTTTTGTGGATATTAAAATGTTTGGGGGCCAATTCTTGGACTCAAGTCCTCTTCTAGATTCAAAACATGTGATGACATTGGTGTTTTTATAATGGTGATGAGTGTGTGTTTTTAAACATTGGTTCAAAATAACTTTTATACCATGGATCTTCCACCTTAAACATTGAGTAATAGATTACTTCATAGGTCATTATGTTCTACCTATCAGACCAGATACTTTTTGGGGATAAAAGTTCTTTTGGTAGTTATTTTGTAACATCTCATTTAGAACATTTGATGTGATTTTACTGATTTATTTGAGTACCCAATGATTTTATATCATCCCAATATTTTTTGAGGTTTTTTTCAATTATGAATATTTCTGGTACTGTACAAATGTTTCACACAATTTGAGTATGATTTGACAATTTGTACAAACTGGATAGATGGGGGCCGCATCATTTATGCATGGCTAACTAAGTATTTATCTAAACATTAAAACACATCCAGGGGATCTATTATAGGTTAATATATAGGTCCATGGTTATTAATAATTATGTAACATATCTAGGAAACTATTTGAATGGGAATTAAATTCCCCATAAAATGTATTCAAATTAACCAAAACGACATAATTAGTCCCAAACTCCTCCCACTCAATTATTCTCTGACTTTTATTCTTTTGGGATCCCTTCAGAGTTATTTTTTCTCTCAAAACCTCATTTAATATAGGATCAAATGTCCATTCTAGGATATGACCATCTTTTAGTGATTTTTATTTTTCTTAATCTTCTATATATGTTATTCACTTGATTCCATCTTCTTAAAGGTTATTATGGCCTTGTGTTTTTTTTAATATTGGTTGTCAAATATGGAATTGTAGATCTAGTATCTCTTATCTACTATCTATATATCTTTTCATAGAATTGGTGATAACCAACAAATGATAATCATCTCAGATTCATTGTTGTTGGATTAAAATATTTTATGTTAAGTATCTATTGCTCTGCTTCATTTTTTAATGCATTGTTTAAATATAAATTAATAGATATGTGTTTATTAACTTCTAACACCTATTCCAAGAAATATTTCCATGAATTTACATATAAAATATTTTATGATGATAATCTATTTCAATTAAAATTTGAATTAATTTATTGGATATAATATTGATATTTCTCAATTTTTTTTGTTTTTTAATTCCATGTTTTTCAATATATTTTCAATGAACAATTAAATGATGTTTCACAGGAATTGAGAATTTGTGCAAGGTATTGATTTCTAATGTAAGATTCCTTGGTTTTAATGAAATGAGAAAACTATTTTATCTTTCTTAAAAAGATTCAAATTGATGAATTTATGAAATTATCAAGAACCATATTTGATTTATTTTACCATTTGTTGAAGTGGGTGTTCATTGGTTATTTGAATGAAATTAATTATTCATATAGAAAGAGCGTGTAATCCCTTATTTAAAAATTTATTCCACCAATATAAAATTACACTAATTAATTGGAATTCATTATAGATTATTTGAAAACATAATCAGTTTAAAGGAACTTTTGGTATTATATGATTATTAGTGATAGGAAGTGGTTAGAATTACACCTTTGAAAGTTGAATTGTATAAAATATTTTGAATTGATATTGATGATTCTTGACTACCTAGTTAAAACATTGTGATGTACCACTATTGTTATAATATCTTAATTTATCATCATTGATTTTCATTCATCCCATTTTTTATGGAAAAAATAATTATTTTCATTCAGAGAGTTCAGGGGTGACAGTGAGATGTTATTTGGGGAAAATTCCCTTAATTGATACTAATAGAGATCTTTAAAGTAATCCTCACAACATGATTATCCCATCCACCTCTTCTTAATAGTCATTGGAGTATCAATAGTCTGATTTGAAGACCTGCATATATGCTTCAATAGTGGTCTGACACCCTTTTTGTTGATCCATTGAGAATGTTAAGGGTTTAGGATATGGACCTATGCCCAGGAATGTGGGCATGCATGAAACTCATTTTAATGATACCCTTGAGAATTTTTTAGGCCTGATATTTAGTAATGTTTTAATTTGTTTAGGAATTTTTAGGTGGACTTACAATCATACCTAGGATTAACCCATTACAACCATATACATGATCATGATACATGAAAATATTCACTTTCATAAATTGGAAAAATATTTCCTTGCATAATTAATTTGATGTGATTATAAACCTTGACTCTATTATATTGAAAATTTTTCTCTTTTTATGTAAAGTTCATATTCTCATGTTTTCTTGATTATCTGAATGTAGTGTGTGAAATGGTTTTCAATTCTTCTGATGAAAATGTTTAATTTTAAAATGGTGAAAGTTCAGGTTTTTTGGGTTTTTATTGATAAATTTGTATTAAATGATAATAAAATTTCCTAAAATAATCCTCATAATATATTATTTTACCTCTTTTTTCAAATATTTGAATTACCATATGATGTAATAGAATATATATATTGGTGGAATACTACTTTACCCTTAAATTCACGCACTTTTTGAACATTTTACCGTTTTCATCCCTTTATATTATTGTAGAGGGTGGTCATTACTTTTTATTCACTTGTGGGTTCGTGCATGGGAGACCAATGGTGGGTGACTTGGGACGTTATTGGTGGTCATTGACCCCCATTGAAGAATTCTTCTTATTGTATTCCACTTTCTGTTTCCATAGTGTCTCCTAATACAATGATATGAATATATTCATTTATATATTTGATAATTTTTCTTCAGTGTACTCTATAATTCTAATAGTTTTAGGCTTAAATAATTCCAAACTATGTTCTATTTATTCCCAGGTTCTGGATGACAACCCATAGTGATTTGGAATGCTCGTTTAGTTTTTAGAAAATTGAATTAGTTATCAGTTTAGTTTGTATTCTAGGTTTTTTGTTACATAAAATCATTACATTCACTATTGAAAACATTTTTCTCCCTGCTTACACTGAGCATCAAATTTGTTTTGAATAAACTTATGGTTATTAGTGAGGATATGTAAATTGGGAAACATATATAATGTACACATACATGGAATGACTTAAAAATGATATAAATAATAAATCTAATGAATCTCTAAGATTCAATAAAGGTTACCGTGTTAAAATTCCTAAAAAGTTTCCTAAAAGTTGTATCAAGTATAGGGGTGTATTTCTTGGAGTGTTGTCTTAGTCCTACTAATTTTTCTTCGAGTGTAGATCAAGATGATTTTATAGCATAATCTTATAATTTTATAACCCCTTGGTGAATCTTTGAAAAAAATAAATCCCATTTTTATTATCTATAGGGGGATATATTTACTATCTCGCCACATACTACAAAAACTACCAAATATTTTGAAATTTTATATACATAATATTGCCCTTATATTTTTCTCTAACATTATCTCTCACTAATTTTAAAATATCATAAAATTTTCAATATGTCATATCATATCCAAAAATGGTTATCTATTCCTTTTATAATAATGATCATCCATAAAATATCATCACATTATGAAAAATAGATGTCCTCATTTATCATAAAATGATTACATCAAGGATCATAAATTTATATAATCTCTGACCATATTGAAAATATAATTTTGTATATTTAACTCAAAAAAGTTAAATTGTTTATATAAAATGTAACATTTGATACATTTCCCAAACCATTAATAATTAACATTATATGAAATAGTAAATACTATCTACTAATATAAATTGTGTCTTTCCCAGAAAATGGACATTTTTCTGCTATTCGTAGAGTTTATTAATTCAAAATAAATCATCATTTTCTCCCATATATTTTCCACACATGATTCTCCTTTAGAAATACACTATTTACTAATTTACTATATAATACTGGGAAATTGAAAAATAATAAGGGGTGATATCATATGTATTGTACTATAATAATCATTATAAGGCATGATATAGAGTAAATCATTTGGTACAATATGAATATCATGATATTATAAACAATAAAGAATATATCTAAACACATGTAATAATGGAATGAAAACACCAATAGAAAATGATTATGGATGATTTTGAATATGGATAAAACATAACAAATGTCAATATAAGAAAAATATATAGCATTGGGAATGAAAACATAACATATTACTTTTGTATAACAACTTTTGTGCCAAACCTTTTATCTCATAAGTTTGAAAAATTACCCAATTTATTTAGAGGATAAATTATTTATTATCCATATATCATATATTTGAAATCATATTTATATGTGAAATATTATATAGTGATCATAAAACCCAATTGAAAGAATATATTTTTAAATTAAATTCAAATAATGTCACATAGGGTAACATTCTTATATCCCATAATACTCTTGAAATGAAATTCTAATGGAACTTATGCTGTTATGAAAAGATATTATTATTTTTTCATGGTAATTAGATTTTAGTTAAGTAGATAAATCCTAATGTATTCAAAAAACATAAGAAATTTTATATTGTTACAGAAATAATTTCTACATCAAATGAATGTGTGTTCATCTTTATTAACAAAAATTTACCACCCCAATAGTTTGAAAATGGTACTTTTTTTCTTATAAGACATACAACACCTAGAATAAATAGACCAAAAAATATAATTCTGTAAGTAATACCATTATAACCCAAAAATCGAATTAGATGGAATAAATAGAAATATCAAAATTATGAAATATATATAAATTGCATACTCAAAATATTAAATATCAATTCATAGGAAACCGTGACTAATGTTTCAGTTTTGGTAATTTAATTCTTAAAAAAAATCAATAATAATGACATTTAATACTTTTTTACATAATTAAATTGTTATTCTATTGAAATTATAGAATTTTAATTTCATTGAATTTATATCATTATTTAAGCCAGAAAATCCAAATCTGCTGTTTATGAAATTTTGGGACATTTTCTAAAAGGATTGATTATTATGTGAATTCTGAAAAATTATTTTTTTAAGGTTTTCATTTATATTCATTAAAACAACTGAATATACTTTTAAATTTTATAATAAATTAAGATAATTATCATTTGGATGAAATTTATATAATTAATTTAATAATATTTTGTATTATATGTGAATTTGTGTATTAGTTATTTTCTTCACGTAAAAATTATTCCTCTATAAACATATTTTTTATGTATTTTTAATCATTTCTATTAAATTTGGTTTATTAATATTAAAATTATTAATTTTGTTAAAATAAAATTCAATTTATTTTTATATAATTTAAAATATATCCTAGTTTTATTTTTTTCTATTGAATTATAATTCCCCTTGAATAATAATATAGTACAATTTTTATGAAATACGGTATCTTTTATGATATTCCAATAATGTAAAATTGATATAAATATTTATTAAATATATATAATAAATAATATATTAAATATATTAAAATATTTTAGAAAACTAATTCAAAACAAAAAATTTGTATTTAATTTCAACAAAAATATGATCATCTTTCACAGTGGTGATGTAGTGCTTCTACGTCACATTGGAAAGTCCAATTATCTATCCTAATGATGATAATGGATAATTAAAAATACTTATTAATATTTTTTAACATATATTATTTATAAGGAATGATTTTTATTTTGTGTTTAAAAAATTATAATTTCTTATCAAAAAAATATTATCCAAATTCTAGTACAATGCTTTTACAATTCTTAGAAATTTAATATAACATATTAAATATTTTTTATTGATATATATCTAAGTGAAAATACAAATTGAATGAATATAAAATTTTCTTATGACGTTAATTTATTTATTTTTTAGGGGTTTAACTTATTTTTAATTATTATAGATGAATCAATTACCCTTGAATCTTATGCAACTCAGATACAATGATTACACAATGAGTAGAAAAAGAACGTAAATTATTTTAAAGGATCTAAAAGTAATATTTTATCTATGATTTATATTTTCCAATTATATTAATGTATATACCTATAAACTATTAATATTGATTTGATGTTTTACATTCAAATACATTTTTTTATTTGGTCATAAATTTCAAAATAAAGGAGTATTGTTAAAATTGTCCGTAATGATATTTTAGGTTAAATAGATAAATACTAAATGATTTAATAATACAAGAAATCATAATATATTCCATTTTAAAGGGATATTTGTTTTCTAATCATTATTGATCATCTTATGGTTTATTTTACCATGTATTTCATATTTATGACCTCTAAAGAGTGGAAAACATTTTTATCATTGTAATTATAGAAAATGTTCATGTGTCAATTAAACAAAGACACAAGGATAAAAGCACAATTTGAATTCCTAAAATATTATACGATGATAATATTAAGCTCCATTGTTATAGATTTATTATATTTTCAGAAATACCAACATTATAGGGTTTTTAGTGTAATGTTATAGAGGTAGTCCAAAGAAGAGGTATAACATTGAACTGGATGTTTTAGCATTGTTTTATTTTGTCTACGTAAATAAATTGTTTTCCCACCATGATAAAATAATAACCTTTTTATATTATATGTTCTTATATTTTTTTATGTTTGTGGAATAATTTCTATCTATATCCTATTTCATCAAATTGGAACTATAAACAAAGTTCATGTATATAGCGGACTAATACTTAATGAACCCGTGTAATTATATTTATTCACATCCTCAAATTAATGATTATAATAATGTATTTAATGAATATATATTATAGTAATAGAACATTTATCATTACTACAAGATAATATATCATCCACTTTCTTATATTTCTAAACAATTATCTATGATAATGTCTTTTATATTTGTATGTGGATTGTATCCCTCATGAAGAGATGCAATTTGTTTTTCATAACTACATCCCCAAGAAAAATTCACTTATTATTTACATTGAAATGTTTTATGAGAATACGAAGGAAGTGAACATGACTTTATGAGTAATAAATTTTTTATTTTAATAAAAAATTATTTTAAAAAGGGAAATAGTTTTTATGTATTCATGTAATAATGTGTTTCTTTCAGACTTTTTTTCTTCCCTTTTAAATTTATTCCCATATCCCATTTAAAAATGTATTTAACAAAGTATTATGGATGATTATGGACATTGATGAGTTAAATATTAGAGTTTTTAATATATATAATGAAAACAAAACTTGTTTTGTTTTAAAATATTTATGTTCTGAAAAAAATGATAATGAAAGGATGTGTCACCTTTTTAATGAAATATTTATATATAGATGCCATCATGGTTATATATTATTATTTTTTATTAAATGTAAAAATATAGAGACACTTCATTTTTTGGTTTTACATGATAGGATTTGAGAGTGATTGATGATTTGATTGATGATTTTTTATTACGTTGAGGTATTTTTTTCCTTTGGGTCTAACATGACTAATTATTTCAAAAGAATGTTGGTTCATGTTTTGGGATATAAGCATAAATTTATTAGATAAACATTCTAGTTAAAAAATAATTATATTTTGGTTATAGAATGTATTTTTTTTTGGATTTTTGAAGTATTGTTTCATAATATTATTGGTATTATATTAATATAGTTTTAGTAAAAGGTAAAATCCCAGAAGGGGGAATAAACTATATCATCCATAAATGTTATGTGGAATGAACACAAAAATGAAGTATGACAAGGGTACAACATCTTCCATAGGCTTATTTGATTTCCGGATAACATGACATTGTTTTTCTCAAAATAAAAAATAATTATTGATAAAAATAATGTTGACATTAAGGACATATATTTTATCATATAAGTAAAAATGTGACTGAAAATTTATTTACATATTATGCAAAAAATGTTTAAATTATTTTGTGAACTATATTACATTAATATCGAAAGAATATTGTGGGATTTTATTTTATGTATAAAGGATGATTTTTATTTTAAAAGAAATATCTAATTGTAATATAACTTAATGGTGATTTTGGTAAATTATTGAAATGATTATCACGTTAGAGATGATATATGATTAGGTTATATATATTTCGGTGCATATGAATTCACATGTGACTAATATTTGAGAGAGATAAATGTTAAAATAGTATTGGAAGAATACATGGAAAAATATGTATAAATTTTGGGTTTTGAACATAGATTGTTATATTTTTAAAATTTTATGATAAGTCATTTTTCGTATTAATGATGATTATATTTGAAACTTATTTCTAATGATTTACATATTAATGTTTTGTTAATTCATTTGAAAGATTATCCATTTTGAAATTTATATTTCCATAAAAAATGATTCTTTCAATGTAAAATGGAAGGATTACCATTTTATTAATCTTATGTATATCATTTTTCAATAATATGTTTATTTTAGTGCTTTTGGAGTTAAAAAAACCATTTCACTAATCATAAATTGAATAAAAAGCTGATATTGTTATGATAATTGGTGAAAAGATTAAATTATTCCTCTCATTTATATATATATCATTATTTTTAGTCTAGGTTATACAGGGACTCCTCTCAGGTATATATATATTTAATTATTTTTTCCCTCAATTTCTATATTTGCACTTCCTAATATTTGCATCTTTCATTAAAACCTAATATTTGTTATTCTATATGTGGTTCATATTTCCCATACATAGTTTTTAAGCGGATGTTTTCTTAATCATTCTAATAATACTGAATTCAAAAAGGTATTTTCAAATTCCCAACACTTGATTACTTAGCACATGATCAGATTATGAGGAAAAAATTATTATGGGGTGGGGGAAACAATGTAATACCCTAGGAAATTAAAAAGATATTTATTTTTGTTGGTATAAATGAAACACAATATCTATATTAATTGAACAAAAAAATATTATTATTCAAATCGTATCGTTGTACCTAGTCATTAAATTAATGTATATGAAACAAAATATAATCATTATTAAATATAAATAATATAATAATTAATATATAAATATACTAATGAATTAGAAATAATAACTCACTTTTTAGTAAGATTATTTATTACTGCAGAAATATGCACACCTAAAATTTATTTTATTAATTTTTATAATGGGTTTTTATAATTAATTCATTTATATTTTTGATATTTTATTTGATAAAAATGATATCTTTTTTCCATTAATTATTACAACTAAATGATCATTATAATTTATTTTTGGTATATGTCAATATTTGGGTGTGAAAACTTATATTTTTAAAAATATTTTTCTATGTTTTTTACAAAATTATATTAATTTTTTTAAAAAAATATAAAATTAATTTTTATAAAGTGAAAATAAATTTATCATTTATCATTTCAAATTTAAACTGATATAAATTTTTGACTATTTTATGAAGAGGTTAAATATCTTATGCATTGTAAAAAATTGCTTTTATGAAATACATTGAATTTTTCTTAACACAACGAAACGAATATAATATAAAAATTCACTAAACATATATAATAAATAATTTATTATAATATATTATGAATATAAAATGAAAACAAATCAATAAATTTATAATAATATTTATTTACTAAAAAAATGAAAATCATTTTTAGTGTCGACATAGTGCTTACACAAAAATAAAAATGTCAAATTCGATATCATATTGAAAATAATAGATATATAAATGACATTAAATTAATTTAATAGTAAATATTGTTTAAAAAAATTATTTTTTAATTATACTTTCATCATACTTAGTAATATAACAACAATCATATCCAAATAGTTTTTAATGCTTGCACATGTGTAGAAAAGTCTAACTAGAATATTAATTATGTTTTCTACGAATTAATATGACTAAATATACATATATTATGAAAATAAATTTTTTTTGTTTGATTTATTTTCTTAATTATTTTTTTAATTTAATTTCTTCTTTTAGTGATGATGTAATTACCTTAAATTTCTATGAAACATAAACACAACACATGTTTAAGTAGTAGAAAAATAAATTAATTGATTTTAGAACATATAAAGTAATTTTTTGGGTTTTTAATAGTGTCCAATTAATTATATAGATAAATATGACCTAATAAGAATGTTTTATAGGATTATATTTTATTTTATATTTTTTGGTGCATTCATGTCATAGTAAAACGAATAGTATTAACATTTAAATTAAATTTATATTATGGTAAATAATATTTTATTCAATTAATTATAATTCCTAAAATAAAAAAATTGTACAAGAGAATTAGATATGTTTTTAAATATAATCCACTGTCAACTAAATGGAATTTTTTTAATGAAATTAAATTTTGTGAACCTATAATATTAAAATAATTTTTTATCATCATAATTTTAAAAGGATTAACGGGAGGACAAAAAAGATATATGGTTAAAAAATAATCTAAATTTTACAAAATATTACTAGATGAGATAATTTAGACTGATAATCATCTTAATTATGAATATTTATATTTTGATCAATTTTACAATGAAAGGATAGTTATAAAAATTTTATAATATTTTTACTTTCAAGAGTTTCGCTCCTCTCACATTGTAGGGTCCTGAAAAATCCGCAATGGAGAATTCAACTCAAGGGAGATTCTACCCAATCCCCCCTCAATGGATTGGGAAAATGTTGAAAATACTCAAGGATGGTGAAGGACGAATTGGTCCACGAACCGGTCTAATGTCAATGACGCACGACCAGTTCCGTGAAGCATCCCTCCTCTGTAGACCGTCGTCGTTCACGGAATGGAGGTAGAGATCCAGTGTAGCCACAAAGCAGGGTAGGAGCCAAACCGGTTCACCATCACAAACTTCCCCAGCCGCGAGCCACATCAGCCGGTCCAAACTGCCTCCGCTGTGGTTCGAGAAATAGAGGCAGAACCATCTGCAACTGAGAAGCACTCCTCGAGTTCGTTTCGCGAGGGAGATGCGATCAGTGCCCACCGCGAGTCGCGGATTGACCATGTCAGTCGTTAACTGGGTTTTCGGTCATGGGCCTCCGCAAAAGGTGTCGTATGATCCCAGAAACATCCTTTACCCCGCTCTATAAAAAGAGATCTAAGGGAAAAGGAGGGGGAATGGAGATAGAGAGGATATCAATTAGATTCGGGTGGAAGGATTTCGAAGGAAGGAGCACATGATTTCAGAAGTTCCAGTTCACGAACCAGAGTATGTATGAACCTAGGAACAAACAAATAAGGAACAAAAACGCATAATAACTTGGTGAATCGTGAACCTAAAATAACAAAGAAGAGAAAACTGTGAACCATGGTCCCTCTGTGGATGCACTCCCCACAGACCGGGGAATTTATGCCTCTTTCCCGATCCGCCGCACTACGTAGCACCCTCCTACGTGGGAGAAGCTCTGACCGACAAGCCTCTGGCCGGAGCCGCCCGTGGCCACTACTGCCCGCATGGAACCCTCCATGGACCACCCCAGTTCGCGGATCGAACTCAAGGCCGCGAACTACCCGGGTTCACGGGATGACAATCAGTCTGCAGACCCCCTGGATCGCAGACGACCTCCCATTCCACGGACCACCCTGGTTCACGGACGGCCTCTCAGTCTACGACCCACCCTGGCTCGCAGATGGCTTCTCCAACCACTTTTCACTTCCCAATGCGAAGGGCATCACCACCCATACCCCTGTGTGGCTCGCCGAGTCTTTCAGAGTTCCCATTCCCCGAGCCACATAAAATCCTTCCGACCCGGCCTAATCCTCCGTGAATCCCTCATTGGCCCACTCGTCGGCCCTAAGGTGAGGTCTCCACCATAGCCACCGGATCTGTGTGGTGTAACCCTTAGGTGCATCATCACACCATTTTGAGTTCACATACCCACGGTAAGAATAGGCGATGGGGTTTCCCCGTGAGTAGATTCCCGAAGCATTCTGGGGTTCACATTCCCACGATAATATGGAGTCTAAGCTCATGAGTCCCCTTTCTTCCCCTCCACTTGTTGGAGCTGGGGTTTCTCTCCCTTCTTCAGAGGGTAGTAAAATACCCATCCAAAGGAATCCCCATTCACTTACGTACTTCCCCCAAAAACAAGAGGGGAGATGGGTATAGGAGAACCTCTTTCCCTCTCCCACTACGCTTCGTCACCCTGGGAATCCACATAGGAGTAAGCCCCCGCCTTATGGGCCGCTCCATACGTAAGCCCCACTCCACTTCCAATAGACACACCTTTCATGACGT
The DNA here is from genome assembly GCA_963277665.1 of Viscum album. NCBI lineage: Eukaryota > Viridiplantae > Streptophyta > Magnoliopsida > Santalales > Viscaceae > Viscum > Viscum album. The sequence goes on from OY728134.1 coordinate 1,551,861,524, forward strand.
GTTTGTCTGGTCCTTGCTGCCTCTTGTTTCTCACACCGAGCATGACTCACGTGGGCTTAGGGTAAGCATCGACCATGACATCATCTTATGGGCCTTCTCAGAGTGTAAGCCCCAATCCATTACTCTGGGCTGCCTGATAGCGTAAGGCCCAAGACAATTTGAACTATGAGGACTATGATTCCCCATTACAGGGATACGTAGGAAGCCTCCAAGAGGTTCAAGACTGATGCCAATAATAAAAAAAATATTCGGTATGATTTTCCGCGTCGGTTTTCTAAATACTGACACGGAATATGAAAAAAAAAATTCGCGTCATTTTTCAGAAAAAACCGATGCAGAAAATTAAAAAAAACATTCGGTGTCAGTAATTTTTAAAACCAACACCATATATAGATGTTTTGGTGTCGGATTTTGATGAAACCGATACCGAAACATAAAAAAACTGATTTTCAGCGTCAGTTATTCTCAAAACCAACGCCAAATGTTTTTTTAAATTTTTTGGTGTCAGTTTTGTTAAAAACTGATGCCAATAATCTTTTATAATTTATCGGTGTGGCGAAACCCTCATTCTATTGGATCTTCAAAATTGAAACCCACTGCGGCTCCATCGACTCCTGACGACCTTCGAAGCTCTATTTCTGATCTTAGAGGCCATTGTTGATGGTTTTGTTCGATTTTAACATTTTCTAATTTTCCGTTCTTGTTTTTTATCTCTTGTTTTATCTTTCGTTGTTTATATATTCTTATATAACCCTAAATTACACACCTTTCAATGTTGGTTTGATTTTAGTTCTTGTTTAGCATTTTTTTTGGTTTTGTATTATCATTGTTGTTATAGATTTTGTAGTGTTTGTTTTTAGAAGCCATTATACCGAAAACAGTTTGGATTGAGAATCACCATTCGGATTGAAATTCAAATTTTTTAAGTTTTTTTTAATTTTGTAGATAAATCATTTATCATTCCATTTTGTCATTGATTTTCCTCAATTGTTAGTTTATATTTTATTTTAAATGTGTTAGGACAAGGTTAAATATTATTTCAACAAACATTCATAAATATCCTATCAACAAATTGTATATTATTACATTGACTGCTATCAAATTTTATCCAATACACATATTGTATCCTTCAAATTAATGAAATCATCAATTCTTAAATGTTTTTTTGTTTACAAATTATCTGATAGATATTTACATGTTTATATGTTTTAATATATTCATCAAATTTATTGTGATATTAGGTATTTTATGGATTGTAATTGGATTCATCTACTAAGAACCACTAATGAATATGAAAAACGAGTTGATTATTTTTTGGAATTTTCTAAACAACATCTTGAAAACATTGATTTGATTTTCTGTCCATGTGTGAAGTGTGTAAATATGAGAAAGTTAAACTCCATAGAAATCAAGGATCATCTCATTTGTTATGGTTTTAGCTTTAATTATACATGTTGGATCTGTCTTGGTGAAACAACTGAAAATTCAACATCCAATGTTGATGATGACATTCACAATTAGGCAGAGGATCGTATTGAAGAATTAATTCATGATTTATGTGTTGAAACCATCTAAAAAATACCACCTGTTGAACGATTGTATGGAGATTCTGAGAAATCATTATTCCAAGGTTTCAGTAAATATACAGTTTTATCAGTAGTTTTGAGATAAGTTAACTTAAAAGAAAAAAATGGGTGGACTGATAAAAGTTTCAACAGTTTACTTGAGATTTTATAAGAGCTACTCCCAGAAGGCAACAGGCTTCCAAATTCTAATTATGAGGCGAGGAAAATATTATGCCCAATAGGATTGGGGTATAAAAAGATACATGCTTTTCCCAATGATTGTGTACTGTATAGGAAATAAATGAATATTTATCAAGTTGTCCTACATGTAGGGCATTCCTCTATAAGATAGATTATAAATTCAACTCATATTCATTCTCAGGTGATGTCATCTAACGTCATGCAAAATTGATTTTGTACTTTCCAATGATATCATCCAATATTTTTTTCATACAATTCTGATAATTCAATTGTGACTCATTTTTAGGTACCAGAATCAATACTCCTACTAAATCAATTTGGTACCTTCCAATAATTCCTCGTTTGAAGTGTCTATTTGCAAATTTAATTGATGCAAAAAGGTTAATATAGCATTAAGATGAGCGCATCTCTGATGGTAACTTATGTCACCCTACTGATTCACCACAGTGGATGCGTTTTGATAAAAAATTTCATGATTTTGGAAGTGAAGTTAGAAATCTAAAAATGGGATTGTTTACTGATGGAATGTATCTATATCGGAGCCTCAGTAGCAATCATAGTTCATGGCCTTTTTTTCTAGTAGTTTACAACTTTTCCCCACATCTATGTATGAAGAAAAAATATGTGATGATGAGCTTGATGATTTTTGGACCAAAAAAACTGGGAAATGATATAGATGTGTATCTTAAACCATTGATTGATGATTTGAAACTACTATGGGAGGAAGGTTTCAATGTTTTCAATGCATACAAGAAAGAGTATTTTCTTTTACGTGCTATGATAATGTTCACTATAAACGACTTTCCTACATATGGAAACTTATTGGGATATAGTGTTAAGGGACATAAAGCATGTCCAATTTGTGAAGAACAAACTTCATATTATCAACTGAAGAATGGAAGAAAGACAGTGTACATGGTACATCAAAGATTTTTGCGAATTGATCATCCTTATCATAGATTGAAAAAAGCATTTAACAGTTTACAAGAATACAACCTTCCCCCTCGACTATTGTCAGTTGAAGAATACTATGACAGGGTGAGAGATATTGATTCAACAATTGGAAAGAGAAGAAGTTATGGATTTCAAAATCATATCTTGAAGAAGCAGTCTATTTTTTTGAACTAACTTATTGGAGATTTTTAGAGATAAAATATAACATTGATGTTATGAATGTTGAGAAAAACATATGTGACAGTTTTATTGGAACTTTTTTAGACATAAAATTAAAGACAAAAGATGGATTTCATGCTAGATTGGACTTGATATTAATGAGAATACATTTGGAGTTAGCTCCCACTATGAAAGGAAATAAAACATATTTACCTTCAGTTTTTCACACATTAAGCAAGATTGAAAAGATGTATTTTTTTCAATGTCTTCATGGTATTAATGTACCAAGTGGTTTTTCTCCAAATGTGAATAATTTTGTGTCACTAAAGGATTGTAAATTAATAGGTAAGAAATCTCATGATTTTCATGTGTTGATGCAACAACTTCTACCAGTAGCAGTGCGTGGTATATTGCCGACAGCTGCTAGAAAGACTATCATCAGGTTATATAATTTCTTCAAATCCATTTGTAGCAAAGTCGTTGATCCAAATTTGTTAGATGTGTAGGAGAATGAAGCAAATCTACTTTTTTGTCAACTAGAAATGTATTTCCCACCCACATTTTTTAATATAATGGTTCATCTACTGATTCATTTGGTGCATGAGATAAGAATATGTGGGCCTGTTTATTTAAGATGGATGTATCCTTTTGAAAGATATATGAACATTTTGAAAGGATATGTTAAAAATCCGTATCGACCAGAGGCCTCTATTTTAAAAAATATGTATCAGAAGAGGTGATTGAATTCTGTACTGATTATTTGAATGAGGTAGAGCATATTGGTATCCCTGTATCTTGACATATGAGAGTTGATATAAGAGGTAGAGGGGTTCGAGGCTTAAAGGTAAAGTTCATCCCACGTGATGAAGTGATGCAGGCACATTTATACATTTCGAAGAACACAAATGAGGTTCAATCATATATATCCTCATATATTGCTGAATTAAAGTTATGATATCAGAAAAGAAACAAAAAGTGGTTGATGATTGAGCATAAGAAGACATTTGTTTCATTGTTTAAAGAGAAAGTCACCCAAGATATATCTGCATTAGAAACATTGAAGTGGTTAGCAGGGGGATCATCTCTTAAGGTGATAACATGGTCTGATTTTGATATCAATGGCTACACATTTTACACAAAAACCCTGGATGAAAAGAGTACTGTTCATAATAGTGGTGTGATGGTTTTCTCTGAAGTAGTGCATTTTTCGAGTGCCAAAGATAAAAACCCAATTTCTTAATCAACATCATATTTTGGAGTGACTGAAGACATATGGGAAATTTATTATATTAAATTTTGAGTCACTATTTTTAAGTGTAATTGGGTTGATAGTAGTATGGGTGTGAAACATGATGAATATGGGTTTAAAATGGTGGATTTGAAAAGATTTAATTACAATGAGGAACCATTTATCATGGAGACACATGAAAAACAAGTATTTTATGTCATTGATCTGTCAAGTGATCAGTGGTCCATTTGTTTTCAAGGAAAAAGATATCATTTTGGTGATAAAGATGATTCTGATGATGTTAGTGATTTACATAATCCTTATTCATCTATTAGGCGATTTCAAGATGAATACAATGTGTATAAGACAGACATAGTGCATGCAGTATGTACTGATCATGATGAAGGCATGTGGGAAAACAATAAATTAGTATCCTAATTTTTCTGGTAAATATTTATATTTTGTTTCCATTTTTGAAACTTAAAAATGCATGCCTCTTTTTTTACTTACTTATTTTTGTTTTCTTTGTTTCTAATTATTCTTTTTTTAATGATATGCAGGTACACAAAATTTCATTACACTTTCTAGTAGAAATGTCAGATACAGATAGAGAGCAGCAGCTACCGAGGTATATATATTTTGACATATTATTAAATATTCAGTAATATACTTATTTAATGAAATAAAACTGTTAATTTATAAAAACAATTGTAGGACTACTGATGCGTCCTTGGCAGAGTAGACTTCTCTTGTTACTACTCAAAAATTAATTTCTCAAGTTGGTAAACATGGTATTACACGTTTAACAAAACTATCAATTGATCGCGACGATAACAAAGTACACATCCATTTTGAAGATGATAATAATGCAGTTGGCCCTAAATGCAGTTCAGTTTTTCAGTTATATAGCGATGTAGAGCCATTGCATGATTAGTATTTTATATCATGATTGGAAGTCAGTGGACAGGATAGAGACGCAATAGCTTTGGGAGGCCGTGACGGTAAAATATATTTATTTATTTATTATCTTATTTTTTTAATATTATATAGTTTAAATGACATATTTAATTTATTCAGTTACAGATGACATTCAATTTTGAGGAAACCAAAGAAATTAGGAAAAGACATCTCCCTTTAGCGGTGGTTCGATGGAGAGATTTTAAAACCAAACTGACAAAAAAATTTGTTTTTGGAACGAGAAGGTTTGAAATCCCATGTCTTCTGTATCGATATATAGATGAAGAAACATGGAAGCGATTTGTTGACAATCGTCAGGAAGGGAAATTTCAAGTATTATAATTGTTTTGTATATTAAAATTTATGCTATATTTTACTTATTTCTTAGTAGTTTATTTTAATGTAACAGGCCTCCAGGAGATCTCATCAGGAGATCCAATTGAAAAACGTATACCCTCATACATTATCACGTGGAGGGTACTCATATTTGGAGCATAAAATGATTGAAGAAAAATTTGAATGATTAAGAGCTTGATCAAGTAGTGGTTTAGAAGAGGTCCAGTCTGGTCCTCCATCTTTTCCCACTCGCCATGAGTAATGGAAACAAGCAAGAAGAAAAAAATGAACAATATATTACTGAGGAAGCTCATCAAGTGGCTGATAGAATTGTAAGTAAATATTATTTAATTGTAAAATTTTTTCTATTTTATAATTTATAAACCCTAATATAACTTTTTTATTTTTCATTTCAGGATGAACATCATGAGCAAGATACACATGGCTCTTTTATCCCTGAGGGTAGGATGGATATCCTATCCACTACATTGGGAAAGGTAGAACACCCCCGGCCATTTTAGAGGATATCAGGCGGGTGTTAGTATTTGGATGGTATTGGGTAAGAGTAAGCAATCAAGAGACCCAGAAATCGAATCCGTAAAAGAAGTGCTGTAGGTTATGAAATGGTCTATGGGTGATCAAATTCAAGCAGCATTACATAAGGCTTTATTAGAACACTTGGAAAGATAGTCACAGTCCGTGAAGCCTTCTGAGTTATATTATTTACTTGCCATCAATTTTTCTTTTTTAAAAATTATAAACACTGATATAACTTTTTCATTTTTCAGCATTCTCAGCCTATTCACCCGGACTACCCTGCCTCAACTGCTTACCCAACCCCATTTGGGCAGCCTTCTGAGGTATATTATTTACTTGTCATCAATTTTTCTATTTTATAAATTATAAACACTAATATAAATTTTTAATTTTTCAACATTCTCAGCCTACTCACTCGGACTACCCTGCCCTATCTGCTTACCATGCCCCGTCTGCGCAACCTTTTGAGGTATATAATTTTATTTAATTATTAATCAATTTTTCTATGTTATAAATTTTAAACAATAATATACCCTTTTCATTTTTCTGCCTCCTCAGCCTGCTCACCTGGACTACCCTTCCCACCTACTAACTTTGAGCCTCCACCTCCTCTCTCAGATCAAGCCTTGTATTGTGAGTTGTTTGTGGGAGATCCTTATGTACATATTGTTGCGTTAGGACAGGTGTGTTTTTTAGGGGACTCGGTACGTCATCAACCTATGCAGATGGGTCAGGTTAGAGTATCAGTACTTGTTATTATAGATCCCACTGCTCCACTACAATTTCCTACTATTGAGATCACCAGTGTTGGGGAATGTATGGTCCATTTTTTACTTTGGCCAACTGCCCTTCTTTGTTATATTTCACATGAGGTATGCGTTTTTTAATATTAATTACAAATGATTCCAAATTACATATAATTTTTTCTGACATTTAACATATATACAAATATCTGAAAGCAAAAGAAACTGTAAAAATGAAAAAAAATGTTCAGGAACAGTCGGCTGTAGATACTTCTGATATTTCTTATGGGTTGAAAATATTATCTGAGTCCTCTCCTTCTTTGAATTTTATCTATGAGTTTCGGATGACACCCGATATATGTGGAAGAAATTATCAATTGAGAATACTTAAAGAAGATATCATGAATTTAGTTAATTTTGAAGAGATCAGGCTGAATGTTGTGTAGTTGTTCTCCATGTAAGTAAATTGACGTTTGAATTTCAATTTCCTTAATAAAATATTGTTATTTCATTGAATAACTATATTTTATTTTTAAATTAGGTATCTACATAGGATTCTTTTACAAAATGAAACTACAAGAATTTACATCTTTATAGATCCAGAGTACAATTCCTTGGAAGTCAAACATGTGAAGAATGATGAAAGAGTTCAATATATATCCGTGAGATTATCACAAACAGAGATTCAGTGCTGGTTTTTTCCATTTCTTGATAATTAAGAACATCATCATAATTTTGAACTGATGATCATTATAATGTCATTAATTTTGAACATTTTGTATTATAGGGGGCATTGTATGTTAGGCGTATTTTTCCCAAATGAATGCACCTTATATTGGTTTTTCTCTTTATTAGGAAAAGTGCATAAACCATTTTCCAACTTATTAAATGGGTAAGTTGTTTTTTATTTTTATAAGTTTGTTATGTTTAATTTTCATTATTTACATAAGTTTTATTAGTTCTTATATAAAAAAATGTAGTTCATGGAAACATTTTACAAAGGAAAACATGTTAGTAATGAAACCAACAAAAATCAAATATTTGGACGTATAGGTAATTAGTTTTTATATTTTGTTTATATATTAGTTTTTATTATTAGTTAAATGTATTATAACTATGGTGTCATCGTCAAAATGGACATGTTGAATGTGGTTATTATATTCTATGATTCATGTATGAGATAATCAAAATTGGGGAAACAACTAATTTTCATAATGTTAGTTGTACTAATTTTTTTATATATTTTCGGCCACTTTATTCTATTTATTAATTTCATATCATTCAATATTATTGTAGGCATTCAATGATTCATAGTCTTATTCCCAATCTGATATTATCCATATTCAATCTACTTTTGAGAACTTTTTGTTAAGTCTGATTAAGATTTGAGGTATGTATATTCTAATATTTATAAATAATAATACATATGGGTTTAAAAACTAACTCTTATGATATATTAGGTGTTTGAACCTACTAATAATCAAATGAATTCTTCAACAATAACCAACAATGAGCATGGTGTATATTTTAGGTACATGTATTTTAATTCTAATTTACTTTGAGTTCTCTCAAGTGCCTCTGCAAAAATAATGTTGGATTGTTTTTGTATACTATGTTTTTTTATCAGGGGTATCGATTTTTTGGAAGTGAAATTGTAATTATTTTATAATTTTTTTATTTATGGTGTCGGTTATTTTAAAAATAGACGCCGAATGTTTTTTTTTCAAAAAATTCACTTTTTCCGTCAGTTTTAGATAAAACCGACGCCGAATACCCGATTTTTGGCGTCCATTTTCTATAAAACCGATGTTGAAAATCCAGTCGACTCAGTTTTCGGCATTGGTTTTATAAAAAATCAACACCGAAAAATATGTCTAATTGAAATTTCGGCATCGTTTTTCTATAAAACTGATGCTGAGAATCCAGTCGAATCGGTTTTCGTCGGTTTTATAAAACACCGACGCCAAAAAGCAGGTCTAAATGAAGTTTTGGCGTCGGTTTTCTATAAAACCAACACCGAAACTCATATGAAAATTAGTTTTGGCATCTGTTTTTGAAAAAACGATGCAAAAACCATATTTTTAACGTCGCCTTTAAAGACATCAGTTTATAACCGACATCAAAAATCAATAAAAACGGACGTTAATAAGTGTTTTGACACTAGTGCCCCTGAGTCAACCTTCATGTCGGTTCTCCGACACCAAAATTCGAACTACGTAGAATTTAATCCCTATCACCTAGGTAGGGTACGTAGGAAGCCTACCTAAGGTTCAAGACCAACAACCGGTTGATCCGACTATCTTTACGTCAGTTCACTGCACCAATCCCAGCACCATCTCTGTGAGTCCCGACTCCACGGGGTCATTAATCAAATGAGGGATGGTAAAAATCAATCCAAAATTATTCCAAATCCCTGCATCGAGTTGACCATTTCCCGCTAGGGTTAAATCCGTGGATACTATGTTTGGGTATAAACCAAAGATTCACGAACATATGAATACATCTTAAATCTTTAAAAGAGTCCCGGAACAGGAAACAATTCCCCTCAAAAGGGTGTGATGAGCCCGACTTCCCATCCTCTCGACCAATGTGAGTTCTTAAGCTTTTCTAGACAGACCATCCAGCGAATGCCTGCCTTTGGAAAGAAGGTCCACGCACTGTGGGATATGGAACTATTAGGTGTTTTGAGGTGTAAACGGTGCATCCAGTATGAGGGATTAAGCAGATCTCAACCGTCCTTAATCAACCGTCGGGTAGTGCACGTCTCTCCCGCACGACCCCCGGTCGTGTGCTGTGACAGGAGAGGAACAAAAAATGGTGATCCCAACATAAATCTTTAACCAAGAATGAAGAGTTTAACCTAATCCCACCATGTGACCCCTTATACTGACATGGAGGGCCAAGAAAGGTAACTAATTACGCATGGGGTCATGAGATGTTGCTTTGACAGGTTTGTTGCATGTATTTGTAAAAATATTTTTACAGGTACCACACAGAACTCCCTTTGATCCAATGGCATTGAAAAGTAACTCACAAGCGTGCACTTCCAACAATGCAAGGACCAGACATCCTCACCTACGTAGGACCCCATCACCCACCCAACGTCTTCAACGCTAGGTCTCGGATGCGCTGATCCGAGAGTACCATGTGAACGGTACTCTCCCAATGGTGGAGGCAGCCATGCACACCCTCTAATCCATCTAGATTCGTAGGTCGCCTGCCCAGCAGCGGCGAAAAAGGCAGATCCAGATAGCCCCTATTGTTTTCTCCAACCATTTTGGGAGTCTATCCCCGGAATGAGACAACGTGTACCTCCCCTATCTTAGGGAGACGAATGAGGTAGAAGATGAGCACTTCATCCCCACTGAACGGGGGTTCCCTCTCCAAGGCCCCCACTGAAAGGCGTCGTTGAATTCACACTGCGACTCAACATCTTCACGCTGAGGAGGATGTATCCTCGAGGATTCAGGCCCATGCTCCCTGAGCTCTGGCCCCTCGGACTGCCCAAAGAGGGCGGAAAATTTACAACTGGGGACCAGTCGTCACCCTGGTCCCTAAGGAGGAGCTCCGCTGCCCAGCCATGGAGACGTACCATGATCATACACCTACACCTGCTTGCTCCTCCCAATCCCACCATCCAGACATGGTGGCATCATACGAGCATGCACACATCCCCTCCGAGTTCCATTAGGCTCGTCCCTCACGCAGGATGACACTTACCAGGAAGGCACCTCTCCCGGCACAGGTTCGTGAAGCCCACCAGCTTGACATGGTGGCGACCCGGCGCCTGCAGGACCTGCTCCTAGAAAATGATTCTGACACCCACTATCCTGACATTTTGGTGATCAGCAAAGACCGCCACCCAGACATGGCGGAAATTAATAGGCGGGCACATCTCCCCACCAACAAAGGCAACCAACTTGATACGGTGGGTATCCAATATATGCGGTGCCAGCTCCTTGCGGATGCAAGTAAAGTCCGTCGTCCCGATGTGGCGCAAAACTGAGAGATAAACCTGCGTATCCCGGCACAGGGGAAAATTCGTTCACCTACACCGACACAAGTGAATTGTCATTACCCACTGACCACCGGAGGACTAGAGCAGGATATTCCTAATCTGATACCATAATAGTCTTTCATACCCATTCAAGCCATATATGCCTCTATACATATCCTAGAAATGATGGAGGAGCAGGTATCAATCCTAGATCATATCTTGCAGACTTTCCAGATCTTAATTGCATAAGAAGCAAAAGCACGGACTCGGGCCCATGAGCCCATCTTCCCAATTGAGGCGACTCATCTAAGAGATGAGATAGCCGCCTCGGAGCAAATCTGAATCCCTGATTCTCCCCATGAGGGTCTCCGGCCATATTCTGCGACGCAAGGGCACCCGTATCGAGCAGATTCACTCGTTCCAACTGAGGGATACTTGTCCATCACGGTGGATGCTCCAGAGTAGGCATATATCCCTGCTAAAAGTCAAGATGTTCATCAACATATCCCGGCGGCATCATGGGACCCAATTAGACAAGGACCCAAAGGTGAAGGCCGTTTTCAACAGCAGACGGTCCCGACTACCCACAAGAAATCTCCCCGAACGCACTGAAGGAATCTGGAAAATAAAGAGTGGTTTCATGACTCCGCTCTGCTAGAAGCTGGGGTTACCAAGGCCGTTAAGCACACATCACAGGATCAGAACCCTTCCCACCCATTACCATATTATAGGAGGGTTAGTAGCAGTTGCGAAGGTCCTCCCTACAATGTTGCTACCAGCAGCTCTGAAGTTCCTCCACAGAGCACCCGTGTGGGCCTCCCCCATGGGTATATAATGATCGATCACGAGAGCTCCTCTTCTGATTCGAGTTACGGAAACCCTCCATGTGACTAGAAGATCGAGTAGCAATAAGGTCCTCCACTTTCTATGGTCCAACCTGAAGGTCCTTCCTGAGGTATACACTACATGCACTCTCCATGAAGTGGGACCACAGATTATGATAGTAGTCCTCGCTATCATAGTCGCAACTACAGAGCCCCTCCCCGAAGTGATGTCTCATAACAACAAGATGGTCCTCCCCTTGTCGTGTCCTACCCTGCAGGTCCTCCCTAGGGGCTACGTTGCAATGACACTCCGTGAAGCCGGGCATCCGATCACGGTGGTAGTCCTCGCTACTCTGATAACGGAGGTCCCCCCATAGAGACGTCAGGCAATGAGAAGGCCCTCCCCTCATTGCTGTACATTCTGGAGGCCCTCCCCAGGATTTATCTTACAAATATTCTCCCTACGGAAGCTGTAATGGTATTCCTCGTCATTGTCGCATCTGTGATGGTAGTCCTCGCCACCACAGCTTCCATTGCAAAGGTCCTCCCCACATTGGCCCCAAGAAACAAGAAGGTCTTCCCCTTGTCACAGTGTGTCTTGATGGTCCTCCCCAGGATGCACATCGGACGTCAAGCCATGATGATCATCCTCACCATGAGGGAAGTTGTTGCGAAGGACCTCCCTGTAACGACGCTACGCAGCCAAAATGTCCTCCCCTTGCTGCGACATTTCGTGGAGTTCCTCCCCAGGGTGTGTACTGCAAAAGTCCTCTATGAAGTGAAGCCTCAAGCAGTAATGGTAGTCCTCTCCATTATGGCCGCCATTGTGGAGGTCCCCCCGTGATGACAATAATATCGACAGGAAGGTCCTCCCCCTGCTGAATCAAGCACAGAAAATCCCTCATATGCCGAGGCACTCAGAAGGATGGGATCAAGCATGTCAGATTACTAGTTAGTCGCCAATGAAATCCTTCTTCAATCATGAGATGGTCTAGGGCAGTGTTCATATTTTGAACCACCTCAGAATTGCCTACATGACAATTCAATACCTATCGGTCCCACTGCCTCTGACCACACTATCAGTGAGCGCCTCAGTTGGGCTGACCAGATAGAGGAATCATTAGCGGAGGAGTATGCCGATATGCTGCACCAGAGGAAACGACTGGCCAGGGATGATATACTAGTTATGTTTTATCCCATGGCCACCTATTAGTTCAACATACCCAGAGATTTTTCAGAAGAATGCATGCAAGACATCAACCATAATATATGGACAACCCTCCGTCGACTGAAATCAATATTTCGGCAATATGACGGTTATGTAGACCATGTCAAGATAATATGAGACCTCCTGCATCATATAGACCTGGAAGCTCTTCCTTTGGCGCGACAACAGAGACCAGAACGGCGCAAAGGGAACATGGAGATAGCCTACCTCCGTGCGTTGAACCAGCTGCACCGCCTCATCAGTGATACTCTGATGGGAGTCTATATCAGGGGATGGGGGGAAACACACCCAACAGAGTCAGGCCTCGAGTTTTTCCCAGATGTGTCAGGCCCGACAGGAACAATCCATTCAAGAACTCCTAAATTAGGCCACTGAGAGCATACAACATGCCTCTCACCTAAGAGAGGGAAATCAGCGATCTTTGCATGCCTCCCCAGAAGGGATTGGTACCCATAAAAACTCGGCATAAAACCAAGTTCAACCCCAAATAGGGGCACACAAGATTAGGCGGGTAGCGATATCCCCATTCACTGCCTCAATCCAGGGTCAACCCCAGCATGTAGGGTAGGTGGAATTTTTGACAACAAATGCCCCCATAAGACCAATACAAATGGGAGGAGACTCAACGTCCAAGGAATGGAGCCAACCCCAGCCCTTAGGGATAAGGGAATTATTACCCCCTCAACAACAACCTCCCCCCCGAGAGTCATTATTCTCTCGTCTAGGGAGGACAGTCAGAAGAGGAGTTTCTCGTCCTATCCCATCATTTGAATCATCATCCCCTCTGAGAGGAAGGCACACCGTAAGGTCTTATCAAAGAAATCTCTACATCACCCTTCGTCAAGAAGTCCGAAGGAAATCCCAGGTCATGAAAGGGAAGGCTAGCAAAAGATGCGGGAGATCCTATTCCTATTTGGAAGATGAAATCTTCTCCGACCCGTGATATGCATCTATCAATGTCGTAGAGGTTAACCCCATGGGTGACACCAGATACGCTGCAAATCAGGATGGATTAGGAGATGATAGTTCTGGTCAGGCTGTGACTCACAACGAACCACCAGGTGTGCACACCCAAAACTAGAGGGCTGCCCTGAATATGTCCATCCTTCCAGCCAACCCTCCTCCACCTTCCCAGCGAGCATCCAATAAGGATAAGAATAAAGGACTGGCTACCCTTAACCCTCCTCATTCTATCGACAAATATGAGCCACTCACACTCAAAGAGATATTTGCTCGACAGAAAGAGGAGATGAAATAATTGAGGCGGCTTAATGCCGAGCTACTCCAGAGGAACCGCCTTATTGAAAGTGCATCCCAGGAGGAGCCACAACATGCACTCCCAACTTGTTCACCTCAAATCTCTAGGATTACCTTTCCCAATGGGACTCTTTGACCATCCTACTACTTAAACATAGATTTGGAAAAATTCCAAGACTTAACTCTCCTCAGGAATCAACTGGAGAGAGTACGCCTGAACACTCCAAAGGTGACACAAATGGCACATGCACCCTTGGTGATGGCTAATCCAGATCCTTAGGTAATGCCTCATGCTACACCTGCCTATGACCGGGCCCAACAGGATGTAAACTAGGGTCTCACCCACACCATCGAGGCACTAACAGCTCGATTGGAAGTGATGGAAGGTCGACACATTTTGATAGAGCAATAAATGAAACCCTACCAAGTTTGGGTAACCAACACACCACCTCCACCCAATTTTGGGAGCCCTGTATTCCCTATATTCAATAGGTCAGGCGATCTAGAAGAGAATTTGATGCACTACGCATCCTATTGCAACCCTATGATGGGATCTCCGGAACAACAGGAAGCAATGAAACTCAGATGCTTCGTACGGACCTTGCAAGGATCAACCTTCGTCTGGTATACGAGTCTTCCAGCCTAGTCCATAAAGAGCTGGGAGGACCTTCGGCACCTGTTCATGTTCCACTTCAACACAACGTTGCCTAAAACAACGGTCAGCGACCTCATGAACCGCAAGTAGAGTAGGAATGAGAGGGTCTCATATTTCATTTCCAAATGCAAAGGTCTGACCTATTCCCTGAATAGTAAATTGACTCAGAATGATATTCTTTCCATATTCATCAATAATCTTTGAGATGAGCTGTGAACACCACTCATACCAGTGGAGTGCACCACTGGATTCCGCCATCTCTAGGCCATTTCCCAGAGAATTGAGGAATCCCTGCAGCGGACCAATTTGAAGTCCCGAATAGCCTTCTAAGATCTAGAGAAAAGAACCCCTAGAGCTGAAGCATTCACTGTCACACTCAAGCCAGCCTCTCTGCCCGCTCCACTACTCAGGCCTCCACCAAATCGTCCTCGGCCTCCTGCATATCAGCAGACGCCTCCGCTTAAACGGGGAAATCAGAGAGGACCGAAGAAGAACCAGATTGAGGAATGAAGACAAAAAGTATACTCATTCTGAGATGATCAATTCCACAGCTACATCATTGCCACCATGAATTGTAAATTGCTTTGCCTCTCGGAGCCAAGGAAACCTGACGAAGTTGGTCATGAAGATAGGTCAAATTACTGACCCAACAATAAAATGTTGTGGCATAATATCTGAGAATGCTTCATCTTCAAAGACCTCCCGTTGAGGATGGTAGACTCTGGATAGGTCGAGATGGGGCCACCCCAGCACATGTGGCATGTATCTCTACCACCGACTCTAACAAAGAGGAGGGGTGGAAGAAATTCACCAGCATGTAGGGGTAGAAATTTGATAATTGGATGACTCGTAAAACTATCAACCGAGCCCAGGGCACACTCTGAGCCCAGCTACGGCAGCCCGTGTTGCCACCAACAACCCCTGACGCCACACAACCGATAGCTTCGGCCTCACCATCCTCCATGATCCAGTCGTTCGTTCATAATTAAAGAAGGAAGAAACAATCGCAAGAGGATCAGTCTGCGACAGGGCCAAAGTTAGTCCCGAACCTTGCAGATTATATACCCTCGAATTTGGCGCCACGGTCACCAACCCAGCAAACGGCACCATCAGGGACAACCGAACATGTTGACCTGTCAGAGGATAAAGAGCCAATATTTGGTTCTATTAACGTCATCCATATTATGGAATCTTTCCTCGATGAAGGTTATGGTTACAAACCTGAGTTCCCTGCACGAGGAGCTGGAAGGAGGAATCACAGAGGTAGGGGATACCAAGGGAGGCGCAGTCGCGGCTGAGACCAACCCTACGGTTGGACCCCAACCCAAACCGTTAATATCGCGGAAACCCATGGGAGAGCCCTTCAACCGACTCAAAAAGTGAAAGAATACCTATCCACCTCAACAAACAGCCACTCTGGCCCTATTGTTCTTCAATATCCAACAGAGGAGGAACACGATTCTAGCCTCCTAGTGCGCACAAACATACCAGTCGAGCCAAGTACTCAAAACGCGGGAACACCATCAACATCTGATCCCGCGACCGGTCCATCCTCATCACAAACTCTAGCTCTCAAGCCGCCTTATAGAACTCTCCTTCCAGCGGAGAAGCGTCGTCCGCTAGAGAAAAAATACAACATACTCAAGCAGATGGAGTCAATTCTAGCCATGTTGTTAATCCTGTATGCCCTAAGTCTGTCAGCAGACCTCAGGGAGGCGCTTATAGAAACTTTGATCATCCCCTAGGAGTTTCAAGCCAAGTTAGCTGCCACCGAAATTTACCAGACGGAGACTGAATCAGCTAAATGAAATGCGGTGATTTCCTTCACCGATCGGGATGAAGATTACATTATGCAAGGACACATCAGACCACTATATGTGTCTGAAACACTGAATGGTAGTGAGATCTGGAAAGTCTTTATAAACAGTGGTTATGGAGTGAACCTCTTTCCCCTACAAACACTCCGTATATTGGGATACAGTGAGGAATATCTAATTCCCTCAACCACATCTCTGTTGGGTTATGACAAGAGCGAGTAGAAACCAATGGGACAAATTAATGTAAAGACCCATTTTGGTGACCTAGTAGCCTACACGGAATTCCTGGTGGTCCGGCAGAGCACGACATTCAATGCCCTACTGGGAAGGTCATGTCTCCATAAGAACATGGTCATTCCTTCATCCTACCACCAGTGTATCAAGTAATATGTCAATGGAAAAAGTTGAACATTGCATGCTGACAAGGCCCCTTTTGAGCTCCCCGAGTCACATTACATTGACGTCGAGTTCTATGAGCAAAAGAAAAAAAGCCTTTGGTCGATGGTGTTGACTAGATCCCCACTCCAAACGTCCTGGAAATGGTTCCTGATTACCCCATCAGGAATCTTGGCATAGAATATGTCATCCCATCAACCATGTTGAGAGTAGGAGTTCAATTCTGGACACACACTCGGATGTCCTTGTGACTTCAGCCATAATGGCCGAGCGTGACAATGTGGGAACGTTCACTAACCCTCAATCTAGGGGCGAAAACTCAAGTAAGGACTCCAATGACACCTCTCCTCCGGACACCCAAGAGCCCGTGTCTGGAGCTCTCTCCTCATCGGATCAAGAAGATAAGGATCCGGGAGAATAAGAGGGGAAAGATCTCAGACATGCACCTCTTACATTTGAGGACGGTATCTCCACCACTATGGATGAGCTCAGGGAAATAAATATGGGTACCGAGGGAGACCTGAGGCCCACTCTCATTAGTTCATCCATGACTCCCAATGAGAATGAGGTATATACTGCCTTTTTAAGTCAACATTGAGATGTGTTTGCTTGGAATTACATGAAAATGCTGGAACTCGATTTCAATGTGGAGACACACCACCTAGGTCTACCAGAAGACCACCAAGGCTATAAACAGTCCGCCAAAAGGACACACACCTTACATGATGACATGATTTAGGCTAAAGTAGATAATCTCAATAAATCAGGCTTCATTTGGGAGGACCAACACCCCATCTAGTTGGCCAATATCATCCTTGTCAAGAAAAAGAAAAGGAAAATATGTGCCTTCATTGATTTCAGTGATCTCAATAGGCATTGTCCGAAAGATGATTTCCCAGTCCCAATCACCAAGTTATTAATCGATGAAACGGTGGGGTATGAGGCTCTATCTTTCATGGATGGCTATTCGGGGTATAGCAAAATCAGGATGGCCCGAGAAGACGAAGAAGACACTACCTTCAGAGCCCCCCAATGAATATTCTATTACAGGGTCATGCCCTTTGGCCTAAAGAATGCTGGCACCAAATATCAGCACACCATGCATCCACTACTAGAAAAACAGGTATTTGCGACGGGGGCCCGTCGCAAATATCCCGTTGCTGAAAACGCCGTCGCAACCACACTTATTTGCGATGGGCCCGTCACTAAAGCCTTTTTTTGTGACGTTCATTCTCCCCGTCGAAAATATTATTCCGTTTTTTGTAAAAAAACTTTTAAAATGGTTTTTGCGACGGTACCGTCGCAAAAATGATTTTTTTAAAAAAAATAAAAAACTATTAATAATACTAGTATTTGCGACGGGCATAGTATCCCGTCACAAATAGGATTTATAGTATTTCTGACGGGACTCGTCACAAATACTATTTTAAAAAAAAATAAAAACTATTAATAATACTAGTATTTGCGACGGGCATAGTATCCCGTCGCAAATACTATAAAAAAATAAAAAAATAAATTATTAATAAATTATTTTAATTAATATAATAATAGAATTATAATTCACAAATAAAAATAAGTAATTATTTTAATTAATATAATTATAATATAATTATAATTCAAAAATAAAAAATAATAGAATATTAATAAATGATTTAATTAATATAATAATATTAGAATTATAATTCATAAATGAAAAAAATATTAATAAGTTATTTTAATTAATATAAAAATAATAAATTATTTTACATTCAAATATTAAAATAATTCCAGTATTACAAAAAATATAATTAAATTATAATATTATAAAATTTTAATATATATATATTTTAATATTATAAAATATAAATAATGTTATTATTCATATTAATATTGTTATTTAAAAATATAATATTATTAATATTATATAATGAGAAAAAAACTAAGAATAGAAAAAAAAATTGATTTACCAAATTTTTTAACATAAATACAAATTCTAATCTGAAGGAGGGGGGAGGGGGAGGGGGGGTCTGCAGATGGTGGTGGAGGAAACTCCATCCCTAAAGCATGAGTGAGTCGACGCATGTACTCCATCTGCTCCTGATGCTGCTGCTGCCATAGACTCGTCTGCTCCTCGTACAACTGCTGCTGGCGTCGACGCTCCTCCTCATGCTGCTGACGCATCTGCTCCTGCTCCTGTCGGAGACTCTCTATCTGTGCAGTCTGAGATCGCAACTGATCCTCATACTGTGCAGTAGAAGAAGAAGCACGAGCTCCTCTCGAGCTGGACGCCAACATCGCAGCACTGCCATAATAATCTCCGGGAGTCAGTCGAGAGCCGATACCAACTACCCGGCCCTTCTCGAAGGCATACTGGGTGGCCTGCATCCATGCTGCCTCATCAAACTGACGGGCAGTGGTCTGATCTGATGACTCGGCCTGACTCTCAGGTCGGGCCTGTGACGCTGCGGCCTCATATGACTCCTATAGTTGCAATTTAAAATTAAAATTGTGAATATATTATATGCAGTTAATTTTTAAACTTGAAAACAAATAATACTGACCACGATGTGATGCTGACGATCACCTCTGAGCTCCCCAGTAGCAAGATCACTATACATCCTCCGATATACGTCGTACTCTGTAATATCGGGGTGCTCGATAGCCTATAAGAATAAAAAATAAACTGTTAATATTTATAGTTATATAAAATATTTATAAATAATGTACGTACCAGATGCTGTCTATGAGTACTGAAAGAACGACTCCCAGCTCGATGAGTCACCTCCTGTCTCCCCCGATTCTGCCTCCCCACCGATGATCTCCTCTGAAAGGCACCACTCAACCAGTGCGCACATAATCCATCCCATACATGGGATGAAATATACTCTGGTCGGTGTCCTCTACATGACTCCTCAAAATCTGACACTCCTGCTTTCTTCATCGCAGATTTTCTTAAATTGTGCAAAAACTGACGAAGGCGATCACGCATGGCCACCTCCCATGCCTCGTGGATGGCGTCACGCATTGTATCCTCGATCAGATACCATAAACTCTACAAATAAATCAAAATATCAAGTTAGAAATGAAATAATTTTCAAAATAAAAATTATTTATTTACGTACGTACCAACCAATGGTCGAACATGGCCTGCTGCACATCAATGGGAATCTTCTCCCATGTGGTCCACGGCTGAGAGAAATAGTTGCGCAAAATAGCACTGCCCTGTCCGACTGCTATATGCGGAAAACTGAAAAAATAATAAACATTCATTATGTGAATAGATTAATGAAATCTTAGTTAAATCCAAAGGTTATCACACAGGTTATCACACCTCCGTGTGCGTGGATCAAACCCAAGACGTGGACGTCGCTCGGGGACGGGGTCAGGAATCATCAATCGTGCAAGACCGTGCCCCCTCCGCGTACTCCCTGGAGTGCCTGTAGGCTGAGGGTCATCTGTCAGTAACGCATCCGCATCGAAAGTCAGGTCAGCATCCGCCAACTCACGAAATGTGGCCTCGTCCATCTGAAACAGAAAATGTTAATGTTAGAAAATAATCGATAATTACTATTATATATACATATATACATATATACATATTATGATTGTATATAAATACCATGGAATTCTATCAGTGTTCATCATCATCATCATCTTCATATATGTCAATGTCATCTTCATATTCCTCCTCAACATCATCGATATCCATTCGAGTTACAGTTGCTTCATCTCTTACCATTTCAAATTCATATGTGACGTCATTAACATCATCGTCATCACCGACTCTTAAATGTGGGGTGTCGTCATCGATACTCATGTCTCTTTGTAAAAAAGATTCATTTTGAGTACTCTCTTGAAAAACTTCAATTCTTTGCACATCAGTGAAAGCACATTCACTTTGACTAAACTGATTGTCTCGAATTTTGATTTTTATTATACTCCACCAATCAGTCAAGTCTCTTGATGTTGCACAGTACTTTGCATAATAAACCTGATATGCCTGTTGAGCCAATAAGAATGGTTCATTTACTGCGAGAACACTTTTACATTTAATATCGATGATTCCATGAGTCGGATGAACACGCACGCCTCTCTCTGTATCCAACCACCTACATTTGAACATGGTTATGTAATGTTGTCCAAGATAACAGAGTTCAATGATTTCATCAAGTATGCCATAAAAGTCAACTTCATTTTCTCGATGATGAGATCCTCTCAAGCTAACTCCAATGTTCATTGTTTTTTTCGATTCCCCATATACATGTGTGTGGAATCGAAATCCATTCACCACATATGCATTATAAGTTTTAACAAGTTTGGAAGGTGGGTTACTCAATATACACAGTCGTTTGTCAATTTTATCAGCATGTCGAGACACCTGAAAATTTGTGAAATAATTATCAATATAGTAAACTATACATTGAATGAGTTTCTAAAAGATAAAGAATTTATGTTACCAGTTTTTGAAACCACTGAGAGAAATTTTTCAGTCGACGTTCTTCGAGAGCAGCTGCTGTAATTTGTGGAATTTGTTTCTTGATATGATTATCATACAACCTATAAAAACCAAAGTTATTTACTGTAACATAAATGATAGAATAAGTGATATAAACACTTATAGTACAACTGATGTCATCTCTTCACAGTTTAGCAGAACATACGTATGAGCTCTCTGATGTTCATCATCTGAAAGCCAGCGTTCATAAACTCCACCAAAACCAAGCTCTGACTGGTTGAGAATAGATAATTGATTGTCGATTTCATCAATATTCCTCTCATTCCATCCCATTCGGTTGTGTTTTGAAGGATACTCAGATTCAAAATAATGGGAGCAGAAAAAAAGATATTTCCTCTTGCAAATAAGCTTCTGCAATAGATCCTTCAACAGATGCTTTGTTACGTACTTTTCTTTTCAATTTTTGCATGCATCTTTCAAATGGGTACATCCATCGAAACTGTACCGGACCTCCACATTTGGCTTAATATGGAAAATGTAACATCAAATGTTCCATTGAGTCGAAGAAAGATGGCGAAAATATTTTTTCCAGTTTACATATAATTACAACAACATCTTTTTCAAGTTTGCCTAGAGCATCATAATCTGCCGTAGCCGCACAAATTTCCCGAAAAAAATGAGACATGTCTGTTATGGAATCCCAAATCACAGAATTCAACAGACCTCTTAATCCAATGGGTAGAAGTCTATCCATTATAACATGACAATCATGACTTTTTAATCCAGTAATATGACCATTCTTTACACATCTACCCAAATTAGAAGCACAGCCATCTGGAAGTCTCAAATCTGCAATCCACTGACAAAATAATAAACGGTTTTCTTTAGACAGTGTATAAGCTGCTTTTGGTTTCAGTAACCTTTCTATTCTGACATTCTCAAATAGTTCCAATTCTGGACGCCTGCAAATTTGGGCAAGATCTAAACGTGCATTTACATTATCTTTGCTCTTTCCTGGCGTATCCAAAACTGTATGAAAAAAATTATCATAACAGTTCTTCTCAATATGCATGGAATCTAACATGTGTCGGACCAACAGATCAGACCAATATGGAAAATCCCAAAATATGCTACGTTTAATCCAATTGTGTTTTTCCCAAAACCAGAAATTTTCTGTTGATTTATTGTGGGACCAAAAGTGATGGGAGGTAATGAAAATACAACTGATTTTAACTCCGAACCTGATAGCATTTTTGGAGGTCCATCCCTTTCAATTGTTCCTTTTCTGAAATGAGATCTGTTTCTGTGAAAAGGATGATCAGCTGGAAGAAATCTGCGATGACAGTCAAAATAACAAGGTTTCTTTCCATGAATGAGCATAAATGCTTTTTTTTCTCCCATACAGTAAGGACATGATTTCTGACCATGTGTACTCCAGCCAAATAACATCCCATAAGCCGGGAAGTCACTTATTGTCCACATCAATGCTGCTCTCAGTATGAAATTCTGTTTCGTTGCAACATCATATGTACTGACACCAGTACTCCACAATAAATTTAATTCATCAATCAATGGCTTCAAATAAACATCAATATTTTTCTTCGGATGTCCTGGAATTAGTAAAGTCAAAAAGATATATGGCTCCTTCATCAACATCCATGGAGGTAAATTGTACGGAGTTAAAAAAACAGGCCAACATGAATATTGACTACCATAAGATCCAAACGGACAGAAACCATCAGTGGAAAGGCCCAGTCGAACATTTCTAGATTTTAAAGCAAATGATGGATGCACTCTATCAAAATGTTTCCATGAATCACCATCGGCTGGATGATTCAAGCTTTTATCGGTTGAAATATTCTCTTTATGCCATGACATCATTGTCGCTGTATTCTTAGACATGAATAAACGCTGAAGTCTGGATGTAAGGGGAAAATATCTCAACTGTTTTATAGGAATCAAACCAGACTTCCCGTGTTGTCCTTCTTTATATCTCAGTTTCCCACATGTAGGACAACTATCCAACGACTCATTTTCCCCAGAATATAAAATGCAGTCATTTGAACATGCATGAATCTTCTGACAAGTAAGTCCCAAATTTCGAACCAGCCTCTTACTCTCATAGTAATTTGCAGGTAAAACATTTTCTTCGGGTAACAGTGTTTTCAACAAAGAAAATATCTGGTCAAAACAGGTGTTTGACATTCCGTTATCTGATTTGATAGCCATAAATTTTGCAACTGCTTCTAATTTTCTCATCTTGCAGCCAGGATATAATGCATCCTCAGCAGATTTCAACAACTCATAAAATTCAGATGGTGCCAACTCAGGATTTGAAGCTATATCAGCCGGAGTTTCTGTATGTTGAACAGATGAACCTGCAACATCATGTACTAAATCTTGAAACCGGGATGGATCAGGAATCAAGTTGGTATCACCTGCTCTGGAACTGCGTTCACCGTGTTGATACCAAAAAACATAATCTGGTTGAAAACCAAAACGCAAGAGATGTTCTCCCAATTTGTCAAACGTGTCAAATGTTCTCAATGCACATTTTCTGCAAGGGCATTTTATTTTGCCTTCTGAAACAAATTCTGAATTTGATGCCGCAAATGATAAAAAAATCTCCACACCCTCAACATATACTGGATTTAAACCAGAACCGTTTGGATTTCTACGTTGATTTATCCATATGCGGTCACCTAATAATGATTGTTGACGACCTCGTTGTTCCATATTTCTCTATAAAATATAAAAGCATTACTGGTTTTGAATAATTTGTTAGAAAAAACACTCAAGTAAAGATTGAATATATTGAGAATAAAGCAAAACATGTTACAAATATTGATAATTTTAATATTATATTGATTTTTTATTATTTTAATAATACTAATATAATTTTTTCATAAACATTAATTATATAATAATAACATTATTACATTATTAGTATATTTTATTATTAATATTAAAATAACATAATGTTTTATATTATATACAATTCTCCTTTCATCTGTGTGTTTAACATTCTGTCTCCACATGTAATATTTGCATTCACTTTCACCTCTCCATTGGCGAGTAGGTTGATAATTTTGAAAAAGAATGCGAATATTACATGTGGAGACAGAAAACACACAGATGAAAAGAGAATTGTATATAATATAGAAAATTATATTATTTTAATATTAATAATAAAATATACAAATAATGTACTAATGTTATTATTCGTAAATATTGGTAATTATTCCAAATTATTGGTAATTATTTCTAATTATTGGTAATTATTTCTAATTATTGATAATTATTGGTAACTATTGGTAATTATTGGTAATTATTACTAATTATTGGTAATTATTACTAATTATTGGTAATTATTACTAATTATTGGTAATTATTACTAATTATTAGTAATTATTACTAATTATTGGTAATTATTACTAATTATTGGTAATTATTACTAATTATTGGTAATTATTACTAATTATTGGTAATTATTACTAATTATTGGTAATTATTGGTAATTATTGGTAAGTATTGTTAATTATTGGTAATTATTGGTAATTATTGGTAATTATTACTAATTATTGGTAATTATTACTAATTATTACTAATTATTGGTAATTATTATTAATTATTGGTAATTATTACTAATTATTGGTAATTATTACTAATTATTGGTAATTAATACTAATTATTGGTAATTAATACTAATTATTGGTAATTAATACTATTTATTGGTAATTATTACGAATTATTGGTAATTATTACTAATTATTTGTAATTATTACTAATTATTGGTAATTATTACTAATTATTGGTAATTATTACTAATTATTGGTAATTATTACTAATTATTGGTAATTATTACTAATTATTGGTAGTTATTACTAATTATTGGTAATTATGACTAATTATTACTAATTATTACTAATTATTACTAATTATTACTAATTATTACCAATTATTGGTAATTATTACCAATTATTGGTAATTAATACCAATTATTGGTAATTAATACCAATTATTGGTAATTAATACCAATTATTGGTAATTAATACCAATTATTGGTAATTAATACCAATTATTGGTAATTATTGGTAATTATTACTAATTATTGGTAATTATTGGTAATTATTGGTAATTATTGGTAATTATTGGTAAATATTGTTAATTATTACTAATTATTGGTAATTATTACTAATTATTGATAATTAATACTAATTATTGGTAATTAATAATAATTATTGGTAATTAATACTAATTATTGGTAATTAATAATAATTATTACTAATTATTGGTAATTATTACTAATTATTGTTAATTATTACTAATTATTGTTAATTAATACTAATTATTGGTAATTAATACTAAATATTCCTAATTATTACTAATTATTACTAATTATTAGTAATTATTGTTAATTATTGTTAATTATTACTCATTATTACTAATTATTAGTAATTATTACTAATTATTAGTAATTATTACTAATTATTAGTAATTATTACTAATTATTAGTAATTATTACTAATTTTTAGTAATTATTACTAATTTTTAGTAATTATTACTAATTATGAGTAATTATTACTAATTATTAATAATTATTACTAATTATTGGTAATTATTAATATTTATTATTAATTATTACTAATTATAGGGAATTATTAGTAATTATTACCAATTATTGGTAATTATTGGCAATTATTACTAATTATTAGCAATTATTACTAATTATTGGCAATTATTGGTTATTGGCAATTATTGTTAATTATTACTAATTATTGGTAATTATTGGCAATTATTGGTAATTATTGGCAATTATTGTTAATTATTGGAAAGTATTGTTAATTATTACTAATTATTGGTAATTATTGGTAATTATTACTAATTATTGGTAATTATTACTAATTATTACTAATTATTGGTAATTATTACTAATTATTACTAATTATTTGTAATTATTACTAATTATTGGTAATTATTCCTAATTCTTACTAATTATTGGTAATTATTACTAATTATTGGTAATTAATACTAATTATAGGTAATTATTACTAATTATTGGTAATTAATACTAATTATTGGTAATTAATACTAATTATTGGTAATTAATACTAATTAATACTAATTATTGGTAATTATTGGCAATTATTACTAACTATTGGCAATTATTACTAATTATTGGCAATTATTGGTAATTATTGGCAATTATTGGCAATTATTGTTAATTATTACTAATTATTGGCAATTATTGGCAATTATTGGTAATTATTGTCAATTATTGTTAATTATTGGTAGGTATTGTTAATTATTACTAATTATTGGTAATTATTGGTTATTAATACTAATTATTGGTAATTAATACTAATTATTGGTAATTAATAATAATTAATACTAATTTTTGGTAATTATTACTAATTATTGGTAATTAATACTAATTATTGGTAATTAATACTAATTATTGGTAATTAATACTAATTATTGGTAATTAATACTAATTATTGGTAATTAATACTAATTATTACTAATTATTGGTAATTATTCCTAATTTTTCCTAATTTTTCATAATTTTTCCTAATTTTTAGTAATTTTTCCTAATTATTACTAATTATTGGTAATTATTGGTAATTATTGGTAATTATTGGTAATTATTGGTAATTATGGGTAATTATTGGTAATTATGGGTAATTATTGGTAATTATGGGTAATTATTGGTAATTGTTGGTAATTATTGGTAATTATTCCTAATTATTACTAATTATTCCTAATTATTACTAATTATTCCTAATTATTACTAATTATTACTAATTATTACTAATTATTACGAATTATTACTAATTATTACTAATTATTACGAATTATTACTAATTATGACTAATTATCACTAATTATTCCTAATTATTACTTATTATTACTAATAATTGGTAATTATTGGTAATTATTACTAATTATTACTAATTATTGTTAATTATTGGTAATTATTCCAAATTATTGGTAAGTATTACTAATTATTGGTAATTATTACTACTTATTGGTAATTATTACTAATTATTGGTAATTATTACTAATTATTGATAATTATTACTAATTATTACTAATTATTGGTAATTATTACTAATTATTACTAATTATTCTTAATTATAGATAATTATTGATAATTGTTCCTAATTATTAGTAATTAAATGAATAATTATCAATAATTAGGAATAATTACCAATAATTACAAATAATAACATTATTAATATATTTTATTATTAATATTAAAATAATATAATTTTCTAATTTATATACAATTCTCCTTTCATCTGTGTGTTTTCTATCTCCACATACAAATAATACGTGTGAAGACAGCAAACACACATATGAAAAGAGAATTGTATATATATAAAAAATTATATTATTTTAATATTAATAATAAAATAGACTAAAAATTTAATAATGTTATTATTCCTAATTATTGGTATTTATTACTAATTATTAATATTTATTCTTAATTATTAAAAATTATTACTAATTATTCCTAATTACCATTAACTATGAACAATACTAATAATGTAAATTTCTTAAGTAATAAAACAATGTAAACATAATTAAATTACAACTAATTAAGAATAATTGAAACTAATAAAAAATTAAAAATAAATATTAAATTAAAATGAACATAAATACCTTGAAAATTGATCTGCTCTGATCGTTCTTCAAAACTTTAATATCAGCTCCGGAGAAAAAAATTAAACTGGAAAAAAACTGAACTCTAGAAATATAATTTTGAGAGAAGGAGAAGATAGAGAATGAGAATGAAATGAAAAAAACGGATGGGGGTATTTATAGGTTAGATTATTTGTGACGGGCCCATTTGCGACGGGATACCCGTCGCAAATACCTTAGCCAACATTTATTACGGTCAACGGGTAAATAGTTATTTGCGACGGGACCCGTCGCAAAAAACCACCTGCCGACATACTATTTGCGACGGGGGAATATTCCCGTCGCAAATACCTTTTACCGCCGCCGGTTATTTGCGACAGGAATATTCCCCCGTCGCAAATAAGTTTCCCACGATTTGGCGCGCAAACCGCGCCAGTCCTTTTGCGACAGGGAAAGCTGTCCCGTCGCAAAAGGCTACTTATTTGCGACGGGCAAATAACCCCGTCGCAAATAAGTTTTTAACATGACTATTTGCGACGGTGAATGTTACGTAGATGACTTGGTGGTCAAATCAAGATAGCGCTCAAATCACCTGTTAGACCTTGAGACCATCTTCAACGAACTTTGATAGTATAGCCAGAAGATGAACCCCTTGAAGTGCGCCTTCAGGGTTACCTCATAGAAATTCCTTGGCATCGTTGTACGCCATCGCAACAACGATGTTGACCCTGAGAAGACAAAAGCTATCCTTGGATTACCACCTCCCCAAAATCCCACCGAGTTGAGGGGATTCCAGGGACATATGGCCTATATTAGGCGGTTAATAACCAACCTGGCAGGAAAATGTTTTCCCTTCACCAGGTTAATGAAGAAGGGGGTCACGTACCAATTGACAGATAACTTCCAAGAGGTGTTCGAAAACATGAAGAAGTACCTCTTAAGACCACCGGTTCTCATGCCCCCAGTTGAAGGAAGACCTCTAATCCTATATGTGATGGGCCTAGAATGGTCACTGGGAGCCTTCCTCGCACAAAAGAATGATGCCGACAGTGAAAACAGTCTCCATTTCCTCAGTCAAACCATGATTGATGATGAGACTCGATACTCAAATATCGAAAAGAGTTTTTTGGCCATGGTCTTCGCTATTCAAAAGCTATAAAATTATCTAAAGTGTCATGAAGTCCATTTGATCTCATAGAGTAACCTGCTCAAGTACATCCTCAGCCACCCGATGCTAACAGAATGAATAACCTGATGGATGGTCATCCTGCAACAGTTTGACATCTAGTTTGTGCCTCAGAAAGACATAAAAGGCCAGGCATTAGCAGACTTTCTGGCAGAGCACCCTTGGACAAGGACCACTGCACCGAACACCGAGCTACCTGATTAAGACATCTTCTCAGTTCAAGAGGAGTTCCCAGCATGGGAAATGTACATCGACGGAGCATCCTGAAGCCCAACCGGGAAGTGGATGGAGGATCCCAGTTTCAACAAAGTTAGTTTGTGGGTAATCCTCATGTCCCCAGAAAAGGCAATATTTCCATATTCTGTCTTCCTGTTAGAGGTATGTACAAAAAATGAAGCGGAATATCAAGATCTCATTGTAGGCTTGGAGCTCGAACTCTTGGCACAAGTACAACACCTTAAGGAAAAAGGTGACTCGGAGCTGGTCATCAAGCAAGTCAATGGTGAATATGCTATTAAAAAGGAGGAGCTGATCCCCCTGTTTGACCTTGTCTGAGGGTTAATGGTTTAATTCTCTACAGAACCAACATTGAACTATATTCCCCGGTTCCAGAATGCCCAGGCCGATGCATTGGCCAATGGGGCCACAACCCTGGATTACCTGTACTGAGATGAAACATTTTTCAGTATTTCTCACCTTCAAATGGTATTTCCATTTGTTTAAGCTAAGATGGAAGAAATCCAAAAAGTCGGTCCCTTCCTTGAGCTGTATGCTCCTTCCATCGGTTCGATGACCCCCATTGGAAACTACCTTCAACGGGGAGAACTTCCATCAGACAGGGATGAACGAGAGAAAATACTGAGAAGTGAAATCAACTTTGTCCTATATGGCAGTGCAGATCAGCAATAGGTCCTCTAAAAATGAGGCCTCGGCGGAGTGGTCCTTAGATGCATTGATGGAGACAAAACTGTTGTCGTAATGAATGAAGTACATGCTAGAGCATTTGGAGCACATCAACAGGGGACCAAGTTTTCCCATCAGGTTCGAAGGCTTCGGTACTACTAGCCCACAGTGGCACGAGACTGCGAGCATTTTACCACAAAATTCCACTCATGCTAGATTCATGCCAACTTCATACACCAACCCCTAAAGTTACTTCATCATGCCAAGTACTTCTGGCCATTTTCCATCTGGGGGATGGACGTCGTGGGACCATATCCTCCCTCCACGACCAAACAACTAAAGTATATCCTCACAGCAACTGACTTCTTTTCCAAATGGGAATAAGCCATACCCCATAAGGAATTCGGGGTAAGAAGTTTTTTCGGCTTCATGAAGGCCAATATCATCACAAGATTTGGTGTCCCTCATACTATACTGATGGATAACGACACCAAATTTTGCTATGTTGAATTGGAGAAGCTATACCATGAATATGGTATCAAAGCTAACCACTCATCCTGCTACCATGCAGTGGCCAACAGATAGATAGAAGCTTTCAACAAGACCCTATCCAACATCCTCTAGAAAATGGTGGACAAAGACAAGAACTCAAGGCTGGATAAACTCCTTCATGCATTGTGGGATTATCGAACCACAATCTGCACTACGACTCGGGCTACTCCGTACTCATTTGTATACAAAACAGAAGCGGTCCGGCCCATTGATCTCCAGTTACCCTCAATCTGCATTGCCATTTGTGATCAATTACCCAACGATGAGCAATAAAAAAAGCAACTCGGTGAATTGGAACAGCTAGACGAGAAGCGGTTGCACGCTTTGCACCATCTGGAAGTATACCAAAACCGGATTGCATGATCCTTCAAAAAAAGGTTCGTCTTTGGTCTTTCTTGGAAGGAGAACGACTATTTCTCCTCCAGACCCCATTGATAACCGGGAAGAAGCCTCCAAAGCTAGAGCCCAGTTGGGAGGGACTGTATTTTGTACACTAGGTCTACTCTAATGGAGAATATTCCCTGATATCCATGGACTGGCAATTTACAACCACTCCTACAAATGCGAGATTCCTGAAAACGTATTTCTCATGATGACAAAAACAGCGGGAGTCATCCGAGCTACATGATATTAAACTGCCAAGAACCCAATGGTCCCAACTATATGACCTTAAACTAATATTATTTTATCCTCACCACACGATGTTAAGCTGCACGGACAAGACGTTTTAAGAATAATTCTCTTCCCTCGTGTATGGACTAGACCTGCATGGGGTGTATTCCTTGTCCTTACCGCACGATGTTAAATTGCACGGATAATAAGAGTTTAGAATACCCCCTCCCCCCGTGTATAGACCAGACCTACACGAGGTGTATTCTTCATCCGAGTTACATGACGTTAAACTATCAAGCCCCCAACAGTCCAAACACTATGACCTTAAACTGAGAGTATTTCATCCTCACCGCACGACATTAAACTGCACAGAAAAGATGTTAAAAAATGCTCTTCCCCTGAATATGGACCAAACCTACATGGGGTGTATTCCTCATCTTTACCGCACGACGTTAAACTACATGGATAATAATAGTTAAGAATACCCCCTCCCCCCGTGTATGGACCGGACCTACACGGGGTGTATTCTTCGTCTGAGCTGAATGACATTAAACCACCAAGCACCCAACGATCCTAAATCTATGACCCTAAACTAACAGTATTTCATCCTTACCTCATGATGTTAAATTGCACAGATAAAGGTATTTAAAAATGCCCCTTTCCCCCTTGTATGGACCAGACCTCCCCGGGGTGTACTTCTTTCATAGAACTACATACGACTTGATTCCTACCCTCATAGGATTCGTAGCGATGCCAGGGTTCCCCATCTTGGCCCAGCCACCCCCCAAAAAAGTTAAAAATTCCTTCCCCCGTGTATGGACTAGACCTTCACGGGGTTTATTCCTCGTCCTCACCGCATGACCTTAAAATGCACGGATTTCAGAGAACTATGCACGGCTTGATTCCTTCCCTCGCAGGGTACGTAGCGACGCCAGGATCCCCTATCCTGGCCCAACCACTCCTGAATAAAAATAATGTTAAAAATTCCATTTCCCCCGTGTACAGACCAGACCTACACGGGGTGTATCATCTTTCAATGAACTAAGTTAGGCTTGATTCCTGACCTCGAAGGATACATAGTGATGCCATAATTCCACACCCCGGACCAGCCATCTCGAAAAAATAGACGCCCCTTCCCTGTGTATAGACCAGAAATGCACAGGGTGTATCCTTCATCCTTACCACATGACGTTAAACTGCACAGATAATAAAAATACAAAAATTCCCTTTCCCCCATGTACGAACCAGACCTGCACGGGGTGTATCATCTTTCAGAGAACTACATGAAGATTGATTCCTGCACTCACAGGATATGTAGTGACGCCAGAATTCCACACATTGGCCCAGCCACCTCGAAAAAAAAAGATGCCCCTTCCCCCGTGTATAGACCAGACTTTCATGGGGTGTATCCTTCATCCTTACTGCATGACGTTAAACTGCACAGATAAGAGAAAAAAAATGCCATTTCCACCCATGTATGGACCAGACCTACATGAGGTGTATACTTCATCCTCACTACATGACGTTAAACGGCATGGACTTCATCCTCACCGCATGACGTTAAACTGTAAATACTTCATCGCAACCCACCCAAGAAACATGGTGAAATGAGATGGAGACACTCTTTGCAAATTTGGATGTATCCTCTCCATACATTAGACTCCACGACCCAGATAATTGCGGATCTTCATAGCCATTAATGGCCATCGGAAATGGAAAATTATTGACCCATGGACTCCTTTGCATGATTATGCATACCATGCCCTTAGTGGCTCTGTATATTGATAGCCCCTAGCCCATCTACCAAAGTCATGATTTCCTCAGGCGACACTCTTCCTAGCTCCGTACGCCTACCGTCCTCAGAACCCCCATATCACATCTACCGATCCAAAAATTTATGGAGCAGTGGTTTACAAGTTTATTCCCCTTTTCACATCCAAATGTTTCTAGGGTGCCCATACCTGGCTAGCCTATGTATCCACCGGTGGTTCACATAGATCCCTGCATCAACGAACATCAAGCCAGGACTAAACTAATTTGACTCAACGGAAAATTGAAGTGAAGATGTTTCATGTAAACTTGGACACCATTATCCCCATGCGCTGAACTCTGCACTATGATCAATCACGGATCCTCATAACCATTCACATCCATCGGAAGTGGAAAGTCATCGATTCAGGGACACCTTTTCATGACTATGCATACCATTCCCTTAGCGGCTCTACATATTGATATCCCCTAGCCCATTTACCAAAGGAAATATTTCCTCGGGTGACACTCTTCCTTTCTCCGTATGCTTACCAACCTTAGAGCCCCCACACCACACCTCCTAATATGGGAAAACTCAATGTTGCAGTTTACAACCTTCATCTCCCACCATGTTCCAAGTATATCAGAGCATGTTGATCCAGTTATCCTTCAAGTGACTACAACAATAGTCACCCAATGGTCCGATCTCTATGACCGCTAAACTAGGAGTACCTCATCCTTACCACATGACGTTAAACTGAATGGAGTGAAGTTATACCCCCGCGCACAAAATAAATCAGCGCAGGGGGCTCTTTAAGCTTTAACAGCAACCAGGGATGAGTATGCCTGACATGTTCATACATTTCCTTCCCTAATGACAGAATTCGTGGACCGGATAATTGCGGATCTTCATAACCATTCATGGCCATCGTAAGTGGAAATTCATTGACCTGAAGACACCTTTGCATGAATATGCATACCATGCCCTCATCATCTCTACAAATTGATATCCCCTGGCTCGTCTATCGAAGGCAATATTTTCCCGGGTGATACTCTTCCTAGCTCTATACGCTTACCAGCCTCAGAGCCTCCATGTCATCTCTCTTGATCCAAGAAGCCCCGGAACCATTATTTACACCATCAACCCCCTCCACGTCTTGGACATGCCAAGATACTTGGGACCAGTTACATTTTAATAAAGAGCAGTCTTTTTAACTACGTCCTTGCCACATAACATCAAACGGTATGGAGCACAACTTGGCTACTCGGCGTAAGGTTACAAAGACCAAGCATTAGACATCAAGGGGAATGCCTCCAATAACAAGCATTTTTCACTGGTTTAATAATGCTCCTCGTCCTTACCGCATGACGTTAAACTGCACGGTCAATCATCCTTGTTGCATGACATTAAACTGAAAAACATTGGAAAAGGTAAGAAAAATGTCCTCATCCTCACTGCATGACGTTAAACTGCACATCATCCTTTAAAAATGTTCATTGTCTTTACCGCATGACGTTAAACTACATGGTCAAACCCGTCACGGGTTCAGTAGGGAACATAGGCTTTTCTCTGTCCTTCAGTGAACGGGTCAGACCTGCACAAGCCACCGTCTCACACCCGCATGAGAAGGGATTACTTCAACCATTCTTGGGAAGTTTAGTCCAGATATTTCCCCCATATACAGGTTCCCTCTCGTCATAAACCATACTCTGTACATAGAAAAATCTGAACTCTCATAAGATAGACCTGGTGATCCCAAATCTCAACTTCCCTGATGTTGCTTGTATATCGGGGGAATACAGTCATTGACATAAGGACACCATTGTATGACTATGCATATCATGCCCTCAGCAGCCTGCATATTGATCACCCCTGACCCGTCTACCAAAGGCAAGATTTCTTTGGGAAATGATTCTCTCCATACGCCTCTTGTCCTCTGAGCCCCCATGTCTATCCCGGGATTCGGAGACCCTCTGAGCTACAGTTTACAAACCTCTTTAACAATCCTGCCTGAATTTGGTGGAACGTCTCTATCACGATTACCGAGGACCAGGAGAATCCTTTCCATTCTAGATAATGTCCCAGCTGCATGACTTTAAACTGCACCAAGCCCCAACCATCCTTTATGCTAGATAAATGCATAGTACAGGAACATTTTTTCTACATTCCTAATTGATACAGATGTTCTCAAAACCTTTCAAACGTCACATACCCTTTCCCAAGACACCCCCGGTGGTTTTTCATAATTTTTCAAGCCACCCATGGTGGTTTCAACAAGTTGGACTTCCACGAAGTCCCCAGACCATCAGAAATGGACAGTCATTGACTTAAGGACACCTTTGTATGACTATGCATACCATGCCTTGAGCGGCTCTACATATTGATTCCCCCTGGCTTGTCTACTGAAGGAAATATTTCTTTAGGCAATGCTCTTCCTACCTCTATACGCCGACGCGACTCCCATGCCTTGAGACATGCCCTGCATGTCGTCTAAATTTAAACATGTTTTCCCCACGTGTGTCTGAAGGGTATTAAAACATCTTTTAATCAACCAAACCCCATTGGGGCCCTCACCCCACCATGTCTGGTCAAGTCTGTTCGACCAAAAATATCAGTAATGATAGTCTTGTCAGCGGGACTTTTAACCGCTCAAAAAAGAGGCGTAAAGCCTGTTAGGTCGAAAACCTGAAATGGGCGACCAAAGAAAAAGTCGGGCCATACCCACTGGGTCCACACTAAATGGGCCCGAGAAAAATTAGCGTATTAACAAGAAAATACAAAAGGTTTGTGGGGTTTTCTACAGAGTCCCTACAATAGTCAAACTGTGCTCACTAGATCCCATGGTCCGGGAAAAAGTCAGAGCCTGTTTTCATCTTCTGTCACTTCCCTGAATTATGATCAATTCTGATTTAGTGAGTTTCTATTTAAGAAACATGTGTTCTATTAACAATCAAAATTTATGGTAAGGAAGATTGACATAGATTTCATTCCATTCAGACAAAATGGGAGGGCGTCCACAAGATGGGGCCTCTCCCTCACAACGAAAAAAGGGGAATGCATACGAATGGCTCTGACAGTCACAGAGGATCCTGGATCACCCTCTCAACCAAATCAACAACCGTACGGCAGAGGTCATTTCATGTATGCTCCAGCACAACCTTCTCCCTAGCCTCAACCTCGGCCACCCAACGAGCATGCTTCACTGACATTTGAAGATCATTGATCCCTTTTCTGGTGGCTTCAAGGTTACCAGTCAGAGTCGAAAACCAATTCCTCAATATCACTACTCGAGTACCGCATTCATGAAGCTCCGCAGACAGGGTGGCTGCCTGACCTTGAGAGCTCACCTCCTGTGTTACAAGATGATGAAGCTTCATCATGGTCTCCTCCAAGGCTCGGGTCCCACAATGAGAAGCAACGAGATGAGAAAGTTTGCATTCACTAACAGCAGCTTCCTCATGAGCCATAACAACTAGACAAGGGATAAGATTAAACTGCCGATAGTCAAAGCAACCTGACCCCAAACCGAGGAAGAGTCGTCGGAGGGCTTCATTTTTAGTTTTCATCTCAGCAAGATGAGTTTTGGAAATAGTCTCGCAAATCCGAGGCTAGGCCCACCTGCGCACTGCTAGATGATCCGCCATGACATGATGACCATTGGTGTCCTTGCCTGGCTGAATAGGAACAAAGTCTGGCATTGAAACCAGTGCAGATATGTGCTCTCTAGAAGTGGGTTCTGAACCTGGAAAGTCTGAAGCCTCTAACCCCGGTTCAGGCTTGGGGATCAAGTTGCTAAGATTGGTATCAGTTGGAAAAACGTCTGGGATTGTCTCACCGGGACCCAAAACCACAGGGTCATCCTCATCCACATCCAAAAAGGATGAACCTCTCTAAACTTCGGCCACCACAGGGCTGGGAGAGGAAAATCCCCTCAGTTTCTTTGATCGACCAGCCATCATTCGATCCTCCTTAGAGCTGGGGAGGAAGGTGCAGTGGACGCAACAGTCGCAGTACCTCCTGATTTGGAAACCAGCCGGACATCCTTCCCTATGATCCCATCAGGATACTATTTTACCCATGTTTTTGCATACACCAAGGTAAGGCCGGAAGCCACCCCCATGATAAACAAGGGAATTCTTGTGTCAGATCCCTCCGGCGTCAAAATCAACCACCATTGATGAAGTATGGTTGGGTGCAGTCCTTGAGCCTGAGGAGGGGGAAGGGAAACTTGGACTTGCATGAACCAAAACTGGAAAGAAAAATGATACGAGCCATACAGCTCGCACAGAGAAACCATGTCGATCCGCACAGACAGAAATCCTTCCTGCAGAGAGATCATATAAGAACGCTTCTCTAGGATCCCCCGGTGGTTATCAAATAAGACGCCAGAAGGGGTGGGGTAGGGAGTTAAAGAAAACTGGGAGAAGTCACTCAGAAGTTCGAGGACTTCACCAGAGCTGAGGGACTTCAAGCGAACTCTAGCTATATCAAGCAGGGTAGGTCGAAAGGTAGAAATCGGGATGACCATGTTATGACAATACTCATTGCAGTAGTAGTGATTCACTATCCAGTCGTATAAGAACTGAAATGTCCTACTCAGACAATAGGGAGACCCGCCCTCCTACATATGACTCAGCAGCTCATAAATACAATCCAAAGTGGTCACAACTAAGTTCACCGGGCAGACCTCTGCCAACTCGACTTCCATCATCATGGTGCAAGCTCTATCGCCTGGGTTGATATCCTGAGAAGGGAATAGCCACCCGCTCAGAAACATAGCAAACAAACCTGCCAGTCAGAGCATATGTGTCACACCAGGGCTCACCTCGTAACCCCATGAAAGGTAATAGCCCGCCTCCAGAACTGCCCAGTAGGAAACTGGGGTGGTTCGTGACTATTGAGAAGGATGAGTCATGGGGTGATTGATCTTCAGCATAGGACCAGTGGTGTTCATAAATAACCCTATCCAGGTACTGTAGAGAATAAGTGAGCAGGAACGCAAGGCCTGACCCAATGATTTATCTACCATAACCAGCAAATCCCTTAACAATGAAGGTAATTTTTTGACGTCATCCCACACACAAGGAGTGGGCAGGAACTCGTCATACATCTCACCGATAATCGAAAGCCATCCCAATTGATAGATATCTCACATAATAATGCCAACTTCACCATAGGCAAGGTGGAAAGTATTAGTGCTTGAACACCAGCAACTGAGCAGGACAGGCAGGATCAGGGATGGTGGGTAAATAGAAAATCAGGACACCCATACTGTGGAGTCCAAATTAACTACTTCCAGTGACACTGGAGATTCCGGAAAATGATGATGGACCCAAATGGCCCAGGCCTAGTCGTTTGGAAAAATCCTGCTAGACCGAAGATCCAACCTAGGAATCCACCACGCGTCTAGATCAACCTGAGTAAGGTTGATTATGGAGGGATAATTCTTGAAGACGGCTTTTTTAGAGAAGACTTGAATGCACTGATCACTTTGGGTCCAAACAAAGCCTCTCAAAATTAAAGCATATTTTGGATCATAATCAGAGGTTATCTCCCCCGATGGGGTAAGGTTCTCCTGAACGCACTTTGGTAGAACTTCCAAGAAAGTAGACAGAAGACCTCAGAATGTAGGGGGGATAGGGACATTGTCCTGAAGACCGAAGCCATAAAGGGGAATCCGATTTGATAGTGGATAACCCAGGAGCTCAGGAGAGAGTATGTCCTTCAAGACACCATCTTCAAGAATGATGGGTTGATTAGGGTCCTATTTGATGTTTTCCTCCCTCCAAATCATATCCAGACGTCTTCCTAAACTTGTTGGGAGAGACTCTGTAGCGGGCCTAGTCGCAGGATGAGGAGGAACCATATTTATCTTCTCCCTGCGCCATGGAAATTATGCAGATAGTTAGCCCAAAAAATGAAACATGGACCAAATACCAAGTATTTGCAAAGGATTCCAACTGAGCCTCATAATGAGATCTTCAAGGTGGACTCTTCGGTTGGTTTGCGATGACAGCATCCCACGAACCAGCCTTACGCAGAATGCGTCTGCGAAACCCTGCCCAGTGGAGTGTTGGCCAGAAAACCATGAATCAGTTTGCTCCGAAGAATTTAAATCCCGAATTTCAGTGGTTAAGTTCGGTAGACTTAGATGTTTTTAAAGATTAGAAGATTTTAGTCCGCAGAGCATCGAAATCAAGTAGCATCGAAATTGCAGAGCACCAAAACCATGAAGCGAGTTCCTACGTGTCCTGTCGTGACATATATTTTAATTAATTTAAAATGTTAGTTCGTGGCTAGGAAGTTGGTCTACAGATGAAGAATGGCGTGAATGAGAAATGGTTCGTGGAAGTAGCAGCCGGTTTGTGGACGAAGCATTTCACGAAGGAACAAGTACACAGAGGCAGAAAAGAAAAGGAGCACTGGTATTCGCGAAGAATCTGGGAGAAGACAAATAAAGGGCCCTCTGTATTTGTAGACATGTTCCCTTATTGGTTCCACTTCCCTACCACAAACCATCCATGTTTTGGGACCACTCTGCAATGGAATAGTCTCCTCTTCGTTCCGATCAGACCCCATTTCGATGGGGGGTATTTGTAGGGTCCTAAAAAATCCGTAAAAAGAATTCAACTCAATAAAGATTCTACCCAATCCCCCCTCAAAGGATTGGTAAAATGTGGAAAATACTCAAGGATGACAAAGGAGGAACCGGTACGTGGACCGGTCTAATGTTAACAACACACGGCCGGTTCCACGAAGTGTCCCTCCTACGCGGACCATCGTCGTTCGCAGAATGGAGGTGGAAATCTTCTGTGGCCACGAAGTAGGGCAGGAGCCGAACCGGTTCACCATCACGAAACTCCCCAGTAATGAGCCGCGTCAGCCGGCCAGAACCGCCTCAACTGTCATTCGTGAAATGGAGACGGAACCCTCCGTGACTGCAAAGCACTCCACAAGTTCATTTCGCGGAGGAGATACGTTCATTGCCCACAATGAGTCACAGATTGACCAAGTCAGCAGTGAACCGGTATTTCGGTCATGGGCCTCTGCAAAAGGTGCCACGTGACCCCAGATACATCCTTTACCACACTCGATAAAATGAGATCGAATGGAAATGGTGGGGAACAGAGATGGAGAGAAGACCGATCAGATTCGGGTGGAAGGATTTCGAAGGAAGAAGCATTGGATTTCAGAAGTTCAAATTTATGAACCAGAGCAGGTATGAACCTGGGAATGAACTAATAAGGAACCAAAACACATAACAACTTGGTGAACTACAAACCTAAAATAACAATGAAGAGGAAACTGCGAACCTAGGTCCCTCCCTGGATGTACTCCCCGCAGACCAGGGAATCTATGCCTCTTTCCCAATCCACCACACCGTGTAGCACCCTCCTACACGGGAAAATATCCGACCGACGAGCCTCCTGCCGACACCGCCCATGGCCGCCACTGCCTGCATAGAACCCTTCGCAGACCACCCCGGTTCGTGGATCGAACCTGAAGCAGTGAACCACCTTGGTTCGC
Organism: Viscum album; assembly: GCA_963277665.1. NCBI lineage: Eukaryota > Viridiplantae > Streptophyta > Magnoliopsida > Santalales > Viscaceae > Viscum > Viscum album. The sequence continues at coordinate 1,551,901,988 of OY728134.1, forward strand.
AGTATTCCAATCAGTCCGCGGACACCCCCTGGATCACAGATGGCCTCCCAGTCCGCGGACCCCCCTGGCTCGTCGATGGGATCTCAGTCCGTGGACCACCTTGGCTCATGGACAGCTTCTCCAACCATGTAGCACTTCCCTACGTGAAGTGAGTTACCACCCATATCGTTGTGTGTCATGTCGAGTCCTTCAGAGTTCCTGTTCGCCAAGCCACATAAAATCCTTCCGACCCGGCCTGATCCTCCGTGACACCCTCATTGGCCCAGTCGTCAGCCCTGAGCCGAGGCCTCCACTGGAGCCACCGGATCTGTGTGGTGTAATCCTCTGGCGTATCAGCACACCATTTTGAGTTCACATACCCATGGTAAGCAGAGGCGATGGGGTTTCCCCCACCCATGAGAAGATTATCAAAGCATTCATGGGTTCACATTTCCACGGTAATGTGGAGTCGGAGCTCGAGAGTCCCCTTTCTGCCCCTCCACTCGTTGGGGTTGGGGTGCCTCTCCCTTCATCAGAGGGTAGTAAAATAACCATATGAAGGAATCTCCCAAGCACTTCCGTAATTCCCCCCAAAACAAGAGGAAAGATGGGTATAAGAGCACCTCTTTCCCTCTCCCACTGCACTTTGTCACCATGGGCATCCACCTAGGAGTAAGCCACGACCTTATGGGATTCTCCATGCATAGGCCCCACTCCACTTCCCATTGATGCACCATTCGCAACGTGGTTGTTTGGTCCTTGCTGCCTCTTGTTTCTCACACTGAGCATGAATCATGTGGGCTTAGATTAAGCATCGACCATGACATCCTCTTATGGTCCTCCTCAGAGTGTAAGCCCCAATCCATTACTCTGGGATGCCTTAGAGCATAAGGCCCAAGCCAATTCGAACTACGAGGACTTTGATTCCCCATTACTGGGATATGTAGGAAGCCCCCAAGAGGTTCAAGCCCGATCACCAACGGACCCTCGGTTCCACCATCACGTCAATACTCCGACACCCCAATTCGAACTACGTGGACTTTGATCCCTTTCTACTAGGCAGAGTACGTAGGAAGCCTCCTTACGGTTCAAGCCCAACAACCGGTTGATCCAACTATCTTTACGTCGGTTCGTCACACCAATCCCAGTGTCGTCTCAATGAGTCCCGACTCCACGGTGTCAATAATCCAACGAGGGATGGTATATATCAGGCCTAAATGATTCTGAACCCCTACATCCAGTTGACCATTGCCCACCAGGGTAAAATCCGTGGATACTATGTTTGGGTATAAACCAAATATTCATGAACATATGAATATGTATTAAATCTACAAGAGAGTCCCAGAATAAGAAATAATTCCCCTCAAAAGGGTGTGATGAGCCCGAATTCCCATCCTATTGTCCAATGTGAGTTCTTAAGCTTCACTGGATAGACCATCCAGTGAATGCCTACCTTTGGAAAGAAAGTCCACGCACTGCGGGATATGGAATCGTTGGGTGTTTTGAGGTGAAAATAGTGCATCCAGAATGAGTGATTATGCAGAGCTCAACCTTCTTTAATCAACCGTCGAGTAGAGCACATCTCTCCTGCACAACCCCCGGTCATGCGCCATTCCTGGAGCGGAACACACATATAAATAGGAACTTCATGTCCTTTTCTCCACATAAATTTTTAGAACTCTATCATTGAAAATCAATAACTAAATTCCATCCTAAAATCACCAAACATTCTCTAGTGGTATATTTTTTAACTGAAGTCCAACCTTAAGGGTTGATGTTGTAATGAAAAATATTATTTTCTGAAAAATAGTTATAGATTTTAACTTGATGATTTAGCCCATTTCTTCTTATATAAAATTTATATATTCCAAATATTTATTGAAATAATATAATAATTATACTATATATAATTAGATCTTTTCATGTTTATGGAATAACCTATATCCTTCTCCCCTTCCATAAAAATGATAAATGTATCATCATTCCTGCAAACAAAATACTACAATAGTTCAAAAAGAGGTAATTCATTTCGCATCGTTATTCGAATGGATGATTATACTAATGGATATAATGTGAAATTATATATATAATTAACATAAAAATGAAATTATAATAATTATGGAAAAATTATATATCATTTAATTTCTTACCTTTCTACCCATTTAAGATGGATAATGTCATTTGTGTGCATGTTTAGATTACTACCTCTATGAAGCACTGTGATTCCTTTTTATTAACCACATTACTTTGCTTATATATATGTGTGTGTGCATTTAATTATCTAAAATGTTATTTTTATATATTATTATCATTATGTAAATTTAAAAATAATAATTATATTATTTTCATTGAAAAATGGGCATCTTTCTCGAGTGTATGTATGGCCAACCATCTCCATGATTGATTGGTGTGTAATTTATTTTTCATAACTATTTTTCACAGATAATGTAGAAAGTATAATTTTTTATATATATCATAATTATAATAGGATTATTATATCGAAGAGGGTAGAATAATAACCACCATGAACATATTCAATCACAAAATTCATTTCGTACATATGATCTAAATGTCATCAAAACGAATAATGTGAGCATAATTGATTCTATATTATATTATTACATGATTAAATGAAAACAATGAATAAATTTAAAGGATAATGTTAATAGTTAACATTTGTTTCTAATTCATAAATATACACAATATACATTATGAATCATACTAGGGAAACATGAAACATTGACTTAAAATAATGATTTAAATGATTTTGTGATTTATTTTATCAATAATTTTCTCCCATGACCATTTTAATTAAAAAAATTTGATATATTTATATTGATATAATATAATTATAATGGGAAGTTTTAGAAATGTTATGCGTTCATTCATTTTTTTTTCAAATGTAATATTTTTATATATATTATATGTAGCTTTTGAGAGAAATATAAATGAATGTTTTATTTAACCGTATTAGATGTCAATAATTTTTTACCTCCATTATAAATTTTATTTAATTTTTGGAGTGCATTAAAATAATTAATATGTACTCTAAAGAATAAAATTCCTTAATTTTTTGTTGTTTTAAATTGGTTTATAATGGAATGTATATTTCTATATCCAAATTTTTTTTCATCAGGGTGAAAATATTATTTTTATGCATTTTATGAGGAAATGAAAGCTCTTATGTGTTATTATTATGTAATAGTTCTTGGAATATATTTATGATGACATGTTGTTTTGTTAAAATACAAGGATAGGTTCTTCCAATAAAAATTCTATATTGGGGGTTTAATTATAGTCTATGTATGGGTGATCCCTATATAGATCTCCAATTCAGTGGTCAATGAAACTGAGTTGATTAGTATAGTTTCTCATAAATGGTTATTAGGATTTAACTGGTATTTAATTCCATTTTCAGAGTCAAATGAAAATGGTGTATTATTTTAACAACATGATTAATCAATGTATGTTATGGTTTTCTATGGAAATGAAAGGAGTCCATGTGGTAGTTAATGATACCATTATTAAAAAAATTATAATATTTTTTATAATAAAATTGAGAAAAAAAATTCATGAGTTTTTCTAGAGTTAAAATAATTATTTATTTATTTTCCCAATTTATTATTTATAGCTAATGTTTATATGAAATGAATTGGGAGAAGATATTTATTTATAGTATAAATAAAGAAATATTTTGATCCAAAACATTTTTTTAAATAGAAAAATTTATAACAAATATTCAAGGAATAACGGGTAGCCTTTCATTATTTTTTCCTCATATAGATATTTTTATACCCATACAATATTTTCAAATGATATTATCATGGTTTTAAGGATGATAAGGGATAAATAATAGGTATGTATGAAATTTAATAAGATATATTGTTAAGGTAATCCATTGTTTCCGACACTTTTGCCTGGGCACACTGTATTAAGCATCATGGTCAACAGTCCTTGAAGGTTCTCATTGTTCTCCACATTTTGGTTTTCTAAGCGCCGACGACATCTATTGAATATTTGGTGGTGTTTTCTCTTTAATAAAAACAAGGTGATGGGATGTCCATTTTGTCTTCTGTGGATCCCTCCTTGGAATTTCTACACCTTATCTGGGTCTCCCTATAATATTGATATGTTGTTTGTGAAACACTTCCTTGTACCAAATATTTGTATATGCATGTTAATTACTCTTCTTATATCAAGACATTCATAAATTTCAAGTTTGGTTAGTAACCTTTAGTCAAGACAGTAGTTATATTGGGTATCTCTAGCGTGTTTGGGCACTAAAACACTGGTACATTAGATTTTTTCCTTATGATAGGGATTATTGAGGGTGTGGAAGCCCAAGGCATCTGACGTTGAATATGGGGAACTGTATTCTAGAGGCTTGTCTATGAGGTTTTCCTCATCTTCATAAGTTTTACACGGGGGATTCCCTATGTTTAATGTTCATCGGGGATAGATCTGACTTATATGAACACTTGTGATAGTGTATAAGATTGGTACATACCTACGGGGGAGTACCAGGAATGTTTACTTGATGGATGGTTTAGAAGGCTGGGATGGGTGGGCTAGATGACTTGGCCCAAAAGAAAATGTTCCACACTATAAAGACTGATTTTAACAACACAAAGGGTGGATCATATAATTATGGGACCCAAGAAATGGGACACCAAGGCAGTCCATTGGATGGGATTGAACCTTGGGAGGCTACCTAAATTCCATAAAGGGATAAAAACCCACCTAGTTTGAGGGGTGATTCAGGGAATACAAATGGTTAGCAGCCTGTTGAATAATGTAGCCCCGTCCGGATAAGGGTGAGGTAATGAAGAAAATGAATAGGGATTATGCATGGTTAGCTTCCCATACAGATGACATGATTTCATAGGGATGTGGAATCCCAGGAAAAATAAGGATGGTTATGCTGGAAGTCTCTGTGGGTGCTGAATAACAATTAAGGATATGAAAGAGAATTTTTCAGAAGACTAAAGGATGTTTTGAATAAGAGAACTTTCCCGAGACACCTAGGGGAGGTGCGTGCAAGATCTAAGGTTTGCATGCAAGAATTAAAATTTATCCCAAGTCCTTTTGTGCCCAATGAAACATCAAATAAATTCTTCCATGTCAACATTATGAAATATAGTAATGTCAGAGGCAATAAATAAAATCTGTGGGTGCAAAAAAAGAGGGACCGTGCACAAGATCATCCACACCAAATGCAATGCCACATGAATCTTGTGCATAGTAAACCTTGTGCACCACCACTAATGTGTTTTTTTTCTGTAAATAGAAACATACCCTCTCATTTTGGTGTACCATTAAAGAAGACGAGTCTTCGCTCCCATGTGTGAAAGACAACCACTTCTGCGACCGCATGAATGTCAGGGCCTCTAGGTCTTAGATCTTTCACGACATGTCCCCAAGGTGTCCTCATTCTAGTGAGTCCAAAAGGGATTGATCCTCACTAACTTACCTTCACAATCAATGGAAAATACATGAAAAATATCCTTTTTTTTCCATAAGATTTTCCTTCGAGCAGTGTCTCCTTCACCACTAACCCCGGATTTTTCGCACAGACATCCATATTTTGCACATCACCACAACATGTGTATTTCCCTCAACCATGAGCGGACCCCTTACTATGTTCTCTATGTGTCTTCCTTACCCCAAGGAACCATGGTAGATCCTGTATTGCAAACATCACCCTTATCTTTCACTCACAAACACCATGCAGCCCTCTAGGCATGCATATTATGTTTTCCTTGTCTCTCAAGGGGTGATCCATGTTGTGTTTTCCTACAAATTTCTTCTTCACTTATGTATGATAGATGTTATTTGTTCTTTTCACAGTTACTATAACATGGTCCCTTCAATGGACCACTCCACAACATCGTTAACCCATAGCCTTGTTGGTTCCTTCCCTTAAGCAATGGTTAATGTGCACCCGTTTAGTAGGTCCTAGGGGTGAAGAGTGAATCCTCATCATCCAAGATACAAGACATTAAACTACTTAGAAACCCCACATCCTCAACACATGAAATTATATTTTTATCACTTCTTAAGTGACATATCCTGAGAGTATCATGAAGGGGATGGGAATCAGCTCCCTCTCACTCCCTCTCTCCCTCTATGATTTGTCACAATTTACACCCAGGGGAACCCTTACATAATCCCCAATACTCCATGATAGGGTTCTCCATGCATGGTTTCTATATCCTCCTTCTACATATGTACCACTAGTCGGTCTTCCCTTCTTATGAAAGGCCCAATATTTCTTTACATGGTTCGTTGCCATGTATAATCCCCACACCATTCCTTATGGCAGCACCTCTTGCGACAAGATCGTCAGGTCACTCGGTGACTCTTATTTCTTACACTGAGCATAGATCTAATTTTCTTAGATTAATCATCGACCCTGACTTCCTTTTTGGTTCACCTTCACGTGTAAACCCCACTCCCTAAATTATCGATCTACATGGAATTTTATCTTTTCTATTTACATATGAGGTCTGTAAGAAGCCTCCCCGAGGTTCAAGACTATCACCCATCCATCCTGACCACTTCAGGTCTTTCCACCATCATGACACATGATGTTAAAATGCATGCCCCTTTCATCCCACAACAAGTTAAACTGTATGCTCCTTTTGTCACAAATAATTTCAAACTATATTATCTCAAACTACATGGGTTTTATGCATGTCTCCTAGACAGGGTACATAGGAAGCCTCCCTGAGAATTTACCACCAATGAACCATAATCATCGGTATCCCTTTTATTGGGAAACACATCCTTGGTCCACCCCTTAGAGGTGTCAGACCGTATCCTTGGCAGCTAACCATGCATAATCCACACACTCAATCCATACTCCTCTATCCAAAAGTGCCCCTCTGGTGATGGGATAATAATCATTCATAAGTCCTAGCATGTCTATGGGTTGTTGTCCTTTGTGTACACCCGAATTCGATGATGAATTCCTGAACATTGTTTAATTTGGTTTCCTACTATGGGTATACATAGGAAGCCACACCAAGGTTCAATACCATCATCAATGTCCCAAACTTTTCTCTCCCTCAAGCCTTTGTGTTATAGGATGATCAAGCCTTAACATGGGGGTCATAATTACTTCAGGTCTGATCCAGGAATACATTCTCATGAGCCTCCTCCTCATGTGAATTATCACCCCATACCATAACTGCATAGACTATGATTCCCTTCTATAAAGATACATATGAAACCTCTCTAAGAATCAATCCCAATATCATTGACATCATTTGGGTTCTTGGTTCCATCCCCATTCACTTCAACCATCAATACTCCATCCATATTTTTACATGTGCTTCCACATCCTAGTCAAATCATGCCATCCAAATGAGCTTCTAGACCTGTGAAATCACCATCATATATTTGGGTCATATTCTATTGTTTACACCTTCACTCCATGTCTTAACCATACAAATACATGGGTTTTTATCTCTATCATCCAGACAGGGTACGTTGGAAACCTCCATGAGGATCAATCCCATCTGATGATAAACTAGGGAATCCCCCTGGTTGGGACCCCCATAATCTGATTTTCCCTTTTTGGTGTCTAGTTTAACCTTCTTGGTGTGACATATTCCCCATTGTGGGCACATCATCATGGGCCCATTCTTATTAGGTATTCTGATTCAACCATCTAGTAACATTCCATGTACTCCCTCCTAGTGATGTACTGATCTAATTCACTCTCATCAGTGTCCCAATTCGTTTGATCCATCCCTTATAGATGTTAAACTCATGGAATACCCCACATTAAACATGGGAAGTTGAGGAAATCATCAGAGTCCTGCCTATGTGATAAGACTCCCCATATTAAACATGGGATACCCTAGGCATCTACATCCTTGAGAAGCCCTATCATAAGGGAAACTCCTGATGTACCAATGTTACAGTATCCATACACGACATCAATTCTCAATCTGACTACTCCCTTGATTGAAGGTTGCTTCCCTGACATGACCCTTTAGAATTTCCAAATAGAAGTATGGTAATCAACCATTTTTCATAAAGATATGGCCCTAGGAAGTGTTTCATGATCAATGTCTTATTCATTAAGGGAGACCCGTAATGGGTGAAAACATTCGAGGAGGTATCCATGGAATAAGAGAACAAAAACCCATCATCCCATTTAAATCAAAGAGAAAAAATCACTATAGAAGTGATGAATTCTGCCTGCCTATAGAAAGTAGGAACATGAGGCCACAATCAGCACATCACCACAGACAACGTGCACCATGGCAGAAAGTTTCTAAAACAGAAATGGTGAACCCAAAGTGATTTTTTTTTCTCATGAATATTGAGATTAGTATACTTTGAGAAATTATTAGATAAGTGTGTCATTGGATCTAGCTAGCTGGTTCTTGGTCTTGTCGTGAAAATAGTGGTTCGGATGTGAAACTCATTAGGATTTCGGGTTGTTAATTATTGAGAATCTCATTCTGTGGAATTTTTAGCATGAATCCTTATTTATATCCATGGAAGGTTAAATGATGTTGGGAAAGTGGGAATCACTTTCATTCTATCTGTAATGTTTTTTTTGCATATTCCAGCTTTTTAGAACCCAAGATATATCTGCAGGAAACTGATCACCTCCCATCCACACATGTAGGGTTAGGGGAAGCATGAATGCGTCCATCCCACACAACGTCACCTCTTCTACGATGTTTGCAACAAAAATAGTCCATTGGAATCCACACACCATATTCCTATGCTAATTCATTCAAAGGTGGGTGATCAACACTCTTGTTCGATGGTATGAATTGGAGGGAATCATCCCGACATGGGATATGGCCAATCATGATTTGGATATTTCTGGGCCTCTTCATCACCACTTCCCCCAAGGGCCTCATAGGGAGACACCTCTCCCAACTCTGGCCTTCATCCATTTTGGGAGACTCTCCCCAAAATGCTCTTATGAATCACTCCCTTATGGAGATGAATTAAGGGGAGTCCAACTCCTCCTAGCTGGTACTACGACCATGGGTCTGCCATGAAGGGCTCATACTAGGACATGTATGCACCTTCATCTTTTCTTGTAGGCTAAGGAACATCATGTCCATACCCATACATAGACATCCCTTACTCGGCTTAAATGACGTAAATGTTGGGTGAAAGATCATGAGGATTCCCATTAGGATGAATCTTCTTCTGCAATTCTAGTGGATCGAGCCAGCACTGACGTGCGTTAGTAGATCCTTTTTCTACTTAGTAGGGGAAACACTATGCCCAAGAAGGACTGAGATCCTGACAACCCCTTGGGATGGCTGGGTCACCTCTTCCAGTAATTTGTGTTGGTGGAAGCCATTGTGGGCCAACCTTTGGTGATGAAATTCATAATAGAGGTCCTCCCTATACCACTACCGGCTATAGTGGAGGTCCTCCCCACTCTTATGTTTTGTATGGAGGTCCCCCACATGATACCATCATCAGTCCTAGTAGAGGTCCTCCTCAACTTGTTGACACCCAACATGAAGGTACTCCGCATTCCCACAGACTCAGTTATGAAGTTAATTCCAATGATTCCATCTATCTATGTGAAGGTCCTCTTTGAGTCATCACTAGCTCGAGCAAATGCCCTCCATGGGGCAGCATGAACCAGAGTGACGGTCCTCCCTGCTCCATGATTCCCAAACGTGGAGGGCCTCTCTTTGTTCCATTTGACATCTAACCTGGTGTACCCCGCACCCTGGCTCATCCAAGAGGAGGTTTCCCCCAATCCGAAATCAAATGACTTGGAGGACCTCCACATGCCAAAGATCTACTCTACTCTGAAAACCCATCCCAGGAAAGGAGGGAGAGTCATCACCAGTAGAAAAAGAACTCATAGAATCCTCATAACATAATTAAGACTTTCCACTTTTTAGTCTCCGAAGCAGAGTGGGATCCGATGATAGAACATTTACCCCAATCCTTTGTGTCCAGGACTAGGTCAAGAACACGGTGAATTAGCTTTGTCTTCCTGGAAAGTGGCCTACAAAGATTGTTGAATCCATGTGTAGATACATACTGGAGGAATATTATTTGGCTACATTTATGTGTCTAGCTATACAATTATCCCTATCATCAATGTTATAATTCTCTACATGTACAATAGACCATAGAGAACTATTCTCGGGACCAGTCGACGATGATCACAATCCTTAGGAATTATCCCATGATGTAGCTATTTTCCAGCTCTCATGTCATACTCTCCACCGGCTAGTCCACCATCACAATGGTCTACATTAGTTACATTACTGGTTCCTCTACCACCCTCAGTCAATGAGTGAGGAAACCAGGGGTCATATCCTGAGTCTTATAAAAGAGTTTTGTGGGATATTCTTGTGGTGGACCTTTTCCCCAGAGATGTTCTGGTTAATTGAAACTGCAGGCTCCAACATTATGGTATCCCTCACCAGGATGTGGTAATGTTATTTTTCAAGACCTCATGGACTACACATTTCCTTCTTTTTTTCAATATTTATCTTACCCCAAGTGTCGGGTACACTACTATGATATCATCCAGTATTTTCGAATATTCGATTTGGAAGAAATGTCTTTAACTCCCCACATTATATCAACTTGTTCTCATCAAACCCTAAAACAAAAATGTGTCTAGAACTCTATGGTGATCTATGGAATTATTAAGGATGATTTCCAATATTTCTATATCTGGGGCTGGGGGATGTATGATGCCCTACATTTCTGTCTTATCCGTCACCAACATAGATCACCCAGTGATATTGTGGATATTCCTTTAGGTGTCATCATTGTAAACATGGTATTCCCTGAGATATACATATAAGGGAGCACAAACAAAGGATATAGAGAAGATAAACATCTCGTTGGTACTGCACAACACCTGATAGACCATGCAGGTGTCCACCCTCTCTAACAAAGGCTGACACATGGCCTCAGAGGACCTAATGAGACATTCAATTTGGGTTGAGTCTCAATAAGGGAAAGGAACATACTAGGACAGTTAGGGTCTCTCGCCTATCCAATTCAGTGTAAAAGAAGAAATAGGATCTTGAAAAGGCTTCCCTACGCTAGTAGATCATCAAACAGTGAAGGATAAATGATGAGAACCTCACCGAGAAAGCTGTGGAATGGAGTCAATATTATGGTAATCCTTGACCATGACAGTAGTGGTTTGTGTAGGTACAACTTCCTCCCAGTGAGCTTCCTCCTAGTGATCTCGACAACCATACTCATCTTGATATGACATAATCTAGTTTATATGGATAAAGACATCCGTATGCGTAATCAAATCCACCTCGATCTTCATTAAAGCCCACCTGAGGACCTTGTATAGGTTCCACCACCTGCTCTATAGGATCCAATAACCTCTCCTCATATTCCTCTAGTAGCCCATAGGTTATTCCCCCAGATCCTTAGGTAAATCCACCAGCTGATGGGCTTGCATATCTTGTTGATGATTCTACCAATGCATTATTGGTTATGAACCCTCATAAAGACAGGAATCCTTTCTAGGATGATTCAATATACTCTCTTATTTCTTACCTCGAGGCTCTTGAGACATGACATGTGTAAATCCTATGTAATGGAAATCTAGATCTAGCATGGGTGGATGATATGATAGCACCCCCGAGTTTCATAAATCATACCTTCTCCCATTTCAATGGGGAAGATGATCAATTATGACACTTGTAGAACTTAATTTTACTACGTGGAACTATTCTGGGAAATCCATCAAAATAGGAAGTCATTAAGAACTGGTGTTTTGTATAGACATTAGAAAGGCCCATTTTTTTCAAGTATAACATGTAATCCATTGGTTACATAGCAATATGGGATGATATTTGTTTGCAGTTTCTCTATTTTCTCAGTTCCACAAACCGAAAGACAAGTATTTCTGACCTCTTCAAGTGCAAGAAGAGGCCAGACAAGCGCGTCATAGAATTTGCTGCCAAGTTAAAGGGCCTCACATATTAACTTGATATAATTATTTCTCAAGATCAGATACAAATGTTGTGTGTGGGGAATGTGATGACTAAATTAGTCCCCTCTTTCATCAATCAGAACTAATTATGTAGATTTTTGGATTTAAATGATAAAGATCAGAATCTAGAGAAATCCTTACATCAGGCCAAGAAGGCATGCCTAATACCATTAATGGTTCTTGTAAGAATATCTGTCAAGCCTCGGACTGCTGATATTTCATAGGTAGAGGCTCCTACATATCTAGAATTGATTCTAGTGGAACCACCTCTGCCACATCACAGAGCTCTACCTCCTCAGTCTCATTCTCCATCACAAAATAATCTACCATAGAATTAGTAAGCGCCAACACATAATGCACCATGACCACTGAGAAGAGGCAACCAGGTTTTACCACCTCATCAAGATCAAGCTCCTCGTCAGGGCTAGGCTCTGAGGTCCCCTTTCACAGATCCAAGAAACCGGAACTCTTAGTTGAATGAGTCTTTTGTCTCTAGTTATTTATGGAGTTCCTTGTATATGAAAATCCTTCAGTTTCTATAATGTAAGATAATCAAATAGGATGATCACATATATCACCCTACTATTTTTCATATCATTGGTTCATTGGGTACACCCTAAAGTAGTGCTACATTTTAAAAAAATGGCTCCAAGACCTAGTTGATAACAACATTGTATGATTTGGTCTATCCCTAGCACTTGTAGTGTGTCTGAATGTAAAGCATGATGTGATAGTTAGGGTGAATGATAATATATTTCTAACTACGGTTCTCAAAATTATGATGATTGGATAGCTCTAAAGGCAGTCTTCCATTCCCATGGTATTATCTGTGCAAGATTAAATCGGTCCAACCCTCCATAAGTCACTACACTACCTTTAGATACAACCTCTATGTGGACATCTCACCCATCATCCTTTCAAGGGAGTGAGCCCCGATGATGAAAGAGAAAACATATCCCTTCGACGGTTCTGAATCCATATCATACTCTTGGTGACTTCATGCCCTCAGAGATAGAGATTTCCCCCAGAACATATCCAACAATGGAGGACTCTGTGAGTGATGTCTAGGAGTATGCTTCGAGGAATACCGTCAAAGTGGTAAACCCTTACATTGTTCTTGATGGTGAAGAGCACCAGGAAGGGCCTCATAAAATCTCTATTTGGCACCAATGTCAATGAAACCATGGGTATGTCAATGGTCAGAATTAATTGGCCAATGAAACAATCCAATCCATGCATGCCACTGAGACTAGATAGTAGTCGCATCATTGATCCCAACACACATAGTACTCTGACCATTTCTATTTGGATTCACCTCTACAACTATTTTTATTACATGATTAGGAATAAACACCATTATTGAGTTATGAACAATTTTGTGTAGTTGTCGACATAACTCAGTTTTCTGGACATCAGCCGATGGTCACTACACATGGTTCAAAAAATGAGCAGCAAGATATTCCTTTCACTATCCAGAATCTGATGATTTGTCCAACAGTTCCCATCAAGCCCCACCTAGGGATTTACCTCTTATCCAAATAAATGTTCTACTGGAATGGAAATATTATATTGTCAAGAACCTTTACATAATTCCCATGTAATTCTTGATCATCAAGTATTTCCTCCTATAAAAAGATATCCATACTACTTTTAAAGAGTATTTAAGAAGACTCATCCAATTTGAGTTAGTGGTAATGGCCATAGAAGCATTCCTTGTTAAGGAATTTGATGATGCAGAATGGAAGGCCATCATTTTTTTGTCATGAAAAGATAAGGTTCTCTTATATAGGGTCACACTTTTACAATGTAAATCAATAAATAGTTCAATGGCATATAATCCTATCTCTATCTTTTTTCCACTGGTTCTAGGATCAATCTTATCCTGAACATGACACTCCACACGATGGGACAATCTGAAATATATTTGAGTCCCTATGACCTAATGATTCAAGGTTATGACAGGACTGAGCATACACTAGTTGGATGGTTTTTCTTGAAGACCTAGTTCGATAGCATAGTTTCCAGCACCGACTCCATGGTTTTATCACATGTTACCTTTTAAAATGCCTTTATGGGAATAACATCACTCCACATCAATATAGTAGTCCCTTCCTCATATCACCAATTCCTTAAGTACTCCTATAATGGTTGAGTAGGCACAAATCATAGTAATGTGTCTCCCTTTTCATCTTGGGAATACCACTACTTAGATTCCAACTATTATAAGAGAAATGTCATGTAGGTTCAGGCCACTGATTATGAGAAAATCATTGTTGTGGAATACCCCTTGATAGACCTAGACAATTCCTTCATTCTCTTAATCCACCAATAGGAGGCCACAACCATAGATCAGGGGCACTGCTTCAACATTTCTAGAAGAAGTGAAAAGCGAGTTTCCAGGCCTAAGGGACACTGGATGATTACTTTGTACCCCTATAAAAATCAATATCCCATGATTACAGATCCCTTTACCCCCAATAATGTATCTATATCTATGTTCCATAGCGACATTTAGACACCATAATTCCATATTTCATTGGGCTAGATTAAACTGATTCAAGATGACGCGCCACTACTGCATTGATATTATCAATTTTTCTCACTTGGGTCAAAGACCTGATGTGATCGGATCAACATTTGTTTTCTCCATGGATTCATTGGTGTGGGATCCCTCAAATGAAGATTCCATTACTACTTAGTATGGAACCATTATTTATCCAGGGTTATCCAACTTAGAAGAAATTCTCATACTAATGATTCTCTCATCATGGATACTGAAGAGGATTTATAAGATGCCCATCCTAAATTTAAGGAAGGTTTATCCATAACAATTGATGAGTTTGTGCAGGAGAACCATTGTACTGAGATAGTTCAGAGGATGACACTAATTATCATAGCTATTCCTGTAGAGTAACAACAATAATATATGGATTTATCAAAGAAACATCAAGAATTATTTCTCTAGGGCTATGGTGAGATACAGGGGATGGATCCTCATGTCACTATCCATAGCCTTAGCCTCCCAATAAACCATCGTGGAATTAAATAGCCCACAGAAAGATGCACCCATCTCATTGTGCAATGGTTGAAGATGATGCTGATAAGATCATCAAATCCAATATTATCATGGAATTCCAATACCGCATATGGGTCTCCAATATTGTTCCCATCTAGAATAAGAATTGACAGATCAAAGTATGCATCAACTTATAAGATCTCAACATTTATTGTCTGAAAGATGATTTTCATATTCTTGTGATAGAACTATTGATTCAATGCACTACTGGATTCCAGGATACATCATTCATAGAAGATTATTCGAAATATAATCAAATTCTAATAACCCTTGAGGATGAAGATTCTTCTGTCTTTAGGGTTGAAGAAGGTACTTTATCCTACTAGGTAATTCCTTTCAGTCTAAATAATGTTGGATCCACCTATCAAGATGCCATCCACCTCATATTTATGACTATCTTGAGAGCATTGGTGGAATGTTTCATGGATGATCTGCTAGCTAAATCCATCTTGCATCAGAACTATCTTAGGGATCCTAAGAATGCTTTCAGATTCCTCCATTCCCACTATCTAAAGATGAACCCCTTAAAGTGTGACTTTTTGGTTTCCTTTAAAAATTTCCTCAGCAAAATTGTCAGGTATATAGGGATCAAGATCAATATGGAGAAGATTAAGGCTATTAGCCAGATACCTAATCCGAACAACCTCTGAGAGCTCTGATGTTTTCAAGGACACATAACCAGCATACGCTGATTCATCCCAAATTTGGATGGAAAGAGTATGCCCTGTTCCTAGATCAGGACTAAAGTTGCCTACTACTAGCGAGATGAAGAGTTCTAGGCCGCCATTGAGGAGATCATGTGGTACATGCAACAACATCAGTTATAATGCCACTCATTTCTAGAAAGACACTTTTCCTCTATGTGACCACCATGGAGTGATCTATCAGTCCCCTTCTTGAACAAAATAATTATAAGAAAATGGATAAAAATTCATTATATCTCAGTTGAAAACTCTTTCATAAAGAGAATAGATATTCCTCTACTGAGAAGAGAAAACTTGTGATGGTATTCTTAGTGAAAAAGTTATGACATTACTTGTAGCACCATGAGATACAGCTAGTGTCCCATTTGGATTCTCTAAAGAACATTTTGAACCACCTTATGTTGAAAGATAACCTACCTTGATGGGAAGTTATCCTTCAGTAGGTTGATATCAGGTTCATTCTGCAAAAAGCTGCCAAGGCCCTGCACTAGCAGAATGTCTTACTACCTGTCCAGCCCCTGCAGAGTAGTATCTAAATTATGATTCCCTAGATGAGGCAATCTTATCAATGGGACAAGCCATTTCATGTTGGAATATTCACTTCGATAGTGATTTTTGAATCCTTACCGGTTGGAAACTCAATGATCCTAGACTTAATAGAGTGGGCATGGGTGTCATATTCACCAAACTAACAAAGACTTTCATGTCCTATTAATTTTTGTTGTTAGAATGCTTCACTGACAATGATATCATGTATCATGCACTCATCAATATTCTCAAACTGGACATTTATATTGATGTTCCCCACCATCATGTGAAAGGGTACTCTATGATGGTCATTTAATATATAAACAGTGACATTATCATTAGGATGGTGGAGCTTGTACCCTTTCTCGAGTAAAATCTCTAATTTATGGCCCAGTTCCCTTATCATCAATGAGTTACTCATGTTCCCCAATCATGGAATGGTTGAGTAGATGCCTTTTCCAGCCTTACCACATCTCTTGTAGATCCTAACTAGGATGACTTGATTATCCATTTGGCACATTGAAGAGTCATTGATCCAATCACCATAGATGATAGAGATAGGTAGTAGGTAAGTCATCTCACCACTGATGCATCCACATCAAAACCACTAGCTCCTCCTACCATAGTGCTGGAAGGAACCCCAGGTTAGAAAACAATCCATTATCGAGTATCTTCAACATGGTAATCTGCCTACAAAATGGGCCAAATGTGAATGAGTCTATCGGCATGCAGTGAAGTTCACACTCTAGAGTGGTCGCATCCTTAATAAGATCCTCTAAAAAAGTGGGATAAATGGTGTTCCCCTTCTCTTCATTAAATGCGATGAGATAACCGAGTTCATGAAGGAAGTTCATGCCGGTTCATTCAGAGCTCATCAAGTGGGGCCGAAACTCTCACATCAGATCTGAATTTTGCGTTAATTTTAGCTCACAATAATCAATAACTATATCATGTTTTCCATGAGATGACATGGATTCTAGATCAATTTTAATTTTGTTCATCGTAAACTAGAGCCTCTCTATAATACCAAGTACTCTATGTATTTTGTGGTCTGGGGGATTGATATTTTGGGATAACATCCACTAGAAATGACTCGCCATTGCATGCTCATCCTGGCTGCTAGAGATTTTGTTTCCAAGTGGGTAGAGGGAGTTACAATCAAGGTGTTCAAGTCCCATTCGATCAATGAATTCAGGAATACCAATATCATCCACTGATTTGGAGTCCCCCAGGTTATCCTAACTAATAATGGCATCAACTTCCATGTAGCCGAGTGGAAGAAATTGTATGAAAAGTAAAATATTCATTCTAATTTTACCTCTCACAATCTTGTGCCTGAAAATGGAAAGATCAATGTGTTCAAAAAAATAATCTCTAACATGTTGAAAATTATGTTTGGTCAAAACAAGCAGATTTGGTCGAACAAGCTCCCTAACTCTATCTGGGCTTACTATAAAGGACTCGTAATACCACCCAAGTGACTACCTATTCCCTAGTGTATAGAACAGAGTCAGCCCAACCCATTGATATTCAATTATGATCACTCTGTATAGTCTTCTACGATCATAAAATGAAACACAGATTAGTTGATGTCCATATGGATGAACTAGAATCTCTCAAAGAGTACATTCATTGTGACTTATAAAATCTAGAGAGGCATCAAAATAGGATAGCCAGTGTTTTCAATAAGAATGATCATCTTTGTTCTTTTCTTCAAGGTCACACAATGTTGGCCTTGAGAACACCCATGATAACCGACATGAATCCATAAAATCTAGGGCCCAAATTGGTGTGAATTTATATCATTCACAATGTTTACCCCAATGGTGGATATTCCTGGGTCACTATGGATGGTGAGCACATTACTCCTCCTACTAAGGCCAAATTTTAATAGCGGTACTTCACATGAGTGGGTCTTTCATCCCTCAAGATATTAAACTACATACAATCTGATATCACAAAAATTTAACTATGATCCCATTCATACTACATGATGATAGACTACAAGTGGTAAATATACATCATGGTTTGAGCTCTAGGATCCAAAACTAAGATTTCCATTATCCTTACCGCAAGACATAAAACAACATATGTACCGAAATATGTCATATGTGCCCCTTATTTTTTTCTTCATCATATTTCACATTGTAAATGACCCACTAGTGGTCAGGTCTTAGGGAGCCTTGTCTCACCTATCATTATTGGAATATTTCCTGGAAGATCTTGAATGACATTTGAGATAGGTAATTCTTTGTAAACATGGTCAGTAGTTGAACCTCACATGTATGTTCCCATTCCAAGTCACATGATGAAAAATACTATGTTGTGGACATGTTCTGTAGTTAATCTCCATCATTATCACCATCCCCATGGTCACCCAAATATCAAGCGTGATGATTCATCTCTTCTTGCACTTTTGTCCCACACACACGACATTAAACTAGGCATCTATGGTCTGATCTCTATGACCTTAAACTAATATCTTTTACAGCCTACACACATGATGTTAAACATCAAGTCATTTCTATAACTATGTATGGATTGATTCCCATCCATTTGGGATATATAGTGATACCAAGATCTTTCTTTTATAGCCCAGCCTCTGGTCCCTTGACAATTATGGACAACTGGCCCATGATCTCTCTTGGGATTGTGTGGTGTGTTATGGACTCTCATATACCTATTCACATTGTGTTTACTATTCCATGCCACACACATCCCTTTGAAACACCATTTCAAAATGTCCTAATCAATTGATGCTAAACTACACGAAATTTAAAGAACTATGTGTGGCTTGATTTCTTCCATCATATGATATGTAGGAACACCCAAATATTTTGTATTCTAGTCTATCATAGAAAAAATCTCCATCTACTCAATTTCCCTATCTGGGTTTAGTTCTCTTAGAGGGCCTCATATGGTGTGTTTTGTATTTATTTTTTCCTCATTCACATCGGTTCTACAACCACCGTACCATGTTCCCCTCCCTCCTGAACATCCAACATTCCTCCCTGTCCTTACCACATGATGTTAAACTATATGAATTCAAGAGCAACATATGGATTGATTCCCATATTTACATGATACAAAGGAATGGATAGAAATTTTTTATTTTGGTCCAGCCTTATATTCCCCATTTTTGTTCATAGGGCCTAAAATTTATTTTGGGATCATCTGGAGCGATGCGGACTTCTACGGTCCCTATTCACATCAGGTTTACAATAGTTGTACCAGGGACATCCAAGAAGAATACCTCCTCACCATTTGTGTCCTAACCACATGATGTTAAACTACTTGGATTTTCATAACTATGTGTTTCTTAAATCTCATTGTTATGTGATATTTAGGAACCCCAAACATTTTTTTTCCAAGGTTCATCCCAAGATTTGAAAATTATCTATTTCATTTGGATCCTCAAACATGATTCTTCTGGGAATATGTGGTGAGGAATATGAACTTATTTTGTCCTCATTCTTGTTAGGTCTAAAATATTCACACCAAGTACTCCACCTAAGGGATCTTCCCACTTACCATCATCCTTAACATATAATGTTAACCTTCATGGCTACCCAGAACTATGTGTTAAATATTCCCATATTTATGGGATACATAAGATGTCTGGGACATTGCGTTCTTGGGTATAAACTCAGGTTCATCTAACCATATTTTCTCCATTTTCTCTACTCATCTCCTTAGGTCATCGATTATGGTATAGACTTCTCAACCTCCATTATGGATCATCCATTTGATCAGATTCACTATGGTTTAGAACATATAGTGTTCAATTCTTCATGTACATGGTTTCATCTGTTTCCATGAATCACATACCATATTATTTGGGTTTCAATCAACATTCACAACCTAAATAACCCCCGAATGGTTTGAATTCTTAGCCTTAAGGCTCACTTACCATTTTAGGACAACATCCAAGTGGATTTAAAATTCCATTTGAACATAGGTTCCACATTTCAAATATGGTCAGTGATCAACCCTTGGTTGTTAGATCCCTTTTCAAGCGACATGATATGGATACTATTCTTTGAATATGGTCAAAATCTATCCTCCATCATTCCAAAAATTCCCTTATTCCTTAAATATTGGTATCATGATTCACATCAAATTCCATCTCATGTTGTTTTGACATAACTGCAATACCCTCAGTGTTATCTCTCTGGGCACCTTTCCATGCTGGAAGACCGATCAGTGTTGTGGTATCACCATTGACATGACACCTTCATCCTAAAACATGTGCTCCCATGTATTGTAAATATATTCTACGCCCTTGTTTCCCACACCGAGCACGGCCCATGTGGGCCTTGGGATTTGGGTATGGTTTCTGCATGCATGGAAGAGTCACATAACTATTTTGGTCTGAAATCTATAACCTTAAATAATGATATATCCTCCCCTAGTACAACCATCATGAATTTAAACTATGTATGTTCTCTAAGAAATTTTTAATGTGGTGCAAACAACCTTTTCCCCATTAATGTCGGGTTGATTTGTGGCACCACGTCACATATATTCACTTCGGGAATCTTACCGTTTTTGTCAGAGGTTTATGACCATAAACTAAGATCATTTATCTCCTTGTTGTATGATGTTCAACTGTTACTTCTACATCATGGTTGTGTGATGAAAACTTCCTAGCCATATAATGTCGTCATATGAGAAGTTGTTTCTCATTTTGGTATTGGACATCTTCTATACCGTATTTAAGAACTACATGTGGCATGATTCTCACTCTTATAGGATATTTAGTGATTCCAAGACTCTCTTTTATGGTCTAATAGTATCCCCTTTCAACTTTCTATCCTCTTGGCCTTAGCCCCCATCAGGAATGTGTGATGTGATGTTGAATTTATTCCCAATTTACACCAGGTTATGTACCATGATGAAAATTTCCCCTTAAAATTCCTGTTTTTCCTCAGCATATGCCCCTATACTATAAGTCAATTATCTACATTTTCATGACATAATACTACAAGGCATATTTGGAACTGGCCAGAAAGGTTTGGTTTGGAGTAGGTTTGATCTTTTTTCAGTCCGATATGCTCACCAAATGTACTTTCATCAAAGAGGTAAAACTTCAAGTGTGTTGGAATTTTTGAAAACATCCCTTCATTCCATCACCACACATTGGATGACCTCTATTTCAGATGATCATTCTCTCCCATGTTCGATGTAACCCCCGACAGTATGGATTCTTGACCTTTTGGATCACATGCTATTCCGGGACAACGTTCGAGAAGATATCAGACAAACATTACAAATTAGGCCTTGTGTTTTTAAATGTGGTCAACAGTTTTATCTCATTTGTTCATCCCCATATCATGAAAATGATATATATGTTGTGTTTTTAATAATTTCAGTAGATAAATTATATTTACATTTCATTATATCAGTCTTCCAAATTTTCTGGTTATTGTGGTTCACATTTCTCATTCCTCTATGTTCAGATTGACTGTAAGGCCCTGGGCATTACCCCATTCGTGCAGTAAAGAATGTGGTAAAATGAAGGTTTGATGTTCCTAAAACCCAATCCCCTTGTTTCACTCTCTCAGTCAACACAAATATTTTGGGAAATCATTCAACAATGGCATACCCTTGAATATTCAATGAATAGTTGGATCTCTCATACACCAAATGGATGATTATGTAGTCTTCCCATGTTTCTCACACAATGTATAAACCACATGAGATTAGAGATTAATCACTAATTACTCCATATTTATGATTGATATTCACTAATTAAAATAGGAAAATAAATATTAAGCACATGAACGCGGTTCAAGATGTGTAAATAAGGGAGAAATAATTATTTAAGAGTTCGGAAAAAACACAATCCTTGTGGATCAACCTCTTCAATGGAATGCCTCAGTACCGCCACTCCGTGGCAGTGGCCTCCATAATTTTCTCCCTCTCCCCAATATTCTTTTAATTATTAGTTTTTAGGAAGAAGATATTGTTGGATCTTACCTATATTTTACCCCACTCAACTTGGAATTAAATTATTTGACATTTTTCCTACAATGCTTCCGCCTAGGATTCCTCCAGTTCAGCCTTCAACTATTCTATTAGCTCCGAATTGATTGATATGAATACAAATTGATTATTTTTCTACACATTATGGTGTCATAATTATTGGTTATGATCATGATTCTTCTTAATATTCTCTTATATCTTCCGATACTGTGTAATATTTGAAAATTGGCTACTCACATTTTTTTCATCCATATAATCATGGAATATTATACGAAGCCGATGAGAATCCACCCATCAGGAATAGAGAAAGTGTATCCATAAGTTAATTGACCCCATTAAACTATTCCATCCTACCTCTAATTGACTCAAGAAGCATTTGATGAAATTCCATATCTCCTGTCACGTTATATGACTCTCCTTAGCCATGTCAGGATAATAGTTTTCTATCTCCTCAGGATCTAAAAACCTGTACTCAGGAACAATAGCTAGGTGTTTAGTAGTAGGGTCATCTTCTACAATATTTTCTTCATTAACAATCTCTCACCAACTAGATTGGAGCTCAACCCTGACAGTAGCATCACCCAAGATTGAGGTTTCCAGCTCACTAGGTTCCAAGGATGGAATAGATTGAATGATTGGATGTACAAGAATTGGTTTAATAACTTGTAAAGCTCTCGCTGATGTTTCAAACGTAATAGTTTGATGAGCCTCCAGTCACGCGATCAAAACATTTGGAACTAATATTTTGGTCTACAGAGTTCTCCAAGAAAACACGTGATCCTACAATGTCAGAAACATAGGAGATCGAAGAGAAACAGTATCCAGTGCCTATATCGGGATATGAGCTTACATCGCATGAGTTCCCTTAGCACTTTTAAATTCAAAGATTGGTACTAGATCATTATGAGCGGTGGGAAAATCATGATATTTTGAGGTCATCCTTTCTTCTCTTCCTTTTCCCTCACTACGGATCACTTCAACCATGACCGTCCCTTCACCTACTACAACTGTGGTCGGTCCTTCTCCCTAGTTGATCTTATATATAATTTCATGAGGATTTCCTTCCATATAGAAGGGAATATTCTTATCCCTGATATAGATAACTTCCTAACTACCATCACCGATGTGTTTCTGAATAGGGAAGAGTTTGTTCAGTTGATTTGAAATATTAAAAGAGAAATTATAGTATATGAGGTACGAATTGAGATTTACCTTGAGTTGTTCGGCCATCTCTGCATCAGAGCCTGATATTTTTCCACACACACATGAGATTCCATGGGAGAAGGCTATTTTTTATGTTCTCTCACCTCTAAGTCCTTCACTCCCAGCCTCCTCCTCTCTATCTTCCTCTTCTTCCTCTTTCTCCTCTTCATCCCCTTATTCTTCTTCTCCCTTTCCCTTGCCATCCTCAAAAAACATATCTCTTGGGTCATGATCGTTTCCAAGCACCACATTTACTAGGAGATACGGTTCTTCACACCTCCCCCATTGGCATGCCTAAATATCCATGGATGTCAATTACGTGAATCGGTGATGAATTTCCACCCTCTCATCCACTTAAATTCACCCTATGTCGGGTTGGTCAATCCATGTGTGCACCATTCTTCACCATGGAACTTTAGTGGACATTGATTATCACAGTATCCTCGAGGTAGACCATAGAGATGGGAAAATGGTGTCAAAGACCATATTTATAATATTTCTTAGTTTCTTTATCAGTAATTCCATATTTTTTCCATTAGGATTCCCATGATACTACCTCTCTTTTGAAGGAAGAGGCATATTCTCACCTTACGATGCTTCTTCTGATGATGTTCCATCCTGCACCATTCCAACTGTCTGGATTATTCTTGGTCTCACCTCCCTAGAAGTACCTCACCTTCTTCCTCACTGTCCGGACTCCATGCTGGCCACCTTGATTTTCTGAATGTGTTTTGGCATAATTTCTTCAAGATACGCTAATATCCAATGGCTGAAATACTTCATTGAGAGGCCCATATTAAGCTCGATAGGGGAAAGGTGATGACTTCAACAAAAACTATAGTTGGGACCATGATCCATAGTTGGAGAAGGATACAGGGACTCCCTCATCATGATCCCATGTATAAACATTTTTTAGCATCCACTCCATTCATCTAAATTTCATGGAAAACCTCACCGACACATACCGTTCGCAAAATATTTTCCCTCAAACCAGGCTACCAGCACACCACCCCTATGGATGGGTTTGTTAATTATAGTGATGATTCAAAGAAAAGAATTGTTGTGTCCTTAGACAAAATGATAGAGTTATTTCATATGTATCACGACAGCTAAAAAATCATGAACCAAACTATCCCAATCATGATCTTGAGTTAGCAGCTGTAATATTTTGTTTGAAGATATTGAGACACTATCTCTATGGTGAACAATTTGAGATATTTTCTGATCACAATAGTTTGAAGTATATTTTCTCACAAAAAAAACTCAACATGAGGAAAATATGATGGATTGAACTACTCAAGGATTATGATTGCACTATACACATCCACCAAGGGAAGAAAAATAATGAGTCATATGCTTTGAGTAGAAAGGATCATATAGTTTTGAAAAATATGGGAGTTGAAAGGGATCCTATGTTCATGGATCTTATAAAGATGGATATAGGAATAATCATTGCAAGTAAAACATCAATACTTTTTCAAATGGTTTCCAAACCATCTTTACTAGAAAGGATAAAAAGTTATCAGACTGATGATGAGGAGTTTCAAAATAAAATTATATTTGTGAATGTTGGGAGATTGATTGGATTCATATATGAAGATGGAATTTTGATATTTGAGAAGAGACTGTCTGATATTCGTGATCTAAAAGAGGAATTTGTGGATGATGCTCATAGGTCTAATTTCCCAGTACACCCTAATAGTACTAAGATGTATAGATATTTGAAGGTTCATTTTTAGTTTAACAAAATAAAGAAGGAGATTTCTTATTATGTGTCAAGATATATGGTTTTTCAATAGGTTATGGCTAGAAGACAACATCCTGGATGAGTCATGTAACCTCTTCCCATACCTGAGTGGTAATGGGATGATATTACGATAGACGTTAACATGGGGATACCAAATACTGCTAGAAGGAATGATTCAAAATGGTTTTTTTTATCGTCTTACAATGACATCCAATTTTCATACAATAAGAGAAGATTTACAACTGGAACATTTAGTGAGATTATATATTAATGCCGTTTTAAGACTTCATAGTGTACCCATATCGATTTTTTCTGATTGTGATCCCCATTTTGCATCAAGATTCTAGAAACATCTTCAGAAATCCATGGATACTTAACTTCATTTGAACACTGCCTACCACCCTCAAACTGATGGAAAATCATAACATACTATTAAATCCTTAGATTACATGTTGAGATCTTGCTCACATGACTTTCATGGTATATGGGATAAATACATACCTCTAGTAGAATTTTTCTATAATAATATCTTCCATTAATGTTTTCAGATGGCACCATAAGAAGCATTATATAGAAAGAGATGTCGGACAACAACCTTTTGAGATGATGTTGGTGAAATAAAACTTGTAGGCCCAGAACTTGTTGAGGAAACAATGGAAATAGTGAATATTATCCAAACCCACATCAAAGCAGCTAAACGTAGGAAAAATAGATATGCCAATAACTAAGGGAAGGATTTGTAATTTCAAGAAGGAGATCATGTTTTCTTGAAGGTATCTCCATGGAAGGGTGTTATACGTTTCAGTAAAAAGAGTAAATTATGTCCTAGGTACATTGATCCTTTTGATATTCTAAAATGAATTGGAGTTGTAGATTACCATTTGGTAATTCCTCTATGTCTCTCCAAAGTTCAGGATGTGTTCCACCTATCACTGTTGAGGAAATACATGTCTGACCCAATGCATGTACTCAACTATGAAGAAATAGAAATGGAACCTGATATGTCTTATTGTAAAGAGACTATCAAAATTATTGATACTAGAGAACATGTGTTGAGAAACCATATGACTCGTATGGTAAAAGTTCTACGGAGAAACCATAAGATGGAAGAGGAAACGTGGGAACCCGAGGAAATTATGATGAAGAACCACCCAGATCTTTTTACGTAGTACTATTCTAGAAATTTGGAGGATGAAATTATTTTAAGGAGGGAAAATGTAACACCGAAAGTTTCCATGGTACGTTTCTCTTTCAATAATAGAATAGGTTGTGTTGTATACAACATTGAGTTCTAGCACCCCCTAACCAATCAAACCAACCATTATGAATAGTAATACCCAGTTTTTTAAAATTTTATAAATTTTCATTTTTAAAATGGACTTCATTTTTGTATTTAGAATATCAAATTTATCATAGGATGAATTTGTGGTATTTTTCAAAAAACATTCTTTTAATGATGAATAGTGAAAACACTACGTTATTGTTTAAAACAGACTTTTTATTAAAATAATTAGTTAGTTTATTTAAATTTATTTTTGGTAAAAATAGATACATAATACCTATATATGTTAAATTTAATTAATTGGAGGCATTTTATAAAAATATTAGATAAATAATTTTTTTAACCTCTAACGTATTTTACCCACCTTCTAGGCACATTTGGAAATTTTCATAAAAAGTAATTTTACTGCTTTAGTGAATTGAATTTAAAAAATCTGAGACACACGATTGACATTAGTAAGTAAAATTTGGTTCATTAGGATGAATATAATGTTTTTCTGAATAGTAACATTTGAATTTTATTTACCACGATTAAAAGTAAATAGGGTAATTAAAGGTAAAAATGATATTATAATTACCCTAACACATATACCATTTCTATTGGATAATTTTATTTCAACCAAAATCAACCATAGGAAGAAAATATGGTCCTCTTGGTTCACATGGATTAGATTAGTACATTTATTATTATTCTATTTAAAGAAGATTTTAAATTGTTAAGTACAAATTTTAATAAAAAAAACATTTTTAATATAGGGTTATACATAAGATATATTTGACTATAAATATACATTCGAATGTTAAAATATTTTTGTTGATATTGTTATTTTATGTATATTTTTCAGACATTAATTAATTAAATTTATTAATAAAACAATGATAATGCAAAGATTAACTTATTATTGAAAGATTAAAATAATTAATATTATAAATACTAAAATAATTGTAAATTAATAATATTTATGTATTAATTAAAAATTTCTAGGTTAAAATGACATGTTAGGGTTGATTAAATAAATTTTTATCAAAGTTATAAATTTTTTATGACTTTCAAAAAAACAAAATAATAAATAGTGTCAAAATTGACATAAATGAGCTTTCAAAACAAATACTATATTATTATTTGAAATAATATTACTAAAAATCAAAGGTTAATCCAAAGGACTTATATAAGGATATATATATATTTCAATAATGAACCACTTGGGGTTCTCTTGGATTTTTATAGTATGTTTATTAACAATTTATTAAACTAATTCAAGAATACATGGTAAAAGTTAAACTATTTAACTAAGAGTTAAATTTAAAAGGTAAGATTAATATGGTGAAATAATAATGTATATAACCTATTGGTTGAGGGTTTTTCGACCCCCCCCCCCCCCCCCATAGCCTAGAAATAAATCTTTTTTGTGAAATTATAAACTGAATATGATTGTATAATAAAATAATATTTCCAGCTTTTCCTAAAGTGTCCCTCACCTCTGTTATAAAAGGGTACTTCCAATTATCTTAATTTCACACCCCCAAATCGATTTTTCTCAACCAAAAACTACACAAATATCCTCCAAACTACCCTCACATAAACATAGAATCCTTAATGTGATAATAAGTCAACCTAAGGATCCATTTTGATCAAATAAAAATGAAGCACCCGAAGTAGAGGTAATAATTTCAACACCTCTTCCAAAGTTCTATTGTTCTTCCACATCATTGTTGATTTTTTCTTTAAAACCAAAATAATAACCCTAGTACCTTATACTTACTGTAATGTTATTATAAATATGGTACAACCATTTTTATTATTTTATCCATCCTATGAATGAAAAAGTCACCATACGTGCGTACCTACGACTTACCAGCTCCACGTTATGGTGTAGTTTTTTATTCAACAGTTCATTATTTTGATGGGTATAATAATGAGTATAATTAATGTAAATAATAAATATAACATGTTAATTATTCTTTATATATGATTTACCATCCAATTATATACTATTTTCCATCAATATAATGGTATTGTCACTCGTGTGTATGTACCGATTACTATCTCCACAAACGCAATGACATTCATTCCCCATCATAAACATTCTAGAATAATTTTTATTTTATGAATAAAAATAATTTTTAAGAGCTTAATATCATTCTGAATATGAATCAAATAAATCCTATCCATATCAAATATGACTTATGTAAGAAAACATATAATGGAAAACGCATCAGTTAACACCTGAAACAATGATACTACTGAAATATTATTAATATATAAATATTAAAAGATCATATATAATATCATATTTATGTATGTGGTTCTTGTATTATTTAATAAAAATTATTTAACTAGTATATAGTAGGTTAACTTACCCCCAACCAAGGAATGGTATATGGTAAGGGTTAATTTTATAATCTCTTTATTTATACAAGGTTGTTTATACATAAGTATCTACTGGGACTACATTATCATTCACATTCATGTTTCTTAAAAATGCATTTCAAATTTTCTTTACTATATCCTATAATATGAGTTAAATTTATTTATACCATTTTGTTACTCTTTATAAAATGTGTTTAAAGGAATCTCCCCTTTGTTTTCCAAACAAGGTACTTTAGGACCTTTTCGACGAATTAAGGTATGAATGTTGCTTTAACTTATTGGATGGGTGTGACAATTTTCCACCACTATAACACATTCGAATATTCCCTTAAATGCATATAAGAATATTTTCAAGATAAATTTTTTCTTTTATAAATTGTTTTATTTTAAATGATTTCAACATAGAAAGTGATATTTCTATCAAACAGCTTTGATTTCATCCATGTCAACATCATATGAAGGATTTTACACTTATTTGAAGTTGATTTATTATGACACAATCTTCCATACCGTGTTGATGGTTTTTGATATGTTTGACTATTGATGTGTTATTTTTATACCATTTATTGTTTATGTTTAAAGTATTAACATTTCATATGCTACTTTTAATATGAATTTGTGAGTTATGTTTCAACCTTTTCATATGAGGAATGAATTGGACTTACTAAGTGATGGATGGAGCCCGCTATAGCTCCTTGATTTATCGTTAGGTCTCATGAGTCAAACTAGTGTCTTGGCACAAGGCCTTGACAAAAATATTATTTTTAGTATTAACACAAGGCCTTGAATTTGTGGTTATGATGTTCAGCATTATGAATTCCATCATTATGAAATTTTCTATTGATATTACATATGATTATTCGAATAGTAGAATATCCATGTGAATAATTAAATGGAATTGTTTGATTTATCATTGTCATATTATGTTAAAGTTTATTTTTATAAGTCTTGTGTTTTAGTCGTATACATTTATTCAAATGTTTATGCTTATTTATGAAATTTTACATTATATTCATAACCTTACTGAGCACATGAGCTCACCCCTTTCTCAGTTTTATTTTACCCAAGATGTGAAGAAGTATATTATGAATTACATGCATAGATAGTATAAGGGAGGTGAATGTGTTAAAATGAGACAAAATGGTTTTGTTTTTTATTTCATAATGTTATTTAGAACATCTTTTTGTGTCTAGTACTTCCAAGGCTAATAAATTGGTCAGTATTTTGGGATTTAATCCCTTTTGATCATGCCAATGTTATGTAATAATGCACTGACACTAGGTAACAAGGATCAGGGCGTTAAATTGATTTTGTTGGGATATCTAACTATATATCCCCATTAATGTCCATATTATTTATGAATTATTAGATAAATTTTTTAACTCATAAAAATATTTTATGAAATTTTTAGCAACGATATTAGGCTGCTGAATTTTTGTAAGGGATTTCTCAATTATTCTTTTATTTCGAGTTCCTTTATTTTTTTAATCCTCACTTCCATTCATCTAAATGTTATGATAAATATATTAGCATATATTTAATGGAATTATTTTTTGATAATTGAATAATTCATCATCATATCTATTTTCTCATTATTTTATACTAAAAATGAAAACACCATCAGTGATGAGGTAATTTATCACATTTAAGGATGACTAGATTTCACTTTCAATTACTATATTCAATTATGGTCAAAAAACTATTTTTATGGTTAAACCAGACTATAATATATATATATATATTATAACTTATGTATGTTTCTGATATCATTTGTACATGTTAAATGTATTTATAAATCAAAATTAGTTCATTGTGATAAAAAAACAACCAGTTAACCCAAAACAATTATCATTAAAGTTTTATATAATGATTTATCATCACTCCCAAAAACCAATGAATTTTATAAACATGTAATATTATGGACAACCATTCTCATTATACATGTTTTACCATATATGAATATATGTAATCCAATCATAAAAATCAAGGAATAAAATATTCCCAAAACAATAAAATTAAACCTAATAAACCCGTATAAAAGGAAATAAATGAACATAATAAGGTTATAATAATTAAATTACAGGTAGAAGAGGTTATGGAAATATTAATTAATGAATCTTAATTTGATTATTCTGGTCATTAATATCAATCAAATAACACTTTCAGACATAAGGTAAGGGGTTTCTTATCACACTCTTGATTCCTTATAATTTCCAATGTTCACCACTTATTTTTACATGTGGTGAATTGTGTACTTCCATTTGATAAATATTATAATTATTATGTTTATATTATTAATATTTTGTGATTAATTTGGTTATTATTAATTTTTTTTTCATATGACTCAATTGATTACAATGTGGTAAGGGACATTGTCTCAATTTCTATTTCATTGAGACTTACTTGACATTGGGCACCAAATTCTTCTTACGTGGTGTATCCACTACCCATTTGATATCATTAATCATTCTCAATTGTAAATATATTATATATCTATATTCTTGTTTCATGGATTTTGATTGTTTTCTTAATATATATACCATTTTACATATGGTGTCTATTTGGAATGTTGTTTTAACTATTGAAATATTGATGAATCTATGTACTATAATATATATGGATATTGAGAAGGAATATTTTACATGTATTAAATATTTTTATATAGAATTATTTGGACTAGAATTGAAGGGAGGGTCCCACTACATCCTCACAATGCATCAACATGTCTCATGAGACAAATTAATTGGCAAAAACCCCTTCATGTTTGTTTCTAGAAATTAGACAGGTTTCTTTCGACAGACATAAACCATTTCAATGGTAAAGTGGTATCATGTGATAGATACATGATGTACAATTAATAATCATATCCCTTTATTCATATTTAGTTATTACTACCCATGAGGTTTTCACTATGAAAAAATATATGGATGCAGTTTCAGTCTCAGTTTACTAATGGCAGGTGTTTTTTATTTAGTCACCATCCCACATTGATAATAAAAATTTGATTATGATTCAATTATTGTTGATCCATGCTTCATCTATTTTTATCACTTAAAAATAATTTGAGCTCACCCCTTTCAATTTTATCCCTTCAACAGGTTATGAAGAGAAAAACCATTTTTTGAGTTCTCATGGCTGCAGTTTATTAGTTTTTTTGTATTGTATTTTGTTACCTTTACCATTGTAATATAAGTTAAGTGTATTTATCTAGTTTCTCCATGACTATTTAGATAATAATTTCTTTTGATATTTCATTCCTTTTAATCATTCCAATATAATAACTAATTCTTTGGGCTAGGGCATCTGGGGTTGGGGCGTTACACCCAGTTCTCAAATAGTGAGCTGGAGATTCTTTAGGATCTGGGTCACTCCCCACAACAGTTTTGTTTTTTAGATTTGAGAAATAAGTATCCATGTTATATATTTCCCTAGTAGGGTGAATTTTTCTCATGATGTTAAACTATAGATGGTTATCCTTGCTTGTTACCCATGATCGTGTTGTGTTAGTCTCGAAGCCTAGCATCAGCACTTCTTAAAGAATACTAAAGTTCCACATCAGTAGACTATCACTTAGAACATAATCCTTTTGAGATTACATCAGCATACAGAAATTCATCTAATTATTGTAAGAAACTCTTCTCATATAAAGAATATGATGTTTTTTGATCATAAGGTTCATCCTTGCAGAAGAAGCAGCTACCCTCTTAGTATCATTCTATTGAGGAACCATTTCCATGGTGTCTCATAATTGACAAAAGTGTTGGTAAAAAATAATTGGGTTTTCGCTTGTAAGACAGATGTCTACATGAAATAAGGGTGTTAACCATATAAAATTCAACCAATCCAGGTGTGTGCAAGATTTAAAATAAGATAGAATGAATCTGTGGTTGTGCGGTAGGAGAAATCCAAATATACGATCATTCATACTAAAAGGAGTATATTTTGTGCATGAGATAAAAGTTTTCTATCACATTGGAATGTAATGTTATGGATCCCCCCACATATTTATAGGTGTGGGCCTATACTTTAGTATGAGTGGATGTGGTTTTCACATTGAATGGTCATGTTTGTGTGCACTGAACATCAAGAACTATACTATTCGAAGTTTCCATCAATATCCGACCATTAGGTCCCCTTTCAACTTATATTACAAGGGAGGGATTTGTTGGCACTGAGTTTTGGTTATGAGCGAGCCTTTTATATCAAATCAAAGGCTTATTTTGAATCAGTGAACATTCTCAAGAAACCCAAGGTAGGTGCTTGTTAGATATAAGGTCAATGTGGTATATTGAAAACTGCATGAAATACATTTCTTACCTAGTGTGATGTATAATGGATTCTTCTTCATCAACCTTCTGAAAAATAGCAATGTTAGAAGCACTAATGAAAATCAGAAGGAGCACAACAAGAGGGAACACGCACAAGTTCATATGTTCCCATTATGACATCAAATTACACTTGCACACAGGTCACATTTCATGATACCACTGATTTTTTTATCTATAAATAGAATCATACTCCCTAATTCTCGGGTACTATTTTTTAAGACGAACTTTCTCTCCCGTGTCTGAAAGACGACCCCTTCTGTGACCACATGAATGACCTGGCCTCAAGGTACTGGATCATGAATAAATAATCTAATATGGGTCCTCCATCAGGTGGTCCCACTAAGGGTTGATCCTCAAACATTTTATTTTTTACATAAATTAAAATGCCTGAAAAAGATCCTTCTTGAAGGCATGATTTTACTTTGATTTGTGCCTCTTTTGACCGTAACCTCTGATTTTGCTTTCAAACCTCCATCTTGCGTGCAACCCCTCATCCTACCCATAAGCCCTCAATTTATCACACACCACATCCTATGTGTTTCCTATGTTGTCCTTACCCCAAGGCACCTTATAAAAGTCCCTCTTGTGTGCAACACCCTTATTTTGTGTTCACTTCTTCTGTGCTACCCTATAGGATTGGGTGTAGTGATTTCTTAGTCACTCAATGGGTGATTCATGTTGTGTTTCTATACCCAATGGTTTTTATCATAGGTACTCTACTAGATATTTCTTCTTCACAAAGATATACTAACATGGAACCTTCAATGAACCACTCCACATCCCTGATAACACATGGCCTTGATGGTGTGTTCCCTTCACCAAGGGTTAAAGTGCGCTAGTTACGTAATTACTAGGGGTGAAGACTGAATCCTCATCATCTGAGCTGCATGATGTTAAAATACCAAGAATCACCATGTACACAACACACTAAATTAAATTTTGATAACTGTATAAGTGACAAGTCTAGAGAGGATAATTAAAGGGATGGTCATCGGTTCCCTCTCACTCCATATCTCAATTTGTGATTTGTCACTTTGTACATCACAAAAAGACCTTATGTAAGCCCCAACACTCATTGATCGATTGCTCCATGTATGGTGGACATATCCTCCCCATACAAATGGAACCCTACTATTGATTTCCTCATTGGGTAAGTCCCAATATTTATTTGGGCCACTAACCATGTGTAAGCCCCACACCATTCCTCCTGGACACACCTCTCACGAAATGATTCTCAGGTCCCTTTCTACCTATTGTTTCTCACAATGAGAATTGGTCATGTGGGACTACAGTAATCATCAACCATGACACCCTTTTTAGGCTACAATAGCGTGTAATACACACTCCCCTCATTACTAAACTACATGTAATTTAATATTTTCCATTTCAAGAGAGGTGTGTAGGAAGCATCCCTAAGATTCAAGACCATCACCCATCAATCCCGACAACTTCATGTCAGTTCACCCACATACCGCATGACATTAAACTATATTCCTCTTTCATCTATCATGAAATTAGACTGTATGCTCCTTTCATCCTTCCTAACGTCAAACTTTATGCTCTCAGACTATGTGGGTTTTGATGCCAATATCCTAGACATGGTACATAGGAAGCCTCCTTGACGTTCATCCCCCAAACATTTGTAAAAATCGACATCCACATTATTGGGAACCAAATTATAAGTCTTGTACATAGAGTTGTTAGACTAGTTCTCAGGAATCTGACTATTCATATTACCCACACTCAATACATACTCCTCCAACCAAGAGTGACCCTCTTTCAATGGGCTGCAAAACACACATAAGTCCAAGAATGTTTATGGGTTGTTGTCCTGTGTATACCCCCTGATTCAATGCCGCATTCCTAAACTACATGGACTATTATTCCATGCCAATGGGATCCATAGGAAGCCTCTATGAGGTTCAATCCCATCATCCATGTCTCATCCTAGTCTCTCCCTCTAGCCTTTGTTATTCAGGAAGATCATTCCTTAACTCGGGGGGGTTCTATTTCCTTTAAGTCTGATACATGCATATATTTTCATGAGCCACCTCCTTAGTTGAATCATTAACCCATCCTAGAACTATGTATACATTGAATAGACACCACAATGATATGTATAAAAAAACTCTATGATTCAATCCCTATATTGTCACCATCACGCAGGTTATCGGCGCCATCCCACTTCACTTCACATTTTGACACTCCATCCATATCCATCATGATTTTAACCTTGGCCTACACATCATGGAGAAATCATGCCATCCATATGGGAGACTACATTGCATATGCCCCATCATATATTCAGGTCATTTCCTTTTCTGTACGCTGTGATTCCATGTCTTACACATACAAACTACATGGGTTCGGTCCATATCTCCCAAACATGGTACAAAGGAATCTTCCTCGAGGATCAATCTCATCCAACGGTAAATCCTTTCACCCCCTTGTTGTGACCCAAAATCCTTTGATCCACCCTTTTTTGTCATCCATACCTTCCTTAACGGTGTAATATATTCCCATTTTTGGGACACATCATCATGGGATCACTCTTTTTGGGCATTCTAACTCACCCATATAGTAAATATTCTAGGTACTCCCCTATAGGGAAGTACCTATCTGATCCAAACCTCATTGGTGTTATAATCAGTTTGATTCGTCTCCTCTAGACATTAAATTCACAACATACCTCATGTTAATCAAGTGAAGATGATGAAAACCTTGTATACATGCCTCTGGATTATTATTCCCTAAATTTGACATGGGATTCCCTAAGCTCCGTGCCCTTGGGAGGCCCTGTCATAAGGAAAAATCGCGACGTACTAGTGTTTCAGTGTCCAAACATTCCAAAGATGCCCAACATGACTACCCCCCTAATCTATGGTTGATTCTTTTACTTGACACCATAGAATTTCATGACAGAAGCATCTTATTCATCAATCATTTCCATATAGCACCCGGAAGTGTTTAACAAAAAAAATTTATTCTTTAAGGGAGTCCCAGACTAGGTGATGAATTATAATGATGGATCTACATAAGGATATATCAAAATCCCATCATTCCATTTTAATCTAGGAGATAACATCTCTAAAGAAGTGAGGAATGCCACCTACCTTTGTAAAGCGGGAATACGGGGCAACAATCAGTGTGTTGCCCCTGAAGATGTGCACTATGGTGGAAATGAAATGAAGGTGATAGTGTTGAGATAGAACCTCAAGGAGGATTCCTATATATCCCCGTGATTAGGAATCAAAGTCTATGTATTTCCCAGATGTGATGAGGAGTCACCTGATGGGGTGACTCGTGAGAATGGATGGGAAGATGAGACCCGATAGAGGTGGAACCTCTAGGTTGATTCATCATCTTCTTGAAACAAAAAGTATCATGGGAGGAGAAATGATGGAACATGAGTGATAGGATTGAGCCTTAGTGAGGATTTCTATGTACATTTCTAAAAAATTGAAATGATTAAAGTCCTTGTAGTTCACGATGGGGCATAGAATCACAGTGTATGCAAAGGATGGAGACACGAATATATGATGGGGCTAACACATGATCAGCATCCCATAGTATGTGGGACACTAATGGTTATAAGATTATGATGAACCATACAGATCATAAATGGTTTTCATCTCGGGAAAATGGGGCAAGTGTTTGGGTTGTACACAATGGAATTTGTCCCTTCGACATATTGGGGCTTGCACATTATCAGAAGATCATATGAATAGAGAAAAACTACTCATGGGAGGCGGATCTAGGAGATATATCCCAAAAAAGGGAAGATGACACATAAGGATGGTACATCCTTGGGAGGGAGATACAAATTTTACAAATGGTTGGGATTGAACCTCTAGGAGGATTTTTACGTACACCAAAGTGATCAAAAGTATCTTAGTTCACAACAGAAAGGGGATCATATTTTAACATCATGCATGATGAGGATGAACCAATGTGAATTGGTTAGGACAGAGGAAGTTTAGGCTTGAATGACTAAAGGGACTCCTACATACCTTGTTTGGAAGGCATGGATCAAATTAAATGTAGTTCAAGATTGAGGGGGCATGGGGTTTACACACAGTTAGTTAACAAGATGGAA
The DNA here is from genome assembly GCA_963277665.1 of Viscum album. Classification (NCBI taxonomy): domain Eukaryota; kingdom Viridiplantae; phylum Streptophyta; class Magnoliopsida; order Santalales; family Viscaceae; genus Viscum; species Viscum album. The sequence continues at coordinate 1,551,939,263 of OY728134.1, forward strand.
TTTCATGATGGGTATGTTCTCAAAGACCATGTGAGTCATGCTAAGTGTGAGAAATAAGTGTTATAAGTAGACCATACTATCATGTCACAAATGGTGCGACCACATGGGATAGAGTGGGGATTTCACATGCTAAGTGGCCTAGGGAAATAGAGATTGGGACATACTTCAAGAGGGAATACCGATGAGGATTTTTTGATATATTATGAGGATATGGTCATCGTACTGGGAGAACCATGTCAATATGTGTTGGGGAATACACCAAGGCTTCATGAGGCACACATGGCATGAAATCCCACATGGAAAGAGAGAGTAGGAGGGTTACAGTACACATCCCTTATCTAATCCACTCAAATTTTCTGCACATGTGTAAATCATAGTTTAACATCATGTGTTGAGGATGTAGGTTCTTGGAAGTTTAACATCATAGAGTTTGGATAATGGGTTCTCACTCTTCATCCCCTAGATTTACATGCCTTGCAAAATCCTGTACTTGTGGAAGAGAAGCAACAAGAAATTATTGACGTTAATGTGGTGGAGGATGGGTAAATAGAGGGCTCAACATTAGTGTATATATGAAATTAATAAATATCAATTAGCAAACCAAGTAGAAGAAAAATTAGGTGGATAAATTATATATGAATAAACTTTTGATGGACTATGAAATCATTGCGCAAAAGCGTATAGGACCTCACAGATGAGGTGTGTGCAATATTTTTATATTTCATGCAAGTGTAGTTTGATCATGGTGCCTTCAGATGATGAAAACAAATAGAGTACCCAGGAAACTGTGTTCCCAGGATTGATGAACATCAAAAAATATGATGGGTATAAGCGAAAGAGGAATTTCCAAATGGTAATCATTCATTCAAGAAGGATATTTATGCACAAAATTGAATTACCATAAAATTAAATGGGTGAGGGTCAAGAAAAAGTTGAACCACATAAATAATGGCCCACATGAGGTATGTTTCATAGGATCTAGTACCATGAATCCATATCTTTTGCATGGTCATGGAACAGTTATATTGCACTCACCGGAGTTGAATGTAGACTTCTAGAGTGTCCCAAAAAATGAGGGGGCACCATTTTATTTATATAAAGTACTATTAGAGGTGGAACCCAAGGAGACCCGTGTAGAAGTGGGAATTTGACATTCCAATCGACACGAATGTATCATGTGAAATGCTTCTGTTTTTTTTCATGCTATTATGGTTTCTTTAGTGTTTATAACATGGAATTTGTTATATGAATTTTTTTTAAAGGAATCAATTTTATATCACATTGGGTGTGGAACTATTTTTTACTATAATCCATTCATTTATATCGACTTTCAATCCTGTTTTCAGCTCCTTTTGGGTCCTCAGGTTAGGCCATTGAGTCAAAATATCCCATTAGTTTTCTCAATTTTTCCTATGACAAGATCAACTGAAATTCATCACCAAAAAATTACCCCTCTGAATTTGATATGAAATGGCACCATAGGGTTAGGTTTTGAGTGAAATTATAAAGAAAAAGTTAAATTTATGGAAGTGTTAAAAAATAACTACATCGGTGCGCAAAATCTTTACGTGCATGTGGAAGTGAACCTCTATTAATATAAATACACAAGGTGGGGGGAAAGTATCCATACCTTGACATTAACATGTGATAAGTGACCCTTCTCTCATGAATAATGTATCCCAATTGTATCAGAGTAATCTTGAATTCGATTGGTACCTTATGGGAAACAACTGAATCTTTTGCGTCATTGTACAACCATTTACACATCTACATTTCTCATAATTTCTTTATAGGTTGAGGTTTATATTGAGAGAAACCACCATTATTAAGTGAAAAAGGTCCATTAATTAGTGTGAGTCCCTTTGTGAACTCTAATACTGACTGATATGGCTGGTGCACAAACTAATGTTGTGAGTGAAGATGCCAAATATTCTTATGCTACATGGAGTGCTGGGAAGATCATAAACCCTCATATTTTCAATGAAATGGTGGTATTATATGAAAATAATATTCTATTTTTATTGTTGTCACAGGCTTAGAAAGGTTATGTTCTATGTGATAGTCTCATGATATAGAAAATTAGCATTGTAAAAGATGTGATAAAACTGGGTTTCATGATAGACATGCCACGATCGTGTGGGTGCACGAGGATGAACCCCCAGTGTTCAACATCACAAACACTAGATTCTCCACTAGATAAACTTGGGATATGGTTTTTCCATCCTTAAACCAAAGACCAAGATAATCATGGGATGTGAGAACAATTTTGAGAAAAATTTGGCTCATTGTGAGAGTACTTTCAGAAGTACTATTACTGATGAAACCAAGGGATGGCAACGGGATTATGAATTGAGGTACTGAGGAAACATTACTAGTGAGGGGGAATGGGAAAACTGGGTATGCCAATCATGCGAGGAGTTTGGGGTGGGTCTTTGACACAACGTTTTGTATGAGGTTGTGTGGACATCACAATTCCATTTCTACCATTAGTAATACCAGATAGAAGAGCTATTCAGTTGGTGTTATCCAAACATAAACACTTTCAACCTTCACCATGGGGAAGTTGACATCATCCTTGGGGACATCCAATTTATCAGAGGCATTCCTCTAGAAGGGTACCTGTATGATTAGTTCTTACTTAAAGAGAATGTCTGGGGAGAGAGGACACAAACCCCCATGCTGACATAAATTCTTTGGACTTTGCAAAAGAGATGGTACAAATCTAGCACATCTCGAATGATATATCATATTTTTAGTGTTCTGTCTATTTCCCAGGATGGACAAGAATGTGAAGACTCTAGGAAGAGGGTATAAAAGAAAAAAAATCTTTACAAAGGGGAAATATAGGATCACACTGGATGGTCCTCAAGTGGGTGTTTACTTCTTGTAAGAGATACAAGGATGGGTTACTCCCAGGGACATTGGTGATGACTGAGATCATGGTATCCAAGAACATGGTCAATTTGGGGGTGCTTATTTTTTCAAGGATGTATAATATTCTGGGGCTCATCTTAAGAGGTTGTACACCTAGGAAATTTTTTATCCATTTTATGATTATTCATGGTTGGGTTTTAGCTCATTATAATGGGATTGATTTAGAAAACTCCATACACCCTCCAAGTGAGGCTAGTGACAAAATCTACTAAATATTACAAGAATTTGAATATTGATGCTCAACAAGGAGAGGATCAATCTCAAGATCAGTAACCATGTAAACTATAACATCCACCCATTTTGATGCTTCACTGGATATATGATGGATGATTGATGACGCCCAATAGGGAAAGAGAGTATTTTTAGTGTATTATGGGTGGTGCTCTGGTAGCCCAAATTTACTGGAAGATCATTAGAGAATCATATATGTCATCAAGGTTTTCAATTCCATTTGGGTGCTTGCGGAAGATGTTGAATAAGGTGTATAACAAGGTTTGGGAAAAGTTGAATCCTTTTATCCTTCATCAATTGAAGATCATGATCATGAAATACGGATTTGGAGTTATAATTATATTTACATACTAACTTTAATGGAATCCTATCAATCAAGTTTGTTGACCATTGGGTGGAAGCATTTCTAGAGGCAATTCTACAAATATGAATTCCGAAAATCTTGGTGGTGAGCGTAGAGTCTAGAAAATGGAAAATAAGGTGATGTTCTGCTGGGGAAGTGTGACAGCAAACAAGCTAGGTGGTTGGGATGGCATAAAATGGAACTTCAGTAGTAGTTTCATCACAAGGAATGACATCGCCTCCACCTTCTGAAGATTGGTGGTCCTGTAGGTGACCTCAGGGACTAGCTATGAAACTCCATGGGAAGAAACCAAGATACCTCATAAATCCGACCACTAATGCTATTTTCCAATCCATATGGTCAGCATGGTGGACAATGTGATGAACACTGTATCAAAAAGCCTTATGGAAAAAACAGGTGCGTACATGATGTGACCTGCTGGAAGTCGGGCGCATTTAAGTACTGGATAGGTTGGGCTTTCATCACTGAGACATGTAACTGACTACCATGGTTATCTACACATGCCAATGGGTAAGTTATAAAGGAAAATATGTCATGGTCAAAGTAATTCATGGACAAGAACAAAACCCCATGAAAACTCCACCTGAGGATAAAGATGATGATGAAGTCGAATAAGGAAAAGAATAAATGAATATGAAGAATAAGAATAAGAAAGAAAATACAAAAATGAAGAAGAGGAAGAAGATAAGGCTGAAGATAAGGGGCCTGAAGATGAGGGACCTTCAAGGAAAGTGTCCCACAATGAAATCCCATATTAGAGCTATAAAATCCATGGATATAGCACAAAACTGTCCAAAAAACTTGACGTTTATCTCAACTACTATCTCTCTCATCCCTTTTTCATTCCATAATTAAGATTTGCTGACCAAAATTAGTCCTATTTAAGAACACATTGGTGGTTATGATCTGGATGTTCCTTTTATGGGGTGTGAAAATGTACCAATGGATGTTAAAGGGTATCTATCTAAACCTACATCTAGAACTGAGCAAGGTGGAGGATCGACCATGGTTGAATTGGGTAGTGGTGAGAACATATGAGGGGATAAAGTGATGACCTCAGAAACTCAAGTTGTTCACTCTATTTAGAAGAATAATGTTTCTATCATTGAATTAACAAGCATTGAGGGATCTTATGTGATTGAAACTCTCACAATGAATGAGGCACATGAAATGTTTATTATTGAAAATTGCAAGTTTCTAACATTATAAACCCATATCTTTTATTAGAAAACTCGGCTGACCAAGATACAAATTCCATTTATAGTGATCGAATGATTGGGGGATCAAAAAATAATTGAGTTTTGGATATATTCCGGAGATCCACACATGATTGTCCCTATCTGTGGGGAACCATCCATTCAAAATTGTCCAGCCCTAACACCTGGTGAGCATAAAGATGTGACTATAGAAAAATCCACTACTAGGGATGAGATTGATGTTGGAAGAGGTGAGGTCACTAAGGAAGAAATAATTATAGAGGAGGATACTACCTCTGAACTCCAGGATGTTTTCCCATAGTACATGCCTATCTTTTATGAGGATATGGTTGATTCCTTCCCTGAAGTATCCGATAAGAGTAACATGATGTTTTATAAGGCAAGTAAATGCATGAAATCTTGCCTTGGTCACCACGGGATGGAATGGATAAGTTGGATGAGGTCATTCTGTGTGTAGTTGTGATTTCTATACACTAGAGGGGTGGATTCCTTTAATCAACCCTTGATGATCCATAATTATTTGGATAAGAAGATGTGGGCGTGTAGCCAACACTATGATGTTTCTTGGTGCTAGAAGAAATCCCAGAATATTGAAAAGTTCCAAGAGGCATAGTAGGAGGTACAAATCCTTGAACAGAATATAGATGAATGAGTTGTGTTTGTCACAGGACAATAAATGCTCGTTGAATGATTCAATGACCAGATGGAGGAAGCCAAGGAGAATGATGTGCGGAAAAGCCATCAAATAGCTGGGATACAATTCAATTGGGAATGAAGATAGTTCAGAGATAATGAGCTCCTTTCTAAATTTGATGATGATTAAAATGAGCATAGGGAGTGGTAAATAATTATAGAGTCCACATAATGTAAAGGGTAGTACTGAAGTAGTCCAGTGAAGGGACTGATCCATAGGGTCCTTGTTTTCGACAAACTCGTGAAAAATATTTTCCTCCTTAGTTTATTATCCTGATCTTCTTGCATGGATTTATTTCTCTCTTGTTCTTTCACTACATCTTGATCCTAATTGTGAAACAACAAATGATCGATCCTTTTGCTCGTGCGGGTCATACTCGGTGTGAGAAACAATTTATAACCACATAACTATCGACTTTGTGTTTGAGAGTGTCAGCTAACCATCGAATATCGAGGGTCTTCTATTTTTAAATGGCCATCTCGAGTTTTTGGGTTGAGATAGGGGCCATGATCGGATGATAGGGTTCACAAAATAGCCAACATGAGTTTCCCAACATGCTCTACTGAATGAGAGGGATAAAATTAGTGGAATTGAAATAAATTCAAACAAATGGAATTGAAATTGTGAATCATGATACCCCAAATTATGAACACATTGAGGATGGCATGAAGATGGAGGATAACTATTGACCAAATTCGAATCACAGCATCCATATCATGTTAGACTAAAATAAATAAGGTCCAACCACTAATGGATGTGAAAACATTAGGTCAAACCCTATCATTATTCTAATGTCCTTTAGAATGATGACCCAGGGGGTAAGAAATACTTGAGACCAAAAATTCTAACCAATAGGGGGTGTCTTTAGACGTGAAAGAGAACAAGGACCTGAAATAGAGGTCATAAAAATTGCAAATATAATGAGGTGAACTATTTTAATGGAGTCAAAAACTATTGAAAAACGCCATCATGACGAAAGAACATTGGTTGGGACAATCATTATAAATCAAGATCAAACCTATTTCTAGAATGAAACTCTCTGGTGAGGACTTGGAATGGATTATATTTTTATTCCATGCAAATGGAAATGATAGAAATGTATTTAAGCATAATACGATGAGGTCGATCCATGAAATAGTTTAATTTTATTTATTCAGGAACCTGTATAATGTTTTAGGCAGTACATCTAAGACCTCATCCAGAAGTCTAATGTTTTATTTCATGGAATGAGGAATTCTGGTTTAAGGTCATAGTGTTTGAACCATGATTAGAGCTGGAGGGGGTTAATAAAACTAGGACTGGACCCATAGAAAAAATTCATGGGCATCCCTATATATCCAATAAATATGGGAATCAAGCTATATGTAGTTCTCAAAACACATCATGGTGAAAGACCAACACAAGTCGGGGAAGTCCTGTCTCATGAGGAAAAAAACATCCCATAATTGTCATGAGGGATCTTAGACTCATCCATGGTAGGTTATCAATTTAAATTCATGCCTTGAGGACATTATAATCCCAAATGGTGAATGTCTTTTGTGGTACATAACCCGATGTGGATGAGGAAAATAGGCAGTCCAAACCACAATGTGAATTCTATAAAGGGGAGATGGATATAGTAAGGTAGAAATGGTGTGTTTACAATTTCTTAGCAAGAACCGAGGACGACATGCTCAGCCGTCTCAACGTACCCTACAAAAGTAGAAATCAAGCCAAATGTATTTATAAGATACCATGTAATTTAGAATTTTATGGTAAGGACGAAGATGGGTCCTCATGTAAAGGGTGCATTGTTCTTTTACTAGGCCCATTATTAAAAATCTTGGTGTCATTTTTTATCCCTGAATTGGGAATTAAGCTACGCATAGTTTTGGGAAGGTTATGGCATTCAGGTCTAAACCATAGACAATGAAAAGTGGAATTTGATAGGGCTTGTTTGTTCTTTTTTGGGTACCTTTTTTAGAGTGATCTTACCAGAAAAAAATATTCTAGGGGTCACAATAGTAATCAAGAAATATATAGGCCTTAAAAAATGACATGATGGATAACTGGAACCCAACGTGATTCCCTATCAAATGAGAACACCAAAATGATGTGCCATTTTTTGTGTGGTAAAGACGATGATGTCGCAGTTTAAGGTCATATGATAGTACTAAGTCATGAATTTTAACATCATAGGGTATGTGTGAAGGATATCCTAGTTTAATGTCATAATGATTGGACTATTTGTTTTCATTGTCTTGTATGTGGGTATTACCCTAGAAAAACTTTTAATCCAACATGAGCTATTATTGGTGTAGGAAACAACAAGTGATGTTTTTCATTATCCATCACAAGAGAGTTTTAAACAGTAGAAAGGAAATTTTGGTTGGGTAAAATACCATCCATACCATAATATATAATTGAAACACACAACTGAATAGGGTTACAACACTAGGGGTGTTGAATATCCAAGAAAATAGAAAGGGTCATAGAAACTTTGAGACACATCTCCAGATATTGGGGATGAAGTGAGAGTGGCATGATGAGGGAGGATAAAAATGTACCATGTTTGAAATATAACAACCATATTGTGTTAGACTGAAATGGGAACAATTAAATGAGGGTCAACCACTGACCATATATTCAAAGTAGAACTTATTTCAAAATTCCATTCAAAATTATTCAGGATGTTGGCCCAAAGTAATAGGTGTTCAATGAGGCTAAGCATCTATACCATTTGGGGGTCACATAAGATGTTAATTCTAATGGATATATAAATAAAGGAATGCATGTATCCTGGATGTACCCATGTTTTTTTAACTTCATATTTCATGGATGAGTTCAATGAGGTTTACTCTAAAATGAAGCACATGGTATTACTATTATAACACAGAGTGAACGATGACTGAAAATGGTCTCAACTGCACCACTAACTCCTAGGATAACCAAGGCTAAAAGGGATAGAAATATGAAAGAGGATCTGCCCAGAATGTAGATGGAAATCCCTAACGTCACAATGTATCTCATAAGTATTAGAATCAAGCAACATGTAGTTCAAGAAGGTGAGATGGCAGGTGTCCAATACCAGTAGGGTTGAAAATGATCATGATTATGTTAGTGTGCCGAGGGGAAAATGTATGGGTGTCACGATGTATCCCACAATAATGAGAATAATTCCACACGTAGTTATTGAATATGTCATGGAAGATGTCTAGTGCCAAAAGATAAATTTTTTTCTCAAACGAAGACATCATATGGAAGGGTATTTTCTCATCATAAAACTCAGATGTCTAAGATCATAGTTGATGGTCCTAGAGCTTGGACTGAAAGGGTATGATTTTTGATGAAAAAATATGTGACACAGTTCCATAATGAAAACAGATGTGAAGGAGGAAAATGAATTCCACACCACACCCCAAAAATATACGAGAGCACACACTATTTAATATCACAATGACTAAACATTTGAACTGAATATCCACATTTAAGGATGTAGAGTTCGGACCATAGGTTATTAATTCTTCTATGTGCATATAAATCTTCTCCAAACCCTAAATCCCATGTGAGCCATGCTCTTTGTGGGGAACAAGGGGAAAAGAAGATCCCTACAACACATGGATACACATGATAGGGGGACATAAGTGTGGGGGCCAATGATAAACCAACCACGCTCATCTTTCCTCTCGACGTGTAGAGGATCATAGAGTGATAACTCCGAACGTGTTGAAATTTATCCTATATATAAGTAAGTGAAATGGGATGTGAATCATGAGGCCAATATTTTAGGTACAATAAGTGTTCATGATAATGACGGAGGAAAACTATTGACTATATTTGGAACATAGTATCCACATCGTGTGACCAAGAATGGGGAAAAATAACTGAGTATCAACCACTGAACATTTTCTCAATGCGATTCATGTATAAAAGTGTTGTTCGAGATATTCTAGAACATTGGACCAAAGAGAAGGGGGGCCACTGGTCTGAGAATACATACTGTTGGGGGGGCCTTATGATGTGAATGGTGAGGGATACCTAAAATGAGGGATATGTGATGCATATAGATGAAACTAAGTAATGTCCATGTTGAACCCAACACTATAGGTACTAAACTACAATGCATCTAAGCATGTCAACAAGTTAGGATAGAGGTCAAAGGGACCAACTATGGATTGACACCTTGAGATGACGAGCATGAGAGAGAGGTAAAATGGGTTGATGAACCTGGGGATGAACCAAAGGAAAAATGACTAGGATTTTTTATTTATCACATAATAATAAGAATAAAGTCGTATGCAGTTCTAGAAATGTTAGGTAGTTTAATTCCATGTTGTAAGGGAAAATGATGAAGAAACGTATCAAAATGTGAATATGTATGGAATGGAAAATATAAACTGATGTGAATGTGAAAAAATAAGTCTACACACCACACAAAATAATCTCAAGAGAGAACTCGGGCCATGTAGTCAGGAAAATAAATGTAAGAACCAGGGTCTGGACCCATGGAAAAAAACTTGGGTGTTTCGTCATATCCCATAATGATGGGAGTCAATGCATATGTAGTTCTCGAAATTTTGACACCATGTGTTATGGACGTAGGGTGAAAAAATAATTTATTGTCATGGGGATCAGACAACTGGGGAATAATGTCCTAAAGGGGATATGCATTGTGCTGAAAAACAAACGTGACGTGAATGTGGACTAAAGGAGTCCACACCACACAATCCCAATACAATACTCGGGATAAAGAGACAGAGGAAGGGGAATTTGGCAATGTTCCATGTATTTTAACATCATGTAGGACAAAGGGGTACTAACCTTTTAAGGTCATGTAGAATGGTGGTTCATGAACACATTATAGTTAAATATCTTGTAAATAGGAAAAAAAATTAATTTCATATAGGATTGGTGAGATAATAGATTATGGTCATAGAACACAGACCATAGGGTAGGGAAAAGGTTGAAAAGGTCAAGGAACCTGAGGATGGACTCGATGTGAAATGATCAAGTGTTCCAATGTATCTTATAAATATGGGAATCAATCTGTACATAGCTATTAACATACCATGAGGTTTAACATCATGTTGTAATGATGTAGGAAGAAGATATCTTCTTAAGGGAGGAACACAGTGCATATGTTTAAAATGTGATATGAATGAGTACCAAAGAAGTCCAGACCACACCACGTGATTCATAAAGGAACCTCTAGTTTTAAGGAAAAAATGGTGTCTCTTTAGGATGAACCGAAGGATAGAATGTTCGGGCATACCTACGTATCCCATCAAGATCATAATCAAGCCATTCCATTTAGTTTAACATCATGCGATAAGGATATAAGTACATCTTAACATCATGTAGGAAGGTGTAAAAAGGATCTCTTAGTTTAAAATTATGTAGGATGCTAGTTTTTGTGTAGTTTAACATTATGCAAGATGACATTGTTGGCTAGTTTAGCAGCTTGTAATCTAAATAGATCATGTAGTTTAACATCATGTAATAAGAGATTATATTCTTATTAAATATACTGTATAAAATTTTTGGAAATGTTTGGAGGGGTAATACTCTCACCATCTGTAGAAATAAGAGACTATGAACTATTAGGGTAAACCTTATGGATAATGTAGGGTCCTTCCCATTTGTTTTCTAGATTGGGTGGCTTCTTGCTAGGTATCATTGGAATCTTTATATCCAATACAATTTCACCAAGATTGAATGAACATATACACGCATTCTTATTGAAATCACTTGTTATCTTATTATGGTTCCTCTCTACATTGTGCACGTTCTGGAGCCTATTTTCACTAAGGGCTTCCAGTTCAGCCAGATTGATTACTACTATTTTGTATGATGTCTCCTAATAGTAGAGTGTTATATGATGTGGAAAAAACTGTATCTCGATGGGTAGGAAAATCTATTTTTTCAATCAAGGGAATTTGGAATCACCTGAGAGGAATTACGAGTTGTCATTCTATAATCATAGCGAGAATTGGGTATCATTCTAGACCAATGTTTCATGTTCTGACAAATCATATTTTTAATAATGTTTGATAGGGTTTCGTTAAATACCTCAATATTTCCATTTTCTGGTGAATGGTATGTAGATGTATGGTTGGAATAGATTCAATTATTGGTATAATATTTCTTTAGCACAACTACTTGAATGTTCAGGACATTATCTATGAGAATATCATGAGGGTACCAAATCAAAGAATGATGTTGGAGCTCATGAAATAGAAGATAGAAGAATCATTAACATCCTCAAGTGGGATTGACTCAGTCCACTTGGAAAATATGTCTTTGGTGCTTAGGATGAACGTACATTTGTGAACTATTGCTGGTGGGTATGGTAGATCAAAATTGAGTACCCAAAAAGAAAAGGTAAAATATTACTTGGTAGTATGGAAGGGTTCTAGTGGTCGATGCACAAAATTATCATTAATTTTACATGCATGTAATCTCTTAGAGAACTCAATTCAGTGATGAACCATGGAGGGATAGAGGTAGCCAATCCTTCAGATCTATTGGTAGAGCTTCATCCCTGCTTGATGAACTCTGCAAGAACTGACACAAACTTCTTACATAAACTATATAATCTAATCTCTATGAATGAAATGTAGGAGAACTCCATAGAACCCATGTTTTAGAGGTTTCTCCTAAGGATAGGACCTCTTTGGGGGGTATATTGTACTACATGCCGATAAATTTTCTCATGTTCAACGGTGTCTGTTGGAATATCACTGTGTTGGATGTACTTGAAAAAATTATTTTCCTAATTAGAGAACTCTTCTACTAATGTTTGGGTACTTGAAGGTTATGATGTGGATTCATCAGTGGTAAGAGGCTTACCTACCTGATATCATTATCGTTCGGGGTGACTAGAGTGATAAATCTTTGATGCGACACATAGATGTTCAAATTATCTTATTTATACTCTATGATAGAAGAAAAAATGAGAGAAAAGGATTCAACATGACCATTTTTTGATCAAGGAAACAAGAATAAAATCTAGTCAGGAATGGAATTATCTCATTAGCTAGAAAGTGCTCTCTATCAAGGGTACGAGCTCCAGCTTCCTGGCGACAAGGTCATCGTTGATCTAATAGATGAATATCATAACATCCCCTTTCACATGAAGGTGGAGAATCTCAATCGTGAGGTATAACATGAGACCAGTGATGAGGCCCAGATATTCGACCTCGTTGTTGGTGCAGCCTTCTGACAACAAGAATGAATAAGGAAAGACAACATGTGTAGGTGTAATGAAAATGATACCTAGGCCAACTCTGTAGAGTCTATGTTCATTAAGTATCCTTCTATTTGATATCCATGAGGCTTTCTAAAAGTCAATATTCTAACATGGCATGAGTTGACCCACTAATATGGTAGCCTCATTTGGGAATTCATGATTGAGAGATAGCTCTATAGGGGTTGGATACCAACAAAGATATCTTCCAATGCCTGACCATTGACATCATTTTATGTGATGAAAATGATATATAAATATGGATGAATCACTACCCACCAAGCTATAAGACATTTTAACATGGGGTATTTTATAATATTCTTTAGTGAATCCACATGAGATACCAGCTGTATCCTTTGGCATGGTAGATAATGTCACAACTTTTGCACCTCAAAGACTAGTGTGAAGTAGCTTTTCTCGATATGGGAATATCTATTGTTTGTCTCAAAGAGCATGCAAATGATATAGTATAAACTATTCTTCATCCCTTCATTGAACTTATGGGTGATAAAGGAGTCAAGGGATCATTATATAGTAGTCACAAAAAGGTCCCAATGTTATCTAGAGATGGGTGGCTTCTGAACTTGAAGATATAGAAAATACTATTTTATATTTGTGAAATTGGTCTGACACTCTTCATCCCATTGATAGGAGATAGAATTATTCCTGATCTAGGAAATGTGCTTACAATTTTCTCAAATATTCACAATAAACATTCATGTGTAGGCTAACTGTCCTTGAAAATCGTAGATATCTTGGAGAGAGTTCCGAGGATGAAGCATGATGATAGACTTAATCTTCTTGGGGTCGATCATGATGACTTTGTATTTTATGGTGAAGCCAAGGAACATTCAAGATGTTACATTGAAGGTACATATCAAGGGTTTCATCTCCTTATGTCAATAGGAGAGGATGATAATCACTTTCTCAAGATCTCTGTGGTGGTTCTGACACTGGTGATATTTGAGTACCATGTTGTCCACATATCATTCCACTAATATCCTGAGGATTAGCTTAAATATGAAATGCATGGCACACTAATAGGTATCACCAACATTATTCAAAAATAAATGCAATACATGGTACCATAAAGAAACTTTTGGTGCTCTAAAAAAAGTGGATTCTTCATGAACAGATGATACTTTGATTTTATTATATCCAGAAAATCCATCCATGAAAGAGATACCTTGGAATCTAGTGGTGGCATCGATTAACTGCTATGTCCTGTGATGGGAAAAATCATCATTTTATTAGTGATAGTTGAGGTCCCAAATGTTGACATAGACTCTGATCATTATGTTCTTCTTCATTATGAGAAAAATGTTGGATAACCATATGGGGTACTGGAATTCCTTGAAAAATTTAGATTTTATGAGATTATTAACATTGTCCTCAATCATGGAACCATGAGAGGGGTGCATAATTCTTGGAGGTTGTTTGAAACAGAAACGAATTACTAAAAGACTATGACAGTGGATGGATATCTGAGGATTTAATCTTGGAATCCTATCATAACTCTACGAAAACACATCGCAATACTGATTCAGGAAATCCACATCATGTTGCTTCTCTTATATGGTCATAGCTTCATTGATCAGTGTCGGTCTCAGATCTTCTTTAGTACCTAGATTCCCAATGTACTAACTCACTAATATTAGTGGATATGCATTCCTTAAATTTGAGAGTAGAATATTACAAATCCACTTAATCATACACAATGAGTGTATCATCGGCAGATCAAACTCTTCTAAATTGGTGGATCCTGATGGAACACTGGTGCCGACCTGAGCTATGGGGGAATCTTCATTGGGGAACTCACACCCTACTGAAACCCTAAAAAAATTTTGATGATCCAATCTCATTAGGAAAGTGACCCAATGGGCCATGCTAGATAATAACAAATTATTAGTGGCAGATCTTCTTTACTCGGTTCTAACCAATATGGTTAAACGTACCAGTGTGGCGTATTGCTTCTTCCATGGGGTGAACATCTTGATACCTTACATGGGTAAGGGGATCTAGTTTTACCTTTTCCGACTTTATGTATGATTAAGAAGTTATTTTCTAGTGTTCCTTATATAGGGGACACGTTTCCCACTCTTTCCAGAGATGATAATGTAATGTCCCATTTCTAGGCCCATGGACTCTAACGAGTGAATTTGGAGGATTAATTCATCATTAATGTCTTACCATGGATCAATAGTATCAGTAGTGTGGTCCACTACATTGGCATGAACTTTTTTCCTTGATGTTGTAGTAGTCGGCATCTAGATAGTGGGATTCACAAGAGGGAAAGGGTGACACATCACCATAGAGCACAACCAATCGATTATTATTAGAGTAACAGAGGAATTGGGGATATGGGGAGGGGAATACTACATGTAGATGGTGTTATAACCATGGTCATATATGCATGAATTGGAGTATGGTTTGTCTTTTTAGTCAATATTCAGAGGAATTTCAGACAGTGTTCCATCAAAGTGCTCATACAGGTCAAGCAGATTACAGTATTGAAGGTGGCTCCATTTTACAATGTTTGCTAAATTTATGGGCCTGAAAATCGACAAATAAAAAAAAGTGATTTTTTAAAAGAGACTTGTGCACCATGTACTTGAAGGAGAGAGAACATGCACGCCTAGTGTTTTTCAGGATTAGAACATGGAAAAATGGCACAGGGATAAGGGTCGCACAAGTATTTGTTGGGTCGCGCAAGTCACATGCACGCCTAAAAGGGACTTGCGTGCCAGTGCCTAGGAGGTTTGGAAACTTTTCCGCCTAATGTTCTTCATAATCAGAACTTCAAAATATGGAAAAGGAAAGAGGGTCACACAAGTATTGTTTTGGTCGCACGTGTGAGTTACACGACAGAGGCTAGGGCGGTTGGAGCTGCGGGCTGAGACCTGCACACCGTGAGGATATCTGCACTCCACCGCACAGGGGGTCAAGTTTTCCAATAAATAGAGGAACACCCCACCTCATTTGTAATGAAGTTCAAGACTTAGAGATTTTTCAAGCTCCCGTTGCACAAGTATTTGAGTCACTCAAGTGATAGTTGGGTGGCATAGTTAGAGGTCGTGCGCCAACAGTTGGCTGCGCGCCCAAGGCAGTTTGGGTGAGAATGGAATTGATTCGTGCATGTTTAAAGTTGAAGTAGGTGGTGTCGCGCAGGTGGTTGGTTGATACCTGCGCACCAGTTTGAACTTGCGTGCTAAATTTGTGCCACGTAGGATACTTTCTCTCCATGCAGTAAATAAGCGTGACAATGTTTTTGAGTTGCGTGAAAGTTGACAATTTGTCTAGTACCCATTAAGGGAAGTGATAGTTTACTACAGGAAAGATTTGTACTTCAATAGAGCATCTATACACAACAGAAGATTTATTCTTTAGGAATGATGAAGAGACCTTCATGTCTATAAACTGAATGTGACTTTACAAAGGGCAGTGAGCCAGGGGGAGTCAACGGGAGTGACCCGAGGGAAGCAATGAGCTATCCCTGAATCTTTGTAAAGGCAGTGAGCCTGGGATAGAGTGATTGTCCTTGAACCATTGTAATCCACAGCTAGTGATGTTTAGTGGAATTTGGTACGCCCGACATCCTCTCGGCATATGCTCCTTGGACATAGCTGTTAGTGGTGAACCAAGTAAATTTTTTGTGTCATCTCTCAACATGTGAATGTTTTCTTTCTGTTCATATCCATCATACCAGTTTAAAAAGTTCCTACCAACATGGGAACCAGATCCATCACTTTAAAAGAAAAATTTGACACCCTGATTCACCCATCCCCTCTTAGAGTGTCCCGGGGTCCTACAAGTGGTATCAGAGCATAAAGGTTGCTGGTGTTGAATCTATCCTTTGACGTCATGGAGAATGCAACCAATTTCATGGGAGTCCCACTCTTTGATGGTAGTAATTTCCTGATCTGGAAGAACATAATGATATGTGATTTAGAATCCCTAGGAAAAGAAGCCCTCTTTTCTACTATGCAAGGAATACATGTTACTGATCCAATAGGTTTTTCCATGACTGATACAGATAAGAAATTTCTTGATGCAGATTCTAAAGCTCAGAATTCTATCACTGCAGCTCTTTATGATTAAATTTTTGTAAAGGTGATGAGTTTCACCTCAAAAAATTCTATGTGGGATAAAATTGAAAATATCTATGAAGGAGACAACAAAGTGAAAGAGACAAAACTTCAAGTTATACACAATAGGTTTGATGATCTAAAGATACATCCTGATGAGAATGCTGATACATTCTTTAATCGAATCACTGATGTAGTATGATAAATTTGAGGGCTTGGAGAGGAAATCAAATAAATTGATATTGTAATTAAAATTTTGTGAAGATTTCCTCATAAGTACAATGCAAAGGTATCAGCCTTTAAAGAAATAGATCTATCTAAACTATCTCTGGACGATCTGATAAGTAGCATAGTGGCATATGAGATGAGAGTCTATCCCGTAGAAGCTACGACTCGTGTTAGCAAGGAAAGGGAATTCAAAGCCATAGACAAACTGAAAATTTCCGAAGATAGTGGTGATAAAGATGATGAGGAAACATAAGTTGTTTCTCTTATTTCCAAGAGGATGAAGAAGGGAATAGGTAAATTAAAAGGTAAGTTTCCTCTGGCATGCTTTCATTGTGGAAGAGTTGGACATTGACTCTCAATGCCAAATAAAGTTCAATGATGAATAAAGTGAAGCAGAAGACATTGAGAAGCCTCGGAAAAGGATTCTTAAATATTGTGACATCAAATATGGAAAGAAGATACAAAAGGAGAGTTTTGTTTGTGAAGAGGAAGATGATGATATTGAATTCTTTGAAGAAGAAGAACCCAAATTTAGAACTGGAAACCATACCTCTATGATGGATATCATTTAAAGGATAGAACCCTCTATCGACAAAGACAAATACAATCATATGACTCATAATTATGATATGAAGTTAGAAATTAAGGATACCTTTTCAAAGCATGATAACAAATGAAATAAATTAAGAAAGTGGAACGAAATGTTGAAAGAATCATCAGAATATGTGGATGGGATTAAAGCTGAAATTGAACATCTAGAAGAAGTAGTGAGAGTTAAATATTCAATCCTTAAAAGCACATACAACAATGAAGAATTTAAGCTTAGAATTGAAGAAAAATCAAAGGTCATAAATGACCTTACATCCAGACTGGAAGAGAAGTCCAAGACTGTTGAGGGTCTTGAGGAATAAGTTGTTATTCTTAAAAGAAAACTGGAGTGTTGATCAACCACATGTGAGGGTAAGAAGAAAATTCATTTTGGAAGATTCTCAGATGCAAAGTTACTGGAAAGAGCCAAGAGTCGTTCAGATGGGGAAGGAAAAATCTTGAGTGATCAAAGACCCACTTGCATGGGAAAGAGTGGAATTGGATGTGAAGTTGAGACTTCAACTACTGGAAGTGGAGAGAGACAAAAGAAAGACAAGATAAAAGTCGGACATGTTGAAACGTTGCCTGATGTGCTGAAAAAGAAAACCTCAATCCGGGCTAAAATAAGAACTGAAAATTATTCTCAAACATTCATAAATGACAGGTAGTCCAACTATTCTCCCAATGTATAATGCATGAGGATAAATTCAAGTGAGAAGACATTTCATCTCATGAAGTGTCAGTTCTGTGGATATCTGGGTCATACCATGACATATTGCGAAGAGGCAAGGAGATACATGAATGGGGAAGATCTGGGACATCAACAAGGGAGACTGACTTCATATCCTCCATCTTATAGAAGAAATAGTTTCTATAGATACTGTTTTCATTGTTCTAACTTTGGCCATAAAGCTATGTATTGTAGGCAGAGATTTGATAGGAGAGATTCATACAACTCTAAGAGACAGGTCAATATCCACCCTCTTTATGGTGTTGTTCTCACAAATAGTTTCTCTCCTCTGGAAGAAGATTATGGGTATGAAGAATCATATTTTGTAGAGTAAAGTGTTAGAAGGACATCAGTATCCATTTCTCGATCCATCATTTCATGGAAAGAAAAGAAGAATATTGAGAAATCCAATCTTGCAGAAGTTTCCCTCAAAGCTACAAAGAGAATAAACACCTGGATTCTTGATAGTGGATGCTCTTCCCATATTACGAGAAATGATTAAATTTTGAAAAACATTAAAAAGAAGGTTGATGGAACAGTGAGGTTTGGTAATGATGGTCCTTTAATGATTAAAGGTCGTGGGAATACTGCTCTCGCCAATGGAGAGCTAAAGAGGAATGAAGTTCTTTATGTGGATGGTCTGCATCACAATCTCCTTAGTGTGAGTGAACTCTATGAATCAGGGCTTATAGTAACATTCAATAAAAAAGGTTGAACTATAAAGTGAAAAATAGGGAATTCTCTTATGAAAAGTTTTAGAACAGATGGAATCTTATATCAAGTCAACAACAAAGTGTACTCCTGCTATTTGTCTGTTAAAGAAGAAAACAATTTGTGGCATTGAAGGTTTGGGCACATTAACCAACAAGAAATGGAAAAGATATCTAAGCTAAAGATATTCATGGATATCCCCATTCTAAAATGTGAATGGGAAAAATATTGTGATTATTGCATTTGTGGGAAGTTGTTCTATAGTTCATATCGGCCAAAGAAGAAAAGGGAATCACATCTCCTTGATCTCATTCATACAGACACATGTGGCCCGGTAAATGTTTATGGAACTCATGGAGAAAGTAACTTTGTTCTTTTCATATATGATTACAACAGAATGGCATGTGTAATGGTTATACATAGGAAACGACAAGTGCTTGACTGCATGAAAATGTATTGTCGAATCACCGAGATTGATATTGGACGAACAATCAAAGTGTTGTGATCAAAAAATGGATAAGAATAAACATCCATTTAATTTTAAAACTACCTGGAGAAGCATGGGATACAAAATGAGGTAGATACCATGAGAACTCCACAGAAAAATGGAGTTGTTGAGTGTAGAAATTGATAGGTTAACAATATGGTAAGGACTATGTTGATTGAGAGCAAAATCTCTCTCCAATATAAGAAGGAAGATGCTAAAGCTGCAATGCACATTCAGAATTGAAAAGGACATTATATGCGTGAAATGAAGACACCATATGAATTGTGGCATGGAAGGAAGCCTTCGTTGAAATACTTTCATGTTTTCAGAAGAAAATGTTTCATCTGAAACTAAGAAGTAAATAAAGGGAAGTTTGGTGACAATGCTGATGAAGGAATTTTTCTTCGGTATCCAATGAACAGAAATGCCTACAAGTGCTTCAACAAGCAATTAGGAAGGATTGTGGTCAGTAGTGATGTTAAGATAATTGAAGAGGAAACCAAAAATTCTTCAAGGAAGTCATATGATGATGTAATATAATGTGTGGAAGAATGTGAACGTAGAGAAAATACAACTACAGAAATAGAGGAATCTATACAAAACACTCAATAGTCACATCATGATGTTGACTCATAAGAAGAATCTGAAGAACAAACTGTGGCTGGAGAAAATGCGACTAAACCCCATAGGAGAAATAGTAGAGCTGATATTGATCCATCAAACATAATTGGGGATAGGAATGCACCCACTCAAACAATGTGGATGAGAAATAACTCGCAATATTCATTTCTGTCAGTTTTGGAGCCATCATCATTTGAAGAAAATGAAAAGGATAAATCATGGGTGAAATCCATGAATGAAGAGTTAGATCAGATTGACAATAATTATGCATGGGATCTTTTCCAAATACACGAAGGTCACAATGTGATCGGTACAAAATGGATCTTCAAGAACATGTTTTATGTGCATGGAAGTGTTATCAGAAACAAGGCACGACTGGTTTTTAAGGGATATTCCCAGATTGAAGGTGTTAATGTTGAAGTAACCATTTCTCTAGTGGCTAGACTGGAGTCAATCAGGCTATTCCATGCCATGGAACTCCAAAGAGGATATAAATTATATCAAATCGATGTCAAGACAACATTACTAAATGGTGTAATCGATGAAGAAGTCTACATTAAACAACCAGTGGGTTTTGTTCTTGGTATTGATGAGACAAAGGACTGAAAACTGAATAAATCCCTATATGGTTTGAAGTAGACAACATGAGCATGGTATTCCTACCTGGACTCTTATCTCATGAAGATGGAGTTCAAAAGAGGTGTAGTGGATCACAATCTATATGTGAAGAATTCTCCAAAAGATGAATTCATGGTTCTAGTCTATGTTGATGATATCATATTTGGTGGAAGCAGGTAAAAATTAGTGGATGAATTTTCTAATCATATGAAATCATAATTTAAAATTTCTATGATTGGGGAGCTCACATATTTCATGGGGCTACAGGTGATTCAAAAGAAGGATTAAAATTTCATTTCTCAGGAAAAGTATGCAAGAGAGTTGTTGAAAAAGTTTAATATGCAAGACTCCAAACCAACTTCAACACCGATTGTAGTTGGAACTAAACTTGGAAAGCATGAGGATGGGACCTCTGTTTATACCACCATGTATAGGAGGATCATTGGGAGCCTACTGTACCTAATAGCGATACAACCAAATATTGTATTTGCCACATGTCTTGCGGCCCCTGTTTAGAGTAATCCAAAGGAGGAACATATGGCAGCAGTAAAAAAATCATGAGGTACATTCAATGTACACATAAATTTGGGTTATATTTTGCTGCAGGTGAGGACAGTGAATTATCAGCGTTTTTTTGATGCTGACTGGGATGGTGATGTAGTAGACAAAACGTCAACCAGTAGTGGAGCCTTCTATATTGGGCAGAAATGTGTTAGATGGTTGATCAAGAAACAATAAATTACTTCTCTTAGTACTGCTGAAGCTGAGTATATATCCACCACAAATTCATGCAATCAACTGCTATGGATGAAGAAAAAACTAAAAGATATTGGTGACGAGGTGAATCAACCAATGGTAATTTACTGTGATAAAAAGAGCACAATTGATATCACAAAGAATCATGTTCAGTATTATCGTAGAATACATATTAAAATCAGGTATCACTTTATCAAAGAAAAAGTTGAGAAAGGGGTGATTAGAATGAATCATGTGGGAACTGATGAGACAGTGGCTGATATCTGACCACGCCACTGCCAGCGGCTGTGTTTGAGAAGCATTCGTTGAACCTCAGTGTTCAGCCACCTCCCAGTGCATAAGGAGGTTTCACAATACCCCTCTCCCTAATTATGATAACAATTTTTATCTATTTATGGATGTGATGCAGGTTTGTGGTGGAGATACTATCCAGGGGGAGTATGGTTTGAGCTGAACATTGAACTAATTACCGTTTTTTGAGATTATTGTCAATTTGGGAGAATGGAATAAATTCAGGCATGAAATGCTCCTATGACACGATGTGAATTTAGTGTCAATGATCAGATGAGAAGGATGATAAGGAATACATTGGCCATGTAATGCTTCTTGGGCATCATTGAGAATTCCAAAACACTGAAACCCAATTCAAGCTTCCTCTCTTGTTTTCTACACCGAGCATTGCTCATGTAGACTTATAGTGTTGACTTAGTTTATTCTTTCATTTTTTTTGGTTTACATATGGATGGGGATCTATTGAATTTATTTTCTGATTGCCAGCAAACACAAAGGAGGAGATTATTGGTACCATGGTCATCTATGCATGAATTGGAGTATGGTTTTTGTTTGTTTTTAATCTTCAAAGGAATTTTAGAATGTGTTCCAGCAAAGTACTCATACAGGTCAAGTAGATTACAGTATTGAAGGTGGAACCATTTTCCAATGTTTGCCAAATTTTTGGGCCTGAAAATCGACAAATAGACAAAAGTGATTTTTTAAAAGAGACTTGTGCGCCATGTACTTGAACGAGAGAGAACATGCGTGCCTAGTGTTTTTTGAGATTAGAACATGTAAAAATGGAAAAGGTATAAGGGTCGCGCGAGTATTGGTTGGGTTGCGCAAGTGACCTGCATGCTGAATAGAGACGTGTGTGCTGGTGCGTAGGAGTTTTGGAAACTTGCACGCCTATTGTTCTTCATGATTAGAACTTCAACATTTGGCAATGGAAAGAGGGTCGCGCAAGTATTGGTTTGGTCATGAAAGTGAGTTACGCAACAAGGGCTAAGGTGGTTGGAGCTGCACGCAGAGACCTGCGAGCTGTGAGGATATCTACGTGCCACCACATAGGGGGTATAGTTTGCCTATAAATAGAGGAACACCCCCCCATTTGTAACTAAATTCAAGACTTAGATATTTTTTGAGCTCCCATCGCGCAAGTAGTTGAGTCGTGCAAATGGTAGTTGAGCCACACAGGTAGAGGTTGTGTGCCGGTTGTTGGCTGCGCGCCCAAGGCGGTTTGGGTGAGAATGGAATTGAGTCGCGTAGGTTTGAAGTTAAAGTAGGTGGTGTCGTGCAGGTGGTTGGTTGATACCTAAACGCTAGTTTGAACTTGCATGCTGAATTTGTGCCACACAGGATACTTGCGCGGCATGCAGTAAAGAAGCATGATGTTGTTTCTGAGCTGTGTGACAGTTGGGAGATTACCCGGTACCCTCGAAGGGATGTGAGAGTTGACTAGATTCCAGAGTTGGACTTCAATAGAGCATCTACACGCAACATAAGATGTATTCTTTAGAAATGTTGAAGAGACCTTCACGTCTATAAACTGTGTGTGACCTCACCAAGGGCAGTGAACCAGAGGGAATCAACGGGAGTGACCCGAGGGAAGAAGTGAGCTATCCCTAAATCCTTGTAAAGGTAGTGATCCTGGGACATAGTGACTATGCCTGAACCTTTATAATCCATAGATAGTGAAGTTTAGTGGAATTTGGTACGACCGAAAACCTGTCGGCGTATGCTCCTTGGATGTAGCCCTTAGTGGTGAACCAAGTAAAAAGCGATGTGTCATCTCTCTGCATGTGAATGTTTTCTTTCTGTTCATATCCATCATACAAGTTTAACAAGTTCATACCAACTTGGGAACAAGATCCATCACTTTAAAGAAAAATTTGACACCCTAATTCACCCTTCCCCTCTCAGGGTGTCCCAGGGTCCTACAGATGGATCCAAGGTATACCTATTAGGGCATTTTAGGTAGTTTCCTATGAGATATCCATGAACACAGTGCTATAAACCAGGTCACTGAATGAGGTTTTTAGGTGTATATTTCAAATATATGTCTACTCTATCCTATCATAACCATGAATCATTATATCATAGGGATCCAAAACTTTTTTAGAAATCCCCAGCTTACGTAGTGTTCGTGTCAAGATAAGATTGATCCTAGAACCCATTTCAAAAAGATAGTGGAAGACATCCATGATGTTGAACTAGATAGTGATATAAAGTGGGATAATATGCCCCTTTATAGGGGATCATTCATCTTATCTCAGGAATTAGATGATGGAAATACATTCCGTATTCTCAACTTCCTCAGCGTGGAAGGAATCTACAGCCTCTACATCTATTTTTAATGGGAATGGGCTTCTCAAATCTACTGAAAGGAATTCATCCATATCATCATATTGTCATAGATACCTGATAATTTATAGCTTTTTAAAAATAATAGAATTGTTCTTAAGCACATTATAATTCCCATTATGTGAAAAAATATATTTATGGGAGGTTTCTCTATGTAAGTAGGTTTAACAAGCATCACAGGTCGAACCAGCGGATGCAGGTAAGTGCTAGGTATATCCTGTTTCTCACTCATAAAACACTTGAAAATGACTACCAACTGACTTTTGGACGATTTAGGTTTGACCATGACGGGACATGGCTGATCAATTATAGCTTCAGTGTCTCTTCTTGGCTGAGTAGAAAAAACAATGGTGGAAATGAATCTTCCATAACACGGTGAGAAGACTGCACTAGATAGGCTTTGTGTTGAGACTACTATGTATTCCCAGTGTCATGCACAGATTTGTTAGAGGCATTGGCAGATTCATTCCATAAATTCACATATTTTTCATTCGTTCTATGTTGGCATTGATTGGGGACAATAGGAGGACCAACAAGGTGTTCCTTGCCACCAGGATCCAAGTAGGGGTCCACCAGTTCGATTGTGTACACCAATATATACTCTTGATCATCACTTGAGGAATCCTCCATTGCTGGTGGTATTATGGGTAAAACCCCATCTATGAGGGGATGAAGTCTCTTGGATTACATGACAAATTTGGTAATAGAGAATTTCTTTTTATTCCCTTATGATGTTAGTTCCTACCTTTCTAAGAGCTGGACGGTTGAGATAACAATTCAAAAGTAGTAGATGGAGGTAATATGGTGGATTCATAAGTTATGTTTTGATTCAGACGTGCAGGAATAACACCATGGGCATGGGTGACTTCATTGTGAGCCATATGGTCATCATACTTCTGAGACCCATGGCAAGAGACCTTCTTCCATTCACCATTTCTATCACTATCAAATATTCTAGACACAAATGCCACTTGTGTCGGGGCTAGACTGAAACTGACTATGTTGTTATCGACATGGTCTTGAATATAGTCATTGAGAATATACCACTACTTTAGGGTGTTTCCATGGAAACAGGGATTAGGGAAATAGTTGTGGGGATCATGGAGATTAATCTCTTCGGGCCTCCTACATTCTACCAGTCGTAGGATTCCCTGACCCAAGGAACTTGGAAAAAGGAAGGGGGCCAGAGCATCATTGAATTATTAGGTATAGTTTATATAGTCCATGAATGATACCATGTCATCCTCACCCAAATGAGGGGCTGGATCCATGTAAGGTGGTGAAAACTGGTTTTCTTGCCTCAGTGGTTGTGGTGCATTATATGACAGCTCCAAATGATTCCGAGGTGAGATATTTTGAGCCTGATTGAATGCCTAAGGTATTGGACCTCCGTGAGGTTGTGGTGTTGGCTCTACCAGTAACATTTCATACAATCTAGGATCCTCTAAATATACAATATTAGGGGTTTTGGCCTTAGAATCCCTTCTTGCGGGAGTTTTGGGATGCAATGGACATGATCACATGGCTTTATATAGGTATTCTGCTAGGCATTGATCCTTGTCAATGAAATCTTGGAATCCATCCAGGACATTATGTGTGATGAGCGAAGGGTCCAATTTTGTATTCACATTTCTCACTTAACATTTATGAAACTTCTCATAAGTTAGTAGCATATTGAGTGAATATGTGAGGAATTTCCACCTAGATAAAATGTATGTGACATACTCTTCCATCCTTTTTTTGCATTTTAGGAAGTTGGAAATACTTGTATTTCAGGTGGCGGGTATTAACTGGTAATGAAATTGCCTATGATGACCTTCCCAATAGGCTATGGACCTGGAGGGTAATTGATTGTACCAGAAGAATATGGGCCCTTCTAATGTCAGTATGATTCATTGGAGTTTAGTTCCCTCCTGATGCATCAGAGATCCCAACATGGGTGGATATCTTGAAATGAAGTGGTCCCCATGTTACATTGGGTATCCTGTTCCATTGAAATCAGATAAGGTATGACTTCCAAATCATGGGGGCACTATATTATCATACACCCATGTCGTATATGGATTACTATCAGGTGGGATTACCAAGTGTTGGGTCTCAAGGGTCTCAAGACGAGTAATGATGGTGGAAATTTATCATCATGGAATGGATTTATGTCATGGAAAGAATTCTTAAACACCATTTTGTTGGAAGTATCTTCAACATAGTAACATGGTTTAGTGAATCATGGAACAACTAGTTGAATGACCTGAGGGGAAACTGGAGGATTGTCTTGTAGAGAAGCTGGGGGAATTACCTATGGAGTGGATGGAGGAACCTAAGTGAGGTCCTGAGGATGATTCTGACATGGTTTGGGTGGATTCGGTAATGAATAGTATTCTTGCATTCCATAAACTCCAGCCTCTACCCCTTATAGGTGGATAAGGTTTTTCAATATCAGCAGAGGTAATTCAATGGGTGGAAGCTATACCATCCCCTACTTCCCTTTTCAAAGATCACTATAAACTTTACATCTTTCTACGACGTGTTTGGTGAGGAGAAAATTGAAAATCCCTTTTTTATGTGATATTTTGATGCAACATAGACATTTCTGTATAATCATACATCTTTTCCACTATGAAAGACGAGTCATATGGTTTCACAACCTCAGTGTTCTCTATACCCTTATTGGGGTACTAACTAAGAGGTAATGACTTAAAAGGTTCCAGAAGGCCAATCAAGTGTATTTTGTGGTGAGTAACAATGCCCAATGGATCGAAGAGATGTGGTGTTGTCTCAAGGGTTAAGTTCTATTCAATTATCCCTATCTTCAATTCCTTCTCTTCAAGGTAGACAATGTTAACGGTGAAGATGCATCGATGAATATCCCCAACATCACCTGGCATGTCAGGTAGTTGTCAGACAGGACTGAAGTGATGGGTAGTATACTTCCCCTAGCCATGGAATCCTCCCTAATGATTTTGTAGAGTATTTTTCATCTCTAAAATCATCATTTCTAGAGAGTCCAATGATGAATGGGTGATTTAGGGTGATGAGAGATAGGTAACATGAGCAAGTCAACCTGGTTTCATGACTGAATGAAGTTTTCACAATTCTCTTGGCTCTCTAGATATTCCAACCAGCGATTCCAGATATAGAAGTGTGTTTCCTATAGAGTATGGAGAAAATACATTACTTCATCCTGGGTGAGGGACTTCGAAATGTTAATGTCTGATGTCACAATATTTTAGAACATTTCGAGGGAGGAAATTCACTGTGAAGGAATATACAAATCTCCTCTGCTCAGAAGTAGGATCGGGTGCTTGATTTCCATTCATACAATATGGGTGGTCGAGGAACCAAAAATGGTACTAATACAGACCATTTCCATGGCCGGATAGTCAGTGGAGATCATAGTGCGTGAGATGAAAAATCGGTGCATATTGGGCTATCTCTTGAAGTCTGTACTGACTGCATCACCACATCCCAATAGGATACGATGTTGACCACCTCTTCATGTACAAAGGTAGGATCTTCTAAAGAGGAATCTGACCAGTTCTCCTCACCTACTAGTTCCCAGAATATCTTTTTTGATATCTTGTCGAGGTTGAGAATGATCCAAGTGATGGTAGAGATGATTTTACATCAAGACACTCTAAAGGAACCAAATATTTTTCCTCTAGTATGTATTTTTGGAAGGTTTCAAGGATTTGGTGCATCTAACTTTCTTGGAGGGAAAGGAAAACACATCGAGTTCTTTCACATGACCTTGATACAAAGGATTAGTATGATGATTTCATCATCAATTCACGCTCTACATCTAAAAAATGGACGAGATTGACTACAATTCGGCACATCTCAGGACATGTTATTTTGTATAGAAAATTCATCCTCTTACCCTAGGGTTTTTCTCTAAATAGGGGCCTACCATTGAAATGGGTGGTACCTCCATGGGAATTGATGTTGGAGAAGGGAGGACATCCACCTGGATGATTTGGGGTTTGAGGAGCACCTAGGAAGATGTCCAATGGGATATGGGGAGGAACTCTATGGTTGGGAATGTAGGAATTGGGAGGGCCTCTGCTAGATCTTGTAAGCACATTGGGAGGGCCTCCATGGAGACCGCCTATAGCATGGGGATGACCTCCACACTGGCCGTCTTTGGTTGTGATGTTATGAGGATGACCTTCATACTGATAAAATTGGACATGGGGAAGACATCTGTGTCCAATGTTGAAGAAGCATGAAGGGCCTCCACATTGATGATTTTGGGATAGATATGACCTACACTAGAGCTGGTAAGAACATTTTACTGACCTCCATAATTACTATTAATTGTGTGTAAATAACCCTTTCTCTATTTGATGCTACCATGGGGAGGTCCCCCGCTTGAGCTCGTGATGATGAGAGGACGATCTTCATAATGAGAGCCTAAAATATGTGCAAAACCTACATACATGGGGTCATTGGACTTGGGAGGACCTCCATACTAGGTTTAAACAAAATGGGGAGGACCACCACTTGGAATGATGATGGTTTGAAGATGACCTTTATTCTAAATGTCCTCACCATGGTTTATCCTGCAACAGTTACTTCTGGCGCTCATGAATGAGAGATTCAACATAGATTTCTTGGGGATGGATGGGGCCTCAATGCTGACAAGGCATAAAGGTTCCCCCAGTATGTAAGAATAGTAAAATGATAGTATGATTCTGTGATGTTGTAGTCCAATGTCGATATGGATGATGGATCTCCATCACTATTCTCCTCCTGAGAATGCACTCGATGTTTCCATCAGGTTAGCCGAACTGCGGTCGGTAGTGCAGGGGCAGAGGCCACCTATTCCTTGTCATGTGAGACCAGATGGAGGCATTGAAGCAGGCTCATGGGATCCATCCATATTGGATTTATGGATACATCCAAAGCCAGGATGACTCTATTGTCCCTTACATCATCATTATAAGGTAGTGAAAAATAAGATCATTCTAGGGAGAGGCTCCCAAAATGGTTAAATTTCAGAGTGGGGATCAGTGGCTCCCTATGAAGAACATGGGTTAAACCATGATGGTGTGGCCCAAAATCCTTCATATCTTTTCATTCCATATCCCACATTGAGATGGCTCCCTCATATTCATACCATCAAACAAGAATGTTCATCACCCTTTGTTAAACTATTTTGGATGGTTAGACGGGGCACGGAGACCCAATATTTGTCTCCTTGAGAGTTTTCACGGTGGATATAGATCCATGTGGGATCACTTCATTGGAATTTCCCTTACCCCTATGTTTGTAGGTAGTAGGTGACTTGTTCCTTGTAGCTTGGGTATTGCAAGGAATGAATATTCAACTATATGAATTGATTGCTGAAAAACATTGCACAGTACTTCAGTATCATTCAGTCTTCGATGGTTGGATATAAATATCCATGATAACAATGTTAGAGACAAGGATTCTGAATGATTAACTATGCCAAATCATGGCTAGTCTCACACCAAGACCACTATTTTCCAGTCGGGACCCAGTGCTGGATGGGTTGATCCATTGATGTGATTATCTATTATTTTCTTGAACACTACTTGTCTAAATGTTGGGGAGAATAAATTCAAGTGTAATGGACCATTTCTATTTTTGATTGTTTTTCCAAGGTGTGCCATATTGTGGGTCGTGGTTGACATTCACTGATGGTTTGCATTTTAACCTAAATTCCCACATTCTAAATGTGGGTGGAATCCATCATCTCTTCAGATTTATTTTCTACTTGATTGAAATTGGATGAGGGGATGTCGGTTTCTACTTCCACCGATCAATCCTTAGAATTCTTCTCCTAGTATGGTTCTCCCTTAATGATTCTGATTTTGTTAATGAAATGCTTCCTCATACAATCTCTTTGTTTATGTCAACTAATTAAAAGAATTATATCAAAACAATCCAAAGGGTCATGTCAAGAAAGAAACCTTTAGTAAAGAGAGTATTCACAATGGGAATTGTTGGAATGTCTAGACACTAGAACAATGGTACCCCAAAATTTTCCTATTTGGTAGGGATTCTCAAAGACGTGGAATCTCAAGGAATCTAACATTGAATGGTGAAAATCTTATGTTGCATGCATGTGTATGATATTTTCCTCACTTTCCCATGTTTATCATGAGGTATGCTGTGAGTTTAATGCACAGTAGGGACATATCAAACATATTAGAACACTTGTGACAGTGTGTCAAATGCATACATCTCTAGGATGGAGCACCATGAAGGTTTTCTAGAAGGATGGATAAGAAAACCTAGGGGGGTGGACCCTGGATGACATGTCCCAAAAAGGGATGGTTTCACACCATGAATAATGACCTGAACACCACAAAGGGAGGATCATAGGATAGTGGATCCTTGCAAATTTGACTCCATGGTTTACCATTCAGAGGGATTGAACCTCGTAGGGGCTTCCTACGTACCCTAAGGGATAAACCCCATCGTATTTTGAAGGGGTGATTCAGGGATTACACATGGTTTGCGGCCCATTGAATGATGTAGTCCTACCATAATACGGATGCAGCTATGAAGAAAATTAATGGGGCTAATACATGGCTATCTACCCATACAGATGACATGATTTTACCTGGATTTTTCAGCCCTTGTAAAATCAGGATGGATTTGGAGGTAATGTATACATGATGGAATGATTGGATTGGGATATGATAAGAATGTTATGATGTTGGGATTGAACCTCAAGGAGTCTTCCTACATATACTTTTGATAGGGAATGAAAGTACACATTGATTTGGGAGGGGTGATGAGTCAGCTAAGTAGGTGACTCGTGATAATGGATGCATATATGATACCTGAAGGAGGTATAACCACTAGGTTGATTCATGATCATTCCAAAACACAAAGGCTCAAGGGAGATACTAGGATGGGACTTGAGGGGTGAGCATGATCCTTATGGAGGTTTCATATGTTGATTTCTCAAAAACGAGAAAGATCAAAGTCCACATAGTTCAGGATGGGGCCTAAAATCATGGTGTATATAAAGGATAATGACCCAAAGACATTCTAGGAATTAGACATGGTTATAAGAACATCGCAAGAGGGAAACTCTTTACAGGAAGAGTATATTTAAGTATGGGGATTATCCATGGTTAACCACCTGAGAAAATGGGACAATTAATTGGGGAGTACACAAAGTACAATGACCCTTCGACATGATGGGGATTAAGTATGGTTATTAGCCCGTATGAATAGATCAAAACACCCCATGGGAGGTGGATCTGGGAGATGCATCCCAAAAAGGGAATATGTAACATCATGAGAGTAAATCCATAGGGGGGGCATCATAGTATACCATTTTTTGGGATTTATTTTTAGGGAGGCTTCTTATGTACTCGAAAGGGCTCCAAAACCATGTAGTTTCAAGTTAAATGGTTATTCTTTTTAATGTAATGTGGGATTAGAATGAACCTATGTGAATTGGTCTGGATAGATTAACGATGGGAGTGAACCTCGGGGATGCTTCATGCTTAACCTATTTGGAATTGAGGGATCAATGTCCATGTAGCTCAGGAGTGAGGGGTAATGTTTTTTAGGCATGGTTAGTGAACCATATGGGATGTCATGGTCACCACTTCCTCTAAGACAATGTGAGTCATGCTTAGTTTCAGAAACAAGATGTAGACATAGACCAAAATATCATGTTGTGAAAGGAGCAGCCATGTGCATTTGAGTGGGGCTTACAATGGGTGAGCAGAACAGGGAGATAGAGATTGGGACTTACTCAAGGAGGAAATCATGAGGAGCTTTTTCAAATGCACAAGGATGATATGGAAATCATACTAGGAGTGCCCAATCAGGATGGGTCGGGGGACACAAAAATATTTCCCAAGTCGTACATGGAGACAAAGCCCATAGGGAAATAGAGAGTGTGAGGGAAATAATGCTTATCCCTTCTCTGATTTGTTCAAACATTCCACACATGCAGCAGTCACATATTAACATCATGTGTTGAGGATTTGGTTTATTGGTAGTTTAACGTTCCTTAGATTAGATGATGGAGACTCACTCATCATCCCTTAGACTTATATGACTTTCACTAGCCCATACTTGTGAAAGGGAAGGCAAAAGAAATGCCTAGTGATAATGAGGTTGAGGAGTGGCCAAAATAGGGGTTCACATTAGTGTATCTATGTGAATAAGAAATAGTTGTTAGCATACCTATGGGAAGAATAATTTGGCAGGGAAACACAATAGGAAGTATCATTCGAGGTATTAGTAAATCACTACACAAAATCCTAGATGTCCGTACAGAGGAGGTGAATGAATAATAGGGATGTGGTGAGTGGGAAGAGATCGAACATTGTTCTATAAGATGAAGCAAAACATGGATCACCTATGAAAGGGTGGGAAAAAAATATAAGAACTATATGAAAGATGAGGAGTATAGGTGAAATAGGTATTGTACAAAGGGAAACATGCATGGAAGAACGATATGAATTTCACAATTTTATTAGTATAAATGTAAATGGACAAGGCTCATGCCCAAGTGGGATCCCCCAAATGAGGACCCACTAGTGACATATCGTGCAAGATCCAATACCTTGAATCCATGTCTTTCACATGGTCATGTAATAGTCAAATTTCTTGAATATGAGAAGTCTTTCATATTCCATAGTGTCCCACAAAATTAGGTGAAACCCTTATATTTATAGATGAAAATGTCGAAGGCGGTGTTCAAGTAGGCTTCTGTGGAAGTAGTAATTTGACATCGCATTCAGAACCCATGTATCGTTCATGATACTCCTTTTTTGTGCTCTATTCTAGTTTACTTAGAGTATCTCATAGGGCCATTTTTTGAGACTTTGGTTGGGAGAAATCCATTTGACAACACATTAGGCAAACAAGTGACTCGTGTAAGGATTTCTGTCTTGCATGAAATCTTTTATTCTTTCATACACCTCCTTTAGGGTCCCTACGATAGTCTACTAAGTCAAAATATTCCTTTAATTTTCTGATGTATTCCAATTTATGGGCCCCACTGAAATTCAGAGCCAACAAAAAGGTATATAATAAATTTTTTACATTGTTGGACAAGTGGATAATGAGTTAAATTGTCCAATTCATGATGTAATACTTATTTATATAACCTGGATTTCCTAATTATTTAAAAAACATAACCTAAAAGATCCTCAAATTTTAGGAGTTTGAATTATTCACTTGGAACTCAATATTATGTAATTTTTTGCCTTATTGATTATATCCCTTCGAATAATGTGGTGAAATGATTTAGTGTCCTATACGAGAGGTTTTGGATAAAAAATCAAATTTATAAGAAGTGGATTATTAGGAATAAAACAATAATTTAAGCATTAATTTTTTTTTAAATATTTGTATCATCCGTGAATATTTAATACAATTGATAATGAATCCGATGGTATATTTGTTGTATATTTTGAAGAACATTGGTAATACACTTTTAATCACAAGATGAAATAACATTTTAAATAATGTTACAAGATAAACATGGATTTATATTAAACCTTTCACATGGTATAATTATTAAATTTCATAAATAAAAATAAAAATATCATAGGAATCATGAGGTCTATTATATTTGGAGACTATCTACATAATCACCATTTTTCTATTCATGAATTATTTTATTCATTTGTGCACCATACTAGACAATATTATAAACATATCATTTGTTAATCAAATACCAAAATATGAGGAAATTAATTATTATAAAAATGTGAGATCAAATTCTTGGTAACGTATGAATATTGATTTCACCATAGATGAGTTCATAAGTTAAGGAAAATTTAAGCATAAAATAAATATCACAACATCGTGACTGATAATAATAAAATTTAAGCAAACTTAAAAGGGATTTGTTTAATATTATAAAGACACAATGATATGTAAGGAAACAATGTAATCATAAAATTTATTAAAATATTAAACAAAAAACTTTAGTTAAGAGGGAATTAGGTGAGAATGAAGAACATCTTTCAACAATAGCATAAAAATTATCATAAGTAAATACATTTTTAATGAGGCACAAACATTGAACCATTATTTTCAAGGAATAAATATTGTACCTATATATAAATCAACACTATGATAATCCCACTTTAACAGATTTGTTAAAATAAATAAATTTGTCTTGTGTATACTATCTTAGGATATACAAACCCGCCAAATATTCATCCATACATAATATTTCAACTTGAATATCACTCACTTACAACATAATAATGTCCATATAGAAAATAAAATAGATTTAAAATACATTTAAATAAAAATAATTCAAATCTAATAGAATAAACAACACACCATATTAAAATTTGTTTTCAAGGAATTTAAAAATAGTATAACGACATGAATTAAATCTATTGAAATAAAAAACATGAAAACCCAATAATAATTACATTATCAAAGGATAATGGAGGTAAAAAAAGCCTATAAATTGTGGATAATATTAAAGATATATATAACACCCTAACCCCAGAATCGTGGTGGAGGTGAATATTTTTATTAAGATGGAATAGGTATAATAATTAAATCCCATTAGATGAAATAGTTTAGTAGTTTTTGAAAACATGATTAAAAACTGGATTCCCATAACACATTTGGAAAAGATAATATAATCATAAAAAAACCGAAATGTAAGGAATAATTAAATCTCATGAAAAGGAATCTACATCGTAACTTGGTGAAAAGAAATATAATAAGGGTGATCTAAAATTATCATTATGGGTATGTAAAGAAGAATGAATAATTAATTTATTAGAATAATTAATATGGAAAGGTAAATAACAGATAATAGTTTCCATTAAAATAGCTAGATATGTTCATATCTATACTGAAATGTTAGAAACTAAAACACATTCCATTGAATCAATAAACAATGAATTGAATAATCCATAGATATATCAAAAAACTATCATGGTCAAGTAATATATAAATCTAAATGAGGAATTTTTTTATTATTGGATTCCATTTTTCCTAGGTACATGTAAACATTATCATCAAAATCATTCTCATGTCGGTTTTTCATATCAAAAAACCCACATCTTGCTCTAGGCTACTATCTCGACACATGAGATTACCAATGCATCCAGGGGATATCTATAACTGCGACCCACCAATGTAAAACATGTCCAATGATTTAATAATATATAAAATAATTTACTTATCTCATTAAAAATGTTCCTTATAAAATATCAACATTTATTAGAAAATATATATTTATAAATAATTCCCCAATTTATCAAATAACTATCAATGTTAGTACTGTATGTATAATAGTTTACATTTTAGGAAATAATAAAATAAATTTCATGAGTATATGGATATTTAATTCCAATGAAATGTACCATAAAAATGATCATAATAAATTGGATTTTTCAAGATAAATGTAACAATCATAAAGAAAGTGAAATTGAAAAGATAATCATTAAAAAATTTCTAGATGAGAATAATCATTAAACATTACAAATTATCCCATACCTCTTTCAAACATTGAAATTATAATCTGCCTAAAGTAATAACATTAAATGACTCATATAATGTCAAGATAATTAAAATATTCATTATATAACATGAAAAAATTCTATATATAAACCATATAAAAGAAAAATGGTTCAAAACAATAAATAAGTCTCAATAGAAAATAAATTGAGATGATAGCCCATAACTTATGTGTTATTTTTGTGTGAAAGGCCTTTATCATAATGTATAATGGATTAAATAGTGTTAATAACCTATTAAAAAACCTTATTCATGATTAACATTACTTTTATATTAATTATTACAAAATTGTAAAAAAGTATATAAATAGTTAAGTTTATATCAGGTGTTTTGACCAAGTTTGGTTTGGGCTTCAAAAATGACTTTGGTAAGTTAACTTTGGAAAATGATTCATTTTATATAAAAATATACATTATAATTATCATGGGATAATTATCATATTTATAAATAAATTATACATTAAAAAACAATCACTATATATAATTATGAAAAATGAACCAATGTTGTAATCATGGAGATCGTAGGTTATACATACGAATGAGTAACGTTACCATTTTTAAATGATCATTATGAAAGAAAGTAATAAAAATTTATATTAATAGACTTTTTATGACAAATATCTTTTTTTAATAATATATACTTATTCTTAGAATTCTTTTGATGTAAAAGAAATCACATCGTGTCATGGATGTGGTAGTCCAAACGTCCAGACTAACATTATCACTTTTTAGTGCGTGAAACTAAAATAATGAAAATGATATATTATGTATCCAAAAGTTGATTATTTCATTAATAACATATAAATTCCATTTATATTACATTTTATTAATTAAAATATTCCTTTATCCGTTCAATGTATACAATGAACTAATCACATCTCATTGAGGAGGCGGTAATCGACACCACCACAAATGATGTTATCGTATTTAAAAAAATAGATAGTATATGGGAATGTCTTAGAAAATGATTAAAAAATTATAAATAAATAATTAATATCATGTAAATATGTTTTTAATACAAATCCCATCATAATTCCCAACCAAATTTGTTTTTAAAACAAAAACTAATGACTATGTTTTTTGAGGAGGTAGTCTGTTGTACACTTAAATGGTAAGTTTGTTATCCATTAGATTAAATTTTGTGTATTTTAACGTAAAAAAATAGATTAAAAACACATAAGTATATTTATTATACTTGAGTTATTATATAAACATATAATAAGAAGATTTTATGTGGTGAATAATGAAAATAATAATAATGAGCTTTAGGAATGATGTTATGTCTTTTTTGGGTAACTACTTTTGTTTTTTCCAAAATAGATTCATTGGTTTTATTTTGTCAAAAGATGAGGATTATATTTTTATGGGAGGGTTTTTGAGTATAAATTATTGAAATATTGGTCAATACACATGCCTTGATAGGTGTGAGGATGTGAGAGGGATGAGTGATTTTTTATAGTGCAGGAAAATGACACATTTGGTATTTTTGAAAGTAATTGTGTGTTCCCTAAGTATTAATTTTTCTTTTTGTTTAAAAATGGACCATTATGTAACCTTAGAAGTTTCTTTGACGAAATTTTTCTATAGAATTATTTTTTGAAAATTTTATAAGTTATTTTGTTCCTTAAAGTTTAAGGTTTAGTGCCATGTTATGCTTAATTTTATATTCATCGATGTAATTAATTTTAATTACATTCACTAATATTTTTCGTAAAACAAAAGACCTTATAAAAAATATAGATTATTATGATTCATAATTTGTAATAAAATTTTCTAAATTCCAATAAAAAAGTGGTATAAATTATTATAAATTTAAGTTTACTGACAGGACAACAAAAAAGGTTTATTTAGTTAAAAACTTTCAAAAGATGGATATGTTTTTATAACCAATTTAAAAGGGAATCATATTACAATGAACTAAATTGGAATAATAGAAAAATGAAAAATCTAACTATACACTAAAATAATTTAAAAATAGAATTTAACTAAAAAAATAAGTTAGAAAAAAATGTAGTTTTGAATTAAAATTCATTATTTTTCACTATTCATTGGAAAATGAAACATCAAAGAAAAATTTCAAAAATTCACCCTATAATAATATCAAGTCTTATATTTCAAATAGAAAGATTATTTTTACATATAAAATTTCTAAAAAAACCTAAATTGATATTTTTAAAAGGTTCTCTATTAAATAGTGGTAAAGCTTCTATTATAAAAATATACGTTTTACTATGTAATATTGGGTAATTTCTCATATTATGCCAATAAAAAAATTGAATGGAAATAAAATATAATTTAATGAATAAAAAATTAATATAATTCACTAATAGTGACTAATATATCTTATTATGATAAATTTCCTTGTACACATAAAAATTTCCTTTTATAAAATCATTTTTTTATATTTATCTGGTTTTAATAATCAATTCTAACTAATAGGTAACCAATGAATTAATTTATTTATTTTCATAGGATAGTTAATACAATTCATAAACATCAGTTTAAAGGATAGATTATGTATTATTATGCTAAATAATAATAATATTTATAAAAATATATTATTATTCGGTAGAACATGGTCTTGTGTGTTACAAAATCCATCGATGAAAGTAAGTCTTGCTCATAACATAAGATAAACTAGATGTTCTGTAAAGAGAAAGATAATATTTTTGTTGTGTGTGAAAAAATATTACCTTTATCTTTCCTATAATACAATCTAGGAACCAAAATTATGTTCAATATAAAAGAGAAATATAATAATATATTAGGGTGTTAAAATATAGGAAAATAAATAAACAATTAGTAAAAGTTTTTTTGAAATATATTTTTTAATCATTGATGTAAAATTAAAATTTCATAGACTCTTTTCAAAAACATTAATTCATTTTCTTAAAATAAGTTGGAAGCAAGGCGTTTCACTTATGTGGTTTAGACTAAGAAAATATTTTATCATATGATAAATGGGATAACATCCTTTAAAATTGAATATTTTGTGAACATTGGTGAGTGAAATTTAGGAAGAAAACATATAACTCAATTTAATATATATGAGTCACCAAATTGTTTTGATTAATCTAGACATCAAAGAAAATGATTGAACATATATGATAACAAAAATAACAATCTTATTAACCTAATTTGGAACCATATTCAGATCCATCCCCTTTTATGAAATGTATTTATAATTTTTGATACTTTTTTATTTTTTAGTTATTATTATTTTTCTTTTTTGGGGTGTTAGGAATTTTATTCATTTTGAACTAGTTCCATAATTGTGGTGTGGTTAATCATTATTATCCCAATATTCGTCATTCACTCATAATAAAATATAATGAAACATATGTTTTATAATTAATTATTATTTCATTATTTTATTCATTTTTAGTTTTGTTTAAAAATCATAAGGATGAAATAATCAATGATTATGTTTTAGTGAATTTATACGAAAACTTTTTGGTTTCTAAATTAATGAATTTAATACATACATTACAATTATATGAAAAATAATAAATTAATTATATTATTTATATAATATATAGTTATTAATTATCTTCTATTTGCCATCCATGATTTTATTTTATATCATTGTTCTAGATGGTGGTTACATTGAAAAAAACTATATCATAATTTTAAGGACAAACATTTGACTTTTTTTGTACATCTAGCAGAAAAAAATAATTTCATAGAGGAATATTTGGGAAACTATTTTTTCATCACATTCTAACCCACAATAAAAATAACTAAAGCCTTGAAAAATTATTAATATTATGATAAAATGTGATTGAACTATTGTTTCATTACATCCTAATATTTCCTTGTATACTCATTGTTGTTTTTTCTTTCATATCACATTTATTAGAGTATTTTTATTATTCCAAATCACCTAATCTCATCGATCATTAATTTCATAATGTATATTTTCATTTGAGAGAAAATGTTCTTGTTGAACCAATTTTATAAACATTACATATGATTGGTCTAGTGTATTCATAAATATAATTTTTAAATGGAACACATAATTCACATGGGAGAGGTTAGGAGAGAGGTCTAATCAATAATCTATATACCTGATAGAAACAAGGAAAATTAAGGGACCAATAAACCCAGGTCACAATATCCAATTGTTCCCCAAAATCATAACACACTTCCATTGAGATATCTAGTGGAACACTATTTCATAAATAGTAATATCTTTATATTATTAACAATTATATATAAAACAATTCTTTTAACATTTTGATGAATTCATATTTCATTGAACTGGTTAAAATAATTATTTCATTTAATAAAAATGGCTAAAAAAATAAATATCGACTCTCAAAATTCATCCCAAAATTTTAGAGTAATATATTTATTCCCATGCATATTTTCATATGGTTCCATTTGAAATAAAGAATTTGAAATATTACCATATTAGAACAACACAAAAGAGGTTATTGATCTCGTAATTCCCCAAAATTACATCAAACAAGATCCCATAATATAATTATGGTTTTAAATAGTTTTACTAAAATTACTATATTCCTAAAATGGATATATAGTTCTATAACTCAACTATATATCCAAATATTTATGTGGACTTCTCTAGAATATCTATGCAATCCTCTAATCCTGCTAAAAAAATAGAGTTTTACTCTATACTGCATTACCAGTTCTTATTTTTATATCATGTTGTGTTTGTAAACATTGAAATATTAATTCCTTAAATAGAATTTGTTAAAATATTAAGGAGGTTGACAAAAACTCGAATATCATTATAGCTATTATTTTTTCTGTGGATTCCTGTGATGAAATACACATTAATTTCTTCCTAATTTTAATATATTATTTGAATCATTATAAAATACTCTTATATTTATTTCATTATAAATTATCACTATTATGACACCTTGTGAAATTTATTCAAAATAATATTATGCTCGATAACATTCTTAACACATAACATAGAATTTAAATGAACTACAATATACGTAGAAATATATTATTTAAATGTGGCGGTTATAAAATAACCATTAAATTAGAATATATGAATACTAATAAAAACATTATGAAAAAATTATATATTATGGTTTTAGAGAAGGGAAATGTACTAATTTATTAATAATAAATAAGAACTCCTATTTTGTAAATATATCTTCATATGTAAAAAAATATTTTACTTCAAAAATAGTATTTATTTCAATTTTTATGAAATTTTAATTAATATAAAATTTTATTTGAAATAATATTTGATTGAATTAATATAATATTTTAATTTATCATTATAAAAATTTAATATAGAGAATAATTAAATTTTTATAAAAAAAATAATTTTTCATCGAAAAGGGATGAATTCTTCTCTTTGTAATGATGCCATATCATTTAATTAAGGAATATAATTCAAAAGACACAATATATTTTCAGTTGGATGTTAAATTATTAAAATTATTAGTTAATTAGATTTATTTATAAACATTTATATGAATCATTACTATGAATTATTTTTTATAAATTAATTTTTAGGCTTCTACACATTTTAATAAAATCATCATTTATTTTTTTTATAAATTTATATATAAATTGACCTCTCCCACCGAATGGAAATTAATTATAAAAACATTATTCCATATTTGAAATCAATATGTAAAAATTTAATAAATAAGAATGGTTTCTTTCATTATGTATAGTAATCGTTGTAAATATGTGTCACATTGTTTTGGGTAATAGAGGTAAAAAAATATTAAAACAATTTTCTAAGAAATATAAATCTAAAAAACTGGTGAATATATTCCATTATATTCATTCCATTTGACCAATATAATTTTATGTTCAATGGTTTGTCAATTTTAGGCCACTTTCATTTGATAACGATGTTAGTAATTTTATATGTATAAAAAATACCTAAAATCCCTTTACTTTTTTAATATCCTAAATACATTTGGTAGGGATAAATGAAATATTGTTTAGTTATAAGTAGATATTTAAAAATGAATAACATTATATTATAATCTAAACATATTTTTAATGTTTTGATACCCTAAATTAGTATGTAACGCAAACACAATGTTTGATCATCAAGTGTAAAAATCTAGTAAAAAATTCTCAAAATATGAAAATTTATAAAATTATGGAGAATTAATTTGTTTCATGAATTCTTCTAATATATTAAAAATATTAGTTCTATGAAAAAAAAATTTTCTAAAAATTTCATTTAAACCCTTCTATCTATAAAATTAGTCTTTGTGAATAGTCATGAAAATTACATCAACGGTATTTTATATTAAATAATTTTATATTAAATGATTTGAAATTCATAAAAATAATATCATTATCATATTAAATTAATCATGATCTATAATATCACTAATTATGCACA
Organism: Viscum album; assembly: GCA_963277665.1. NCBI lineage: Eukaryota > Viridiplantae > Streptophyta > Magnoliopsida > Santalales > Viscaceae > Viscum > Viscum album. The sequence continues at coordinate 1,551,981,236 of OY728134.1, forward strand.
TATGGGACAATTTTCATCATATTTTAACATCATTGACCCCTAATATGTGAAAAACATTGATTTCAGGATAATGTTCAAAATGGTGAACATGTGGGTAAAACTAAGAAACATAGTTTCCAAAATCCCCTAGAGAAGTATAAATTATTTTATTTTTGGATATATAATTTTCATCAGAATATCATTAAAATGAAACTTCTTCCATCATCATTTACGTAAAATAAGTATTATATTATATTTAAATCATATATATAATTATACGAGTGTCTTTCCTTCAATATAAAAGGACACCACCCCTCTTGATTTCATCAAATCATCTTGAGTATTTTAGCTAGACCATTCCAATAAATATAATTTTTTTAAATTATTAGAAATATTTTTTATGTTTTATGTTTCTTAAAAGAAAATATGTTGTCTCAATTTGGAGATCTGCACATGAGGTCATTCAAAAAAGAAGTTATCGTCTTGTCCGAGAATATTTATTTTAAATAATATTCAACCTCCTTTTATTTTTTCTAAGTATTATACTAGAGTAAATTATAAGTGCCCTTATATTTTTATGTCATATATTATTTTAATTACATTATTCACCCCCCCTTTTCTATAAAAGGGGAGATAAAATTATCAAATGTTTATATGTATAGACTACAACACAAAAAAATGATACTATATATTTTTCATCCCTACATCATTTGGATATTTATAATAATTTATTTAAAAAATATATATGACATATATGATATATATTGTAATTATATTACATTAATAATGATTTAATATTTTTATTCCATTCTATTTCTTCATTTGTAAATGGAAACATCATTCATGTGTTGTATGAATTACACTCTCCATAAACTGCATAATTTATTTTTCAATCTATATATTTTATATTTTAATAAAATTTATATGTAATTAATATATAAAATATTTATACCATGATTAACATTATGAATATTAATGATCAATGATCTATATAAAAGAACCTTAACATTCAAAATGAAACATTCTTGAAAAACAAAATAGTTAACACTAGGATTGAAAAAAAATGGTATTATTGGCATGAATATGGATCTAGTATATAAATTTAGAAAAATATAATTTTTTATTCAATATTCTATATTTTTTATGACAAAATTCATTCATGATGTAAGGTATCGTTCTCTATATATTTTTTATTTGAGACATATTTGATTTTACACAACTATTGATATTTATGTTGTGTATATACGTCCCATTGAAATTTTATATATTCTATCCATATTTAATAATGTATTCAAAATTTAATATTAAATATATTTAATCCATATTTCTTTGATTCAATAGTTAAAACAATAATAAGGGTTTTATCTTGAATTTCTAATTTTTACCTGTATAATTTATGGATAAATTTAAAATGATGAAATTATGTGATCTTTATATCCCAAATCACATGTATTCTCATATAATATAGTTTGTTTAATAGACCACATGTATTCCATTAATTTCCAAATTCTGATATCATAAATGAAATAAACAATATTTTTAGAGAAAACGGGTATTATTTTTTATTTCCGTCGAGAATGTTTTTCTTCTATGTTGATATTATCCTTAAAATGCTTTCAATATTGAATTCTATAATCTTTCATGATTCATTAAATACGTCTTTACAAATGGTGGACTTTAAAAAATATAAAATGAATATTTTGAGTTTTAAAAATGATAATATTTTTATTATTCGCTTGTTAAAATAAATATATTAAAATATAAAAACAAAAGTTTTTTCCCACCTCCAGGACTACATAATAATTTGAAGGTCCATTTAAATGTTTCCATGTACCAGTTCAAAAGAAATTGAAGGATTCCTTTGAAAGGCCTTATATTTTTTATAATTTAATTTTCAAATGAAATGTTTATTTTACTAATGAAATATTAAAATTATCATTTAAAGATATATTTATTCAATAATAACTTCTATTAAGGTTATATATTCTACTTTTGGGATATGATCCTATGATATTGTCTATTTTCGCTCTCTAGGTTGTATAATATTATTTTAATGAAATATTAATGTAACCCTTTTCTTTTTCTAGGGGATTTTATTTGATGAAATAATAAAAGTTTTTATGATATTAGGTCAAATATTTGAATTAAATATGATAATGTGATGGGAGGGTCCCTTATAGAACGTTAATTTATTATGTTATGTCTAAGGCTTTTTGACTTCCAATGTGAGATTGGAGAGTATCCTAATCCAAAATAATGTACCTATGTGGTCAGGAAATGTTGGACACATGATGAATGTCTCTATGGGTATCATGGAAAAGTAATTTATTTTCTAATGATTATAAAACTTTATACACCACATTTTTATGAAAGAAAATTATTCGAACTTTATAATTTCAATGATCATTTTAATTATTTCTTATGTAATTTATGGATTATAAAATACCAAGATTTACATATTTATTAATAGCTATTATATATCATCTAATGGGTGTTATTTTTTTAATTTTAATTTAATTTTCATATACCCTTATTATCATGTTATTTTTTATAATTAATATAAATTTATATGAATACTACCAAACCATAATTAGAATCTAAGAACATCAATTATTATTTTTCCTTTTCCCCATGCTGTGAAGAATGAATTTATGTGTGACATGTCTCATAGAGGATCTAATGGATACAATGGAATATGTTTTATTTATTTCATATACTGTTTCTTATGTATCAATTTATCCAAATACCATTTAGCTTTTTGGTAGTACAATGGATCATGATGACCTATAATAAATAAGAATCTAATAACATGTAATGATGACCTATAAAATGTATATGTCACATCATATGGTATTATATCAAGGTTTAGTTATTTTTGATAAAATAGTACAAAAACAATTTTGGGGGAACTTGGTATTAATCCAGCTGTATGAGAAAATCCAAGGTTATGATAATCAATGAAATTTCACTTTCCATGTAATTGAATCCCTATTGGGATACATTAATGTGTATAAGGCTATTTCCTATATTAACCTAGATGTAACTACAATGAATTAGTATGATTGGGTATTGAATTTATCACCACTCAAGTATGAATTGTGGGCCAAGGACTAAAACCTTGCTAGAAATTCTTTTGGGATATTAATGGGTTAATTCATATATTTATGAAACATTGTTAATTATTTGAATAGATAATGACCATGTATATCCTTAATAAGGATAATTTTTCATTGATTAAATTTCAGGATTCATTTTTTAGATAACCATAAATGATATTTTATCATTATATGGTTTCTTGTTCTTGTATTTTGGTTATAATCAATGGCTAGTACCAAAATGAACCTTGTTAATGATGAATGATACATATGTAGAAAGGATTTTCCTAATGAAAATATTTATAAAATAAGAGATGAAATGTGATGGATTATGAATATTACATACATTATACATTGATATATGGTTAATAAACAATAAATTGGTGTGTTTCAAGATTATCCAAAAATGATTAAAGTGGAGTTTCATAAAGACTATAGAGGGGAGAATGTTTAGATTCCAACATATAGAAAATTTATGAATGAGAACTAAGGAAAATGAGTCAAAGGAAGTGTTATAAGATTTATGTTGGAATAATAAGTTAATAAATAAACTAATTTTAAATTAAAAATCAACATTTAAAGGTAATAATAAAATTATAATCTAGGAAACCATGTTTTTAATGTCATATTTGTGGAGAACTTATAAATTATATGAGTCAATGTGCACATCGAAGTGATATCTGATAGACCATGAAAGGATATATATTATTCCAATCATTAATGTGGAATTAATAAAGTGTTTTGGTTTTGGGATTAGATAATTATGTTGTAGAAGAGTTTTATCAAGGATATTTCTGTTATAGGAATCCTGAAACGTCAATAAATTTTTCAACAATAGTTATCCATTATAGATTTCAAAGAATTTTTTGAATGGTAATGATATACAGAAAAAGTTATTTATTAGTAATATTATATTTTTTGAATTCATGTGATTGTGGTATAAATAATCTATTATAGATATAACAATTTTTAGTTGGAAAAAATAGATGTTCTATAATTATATTATAAATCAGATACTCTTGGGGACCATGAAATGGATTACTTATTCGATTACAATGTTAATTTTTTTCTCTTAAATGATATCTATTTCATTTTTTGAATAATATAATATATTATATAATTTAATATTTAATTTAATGAATATTGAAAATTATAATTGTTTTCATTGAGGTTTTATACTAATTCATGTCATTAGTATATTTTGGAATAATAAATGAAAAAGGTATTCAATTTTTTCATAGGTGACATTAGGTGATACATTATGTTCATTGGAGAGTTTTTTATATATAAATTTCTTAACCATTTTGTAATATAATTTATTTTTGAATATTGGTTATGTATAGTTTTACGAGTTTCTGAATATAGTTGATTGAAAAATGTATTTCAATGGGTAATATTATTCTTTCAATAGATAATATGATTTCAAATGATAGTGTATTTATATTTATTATAATAGACTGTATATACAAGTAATGGTTTTTGTAAATGAATAGATAATGGTGTAATATCATATAATCTTTTTAAAAATATTATGATCCATTAGGATATTTGTTTAGTGGGGTTAGCTTGAAAAATTCATATTTTTCTTTCATTATAGTAATATTTGATGAAAATTATGTGTCACTAATAGAAATATTAAATAATTGGATGAAATTACATTTTTAAAGTTCATGAAATCAAGTAAGAATATTTTTCCATTTTCCATTTTAAATGAAATTCAAGAAATTAGTAAATTAAAAACTAAAAATTTGATTCATTTTAAGAATTATTTCTAAATAATTCATATTCTTTTAACCCCTCACATATTAATGCTTCTGTGGTTATTAAAATTATTATAAATATATCACTCATTTTTTCTCTTTGGAAGTTATTAATGTCCACCATATCCACATGTTCACATATTGATAATTTACTTCATTTTTTCCAACCCCAATATTTGTTATATCAAGTAAACTTTTTAGTACCCACACCCTCCTTTTTTCTAAAAAAATTTATTATTTATTTTTACAGTGTGGGTTTTCAATAGTGGTATTTAAATATATTAAAAACTCTACTAAAGAGATAAAAAATGGGAGGACCGAGAATATGTTTTTATTGGATAACTTTACACCATTAAAATATAGTTTATTTGAATACTGTTCAAGATAGATTACATAACCAGAAACAACAATATGTTAGTGATCTAAAATATTCTGCGAAAAAAAATATTATTGAAATTTGAACATTTGAAAATAAATTTTGGATAATTAGTTTTGAAAATAAATAATAAGAATAAAAAAATTTATATTGGTTTCTATAATATAAATTTAAATATGGATTCATTATAAATTTGTACACATTTTTAAACTATATTATTATTTAAATATATGTTTTCATTGTAAATGGACTTTAGTTGTTTTTATAAAATGAAAATATAATCTATATTCACAATTTTTTGATAATATTTACAAAATGGAAATAAAATATTAATTTATAATGTAAAAATCTTCTTTGGGTGACATTGTTATATTTTTTGAAGAATATGATTTTCAAATAAACAATTAAAATATTAGGTTTTTTTTAAAGTAAAATCTTCAGATAATAATGATTTTGATGTACACATTACATTCTATTATTAATTTTGTATTTGAGAAAAATATGTCTCCTTTTAATTATATATAATATAAATAATTAAATTATATTTAGTATTATACATGGTTTTCCAATATGTTTATTTTTTGGCTCAAATCACATTTATTTAAAATATGGTTTTCATTTAGTTTTATATGTTTATATTAAAATATATTTAATTCTCTTATATAAATTTATTTATTAATAATTTTTTCCATTTATTTTATCAAGAGATTAAAATTTCATAAAATTTGGATCATATATGTTTTTATCAGGAATATTAACAATGATAGATTTTGGTCACCTTCATAACGGTAAAATATGTAAAATGGGTACAAATGGGGCACATATGAGAAATGAAAATATATTATTGATTGGGGTATAGTGCTCATTAGGGGTGAATTGAGTATCTATTCAAAATTTATGTTTTAAAAATGTATGCTTAAAATGGTTACCCAATAAAGTTAAATACTGCCTTGTTAGTCAAGGTTATACTATTATGAATGTTTGACTGTTTAAATAACTTCATAGAATATTTATTATTCATAGTAATCTTAATATTAGTTATTAACAATACTTTTTAATATATTATAATAATTAAATACAATTATAACTTCTTTCCAAGATTAATAATCAATTTAAATTTAGTGAATTCTGAATTAAATAGTAAAACAGAGACAACTAAAATGGACAGCACAGAGGATATAAAACAATTGGTTCTGTCTCAAGCCAATACCTAATCCACCCCACTTGGTGATCACCTACCACTAAGTATGTTATATAAATAAACTAGATACACAACCTATATTGGGCTTTACAATAGTACAAAATATTTTCAACGTCACATGACCTCTTCCACGATTCATCGTGGGTATGAACAACTGGTTATACCCAACCTCTTACACACTTATCCATGGGTATACACGAGTATAACAAGATGTTTGAGAATGGATATCTTGTATACTTTAGTATAATGCAGGAGACACTGTGAGTGTTTTTAAAGATACATACACTACACGAAATCTGAAAATAGAACAAAAAAGAGAAAAAGTATAGAGATATGGTTAGAAGTTATCTTAGAGTTATTTTATGAAGCTGTAGACCACTAATATGAAACAGATGTATAAATGAAGTCCTCTCATTGAAAATATAGTATCGTAAGTCAGCTAGATCTGGATCATGTTCTTTGTGGTATTGACAATGCAATAATGTGCAGATCTATGGTGTCTAGCTTGTTGATTCATGAATGGTTCATGTGTTCTAAAATAATGGCGAGTTTCTTGTGTCGGTTATTTTCTTGGGAAATCTCTCGTGTTCTTCACTATTATGCACTTTGTGTGTAACTTTATTTATGGGATGCACTTCCCCTTTATTCTTCGAGTGCATTTGTTGAAGCCGATAGGTTGCATGTATTCTGCACCACGTACCTCTTACTGTCTGGTGATATTTCTATAATGAAACTTTAATTATGTCAGTTCATTTAAATTCTTCATATATGACCATTAGTAATTAAATGAAAAATGAAAAAATAGATTAGGAAATAGTGTCACAATTTATCTATAAATGCTATCTCCATGAAAAGGTATCTCATTGAAATAGTGTCTGAATGGTCACAGTGTGTGGACGGTCACAGTGTCTGGTCAGGTTATTTGGATAGTCATGGTGTCTGGATGGTCATAGTGCCCGGATGGTCATAGTGTCCGGTTGTGGTATATGGTCATGGTGTCTGGTTGTTCACAGTGTCTAGATGGTAACGTTTTTTGGATGGTAATGGTGTCTGGATGGTCATGGTTTCTGGTCAAGATGTCTGGTCATGGTGTCTGGTTGCGGTGTCTGGTCACGGTGTCTAGTAATGTTTTCTAGTCACGGTGTTTGGTTATAGTTTCTAGGCCCCTTTCCAGATAAAAAAACTGGAGGTAGACTCACAGTGTCTCATACATAGATAAATATCTATATTCATACTTAAGTATTAATATTGCTTGAATGTATTAGTATTAACCATTCATCAATGAAATTATTATAAAGTAAATCAAATATAGTGTATAGTAATCAAACATAATTTATAGAAATTAAAATCTTGGATATCTTTACTTAAATCATAAGGATACTAATTATCTGTACATATGATTTGAGACATATTACAAAAGATTAACAGGATTTACATAATATATATTATTTGTTATCTTTAAAAAATGATTAATACATGAGGTGTCCAATAATATCTCCCTTTTTGATGATCAAAAATCCTGTGAGTGAGAGAATACAAATGTCTCTAGTGTACATATAAAATAAATATTTCTCTATTCATTCTATAATGGGAATATTTATCACCCTTTTGGGATTATAAAAAAGAGTGAATAATAATTGGTCAATAAAAGATCACAATTCATTAGATAAATAAGAGTGTCATTACAAATAGTAGACAACAAAACAAATGCAAAAACATCTCTATCAAAAGACAGAATTCAATGTTCTTCATCACTGGCTAGCCTTCTCCATTCCGTAGGCAGATGCATCAGAAAAATAAGCCATAGGAGCATAGGATAAAGTAGTGGAAGGGAGTGAACTGGTGGACAGAGAAGGTAAAGGGATTCCTTCAAAAACAGAAAATGCCATGGTAGAGGTAGCAGAAGACTGAGGAAACCATTGATCAAGGATTATATGCCTGATCTATCTCAGGGCCTGACTGACAGAAAGAGATTTAGAGGCTAGAGCAGAGGTGAAAGTATGAAAACCATATCTAATAGGGGCAGCTGCAAGATCCACAATGGTAGTACTCTGAACATGACCATAAGGCCCTAAAAGCTTGATAAAATCAGAAATTATCTCTCTACCATACTGCATGGCTTTTTCAATGTCATCCTAGATTTCCATAAACCTATCCAAAAAAGGAGTGAAATCTGTGAGCTTTTGGACATAAATTTTGAAAGAATTAGTAATAGAAGGAATCCTCAAATTCTCCATGAGGTACTTGAAATGGTTGGTTAGGTCATTCTTAGAGAAGATCTGATTGAAGTAGAAGTCAACTTTCATAGAAATTTCTTGCTGAGAATCTTTGGAAATCTTGGAATGTATTCTCACCAAATCAAGAAATCATTCATTTTTCCTGATAACTTCATACAGATATTCTTTATCCTAACCACTAAGAACATATTTAAGATCTTCTTTGAAAATCTTTATGAGAAGATAACGGTCCAAAAAAGGTTGATATGATTACCCAGATTCCCAAGAAGCAGTGACATTCGAGGTATGATATTTTAGTTGATTTATCACTTTCTGAAGGCACCCCTTATACTCATCAGTTTACTTTTAATGTAAAATAACATGTTCACACATCTCCTGAGCAATATACCTTTTTTAGCTACTTTGTTAGATAAAGAGGTTAGATGCAGTTGAATTAGTGAGGATACATCTTGTTAGGTCTAGGTAACAATATTCTCAACAAGATGAGAAGAAGGTTTGGGTCTCATGTTCAGTACTCTCTACATATATTCAACCATACCTCTTAGTGTTTTTAATTCCTCACTAAGTAGTTTATTCTAACCTCTCACTTCTTTAATCTCAGAATCTTTTTGGGTTGAATATTCCATAAAAATATTTCCAACATCAGCGAAGAATCTCTTTCACATATATTTGTTATAGGAACCGGTTGGTTATTTATAGGTTTCTAAACTCCAGCCAATAAGGTAGCTCTAAATTCTTTCAGATCATCCTTATTCACCAAGTTTGAAGGTTCTTGTGTGGGTTGAGAGATAGAAGCTAAGATAGGATCAGGTTCGTTGGCAGATATGACTTCAGGAGTAGATGTAGTTTTCCACTGTAACATAGTAGACAGATCAAGATATTTGACTAAGACTTCTTGTGAATCATTCGCATCGAAAAAACTAGGAAATTTATAGAATGTATCTAGTGAATTTAGATCAACCAGATTAGGCACTACAACAAATTCCAGACTTGGGGGATTCTCCCCCTCAATATTTGAATCCTTCTCAAGATTGAGAGATTTAGACCCTTGATCTATTTTGCCTATTTTATCCCAAATTTCCTCATCCATTTCCTATCTAGAAAACTAAAAGGGTAGCTCCATTATTTCTCCAGATGAAAGAATTGAGGAGCAGTTTGTTCTTCTACATGTTCCTCACCAGGAGCTTCTTGCACAATAGACAAATCTTGTTTTATATATTCTTCTATATCTTTAGTTTCTATTTCAACAATAACAGAGTCTTATTTTGAAGAAAGAGGTTCTTCCAAATCAACAACCTTTTCAAAAACATGCACTTATTTCTTAGCTTTGTCTTGAAGAACATGTTCACTTCCCTTCTCATTCAAGACATTTTTTATAGGTTTAATAACTTCTTTTTATTTTTCTTATTCTTCTTCGGGATACTCCACAAATTCATCTGGTTCTAAACCAAGATCAGAAACATCATTAGCTCTTGAAGAGTGATCCTAAATATTGAAATTTTCATAGATCCTATCATTTCCTTCCACCCATGCTTTTCTATAAGGATTCCGACTTATTTTCATCCTCTAAACTATACATTTTGAGATACAAAACTCATAATCCATGATAACTTCTTTATTCTATCCATCTACAAATTTGGTATGAATCATGGATGAAATAATCCTTGAATAATATGGGGAGGTTTATTTGGATGTTTTTTTGATAAACTCACACATATAGTGTATAACATACTTGCATAGATAAATCTTATGTCCTTTTTTCATGAGATGAATTAAGAATACATCCTGATACTTTATTACAACAAAATCACCTTTTCTGGGGCTAATCAAGTTATGAATAAATTAAAATAGATGTCTGGCTTTTACATTCAGCTCAGCAGCTATGGCTCTCCTCTTGGTTCCATTTCCAGTTAAATATTTCAAAGATTCTTCCAAGACAAATATTTCACTTAGATGTGAAGAACCTCTCTGATAGTCCTCACAAATACCCTCATAAGGTATCCTAAGGCATGCGGTCCACAACCTCAAAGAAAATCTGAATCTATAGCCATTTATCTAGCTTCTCAAAACATAGAAATCTTCCTTATCAAAAGAAAACTGAACATACTGGTAAAATTGTACATCTAATTTCAGGTAAATATGTCGATCATCTATTGTAAACCATTCTAACCATACATTCTCTTTCAATACATTAAACACAAAATAATTACTTGACATTAGACAATTGAGGAAAATCTCTTTTTATGCACCACTATTCTATCTACCAGAGTCGGATTCAAAGGCCCTTTAGGTGCTATCTTCGGCCTGATTTTCCTCTTCTTATTTGAATTGTGTTTCTCAGGAGTTGATGATGAAGGGAGTTTCGTCCTGGGCATTCACTGAAGTTTCATGAGAGATAAGGGTTGAAGAAAGATTACAGTTTGAGAGATGATAAGAGAGCTCTAGTGAGGAATGAGTGAAACTTCTTTTATTTTATCTTTTAGAAATACCAATCGTCGAAAAATCAAAAACGCGGGAAAGTAAAATTGTAAAATAAGTAATTACTGCAATATGAGATATAATTTATAAATAAAACAATAAGGAATATTTATGGTGAGATAGTAACTAATTCTCATGGTGAGACATTAATAAGCATTCACGGTGAGACCGTAACTAGTGTTCACGGTGAGACTGTAACAATGTGATTTCTTAATTGTGAGACTGTATTGTTTGAGACCGTAAGTGTTAGACAGTAGCCATGAAATAGTAACTATGAGACCATTAATAAGAAACAGTAAGTTTTAAGTTAGTAAAAACTATAGAACTATTATAGGTAAATAGTAATATCAAGATAGGGATTCGTGAAACCATAAAGTGTGAAATAGTAAGATATGGAATAGTAAGATATAAAATTGTAAGATATAAAATAGTAAGATATGAAATAGTAAGATAACTACTTGTGATTTATCATGCCCAATTCATGTATTATGTAATATATTCATTCATAATTTAGTGGTTTGGTGAATATATCAGCAAGATGATATTTAGTTCCAATGAATTCCAAAGTGGTGTCACCTTTTTTATAACGATCTCTCAAAAAGTGATGTCTTACATCAATATTATTTGTTCTAGAGTGTCAAAAAGGATTTGTTCAGATGTTAATATAACTTTTATTGTCACAATTTATAGGTACATGCTTGAATTGATATCCACAATCTAGAAATGTGTGTTTCATCCACAAAATTTGTGCACAACAACTTCCAGCAGCTATATATTCAGCTTCTATAGTAGATAATTCAAATGAATTTTGTTTTATACTACAGTATGATACTACTTACTTTCCTAAAAAGTTACATGTTCAAGATGTGCTTTTTCTATCTATATTACAACCACCGAAGTGATAATTTCAATAACTAACTAATTAAATTGATTGTCATCCAGGATAGAACAGTCCTAGATTGGGTGTATGCTTTACTTATTTGAAAATTCTATTTACAGCATTTAAATGAAATTCCATAGGATTTTCTTGAAAAAGAGCACACATACACACAGACTAGAAATATTTTCGGGTTTTCTAGCAGTTAAGTAGAGTAAACTTTCAATCATTCCTTTGTAAGTGGTATAATAAACATATTTTTCATCTTTATCAAGATCTAACATACAAGTGGTACTCATTGAAGTGGTAATAATTTTAGTGTCATCCAATCCAAAATGCTTTTAAAAATCTCCTATATATTTTCCTTCACTTAAATAAAACCTTCATTATTTTGAAAGATTTGAAATCCAAGAAAATTTTTTATTTCACCCATTAAACTCATTTAAAATTCATTTTGCATCATTTTAGACAATTTAACACATAAAGAATTTTTTGAAGATACAAAGATAATTTCCTATACATATATTTGAAAAACTAAAATATCATTGGAAATTAATTTTATAAAAATGGTAGAATTAGCTATTCCATTTGTAAAAACTTTGGAAAAAAGAAAAGTACTTAATCTATCATACCAAGCACTTGGAGCTTGTTTTAAACCATATAAAGCTTCTAATAATTTAAAAATATAATTTGGAAAATGAGTGTTTTTAAAACCTGGGGGTTTCTCCACAAATACATTCTCAGCTATGTGCCCATTTAGGAATGTACTCTTTACATTCATTTGATATTGTTTGAGATTCATATGTGTAGCATAAGAAAGCAGAATTTGGATGGCTTCATGTCTGGAAACAGGTGAAAAGGTTTCCACATTTTCAATTGCCTCTTCTTGACTATAGCTTTGTTCAACCAATCTAGCCTTTTTTCTATCTATGTTACCATCTTTATATACCATATTTTTAAATACACATTTAGTGCCTATGGTGAATGTGTCTTTGGGTCTTTCAACAAGTTTCCAATCTTTGTTCCTTTCAAACTGATTAAGTTCTTCATGAATAGAAATTTCCCAAATTTCATAATTTATTGCATCATTAATGTATTTAGGTTAAGGTTGTGACAAGATGACTTGATGTTCAACCTAATTTCTAAGAGAATCTCTAGTTTGAATTCCTTTATCTATTTCTCCTATGCAACATCTAAAGGATGGTTCTTAAGAGTTCTAACAAGTCTAGGAAAAGAAAGACTGGTGATTTTAGGTTCATCGACAGGTTTAGGCTCATTGTGACTTGAGTTTAAAGAATTTCTATAATTGGACATTTTCACAAATTCATTCACCAGATGGTTTGAAGATTTTGAATTAATTTCCAAATTTTATACATCATGCACTAGGTTATCTACAGTGGTGTTAGGCTCATATAGATCAGTTTTATCAAATTTGAAATAGATAGATTCTTCCACACATTTATTTCTTTTATTAAAAACTCTAAAAGCTTTACTAGAAATGGAATATCCTAAAAATATTCCTTCATCACTATTGGAAGAAAAATTTTCAAGATTTTCATTAGTTTTAAGGATAAAGACATTGAAACCAAAAACATTGAGGTAGATAACAATGGATTTTCTATTTTTCCCTAACTCATAAGGAGTCCTTTTTAGAATAGTTCTAATCAACATTCTATTAATTATGTAGAATATTTTATTTACATCTTTATCCCAAAAGTAAATAGGTAGGTCATACTCACTAAGCATGGTTCTAGAAATCTTTTGCAGGGTTCTATTTCTTCTTTCTAAAACTCCGTTCTATTGAGGTGTTCTAGGAGTAGAGAAATTATGACTATAGGCATTATGTGAGAAAATAATTAAAACTCTTGATTTTCAATATGACAACCATAATCAATTCTTTAGGATTTAATTTTATGGCCACTAAGAAATTCTACAGTTTTGGAATATTTGGTAAAACGGGATGAGGTTTCACTTTTGTGATCAAAACAAAATTCCAGGTATATATGGAAAATTCATCTACAATAATATAAACATAGTGCTTCTTGTTTAAAATATAAACTCTAGATGGCCCAAAAAAATCCATGTGAACAAATTAAAGAGGATGAGAAGTTGGTACTTCTTTCTTTGGATTGAAGGAAATTTTTTGTTTCATTGCTTTTTGACAAGGATTACACACTTTACCATTTGGAAACTCAAGCTTGGTTAGGTCTTTGACCAATCCTTTTCGAGTCAAATTTCTAAGGGAGTGTCTGTTACAGTGTCTTATTCTCCTTTTACAAATCTAGGAATCTTTTTGAAACACACATAAACATGTGGAATTTTGAAAATCTGTAGAATCTAATTTAAAGAATAATTATTTACATTTCTTAATGAAGAAAACATGAATTCATATTTTTAATTAAAAACTTTGTAGGAATAATTTTCAAATTAAACACGAAATCCATCATCACATAACTTTGAGATACTAAGGAGATTATATTTCAATACACCAAGAAAAGTACTTTAGAAATCAAAAATAAGTTAGAGTTACCGATTTGGTCATGGAAAAAAATTATTCCTTTGTAATTGTCACTAATGGTGACATGTCCTCTATTAATTTTTATTAATTTCTTGAAGCATGAGTAGTATCCTATCATGTGTCTTGAACACGCACTTTACAAGTACCATATGATCTTACATGATCTCTTTAAGCAGCATTCCAACAAAATAGCCAAATAAAAATAGACTTTTGTACCAACACTTGTTTGGGTCCAGTAATATTTGTGATAATTGCTTTAGGAACCCATATCTGCCTCATAGGTTTCCCCTAAGAATTATGTATATTATTTGAAAAATAAACTCTATTTTTTCTGAAAGAAATGTAAAAGTAGTTATTTTTTTATAACTTGAACTCACTGAATGTTTTCGAGAACTGTGAGTAACGTTGTATGTCCTAGATTTATAAACAACTATCGTTCTTCCAAAATTTCTTTTACCCGGTTGATCTCCAATACAATTAGTATATTTAGGAAAATATTTTTACTTATAATTTTTACCAAGGTATCATTACCATTAGTTAACATTTAAAATTTATTTTTCTATTGATCATTAGATATTTTTAGTTCATTGTTATTTTTGACTAATTGAGCATTTTTTCGCTTCTTACAGAGAGTTCAGTTTTAACAGTTGAGGTAAGAGTATTTTTTTTCAATGATTTTTATTTATCATTTAATTCAATTCTTGACACTTCTAGAATATTACTATATTCAATAATTTATTCTTTGGTTATATTTTCATAGTAACTCTCATCTCCAAAATAATTATAATTTTTTATAGGAGATTCCAGTGTTACCTCGGAAATGATTATCACAAAACAAATATTTTCTTTTTTAACTTGTTCATATTTTGAAGATTATGAGTCACCTGAACTATCCTTAGAGGCACTCCAGGTTGCTTTCACTACCTTTTTATATTTTCTATCATTTTCCTCATATTTCTTGTCATATTTTTTTTTCAGACGGTCAGCCTTGATATTTCCTTTTCACTTACATTCATAGAAGATAATCTTATAAGACTTGTCACTTTTTTTCAAATCATTCTCCCATCTTCTATTGTGGTCATATCTTCCCTTGATGTTAGTCTTTCTGAAAAAGATCTTCTTCTTATAAAATCTATTTAATGTTCTGGATAACTAAGTTATATCTGTATCATTGTTCAGTGATGATTTCTCAATTTTATAACATTCTACAAAAACATCCAATTTCCCTTTGTCATTGTGTTTAGAGGTTGTGGTCTTAAATACAATAGATATTCATTTTGGTTCATCCTATTCTTCTTTGTAGACTTTCAACTCCTATTCATTAATCAATAGTTTGACAATGAGTTCTTTAATTGGTATCTTGCTGATGTCTCCTGGCACTCTAATAGAGACCGAGTTTCCCCTCCATCTGACAGGTAGGAATCTGAGAATTATGATGATCTATTCCTTAGTAGTGAATTCTCTTCCAAGCAAAATATTTGTGTCGAAAATTTTATTCAACCTGATATACATGTCATAAATAGGCTCATCAGGTTTCATTTTAAAGTTATCATATTTAAAAGTATATGCATTAAGTCTCATTTATTTCACACTAGATATTCATTCATGTGAAACAGAAAAGTTATACCAAATTTCATGGTTAGTTTGTCAAGTAGATATTCTATTAAATTCCACATCTCTTAAATATTTGAATAATGCATTCATAGATTTTGTAATTTTTATTTCAGGCAGTTTTGGTAGGTTCATCCCAAGGGATTCTATCAGTAGCATGAATCTTATATTCATCTATAATTGAAGTCTAGATTTCAAATTTTGTACTTTCTAATTGAATTTTCATTTTATGTTTCCATTGAGAAAAATTGGTTCGATAAATGAACGAATGTCCCTTTGTTGCAGTACCTTCCAATATATTATCCATAATATAGGAATTTTTTAAAATAGCTAGAGATTTATAATTAATAGAAATTTACAGATCTTTTTTGTAAAACATAAATCGCATTTGAATAGGGTTAAAAATAGAGCCTTTAGAAACAATCCTATGATACCGAATGTTGGTCGGAGTAGAGTACTCAAGAGGGGGGTGAATTGATGATCTATTAAAAATTTCGGTTCAAAAAAATTATTTTTAAAATTGTTCCCCAATTAAGTTAAATATAGATTAGATAAACAAGTTTATACTGTTATGAAAGTTTGATTTTTCAAATTACTTCTTAGAAGATTGATTAATTATCAGTAATCTTAATATTGGTAATTAACATTACTTTTGGAGCTATTATAATAAGGAAATACAATTATAAATTCTTTCCAATATTAAATATCAAATTAAATTTAGTGAATTCAAAATTAATCAGCAAAATAAAGACAACTAAAATAGATAGCACGGATGATATAAAACACGTTTTTTCAATCTCAAGCTGAGACCTAATCCAATCCACGTAGTGATAACCTACCACCAAGTAGTTTATTTAAATAAACTAGAGACACAACACATATCGGTCTTTACAATAGTATACAAGACTATCTAGGTCACATGACCTATTAAATAGTTCTTCATGGATATGAATAACATATTACACACAACCTCTTCCACACATATCTCTGGGTATACACAAGTGAAAAAACATGTTCAAGAAAGGATATCTTGTACCCTTTAGTTTATTTCAGGAGTCAGTGTGCATTTTTATACAGATACACACACTTCTCGAAAGCTAAAAGCAATACACAATAGAGAATAAGTATAGAGATAAGGTTATAAGTGCAATGAGTGCTAGTCTATGTAGCTCTGGACTTTTGAGATGTAACAGATATAGAAATCGAGTCATCTCATGGAAAACAGAGTATCGAAAGTCAGCTTGATTTGGCTCATGTTCTTCCAGTATTGACAATGCAATGATGTTTTGATCAATGGTGTCCATCTTGTTGACCTGATAATGCTTTTCGTGTTATTATGGAATGATGAGTTTCATGTGCCAATTGTGTTCTCAGGAAATCTTGTGTGTTCTTCGTTGTTACGCTCTCTATGTGTATCTTTATTTTTGGGTTGCACTTCTCATTTATTCTTCGAGTGCATGTGTTGGACCTGATAGGTTTCATGTATTCTACACCTCATACCTCGTACTATCCGACGACATCTCTACGAGGAAACATTAATTATGTTAGTGCATTTAATGTCTTCAAATATAACCATTAGAAATTAAATGAAAATGAAAAAACATATTATGAAATGGTGTTACAGTTTCTCTATAAACGGTGTCTCCATAAACAGGTGTCTCCTTGAAATGGTGTCTGAATGGAGATAATGTCTTGATGGTCATAGTGTCTAGTCATAGTGTTTGGATGCTCATAGTGTCTGGATGGTCACAGTGTCTCGATGGTCATGCTGTCCGGATGGTCACACTGTCTGG
This sequence comes from Viscum album, assembly GCA_963277665.1. NCBI lineage: Eukaryota > Viridiplantae > Streptophyta > Magnoliopsida > Santalales > Viscaceae > Viscum > Viscum album. The sequence continues at coordinate 1,551,999,161 of OY728134.1, forward strand.
ATGGTCACAGTGTATGGTCATGGTGTCTGGTAAGGGTCTCTAGTTGTGGTGTCTGGTCACTATGTCTGGTTGGTCACAATGTCTGGATGGTCATAATGTCTGTATAGTCACGATGTTTGGATGGTCATGATGTCATGGCATGGTGTCTGGTCACAGTGTCTGGTCAATGTGTCTGGTTGCGATGTCTAGTCACAGTGTCAGGTTGCAGTGTTTTGTCATAATGTCTAGTTATAGTTTCTGGAACCTTTTCCAAAAAAACATAACTAATGGAAGACAAATGATATCTTAGACTTAGTCAAATATCTATATTCAGACTTAAGTAGTGATATTCATAGAATAGATTAGACTTAATCATTCATCAAAGAAATCATTGTAAAGTAAATCAAATATACTGTATTGTAATCAAACATAATGTATATAAATTAAGATTGTGGATAGCTTTACTTAAATCATAAGGATACTAATCATCTGTACATATGATTTGAGATAGATTACATAGTATTAATATGCTTTACAAAATATATATGACTTGTGATCATTAAAACATGATTAATAAAGGAGGATTCCAACAAATCCCTTCTCTTTATTTCCTTTTATTATATACTTTTCACTATATTCCTCTTCATATTCGTGTTTTTAAAATTTCAACCACTTACCATTGAAAAGGAATATAATATTATTTTATATAAAAGAAAACATAAAAGGTCTCACTATTTTTTTTTAAAATCAAATAATTTTTCAAGGGGATTAAAAAGAAATATTTGGTTGTACATTTTTTTAGAATGATTTAGGAATTTTAAATATTTGTTTTATGTTAGGTTTAATTTTTAGTGATTTAATAATTACCATATATTCTTGTGCAATGTCAGAAAAGTGCTTTATCATTATTAATAAAATAAAATAATATATTTTAAAAATATTAAAAATAATACAATTTTGAAGAATTAATTTATTACATGAAAATTTTAATTAAATAAAACATATTATTAATTATATATTTTTTTATAGAAATTCTATTCATATATTTTTATCTATAATTACAACTTTGTTTATTATCAATGAAATGGATTTAACAGTATCTTATATTCAATAATATTTGATAAAACAATTTAAAATTCCTTCAAATCTTATCATAAACAAGATAATGTGACTGGTTTAAAATATCATCCATTTTCTAATTTTTGTCATCTTTCTTTTTATAGTAAATTTACTAACCACAAATTGGTAAAAATGATGATATCACAATAATTATCAAAAGGGTTGGGTGTAAACCAAGAGTTAAGGGTTGTAAAATGATATAAACATACAAAATTTTATTGGATGAGAGGATTTATATTTTTCATCATCTAATATTAAATATATATCATCTTCTATAATCATTCACTCAAAAAATAATATATCATATTTAAATCATCGAAGTGATTCGAGGAGGGTCATTTCTTTCCCTATAAATAGGCACCACCCCTCTTCTCCTACAAACAACCCCATGATTCACTAATCATGATGAAAAAACAAAAAAAATCATTACTAATAAGGATATAATATTTATTGTTTTTGGAATATTAAAACTCTTTCACTAGGGTCCTTAATGAGATATCTAATGAAGGTTATTCAAAAAGATGTAATTTTCAAAAATGTGTTTTATCATTTTACATTACTTTATACTTCATTTAATTTTATCCAAACTATCCCAAAATAAAAAAATATCTCTATCATGCAATTTGATGTCATTATTTTAATAATTTAACACAATTCCTATCCTATTTCCAATAAAGTATATATGAAATTATCACTCAGGTGTAATTGTATACTACCATATCCTTCAATAAATAGGATTAATTTCAAATCCACACCTCTCTTGGGAAATTAAAACAATGGATTTAGTAACAATATTTTATATTTTTATGTAATTATTGTTATATAATCATAAAATATTTGGTATCATATTTTACTTATTTTCATTATAAAATTAAAATGGTGTTTTTTTGTATTACAGACTACCATCAATAAGAATGGTGAAATTGAATATTGAATATATAAAATTTATAGATGATTATAAATATATAAATAATATATATATATGATATTCATATCATGATTAACATTATAAATATGAGATATAAATTATTAATTTAAATTTAATGTAAAAAAGAAGACAAAAAATTCATGAAAAATGAAATAGCTAGCACCCAGATATGATTATCATAATAAATAATTATTAATATTTGAGTGAAAAATGTTATATGTGGAAAATATATTTTATTATGTGTAAAATATGATAATTTTATAGAATTATTGTTAATATTAATTTATGGTATATTGGGATATAATTCTTACAAATTATACTATCTTTGAGGTGAGGGATCAGTATCATGGAATTGTATCATTAATGCATGTTGGATATTAATCACCCATTTATATATATGTGGTTTATAAACATCCCATTAGATATTTTCATCATATATACAACTTAATATATTTTCTTTTAATTTACAAATCACATTATTTCTTTAACATCATTAAGTGTGGACTCTCAGATTTATTATTACAAATTATATTCATTAAAAAATTTCAATGATACTAATAAACATGAAATAATTTTTTTATAAGACAATATATATAATTAAAATGAAATATTGGATAACATAAAAATCCATCAACCATTTAGTTTGTTTAGTTTTGGGAATTATGAAAAACAATTATAGAAAAAATGGCTACATAAAGAACTATTATTTAAATTGTATATGTCATAACACTGTATGTTCTTCACATATATTAACATACATTAGAATAAAATACATGAAACTACTCTAAAAACATGTAGAAAATGAAATATAATAAGGGTTAACATAGATTTTCATTATGTTTGAACAAAACGAGTAATAGTAAAATGTCAATAATGAGCATAAAATTAGCATAAGGTTATCATGACATAGTCAGTTTGTATCTACAAAACATAAGATATGTATTACCATAAAACAAATAAAATAAAATATATGATAGAGAATAAATATTTATCAATTCAATGATCAATATGAATCAAGAATCATTATCCAAGTGACATGAATGTTCCAAAAAATATATATTTAAAACAAATATTAAAAATAATGATAATTTTGTTTGTATTTTATAACATTATCATCATAGAACCCACAAAATGGGATATGAAAAAATTATTAAAACACATAATATCTTAGGATAAATCTATAAATAATTATAAATAATTTCCCCTCCCAATGAATTAGAGAGATATTACAGACCCACCCCTCCTTGGTTTACGCCATAACGTTATGTCTTTACTTTATAACGTAACAACCAATCCCTGATTTATAAAAGAACCACCCATTGTTTGATTATAAATAAAAAACGTTAATAATAAACAATTAACATAAAATAAATCATGAATAACGATAATTTTATTTTCATTATTAAAAATTATTAAATAACAATTAATTATTTTAATACATGATTTTTATATCAAAAATAATCAAGGGAAATGATAGTCCCATCGAAACATTCAAATTCCATATACTAAAATAAATAGTATTGTGTCACTATATGATATCACATGTGGAGCATAATTTTTATCATGGATTATTTTAAGGAATATAAATATATTTTAAAGATTATTAAAAACATTTTTGAGGAAAATAACTTTACTAATTTTAAAAATATATATAAAAACTAAAAATTCATAAAAAATTCAAAATACATTTATATTAAATCATCCATAGTATCTTATGAAGGTAACATCAATATAAATTAAATTAAAGATGGAGTTAATATATATTCTTGTTTTAGAAGTAATAAACAACCAATTTTTCTAGAAATTTTATAAATAAAGTCAAAGTGGACACATGTGGAAATCATTAGGATGTTTCCTATTAAACAAAATTCAATGAAATTAATAGATCAAGAAAAATAATTATATGAAATATTTATGTTTAGAAAATAATTATAAAAAAAATCTTATAAAAATTATATATTGATGAGATAGATTCATGATCTATATGATTTTCTATTTTTGGTATTAGTTACAAAAATAATTCTTGAGGTTTGTTAAATAAAAAAGGTATAATTTTTTAATTTCAGAATAAAACAACATATATAAAAATAAGGGAAGAAAATATATTTGGTTTGGGATAATATATGTATTTCATTTCTCCAATAGACACTGAACATAAATAATATAAAAAATAAAGGAGATTATAACAGAAAACCATGTTCACATTGGTAACTTTCAAATCCTACATAATTGAATTATGTGTATGATATAGAAATTTAATTACCATTAATTATTTTATATATTAATTCAAAATTAATTGAAGAGGTAGTAAGTCATTTATACGGGGATATCATAGTTCAAGTAATGAAAAATATATCTAGAAAATTATAATTGGAGAAAGAAGACCCCTGTGAATATCATAACCTTTGAGCATTTCATTGATACATTTGTTGATTATTTTCACCAATTGTAATAAAAATAAGTAATATAGAAATATATAATTTAACCATTTAGAGATTAATTAACACATAATTATGGCATAAAAAAATTAATGAACATGATTTATAACCTAATGATAATAAATTTATATAGGTAAACCTTTCTAAATAGTATGGCTGATTTCAAATCCAATTAAATGAAATTAATTTTATTACATTTAAAATATAGTTACATATAATTGATTAATGAAATATATTTTAAAAGGAAAATTATATAAACCACATAAAATATATTTTTATCATTACATTAAAATATGTATCACTGAAAGGAAATTAAGATAAAATACCTTTACCCAAGTTTAGATTTCCATTCTGTATATTTTAAATTCTACATAATAATCTCAAATAATTCATTCCATTTATTGTGAACAATTTCTAGAATTTTTATATTTATATTAAACCATTTGTTTCATTTATTTTAATGATGTTTTTAATTACTTAATTTGTTAATACAATGTTGGGAGTTATAAGGATGTTCGTTTCCTTATTTCAAAATGTCTTCATTATGTTGAAAATTTTGAGTGGGGTAATTGTTAAAACAACTTAGGAATAATAATATGGGCATGTTTATAATTTTGATACATTAATTATATTTTTTAAAAATAATGAAATATTGTTATAAAAATTAACTATTTTACAATTATGGAGATGGTAGGTCATATGTTTGGATCAGAAAGAAAGAAATTATAATATTAGCATTCCAAAATATATATTATACCAAAATCAACATTTAATTTATTTATATAAAAAATATATATGATCCATTATATTTTGTGATGAAAAATGAATCATATCTCATTGTGTACGTGGCAATCCACACATATGAATGACTAATATAATCATTTTTTAATAGATGCAAAGGAATGGAAATATATTATATATTATCTTAAAAAAATTATTATTGTTTAGTTAAAATAATATATATACATTAAATGAATAGTTATAATAATCCATGATAGTTTGTAATGTGAAACTATTATATCACTTCTAAAGGAAGTTATCCTCCTTGCACATATACCATGGTTCTCTTTCTAATTATATCAAAGTGGAGACGAATATAGGATATAAAATATTCAAAATAACATATACATATTTGAATGTTATAGTTATATTATTAAATCATGCTTCAGGTATATATTAAGGTGGTAGATGGAGAAATAAGACAAAAACATTTGTTTAAAACATATAAATCTTCGTTGGACAAACTCCCTTACATTACCTAATAAGTCCTATATAGGTGGAATTATGAAACAATATAACCTCTAAAATGTTGGTAGAAATATTATGAATGGATTTGGGTAGCCATTTCAAGTACTTAATGTTACTTTATGTTTGATGTGATGATTATAGACGTTCCCCTTTATATCTAATTGGAGGGGAATTCAATGAATCTCATTATGTATTAAATTAATATAAATTAATTACTATTTTTAAGATTAAAAATACTGATATTTTTAGAATACATGATGATTATGATTGTAAATATACTCATATAACTATATGTGGACATTTTTAGCTGATATTTTCACCCATATCTAACTGTTTTAATGCTCCCCAAACCCTTTTAACCAATATAATGATATCAATGTCTTTTATAATTTGGGTGTGAATAATGTTTCTACGAAAGGAAAAGTGACCCATAATTGAATATTCTAATTATAAAAACCCATATTTCATTCAACTTGAATAATATATGTTTTCTATTAATTTAAAATCATATAATAAAATATAGATATTATAAAATACCGTTAATGTAATTATTTTAAAGTAAATGAAATACTACAATACAATATATTCTTAACTCTTGTGATTTTTTTCAATGAGAACATGGTTTTAAATTAAATAATTATATAATAATAATGAAATCCCAAATTATATTTTTAATGGATTATATATCATTTTAATCAATATATTTTAGTTTAACAACTTATTAATAAAATGTTGACCTTAATTTGGTTAATGATGTTTTCAATATTAAAGGGATAACTTTATTCTTATGACATAAATCTTTCTCCAAAATATACATGGGATGGTTTTTATATCATTTATAGACATAATTTTCATATTTAATAATTTTTATTATTTTAATGTGAATTAAAAAAATGTTATTCAACATAAATTATCATTAAAATAAATTTTCACATGATTCACTTTGAGGGACACTCATTTAAATAAGGTAGAAATAGATTTTGAATATAAAACATTCACATAAGCATAATTAGTTATATTTAATTATAAATATCTTGTGACACTAAAAATTACAAATAATGCATTTAGATTATGCAAAATCATTTTCGTGATTTGACTATATCCTATACAAGAACTGTGTCAGAGTTACGTAATAATTTAAGATATTTATGTAATAATTAAAAGTAATTAATATGATAAAAATAATATATCATTCAAATAACCAATTACAACTAAACATTTTTTTTTATCATTTTCCCATAATATTCTAGATATGATGATCTTAAATTAAAGTAAAATTTTTTACATTATATTTAAATAAAATAATAATAATTCAATTGTTAATAAAATCCAATGGATTTTTATAAATTATAAATATAATATGAAAATATTCTGACATTAAATGTACTTTAAAATAAAGATTATTTTCAATTAAATTTTGTATTTTTTTTCACTACTCATTAAAATATAAATAATTGTATTCAATTATCAAAAATTCACCCATTTATAAATTTAACATGATGAATTCAAAAATAAAATCAATTTCTCCAATAAAATTTCTAAATTTTCTCTAAACTAATATTAAATTTTCTTACAAATGTAGTAAATTTTTTTAATTTTTTTGGAAGCTAAAATTAAATTGCTGAAAAATTATGTTCTTATTCACTAATAATTAATCAATTCATTTATATTTGTCACATATTATTTAAATATATATATTTCATGATGTTTATTGTACTATTTATACACACTAGTTTAACTATATTGTTATAATAATAATATCATAAGGGTGATTTTCATTTTTAACAAATTCATTATTGTTTATTGTATAATCTATGGCACTTAGTGCTCATTTAATTTATTGATATATTACATCATATCAATTTAATAAAGTTTTGCCTCAAAGTCATAGAATGAACTATATAATCAATTTTATAAAAAATGAAAATACATTTTCTTTAAATTTCGCATCCTAAAAAGAGTAAATAATGAATACTGTTGAAAGGAGGTAAATGGAAATTATATATTCATCTTGAATTATTCATAACATGGTTTTAAGATTTGATTACATTATTGTAAAGTAAAAATATGAACATGTGGGAAACCATAAGTTCCTAATAAATATAGAGAGTGACGGAAAACATTTATAACATTAATTTGAAAGATCTTGGGAATACCAAGGATAATAAAACATTAAACTATTATAAAGTGAAAAATGACCATCAATTACTTATAAATAATTTTAATAAGACATTATCTTTGTTCCAATATCCTTTTATTAGATTTTAAGAAATCCATTACCATATATATACTGAACATAAATATATTTACATAAAACAAATGATTAATGTAAAGACCCAAAAAATTCAAGGAAATTTTTTTCTTAATTCTCTTTGGATTTTTACAAGAACACAGTTTCTGACGGCACCTGATTCCGAGGCCCGATGTGCCCAGAATCATTTTCCGAAGTTTGACTCGGGTACGTTCAGTGAACGGACGAGCTGGTTTTTCTAACTTTTGAACCGGTGCTCGGAATCGAATTCTAAGGGCACCGACTAAATCGCAACGTCGGTATTTGCTTAACAACGCCTCTTCTGGAGTTGCGTTTTCTCGGTTGTGGTTTTTAATTTTTGGGTTTAAATTTATGAAATAAAATAAAGTTGTGCGACAATTTTATTTTTATTTCACTTAAGCCACTTAAAATCCACTTAAAGCTGCTTAAGCTGAGTTGATGTGGATAAGGTACTATTTAAAAATATCCTACCCTCTTGGTAGGATATTTTTGAGGTGGGGCCCGCACGAGCCCCACCGTTTCTTTTCCGCTAAGTAACGCACCCGCGAAAACCCGTCATTATGAAAGTCAACTGACGCGTTTTCTTAAATTCTTAACGCACCAATTAATTGGGCGGTTTTATTCATTGAATTAATTCTATGAATTAATTTAATCATTTCTTAACCTATTTTCAATCCGTTGGCGTAATAATAAAATAAGACCAACGCACGACATCTTGAGGATTGCCCGTTGAGAGAATTTGACAGACCCTTTTTGTGCCTTCATCCTCCTTCACGAAGAACGCGAAGAACGCGAAAAACGCTGGCCTCTGACGGAGAACGCCGAACCCGCGGAAATCGACGACGCAAAGCTGTGTGCCGCGATGCCGACGTTTCCTCTCCCGCGACGTTCTTCTGCAATGTTCCTTCTTCCGCAACAAAATCTTCGATCACCCGTTGAGGTGAGAGATTACGGTTCTTTAATTTTTATTGCGGTTTATAACTCAATATGGATTTAATTATTAAATAATTAAATCTGTTGTTTCTTGGTCCTCGGAGTTCATCGACGCAACGCCGGATACCACGACGACGCGACGGTCCCCTCCTTCCGAGAAGAACGCGTGTGCGATGACTTGAGGAGTTAGGGGTTTGTTGTGAAATAATTTATATTCCCGTGATTGTTTCTTTTAAAATAAAGAACCTGGTTCATAAGAACAATTTTAATTTATTAAAATTGTTTGTGGTTATGTTTTCTATGTGTTGTTTAATCCTCCCAATTGTTATCGCCTAACGCGGAGGGTGCGGGCCAAACGAACACGGACCGACAACCTTCTGTAGTTCTTCGTTGTTGTGTGGATTTGGCGGGCGACGAAAAAACGTGATGCAAGGGAGATCTGATGTTTACGCAGTGAAGAATGGGACCCGGGAGGAGCAGCGGCATAGACGGGAAGGAAAACGGACCAACAGAGCAACTCCAGTGGCCCGCGGAAGCCTCCGGCGGCGCGGGTCGCCGGTGCGGTGGCGCCGGCGGCCGAAGCCGGTGGCGGCCAAGGGACCCGCGCCCGCGCGGGTCCAGCTCACACGCACGGGATGCGGTGACCGCCACGTCTGCTGGCTCCAGTGCAGCCCCACGCGGGGCCGCGGCACCGTCTTCCCGTGGGGGCAGCGCCCCGCGGCTGCCTCGCTCGGCCGCTCGGCGGAGCCGAGCCGGGCCGGCCCGACCGACCGGGCCGCACCCTGGCCGGACCGGGCTATGCCGAACCGGGTCCAACCCGGACTTGGGTCGGGTCGACCAAGTTCAGGTCGACCCAGGGGGGTTGGGCCGGGTCAGTCCGGGCCCAGACCCCCCCATCTCCGGACGTTTTCGGTATTTTGCTCATAACATGATCTATGGGCCTCCAAACGACTCGTCGTCAGCGGAAAGGCGATCCTTGGATCGATATGGTCGTTTCGGTATATCATACTCAAAGTTTCGGAATATTTTGGGTTCGTCCGGGTTGGTTCGTACACGAAACCAACCTGGCCTTCGGAGCGAAAACGCTCATATCTTGGGCTTCGGACATCCGATTGACGTGCTGTCGACTTCGTTGAATTCCTATAAGTGAGACAGATCTTTTGGCTCACTGCGCCCGAGGTTTGGATGCAGGTGGAGTACGGTCGGGTTGGTTTTGCCTTAAAACCCAACCGGGCCCCTGGGACGAAAAAGCCAATAACTCTTAGACCGGGCGTCCGATTGACGCGCCGTCTGCGACGTTGAGTTCCTGTTGACGATACGGAACTTTTGGATACATCAACTTCGGTCTTCGTGTCAGTTGATGTATCAGCCTCCTAGCTCATGGAGCAGACCCTCCCAAACGAGCTTGCTATGTGCGGGAACCCTAGAGCTGGCTGCGACTGCTACTGTGACTGCGACTGTGCAGAGATCCTCAGTGGATTGCGACGAAGACTGTGCAGAGATCCTTAGTGTACTACGATGACTACTGCACTCAGCGATCCTACATGGATCAGTGCTACAGATCCTGTGTGGATCCGATCCTGTGTGGGTCAGCGCTCAGTGGTTCTGTGAGAGCCAGCGCCTATAGGTCCTGTGTGGGCCCGATCCTGTGTGGGTCTTTGCAGGGGTTAGTTACCTATTGATCCTGAGTGGGTCCGATCCTGTGTGGGTCATTGCGGGGGTTAGTTACCTATCGATCCTTTGTGGGTCCGATGACTTAGATGGATCAGTGATCATCTTTATCATCATTCGAAGAAGTATACCTGTGTGAGTTGAATCATGTGTTACTCTCCTTTGTGGATTGTGGTGAGCTATCATGTGTGAATTTACTTTTGCTCTCCTTCGTGGATTTTGTTGTGCTATCCTGTGTGGGTTTGCATTTTTCTTTCCTGTGTGGACTGGGTTGTGCTTGGGCTCGGGTATTGGAGCCAAACCGAAATTGATGACTTAGGTATATGTATGGGTATATACCTAAGCAGTGTCGGATGTTACTTCGTGATTGTATCTTTACTTGTGGTTTATCCTTTGTGGATTTTGGGATATCTTTGGGGGTCTCGGGGTCCCTACTGAGTAGCTTATACTCACCCCTACACAGGCTATGCCCGCACTTCGTTGTGTTGGTTGCAGACGACGGACATCGCTGATCATGGTGGAGTTTTGTGGAGCAGGATGGTACCTGGAGGTGGACCACTGGGCAGGACGTACTCAGAGCGGACGGCTGGACCGAGGAGCTGTGGAGGCTATCTGTGCTCACCCTTCAGGTGGGACTTCCAGATGATGGCTTGACACAACGGCTTTTCTTTATAGTTGTTGTTTTTCCCTTCAGTTGTACTTTACAGTTGGGCTTGTATTTTTGGCCCCTTTTACTTTCAACATATCTTGTTACAGTTTTTACTTAGTGTTTACTTTTCCGCTTGTTTACTCTATGGTGCTTGTTTACTTTACAAAGGCAATGCCTTCCCTGTTTATCGGGATTTATGCCTTGGCACTAGTCGCCAGCCCCTGGCCTATGGAAGGCGGGTTTGGGGTAGTCACGGCACGGGCCCCGAGGGCGGGTTGTGACAAATTGGTATCAGAGGCGGTCGGTTCTACCGCAGACTCTGATCATTCTTCTATGTGAAGCAATAGTGTTTAGCGTATTGAGTGTGGTTATCAGTTCAGGGAGTCCAGTGTTGGTGCAGCGGCCTACGTATCCGTACACCAAGACCCTAACTTCTGATTTCCGACTTAATGCACGAAAACATTGATTGCATTTGTGTTTTCATGTTTTCTTCATGATTACTTGTATCAGCTCACCAGGTATACTGTTCTGACTGTGGCGCACATGTTTCCTTTTCAGGATGGCCCCACGACGACAGCCATCTAGGGTTCTAAGAGTGGAGCGCGATGACAGCCCGCCGAGCGATGAGGCCTCGGTACAGGGCCCTTTGACGGCAGAGGCACCAGCGGTACCTCTACCCACCGAGCTACCGATACTCCCCGCCACGACCGTTGACGATGCACGTCGCATCGGATCTCTGCACGCGTTCCAGCGCCAGCGACCACCCAGGTTTCGTGGGGAGATGGACTCCCAGGCAGCCGAGGACTGGCTGGAGGCGGTCGTACAAGTTTTCAGGCTAGTGACGACACTAGCAGACCTCATGGTGATCCTCGCGGCGAGCTTACTGCGCGCAGTAGCAGGCCGATGGTGGAGCTTGATGCTCCAGGTGCACGATGAGGCATCTCTTCTCTGGACGGACTTCGAGAGCCTCTTCCGCTCAGAGTTCGTCCCAGCCACCCTCCGTGCGGTGCGCATCCAGGAGCTTCTTCAGCTACGGCAGGGCCGTTTGATGGTCGCCAATACGTGTCAAGGTTTACCGATCTTTCTCGCTACTCGACAGATATGGTACGGGACCCATTCTTCCGGGCCCAGACCTTTGAGTAGGGTTTGAGACAGAGATCAGGGCATCGCTGATCTCCCTCAGCATCCCGAGCCAGGCAGGAGTACTGGTGTGAGCCCTTCTGATCGAGAGCTTTCTGGCTGAGTCCACAGCGAGACCAACCGCTGGGCGATAGGTAGCGGAGTCTTCGGCAGCAAGCAGCCGATAGATGACTCATGGGTCTAGGAAGACCAGACCTTCCGGCAGACGACCTCGGGACTCTGGCTCAGCAGTGTGGGGCACACAGCGTGGAGCCAGTCTTTCGAGAGGCAGGAAGTGCTACGTATGCTGCAGGCAGGGCCACATGGCTCGTGACTGCCCGACTCGCCGTGCCGAGGAGCAGCAGACGGTGGAGGGGCCACCCAGGCAGAGGCAGAGGGTCGACCATGGCAGTCCGCAGGGAGGAGGAAGACGAGGCAGAGGAGCTGTCCGAGTAGCAGGTGGTGGGAGACTCTTTGAGGCTCTGCCACTACCACCACCAGGAGGTCTGTCTCGACTACAGGGAGCTAGCGGGCAGAGACAGGCACAACTCCAGGCAGCAGAGGCCTACAACCACGGCGCGACCGAGATGATTCGAGATACGATCTGTGTCTATTCCACCCTTTCTGCAGTTCTTATAGACACTAGAGTGAGTCACTCTTTCATAGCCACTGCCCTTGTTTGGAGCTCGGAGATTCCGACAAAGCCGTTGGCTCGATCCTTACGGCTAGAGACTCCTACAGGAGCATACTCGACTATTACGCACTGGTGCCGATAGTGTGAGATTATTCTAGGAGGCGAGAGATTCGGCTGGGATCTTCTGGTAGCGGCGTCGAGGCCTTATGATGTCATCTTGGGCATGGATTGGTTATCTACAGTCCATTCTCATATTGACTGTATTAGGCGCAAGGTGCGATGTGTGCACACCGACGGGAGCAGGTTCACCTTCACCGATGAGAAGGGAGCCTTTGCAGCATAGGAGGGACTCTTGCTGAGGAGGGGATAGCCCATCACTCATCAGTTGGCTAGCCTCATCCTTGGAGAAGTTGACGTGCGGAGTCCTAGTTTTCCTGCAGTGGTGGATCAGTACGCGGATGTCTTTCCCGATGACATTCCAGGGCTACCTCCTTGCAGAGAGGTAGACTGTTATATTGATTTGTACCACGAGACAGCCCTGATATCCACTCCAGCGTATCGGATGGCCTTCGCTGAGCTTTGAGAGCTGCGGGTACAATTGGAGGACTTGCAGGGCAAGGGGTTCATCCGACCCAGTGTTTCACCCTGGGCTTCCCCGATATTGTTCGCCAAGAAGGCAGACGGGAGCTTGAGACTGTGTGTCGACTATCGTCGCCTGAACCAGGTGACAGTGAGGAACAAGTATCCGCTACTGAGGATTGATGACCTCTTCGATCAGCTCAAGGGATCACGGTGGTTCTCGAAGATAGACCTCAGGTCAGGCTATCATCAGCTCAGAGTTCGAGATGAGGACGTGAAGAAGACGAACTTCAGGTGTCGATATGGCCACTATGAGTTCTTGGTTATTCCATTCGGCGTAACCAATGCTCCATCAGTGTTCATGAGCCTCATGAACAGGATCTTCCTGCCATACCTCGATCGATTTGTCGTGGTCTTCATCGACGACATTTTGGTGTACTCGACCACAGAGGAGAACATGCCTACCACTTGCGGGTTGTACTAGACACACTCCGAGAGCACCAGCTTTATGGAAAGCTCTCGAAGTGACAGTTCTGGTTACGTGATGTCCACTTCTTTGGGAACGTCATTTCTAAGGCAGGAGTTGCGGTGGATCCCATGATGATCAAAGCAGTGCTAGCTTGGGAGCCACCCAGGAGCGTGACAGAGGTGCGGAGTTTCATGGGACTAGCTGGATACTATCGCAGATTTGTGCCAGACTTAACCAGAGTTGCGGCGCCAATCTCAGCTTTGACGAAGAAGGGGAAACCCTTTGTGTGGTCAGACAGATGTCAGCAGAGTTTTCAGGAGCTGTGACAGAGATTGACCAGCGCACCTATCTTGAGGTTGCCTGAGGAGGGAGTTGGATACGTAGTCTACTGCGATGCATCAGGGACCGGACTCGGATGTGTCATAATGTAGGAGCGGGCCGTGATTACCTATGGATCACGTCAGTTGAGGCCGCATGAGAATAACTATGCCACACATGACTTGGAGTTAGTAGCAGTGGTATTTTCTCTGAAGACATGGCGGCACTATCTGATGGGCGAGCGCTTTACAGTCTTTTCTGACCACCAGAGTCTCAAGTACATCTTATCTCAGAAAGACCTAAACCTGAGACAGCGGCGATGGCTCGAGTTCCTCCAAGACTATTACTTTGAGATAGTCTATACTCCTGGGAAGGGGAACGTAGTAGCCGATGCTCTTAGCAGGAGGACAGGCATCCAGCTACTTGAGGAGGCGACAGAGCAGCTAGCCACATTGAAGATATCCTTTGTGGATAGGGACGGAGCAGCCTTCCTTCAGTCTCTCACAGTCACCCCTCCACTACTACAGTGGGTTAGAGAGGCACAGCGTGGGGATGATTACTATGAGACGCGGCGTGCACATATATCCTCGGAACTGGCACCTGATGGTTTCTCCCTTGGAGAAGAGCACAAATTCCTTTTTAGAGGACGTAACTTGGTACGAGTCGCTTTACGGGAGGAGGTGTTGGGAGAGTTTCACACTTCTCATTTGGCGGTGCATCCTGGAGTGGCAAAGATTTACCAGGACCTCAGATGACAGAACTGGTGGTCGGGCATGAAGAAGGTTGTGGAAGAGTTCATTTCACGATGCCTCACCTACTAGCAGGTGAAGGCAGAGTATCAGGTACCAACAGGCATGGTACAACCCTTGGAGGTCCCGAAGTGGAAGCGGGACGGGATATCTATGGACTTCGTGACTGGACTTCCACACACTTCCAGAGGTCACGACTCCATTTGGGTGATTGTTGACTGACTCACCAAGTCGGCACACTTCTTACCCATCAGAGAGTAGGG
Organism: Viscum album; assembly: GCA_963277665.1. Lineage (NCBI taxonomy): Eukaryota > Viridiplantae > Streptophyta > Magnoliopsida > Santalales > Viscaceae > Viscum > Viscum album. Next base: position 1,552,014,529 of record OY728134.1, read on the forward strand.
CTCAATGGAGAGCTTGGGGTGTCTCTACATTCAAGAGATTGTACAGCTTCACGGTGTGCCATCCTCTATCGTCTCCGATCGGGATGCTCGCTTTACTTCTCAGCTTTGGAAGGGGTTGCAGGAGGCGTTAGGGACGCGGCTACATCTGAGCACTGCCTTTCACACTCAGACTGATGTTCAGACGGAGAAGACCATTCAGAATCTCGAGGACATGCTCCGTGCATGTGTCCTCGACTTTGGTCGTAGCTAGGAGGACCACCTACCCTTGTTGGTGTTCGCATACAACAACAACTACCACTCCACCATCGGGATGGCACCATATGAGTCATTTTATGGAAGACCTTTCAGATCTCCTTTGTGCTGGACAGACCCTGGGGAGTCAGCACTTGTGGGACCAGAGATGGTCCGGGCCACGACAGAGATGGTCCCGGTCATCCAGGAGTGGATGAGGACGGCTCAGAGCCGGCAAAAGTCTTATGCTGACAGGAGGCGGTGGCCACTAGAGTTCGAGGATGGAGACCACGTCTTCTTCCGTGTCTCACCTCGACGTTGATTACAGATATTTGGCTGAGGCGGAAAGTTATCTCCACGCTTCATTGGACCATTCCAGGTCCTCAGCAGGATTGGCGAGATGACTTATCACCTGGCTCTACCAACAAAGTTGCACCGGGTGCACGACGTCTTCCATGTATCCCAGCTGAGGAGATATGTGCACGACCCGAAACATATCATTGGCCATGGGGAGATAAACGTGGATGATAGGGAGACTTTTGCGGAGGTCCCGGTAGAGATCGAGGATCGACAGGAGCGGGTCCTACGTGGACGATCGATTCCTCTTGTGTGCATCAGATGACAGCATGAGAAACTCCAGGAGAGTACTTGGGAGCGGGAGGCTCATATGCATGCTCGGTACCCACATTTGTTTCCCTAGTTTATGATGTATCTTTACTAGGACGTAAATCCCTGAGGTGGGAGTGATGTAAAGACACAAAAAATTCAAGGAAATTTTTTTCTTAATTTTCTTTGGATTTTTAGAAGAACACAGTTTTTGACGGCACCTGATTCCGAGGCCCGGTGTGCCCGAAATCATTTTCCGAAGTTTGACTCGGGTACGTTCAATGAACGGACGAGCGGGTTTTTCTAACTTTTGAACCGGTGCTCGGAACCGAATTCTGAGGGCACCGATGAAATCGCAGCGCCAATATTTGCTTAGAAAGTCCTTTTTCCGGTGTTGCGTTTGCTCAGTTGTGGTTTTTAATTTTTGGGTTAAAAGTTATGAAATAAAATAAAGTTGTGCGACAATTTTATTTTTATTTCACTTAATCCACATAAAATCCACTTAAAGCTGCTTAAGCTGAGTTGATGCGGATAAGGTGCTATCCAAAAATATCCTACCCTCTTGGTAGGATATTTGTGAGGTGGGGCCCTCACGAGCCCCACCATTTCATTTCCGCTAAGTAACGCACCCTCGAAAACCCGTCATTATGAAAGTCAACTGATGCGTTTTCTTAAATTCTTAACCCACCAATTAATTGGGCAGTTTTATTAGTTGAATTAATTCTATGAATTCATTTAATCGTTTTTTAACCTGTTTTCAATCCGTTGGTGTAATAATAAAATAAGACCAACGCACGACATCTTGAGGAGTGCCTGTTGAGAGGATTTGACAGACCCTTTTTGTGCCTTCATCCTCCTTCGCGAAGAACACGAAGAACGCGAAGAACGCCGGCCTCTGAAAGAGAATGCCGAACCCGCGGAAATTGACGATGCAACGCTGTTTGCCGCGACACCGAAGTTTCCTCTCCCGCGACGTTCTTCTGCGAGCTTCCTTCTTCTGCAACAAAATCTTCGATCACCCGTTGAGGTGAGAGATTGCGGTTCTTTAAGTTTTTCTTGCGGTTTATAACTCAATATGGATATAACTATTAAATTATTAAATCTGTTGTTTCTTAGTCCTCGGAGTTCATCGACGTAACGCCGGATACCGCGACGAAGCGACGGTCCCCTCTTTCCGAGAAGAACGCGCGTGCGACGACCTGACGAGGTAGGGGTTTTTTGTGAAATAATTTATATTCCCGTGATTGTTTCGTTTAAAATAAAGAACCCGGTTCATAAGAAAAATTTTAATTTATTAAAATTGTTTTTGGTTATGTTTTCTATGTGTTGTTTAATCCTCCCAATTGTTATCGCCTAACGCGGAGGGTGCGGGCCAAACGAACACGGCCCGACAACCCTCCGATGTTTTTCGTTGTTGTGCGGATTTGGAAGGCGATGAAAAAATGTGACGCAAGGGCGATTTGATGTTTACGTAGTGATGAACGGGACCCGGGAGGAGCAGCGGCACAGACGGGAGGGAAAACGGACCACTGGAGCAACTCCAGTGGCCCGCGGAAGCCTCCGGCGACGTGCCGCGGCTGAAGCCGCAGCCGCGCGGGTCCGGCTCACACGCACGGGACGCGGCGAAGGCCGCGTCCGCTAGCTCCAGCGCATCCCCACGCGGGGCCGTGGGCACCGTCTTCCCGCGGGGGCAGCACCCCGCGGCTGCCTCGCTCGGCCGCTCAGCCGAGCCGAGCTGGGCCGGCCCAACCGGCCGGGCCGCGCCCTAGCCGGACCGGGCCCTGCCGAACCGGGTCCGACCCGGACCCGGGTCGGGTCGGTCCGGGCCCAGACCCCCCATCTCCGGATGTTTACGGTCTTTCGCTCATAACTTGAGCTATGGGCCTCCAAACGACTCGCTGTCAGCTACAACGCGATCCTTGGATCGAGATGGGAATTTCTGTATATGGTAGTCAAGGTTTCGGAGTACTTTGGGTTTGGCCGGGTTGGTTCGTACACGAAACCAACCAGGACTTCAGAGCGAAAACACTCATATCTAGGGCTTCGGACGTCCGATTGACGTGCCGTCGACTTCGTTGAATTCCTCTAAGTGAGACGGATCTTTTGTCTCACTATGCCCGAGGTTTGGATTCAGGTGGAGTATGGCCGGGTTGGTTTTTCCTTAAAAACCAACTGGGCCCCTAGGACGAAAAAGCCAATAACTCTCTGACCAGGTGTCCGATTGACGCGCCGTCTGCGACGTTGAGTTCCTGTTGACGATACGGAACTTTTGGATACATCAACATCAGACTTTGTGTCAGTTAATGTATCAGACTCTTGGCTCATGGAACGGACCCCCCCCCCCCCGAATGAGCTTGTTGTGTGCGGAAACCCTAGAGCTGGTTGTAACTGCTACTGTGACTACGACTGTGCAGAGATCCTCAGTGGACTGCGACGACGACTGTGCAGAGATCCTCAGTGGACTGCGACGACTACTGCACTCAGCGATCCTATGTGGATCAGTGCTACAGATCCTGTGTGGGTCAGCGCTCAGCGGTTCTGTGTGAGCCAGTGCCTACAGGTCCTGTGTGGGCCCGATCCACTGTGGGTCTTTGCGGGGGTTAGTTACCTATCGATCCTTTGTGGGTCCGACGACTTAGATGGATCAGTGATCATCTTTATCGTCATTCGAAGAAGTATACCTGTGTGAGCTGAATCCTGTGTTACTCACCTTTGTGGATTTTACTGAGCTATCCTGTGGGGATTTACTTTTGCTCTCCTTCGTGGATTGTGTTGTGATATCCTGTGTGGGTTTACGTTTTGCTTTCCTGTGTGGATTGGGTTGTGCTTGGGCTCAGGTGTTGGAGCCGAATGGAAATTGATGACATAGGTATATGTATGGGCATATACCTAAGTAGTTTCGGATGTTACTTCGTGATTGTATCTTTCCTTGTGGTTTATCCTTTGTGGATTTTGGGAGACCTTCGGGGGTCTCGAGGTCCCTACGGAGTAGCTTATACTCACCCCTGCACGGGATATGCCTTCACTTCGTTGTGTTGGTTGCAGACGACAGACAACACTGATCGTGGTGGAGTTTTTCGGAGCAGGACAGTACCTGGAGGTGGACCACTGGGCATGACGTACTTGGAGCGGACGGCTGGACCGAGGAGCTGTGGAGGCTATCTGTGCTCACCCTTCAGGTGGGACTTCTAGATGATGTCTGGACATTGCGGCTTTTCTTTTTAGTTCATGTTTTTCCCTTCAGTTGTACTTTACAGTTGGGCTTGTATTTCCGGCCCCTTTTACATTCAGCACAGCTTGTTACAGTTTTTACATAGTTTTTACTTTTCCGCTTGTTTACTTTGTGGTGCTTGTTTACTTTACAAAGGCAATGCCTTCCCTGTTTATCGGGATTTATGCCTTGGCACTAGTCGCTAGCCCCTGGCCTATGGAAGACGGGCTTGGGGTAGTCACGGCACGGGCCCCGAGGGTGGGTCGTGACATTTAATTTCATCTATTAACTAATTTCCCCCACAATCTCATATATTTCTTCAAAATAATTAAATTTAAGATGTAATTTTCATCCATTAATAACTAAAATCAATTTCAAATAGATAAATTAATCCAAAAAGAAGAAAAATATATTCCTCTTATAATTAGATATTATAAAAAACTGAAATTGTTAGTGCATGTTAAGATAATATATAATATGATTAAATATTAAAATAATAAAATAATACATTAATATTGAAAAGATAAAATTAAAAAAACAAATTTCATAAAAAATAACCTTGTATGATAATTAACATTAATAAAATAATTAATAAATAATATTCTATCTTTAATTTTTTTCTCATAGCTTTCATCTTACATCCCTTAAAATGTAATGGTATAATTTTGAAATAAACATATCCAATTTTCAATACCACGTTTTTTATTGGGTATAAAAAATGTCTCCAAATTACGTCAAATTCAAAGAACATATAATCCAAAATGGTTATCAATACCTTTTAATGTATATCCAAAACATATTATAGTTATTACTCTGTAAATAACTTTTATCTTGTTAAATACAAGGGTAACATATTTCTCAATCCTCAATCTAAACTCATTAAATTTCTCCCAAAGAATTTCATCACATAAAACCCCAAAAGGTGTATCTACACCCTTGAAAATATGATCTAATTCAGATATGAAATCCCATAATGGTATCCATAAATCATATGTTAACATTACATAAAAACATAATAATATACAACTTGATTTAAACCTTTCCTCTAATAGAAACTATAAAATCCCCAAAGCTACCGTTATATATTTAGTGATAAATTTTTAATATTTATATTCATATATTAGATAGTGATAAATATGACCAAATTTTACCCATAAAAAAATATCATAAAACTAAAATATTTTATCACTTACATAACCATGGAATATTTATATTTATATTATTGGAAAATTTAGAACAACTTTTACATTAAAATTTTGATACAGAAACAAAATGATCGTAAAAAATATACACTATATCTCACTAAGTTCATCATATATAGAATCCTTTATAGGAAAAAGAATATTAAAAACCATTCGTCAAATCTTAGATAAATAAAAAATTAAAATGGTCGAGCAGAAATTATAAATATGGGTGAAATTGTTTTTTAACAAATAGATGTCATCCTCATGATTTTGAGAGTATATGGGTGTGATAATATAATAAAAATTAATCTGAATACCATAAGGTAATTCATACATATATGAACCTATATCATAAATTAAGTTTCATGGAATAATGACTTATCAGTCTAATGATTCATGTGATTAAAAAATCAAGGGCTATGAGGTATCTATATTTATCTGCAAATCCACTAAAAACACAATGTATGAATAAAACAAATATGATGGAATCAAGGAACAATATCATTATATAACCCTTTCAAGAACCCTTACTGATATAAAAACCATAACTAGTTAATACCCTTAATTTATTTGTAGAATTCAACAGATAATTCTCTATATCTTTTTACACAATGAATTGGTGGTCTATAAAGGACCCACCAGTCAATGATTTATGACATAACCTCCCATCAATGGTTAATAACATAACCAACATTCTTTTAAATATAATGAAACCATCAATTTCATGTTTATAATAGAACCACCCATCATCATACACTATTTTCATGAACCATAATGTGAATAATGCATATAAAGATGTCCATTCAATATTCAAGTCATAAAATCACCAATTGTTCCTTTAATAACATGATTATATCATGGAAAAGATACTGATGCAATGAAAATTTCCTTGAAGTACTCATAATCCATCAAGATATATAATAGAGTTATATTCATTAAAAAGTACCCCCAATTTATCATATGTAAAATCAAGATTCATTTTAATTGGTGGATAATAATACCATTAAATGAACATTAATAACATTTTTGAAGAAAATATACTTTTCACATTGAAAATAAATATTAAAAATAAATATTAAGAAACTATTTTGGACAAACAGATCATTAAAAATTACCAAAGAAGAATATAAGAGACTAACTAAATAAAATATTGTTCATGGGGGTGGGAATATCTTTTTATATCATAAGAATTGAAAATAAACTCTTGTTACAAATATTAAGTAATGATAGTCAAATTTATCCCATGTATACAATGTTGAAATGTGTTTTAAAATACCATTTAAATTAAATCAATTTTAATGTGAAATTACATTTGGAAAAAATAATTTTTCAAATTAAAAATCTACAAGTAATTTTGGAAATCAATTATTTGAAATTAAAAGACTCCCAATCTATAATAAGATTAAAGATTTGTATTACTGATAAACTACTATCTTAATATTTATTTAAAAAATTGGAGTGAAATTGGAATTAAACATATAAAACACATGTCTAACCAAAAGTGAATTAAATATATGTGGTTAATGAAAGTATGAGTATTTTACTTCCATAATTGAAACATGAACCTAAATAATGACAAAAATAATGTATTTTCTAAAATATAGACATCACCACATTGGTAAATTTAAGATGAAAATTTATTGAAGTATGATTATGATGGGTATCCATAAATCTGAATAATTGAATGATATAATGTATCATAATTATTTCATGTGGTATTATGTACAATCAATAAGGAAATAATAGTCCACAACATAAAACATAACATTAAAAAATGAGATTGATATAGAGAAACCCCATGTAAGGAATGAAAAATTTGAAGTGATAATTAATACATTTAGTGTATATGTGGTGATATGTAAATACAAAAAAAACTTTTACATGCATAATCAAAAACAATATAGGTATAAATTTAGAAATAATTATATAATGACAAATCCACAAAGGAAAATTAATATCCCAATTAAATAAAATTTAGTTTTGAAACCATTACCACTTTGTAAATTCCATGCCAGGTATATTTGAAGGAAAATATCTTAATTGAAATTTAAAATTTAATGATTATTGATGGATTAATGATATTATATTTAAATATTATATTATATAAACTAGGTACTTTAATTAGATGAATAATATTAAAAACTTCTCTAATGGAAGGAATTTGAGATTGAATCCCTTACATCCAGTGGAGAATTTTCATATATTTCCCTTAAATACATCATAATAATTTTAAATAAAATGTATAATTTTATATAACCATTTAAAAGTTTATTAACCTACCATTAAACCATTATATTCATTTATTTCAAGACATGTTTAATTACTTAATCAACTAATCCTATGTTATATGTATTAAAGATGCTATATTCTTAGTTTAAAAATAGATTTAGTCTAATGAACATGGTATAAGGGTTAAATATTAAAAAAATATACAAAAAAATGAAGTAATAGTTTTAATTCGTATAAATAAATTATTTTTCTCCAACCAAACATTTATGATTTTCTTGAAAAATGAACTATGTTACAATGATTGAGATGGTAGGGCATACGTACACATAACTAATATTTCCTCTTCTCAACAAAATTGAGATAAAGAGGGAATGTATATTTTTATAATTCCAGAATGATGATTATATCATGGGTATCATATTACCATTTTAAATATTATATATTTAGCATTGATATGAGGCATTTATGGGAAATTAGTTGAATTTATTTGTAGAGATGTGAATTACCTTATACACATGAATAATATTGTTATATTTTGGTAGATAAAAATTTAGAAAATTGATGATATATTATCATTAAATAATGATAAATATTTAATGAATATCATATATATGCATTAAATTCATAATTAAAAACACCAATTATATTAAACTATGGAAAATTAATTACATTGATTCACAAGGGAGTAGTCTCCCATATACTCGAATGATGGTGTTAATTCCCATTTGATGTCATGGTAGATTGATATAAGTTATTATAGTAACATAAAAAATTTTAGTTATATTTAGGATAATCATTATATAATTTCACCTTGTTTTATGAATATTATTTCATTTATAATTGGTAATAAGAAAAAACATTTAGCTAAAAGATATTCCACTTATTCAGGGAACCAATATTTCGTTACTCCTAAAGACCTTAATGGGTGGAACTGTCCTAAGTGTTTGTACTCTATAATTTGGGGAGAACTGTATTCAAGGTATTCTATTAAGTAATTTGAAGAAAATGTGGATTTATGTGTATATAGAATATTATAGGTGGTGATATTTTATAATTTATAGGAGTTTCTTTCATGCCATTTCATAAAATTATATATTAATATATATTATTTATTAGGTTATAGTGGAAAAATTTATATAATTAAAATATATATTTATTATGAGAAAATATATTCATAGATAATAATATTTATTCTATTTTAGGTGTTTTCTTAATCTTAATCTCATTTATGATACCTGTTATCCCATTTGACAATAACTATGATATCAATTGTTTCAATTTTTGGGGATATGAGTGTTACTATAAAAGGAACATTTATCCAAAAATATAGAATGTATGATATTTCAAACCTTATTTATTCCATATGTCCTATTATAGATATTTTTTAATACTAAATTATTTTATAAAGTAATGTTTGATATAAAATATCTTCAATGTTCTTTATGAAATAAAAAAATATCATACTAAAATATGTTTCTCACTCTTTTCAAACAGTTACAAAATGACATTTATTAGAATAAAATGAAGATATGTGTTTATTATAATATCCTAATCAAATTTATATTTGTTTATATATCTTTTTCAAACTGGTATTTTGGTTTAACATTTCTGTTTAGAAATATTATCCCTAACCGTGGGAATGAATTTATAATTATTATTATAAACTATAAAGAATAAAAATTTTAAATGATTCAACTAGTTTTCCATTAAAAACATAATGATATAAGTTTAAATTTAATTAAACCTTTCAAAAATACCCATTATTAAATATCGATATATAAAATTCATGGGCCATTATAACTAATAAAAACAACACTACATTCAGAATTTTGAAAATCAATTACTTATTTATTTAAACATCATGCACAATCACTATTTTAGGGTTGTGTAAAACATTATGGTAATTATTTAATCTATATTTATTGAAAAATACATAGCATTACATCTGTAATAATTTATCTTTAAAATAAAAATTTGTAATGAACAATTAGTTCTTTTTATATCTGTCAAAAAATATAAATTATATTGAAAGAAATAGAGTTATATTTTTTCTATTATATTTAAATAATCAAAATGGATTTGGATCTGGGGTAATACTATTTAAAAATTTATTAGACATGACACAAATAATAGTTCATAAAATTATAAGGGGTTTTCAAATTAAGAGAGTGCATCTTAACCAACACATCCTTATCCACCAAAGATATATAGTAATCGGGGATAAAACAGGAATAGCATGAGCCCATCAATATAAATTGTCTCTTATATAGGGAATCTTTAACTAGATTTTCCTTCATTTAGGAATTTAAGAAATTCATGTTGAGTTGACTAGAGGATTTACATTATTAATGATATTAATGATTCACTTTATTAATAACATTCTAGATTCTATCATTAATTTCTTCGACAACAACCATTCAATCCATGTTTGTCCAAATATATTTCCATTCATGATAAAAGAAGTCTTTATGTCATGAATTTTATGTGATATATCTTCATCATATGTCATTAAATTCCAATTACAATGATATAAATATCATTTTGTCATTCAAATATGGGTACAGATGGCATATCTAATGATTGAGTGTCTTAGGATGATAGTGGACACATGATATACACTCACCATGGTAATAGAGTGATTATATGAATCCAATAATTGATTTCAAAAGAAACGGATTTTGGATACAACATGTTGTTACCAAAATCCCTAAGATTTTGACATTATATATATTATTTCCAATCCCAAATGTTAGTAAATTGGAGGTTGTAATAATATTCATGTTCATGGAAATTGTAATTCCATGGAGATAGGGGGTATGATTCTAAAAAAACATGTGCATTCATGGTAATCCATATATAAGAAATTCTTGAAGTAGTGGTCATAGGGAGGGAATTGAAAACTATTTTTATTTAGGAATCATCAGTGATGGATGAAATCTGTCCCCCCAACTAGTTTTCCATGATATCTTCATAATTAAAATATATTTTATATAACCCTGATGTTATGAGGAAATAAGAAATCTAATGAGGAAGATATGTATATTTGTCACAGCCTTCAGGAATTGGTTCAAGGATGGGGTGATATACAGAATAGTTCTTTACAACATGTCTGAAGTTAGTATCCAACCTCTACTCTTTTTCAAATGTATTAGTAACAATGATGGGCGGATAAATGTGTTCTTGAATTTAAGAATTTATGAGGTGTTACTAGTAGTGTCATCACAATTAATTCTTTAGTATTACATTTAATTAATAATTACATTTCTATTTGGTTTCTAGATTAGTACGCACCTAAAAACAAAACATGCCTCTTCATATATTGAATAATATGAGGAGGGATATGATCATAAGTTTTTTTATTGTGAATAAAATAAAAATATATATATATTTTTTATCTAGAATAATAGACTTAAATATTATAATGATCATATTAATCCATAGAGTGAAATGGATTTTTACATTGTGTTTTAGGTAGAAAAAACTCTTAGAGCTTCACATTAGAATATTGAATGAGTATTTTATGTCAGGACACAAAGTTGAGGAAATATATTTGGATTACCTATCCAATACCATTATGGTGAAAATATTTAAAAATATTTCATGAAAAATTAATTAATTATTAGAATATTAAAATTGAATATTTTGAGAAGAGATCTGTTAATATTATGGTTTTCAATGCCTAATACCCCCATGTTAAGGGAAATCATCCAATTTATCCATGAAATTTTTATATATTCAATTACATGGATATATGAATTATTCAAAATATTCTATGTTATATTTTGAATATTTTGATTGTTTATTAGTGAAATTTGAATAGAGATAATCTATAAAAACAATATAGTAGTGAACCCCAATTTGATCAAGAACATTATTCTAGATTGAAACATAAGAATTACATTTTACATTTCAAAATGGATTATTATGAAAAATAATACACTCCAAAGAATAAAACTTTTGAATTTTACCTAGGAAAAGGGAACACATTGGTAGATAATTTTGAGGGATTACCTCATCACTCCAAGTGTACATGAAATTATTTTTTAAATAATAATAAATATTCCCTGGCCATAGATAATGAATGATTTGAGAAAAACAATGGTTTAACATACCCCATTCTCATGGTTACCAAAAATTTATTTCAAGGTAGATATAATTTAATTGGAGGACTTTAAAATAATTATAATGTCATCATCATAAATAAGGAATGAGTTAGTGAACAACCCAACCACAATTTGGATCAGTTTGTAAAGGAAATTTTGAAAATCTTATGGATTCATGTACTACTATAGTCTGTAAAAATGGGAAATAAATGACCAGGGATGGGATCACATTCCATTACACTACTATAACATTGGATAACACATTTGGGTATTTATTAAAATGATTTGAGAACCTTTCACTACAATAACTAGGATAATAAATAATTATAAAAGTAGTGGATATACCACAAATCCTAGTTAAAATAATAATGAAGCTCTATTTTATTGTTTTAAAATTATTAGAGATGTCAAATTTTAGGGGATAGTTATAATAATCCTATTTCAAATTAAATAAGATGATATTATTGATGTTGTCAATATGTTGTTTTAGATGTTATTACTTGAGAAAAAGCAAAAGTAGATTTTGGTGATTTTTCCCTTACTGGTACATCTCATCCAAGTCACAATGGCTTTACTATGGATTTAATGGAACGTATTTTCATTTTTCCACTAGACATAATCCTAGGAGGTTAATAAAATACTTCTTCTGTTATATGAGATCAATTATGTTGTAAATAAATCTAAATGGAATATAGGAATTATTGATGAATTCCTTAATTGAATTAATAATCTCATTATGTAGAATATCACAATTGAACATGAGAATTTTTTTAACCTGTCTAAACCTAAAACACTATTAGTTTTGGAGAATATTGTAGATTATTTATAATCTTCATTAGAATGAACCAAGGTATAATTTCTGTTTTTATGATTATGAATCCATATTTTAGTATTATCAATAATCACATGGGGGTTATAAACTCGATCATCAGATTATATTTATTGCAAAAAATAAAACATTACATTAGATATGTCAATTTTATTTGTGAAAAGAATCCATTGATACTTGTTATATTTTCCCATAGCTGGACTGTATTCTATATGTTAAATTTTTGAAAAATATTAGAGTTTTTTTCCACCTTCTTGCATAAATATAATATTGACTTAGTTTTGTCCTAGAATCATTAAAAGTGTTAAAATAGAATCCATCATAGATATATATTCACATTCTTCCCAAGAAAGATTATTTGGGGTTTAGTTCCATTCATGATATAATAGATGGTGCACCTCTATATCATTAATCATGATGAAGTATATTTTTTCAATACTTCTTTATGAGGCCTTTGGTGTTCTTATGTTTTCTAGAATGATTTTGAAGGGAGATACCTCAAAATTTCATCTTCCAATGGTCCAATAATGCTTCCATATATCAACTTATAATGATACATCCATTTTTTATAAATAATAGAAGAGGGTGAGAGATTAGAATATTTGTGGAGATAACTTAAATTAGGTTTTGTTCCAAATGATACATTGGTCATGTAAATATAGGGACCCTAAGGGGAGAAATTCATTCATTAATATTGAAAAATAATCTATCAAACATGATGGAAATCTATCTATACATGATATATCTATTATAGGTAAACCCAAGTACAATAATTACAGTATTAGAATAGTTGAGATGTTCTTTTCAAGAGGATACCCAATAAGACGTTTCCATATTAAAATTAATTCATTATTTATATGGTCTTGAAATGCTGTTGAAATACCAAACATCGATACATTTATGAAATGTGTAATCAGATATAATTCTGAAATACTTCTCTAAATCCCTTCAACTAATATAATAAGTTAAAAAATATAAAAATTATATGGAGAGTACAAAGGCATAACCTTATTACCTTAATTATTCTTGGGTTTTATCAAGAAAATAAATTCTTACACATTAAGGATCATTTTAGGTTTATAGTTTTAGAGAATTAGGTTATACATAAATAAAATTCCACTGTAATACAAAGTATTTACTACTAAAATTGTACTAATTTGTTCCAAAATAAAACATTCTATAATAAAACATGTATTATTTTTCATGAAAAATATTCATAACATCCAACATAACTTTTTTATTCCTCTTAACCATCATTATACCCTATGAAAATACATTTTAAAACATGAGATGAGCATAAAATCTCCATTAATGGATATAAATAATGAAATAATTAGTCTAGTGAAAATATAAAATCCATTAAAACACTTTTCATAAAAACTCGTTAGTATCCATAATAACATCATGCAATTTCTTTTGGACATATTTTCCATACCACTCTTACAGTCATCCATACAAATAGAATAAAAGTTGTGTAAAATTCCACCTTTAGAGTAACCAATTCATTGGTGAGAAATAATGGGAATCCATCATTATATCATGGGATATAATGGTGCTCAAACCATCGTATATTAAGATATAATGGGTCCAACCAACAATATCTTGAGATATAATGGGCTCACCCCATAGTAAAAAGTTTTCAAGAAACATATCATGTATAAAAACCATGATAACTCATTTAAACCTACTAGAAAAACAAATTTATATTTCAAAATACAATTTTCTCTTAAAAAAATTATTTTAAAAAATACAAGCCACACACATATTGAATAAAATTTTTTTAAAATAAAAATTAAAACATATAAAGGAAACATTAAGGTAATAAAGAAACATGAAATTGGTAGTAGCCTCTCATTTCGTATATAAAAGATAATATTTTTACATTTTGTAAAAGAATCATTTAAAAATGATTTTAAAAGGAATGTCAATTACCTCAAGGTTAAAATCCTTAAAAATATTCAATCCTCATGTATAGTGGTTGAAAGAGTGACAATAATTTATTATAGAACTATACTCATGTTTGTAATACCATATATGACCATTTAAAAACACCTTTCCGCACATTTATTAATACAATTTAGTTATTTTTATTATTTAAGGTGATATTGTGTAGAAACCTCAATGTTTTGTATATAAAACGTTTTTGTATTCCTTTTATGTGAATAAAGTTTAAGGTGAAGTTTGGGAGTGTCTGGGGGAATTTTTAGGAGTTTTAGGTACTTTATACAGGTTCATGGGTAATGGACAGTTTGTGGAATCCATGCAATGCTTGTAGGAAACCATCCATAGTGAGGCATATGCCAAAGGGGATGCACAAAGGCGACATATAGTTTTTTGAAACCATTCGAAGTTCAAGTAGAACCCTTGTGATTTTGAAAATGAATTTGGTTACTTTGAGGTAGTGGCATCAGCATGGTTGACACATGGGTTGGAGACTGTGCGAGTAGACAATGTGAGGTTTATCCCTAAGGTAGTGGTTAATGCATGGATATTGCATAGTTTTCCTAACTATGTGACTAAACCATGTTTTGGTCAAAATAACATCCTTAAAAAGAAGATATAACATGGTTTTAACTTTGACCCATTTGTTTTTCTCCTAGGATTCTCTTACTCAGTATTTGTTTCCACAAAGGTCTAGGAAGGTTTTCCCTCTGATATGAATGCGATTTGAAGGTTTCCCTTTGTGTTTTGAAGACGATTCTTCATGGTATGTGGTCTTTCTTCATCATTCTTGATGTTCTACTTTGATCTACATCATCCCTTATCACATTTTCTTAGATATATTCCCTCTATAGATAGATCTATGTTTTTGTATTCCAATTAATTTTAGATTTTGGTTTATTTATTATATGGGAATATATCTAAGGTTGGTTCATGGAGATTCAACCTATTATTGTGACGTTTTCATGTCGTTTATCATTTTCTCAAAACCTATTGAGCTAGGTAGCTACAATTTTGAATCATATTTCTAGAATTAATTAAATTAGTTTCAAATTGGTTTATTATATTACAATTAATTGTGAAATATTTGTGAAAAGAATGATATAAATCCCCTTCACTGACTGTTTATTATTTTGTGTGAAATTTTGGAATTTTGGTGATTTTTTGGGAAAATGATTTGGTTTCTTGATTATAAAATTTTGATTTGATAATATGGAATTGTTAAAAATTTAAATTCTATTGTTGGAGAAAGGATTTTTTAATAAAATATTGTTTTATTAAAATGGTCTAGTGATATTTGTATTAAAATTGTCTTTGGGAAAACTTCTTGTGTGTTTTCATATTGCATTTACAATGTTTGGTTGAAATATAACCCTGTGATCTTTTCCAAAGGTGTGATGGAACATGAGAAATAATTACTTTTTGATGAAAACATAGATCAATGAGAGGAAACTCATGTGATTAAAACTATCATAATGAAGTTTTCATGCTTAGTGGTGTGGTTATGTTGAGTGGAATGGTTATTCCAAATTCAACTTATGAAATGGGTTTTAAGCATTGTATATTTTCTTTCTTTGGGAAATAAATTTTGTTGGTAATTTGGTTAATATCATTCTTTTTTATATATAGTTATGATCTGTTTAAGAAAAAATTTTATATAAATTTTTTGATATAAATTATGCTAATTCTTTTACCCTAGTGTTGTGAGTTAGAAAGTCATTGAGGAAAAGATACCGAGTTTTAGTAATCACCCCAACTTTGGAACCTTATTTCTTTTGCAAATTTCATCTATTAGGACGTTGGAAAAGGCAATGTATCACCTTTCATTGGCACTACGTTGTGATATGTGGTCTTTTTGGATATGTTGCAACATGCAACATGTGGAGCTTTTAGTCACATGGTTTTCTTGTAACTCTATTAGTTTATAATACATAATTTAGTTTTCTATTGTAGACTTCTAATGTGGTACTTAGATTCTAGTTTGATTTGGAAAA
Organism: Viscum album; assembly: GCA_963277665.1. Taxonomy (NCBI): domain Eukaryota; kingdom Viridiplantae; phylum Streptophyta; class Magnoliopsida; order Santalales; family Viscaceae; genus Viscum; species Viscum album. The sequence goes on from OY728134.1 coordinate 1,552,030,857, forward strand.
ATTAAACTTCAAGTTGTCTTTTTTGTTTATCAAGCTTCATTTGCAGTTTTTTTGGTTTCAATTTGTTGGGTTAGTTGGTTTATTATTAAAGCTAAAGTTATCCCACACATGTATAGAGGCCCCTATGAATTTATTTCCAGCATTCAGAACCTTGGAGATTTAACTTAAGTCCAATTATCATCCTCCCACCAACTCAATATAATGAAGAGAATGAGGGATGTTACAAATTGTATCTCCTTGGGTGAAAAATGGTTTCAGTTTTGTTATGTCGATAGATGTTTGTTAAGACAAATGGTATCATATTTTAGATAAAAGGTATCAACTTGTTCCATTCTATGTAGAATAGGTAGTCATCAGTCTTGTCAGTCATGGAGTTGATGTCATTCTGGACTATTCCTTGGGTTGGGATATTTGAAAGGAGTTGGATTATCAGATCATGAAATGTAGAGAATAAAAAGGTGTTGTTATGATTTTTTTATTTGTCATAATGTTACTAGGTAGTTGGGTACATATTTGTTTTGGAGACAATAATATTATTTTAAAATCTCATTGTTATGGTTTTATCTATTTAGAGGAGCGTACCATGCATTATAGGAATGAATTTCTACTATGATTGGATAAATTATTTTGAGTAATGATTTACAATTTGGTCCAAAGTGTTTCTTTTTGAAGAAGGAATAAATGGTTCTCAAAGTAATTATTTTGAAAAATTGCATGGTTATGATATTTTTAAAATGAAACTATTGTCGAAATCGAGATGAAATTCTTTTCAAAAGTGGTTGAATGTAGAAGATGTTGATTTTTTGAATGAAATTTTGTTATATTTCATGTAATAGAATTTTAAATGATATGCCTTCGGTTTCAAGAGAGTTAGACAAATGGAGTTTTTTATATTGAAAATCGAAAACAGTAGGAGTCGTATATATGAACTGGAATAAGCTGTAGAGAATATGGATGCACCTGGGATGCAAGTGAACTATAAATAAGTTCAGAGTATTATCCTTTCATTTCAGACTGTGGACATAGGGAACTAGAGGGATGAATCAAGACAAGTGGATCATTCTATCTAGATATAGAAATATAATCCACCAATATTCTAGGGAAATTTTGAATCAGAAAGATAAGATGAATGGATGAACAAGATGAATTGTTTAATTGATTTCATCAGCATAGCAGTGGGGATAAAAGTAAATAAGGTGATATATATGCTTTAGGAAAATTCACCCAAGTAGTGGGATATTTTGTGAAGGCCTAAGTAGATTATGGCCTTAGTTAGAATGAAATTAAATAATTTTTAAAAAAAAATTCTATTATTACATATTCATGTTTTAGATAATGGAATTCTTCTTTATCCTGAAGCAAGAAAATATCTATGTCACAATGTATGATGCTAAAATTGTGAATTTAGTATTCTTACACCATAGGTTCAGGCTAGTTAATCCCTGAATATATGCATCTTTCAATCCAGGCTAAGGAATGAAATTCACTCAGAAATTTTTGTGCTCTATATTACTAATTATACAAAGATGGTCAATAAAGTGATGATGGATAAATAGAATGTATCAAGAGATATAGTAGGAGGAATTACGTTGATACCTATGAGAATAGTTGGGAACTCTAATTTTGTGAGTAAGAGGAATAGGGACACACACTTCCCAAGTGGTAGTAGGAATCAGAATCAGACAGGTGGATCGGTGAATCTTCCCTCGAGAACCAGAAAAAAGTGGGATGTTTTTAAGGTAGTTCATTCGAACACATGAAGCATGAGTGTACAAAAACACTAATAGCAATCCATAATTAAAATATGTGGAGAAATATTAAGTGTTATTGTCATAGTGATCCAAGTTCAGGTTCTTGAGACACTTCATAGGTGTCACACGTGACTTATGCATCGATGTAGCGAGGACAACAGAATCAGTATCATCAAAAAATAATAGCTTTCCATGGAGATTCTATGATTATCATGAATAATGTATAGGGTAATGGAAATAATGAAAAAAATGCAATGTTGATGTCATTATATCTAGTTGACAAGATGATTATGGATGATCAAGATGGACAATCTGTGTTGAGAGGTAAAATTTTATTCAATTATAGCATTATAATTATTTTGTTTAATACTATTTTATCTCATTACTTCATTTCCTCTCATTATTTTGATTTTCTATGTTTAAAACATGATATGATTCCTTCTATGATAAAACTGTAAACAACTCTTGGGAAATGTTAATGTCGAGAAATTGAGTGTTGAGCAAGTTCTATAACTATTGATGGAGATGAGTTGAAATTAGTCTTCATAGTGCTAGAGAAATATTTATGTGATGTAATTATATATATGGATTGGTTGATAATGTTCAAGTCTCACATCGACTATTATAAAAGAACTGTTAGTTTTATGACTGATGATGGTGCTAAGAATCTATTTAGAAGAGAAATAAGAGTAAAGACAGGAGCACAGACCTTGTTGGAATAGTAGTTGGAATGACCACCTACCATAGGGGACCTTGAAATCATGGAAGATATTGGGAATTGTAAGTTTCTAGTTGTAGTGGATGAGTTTCTAGAAGTAATTCCCAAAACTTTAACGAGGTTACCAATAGTAATGGAAGTGGAGCTTACGATTGATATCCTCTCGATGACGTGTCCAAACTCACATTTTTTATAGAAAAAGGAACCAACAAAATTAAGGTAACTGAAAGTGGATCTAGATGAGTTATAAATAATGGTTTTTAACTAGCCAAGAATATCTCTATGGGATTCACATGTTTTGTTCATGATGTAAAAAAGATGGAATTCTTAGGATTTGTTACAACTATTATAAGATTAACCATGTTATGATAAATAATAGATATCCACTTATACACATTGATGATCTTCTTGATTAATTTAGGAGAGATTAGTGGTTCTCTGAAATAAATTACGCACCTACTGTCACCAATTGAGAATCTTGAAGGAAAATATTCCAAAAATAGCTTCTATAAGAGGATATGGCCATTATGAATATGTGTTAAGGCCATTAAATCTTAAGAATGAACCAATAGTCTTTTTCGAAATTATGATTCAGATATTTCAAAGATATATGGATTCTTTTTTTGGGGTGTTTGTGAATGACATATTGGTGTATTGAAGGACATGGAATGAGTATGAGAAAAAATTAGATTTAGTGTTGGGGATATTGAGAAATCATTGTTTATATGAAAATTATATAAGTGTGATTTTTGGAGATAATATGTACACTTTTATGGCCATGTAATTTATGGAAAAAGAGTTTTTGTTGATGTAGAAAAGATTGAAGCTATTATCTCTCGACAACCACCAAAGAGCATCTTCGATATATGATTATTTCTTGGCATGGATGGTTATTTACCATCCCATTGTGCATGAATCTTCATGACTAGATGTTCCTATGACTCCTTTGACAATGAAAAATTATCTATTTCATTTGAATATGGAATGTCAGAAGCATATTCAAGAGATAAAAGTTTCCCTTACATTTGCACCAATCTTGATTTTTCTAGAATTAAGTAAAGGTTACGTGGTGTATTGGGATGCTTCGGGATCTAAGTTGTGGTGTGCTCTCATTCAATGAGACCACATTATTTCTTAAAGCTCAAACCAATTAAGGGTTCATGAGAATAATTATCCAACATTCAACTTAGAGTTAGTCGTAGTTGTCCATGACATTATGACCTAGCGACTTTATCTCTTGGGTAAAAAATTTACTATGTTCACAGATCGAAATAAAATGAAACATATTTTCACACATGAGGACTTTTAATTTGAGTAAAATAAGATGGTTTTATTGTCCCCGTTTTTTCTAATTTTACTTGATGTATTCACTGGGTAATGGCAATATAGTGGTAGATGGATTAAGAAGAAAGTCCTACGCACAGTTGGAAAAAAATATTTAGATGAGTGGTAGATTATATGCCAATCTGATATGATATTCAAGAGGAATGTTAAGAATGAGGTGATATTGTTATTTTATTTTCATTTTCCAAAGTTCAATTTTTTAAGGATCATTAACAAAAAAGAGTCATCTTAGGAAAAATGAATGGATATGAGTTTGAAACTCAATGGTGGGGAGACTATTAAGGGATGGTAGATGTATGAGAGTCCAGTGTTGTAGTTTAGGAACTAAATTGTGGTACCTATGGTTTGTTAGGAGATATATATTAATTATCATCACGAATCGAGATGGTTTTTTTATCCGAGAACACAGAAGATTAATGGGGTGTTGATGAAGCTATTTTGGTGGGATTGTATGAAATAGAAGGTGGAAAAACAGTTTCAAGCTGTTTAACATATCATCAAGTAAAATTAGAGCTTCGAAGAACAACTTGTATATTGCAGTCTGTACCTATCCCTATTATGAAATGAGAGAAGATAGTGATGGGTTTTGTTACAGGTCACCCAAAAATGGTTCAGAAAGATGATTCCATATGGGTTATAGATGAAACAATTACCAAGTCATCACATTCCATCCCTATTTCTAAAACTCATACGGTTGAGAGTTCGTCTAATATTTAAATCCATGAAGTGTTAAAGAGACATAGAATTCTAGTTTTGATCATATTAGATAGAGTTCCAAGGTTCATGTATCTTTTTTAGAAATTCTTATAGAATTCCTTTGGGAATCAGTTTCCTATGAGTATGGTGTATGATCCTTTGATGGGTGGACAATCTTAAAGGAAAATAAAAATGTTGGAAGACTTGTTGCAGGATTTTGTAATGTATTTTGGGGGCTCATGGGAGGAGCATATACCCATAGTGTAGTTCTCATATAACAATAGTTATCAAGGCTAAATATATACGGCCCTATTTGAAGCATTGTATGGTCGTCCATGTCATTCTCCCCTTTATTGGGTGGAAATAAATGAGAATTCACAATTTGGGCTGAGACTTATCCAATAAATAATTGAGACGATTCAGTTGAAAATGATATGAATGGATATTGTGCCAAATTTTCTGAAATATTATACAGATCATCATCGAGGGTCGCTGTCATTCGTGATGTGTGATCATTTACTCTTGAGGATATCATTATGTCTAGGACATAGTTGTTTTGGTAAAAATGTAAATTTATATCCTTGAAAAATAATACCATTAGGGATAATGGATCAGTTTAGTGATGTGGAATATCTTTCTGCATTTCCACCATAGTTCAGTGCGATGGATAATGTGTTGCACTTATCTCAATTAAAAAAGTATCAGCTTGTTCTTGACCATGTGATCAAATGGGATCACGTCGACCTAGAGCAAGATGCTTCATTGGTAAATATCATGATGTATATTAAGGGTGGGAAATAGAATGGCTCGAATTGAAACATTATCATCCTAGTGTGGGTTTTGTAGAAACATGGTAAGATTCGGGAAGAGAATTGGGAAAGAGAGAAATAAATGAATGATTAATGGTTAGAACTCTTTAAGGGAAATGGTGGATTTATACTTTCTGAGGATGGAAAAACCAACGGTGGAAACATTAATCACCCATGGTTCCTTGTTTATAGCCCTTTATTTATGGGTTTTAGTTATATAAAGTATAAAGGGGATGTTTGGGAGAGTTTTGGTGAATTTTAAGGACTTTTGTTTCTTTTCTATAGGTGCACAGGTAGTGAAAGGTTTTTGGAAACTATTCAACAGCTGTAGGAAATTGTTCAGAGTGATGACAGTGCTAAAGGGGTTGTGTATGGGCTGAACATGGTTATTATAAACCGTGTGGAACCCAAGGAAAAATGGTGCACTATGAATAAGAGATTATATCACTTTCAGGTAGTGGCTTCAACATGATTGGCACAAAGTCTGGAGATCATGAGAGTAGATCATACAAGGTTCTTCCTTATCGAAGTGGGAAAAAATGGTTATTATAGATTTTGCTTAACCGTGTGACTAAACTATGCAGCAGTTAAAACCACCTCCTTAAAAAGTAGGTATAATGTCTTTTTTACATTAATCAACTCTTCTTTCCTCCTATAAGACCCTAACATGGGGTTTTTCATCACCAAATGTCAAGAAAAGTTCTCCTTTCAATCTGGAGGTATCTTTAAGTCTTGAATTAGTTATTAGAAGCTGATTGATGGTGGTATGGTATAATTCTTCATCATTTTGGATGTTGTTCTTTTATATACTTCTTAACATCTCGCAATTTATCAGATACACAACTATTATGGGTATAAATAAGGTTTTGGATGACAAATAAGTTTATATTTTTGGTTTTAATGAATTTGGATGAAATCTAATGCGGGATCATGAAGATGCAACTTGTGTTTGTGATGTTTTTATTGTAGTATTTCATTGTCTACAAAAACTATAAATATTGGTGGCTTCACACACAACTCATCCTCAAATAATTGGTTGTATTAGTTTTTAATTTGTTTATTTTATTGAATTTTAATAAGAAATATTGGTGTGAGGTATTCTATAAATTACCTTTTGTGACTATTTATTGTATTTAGTGAAATTATCTAATATTGATGATGTGTTGTGAAAATGATTTGGTTTCATGATTTTAAAATGTTTTTTTAATATCTCTTTGTAGAAATTTTAAAATGGATTATTGAAATGGATTTTTAATAAAAAGATTTTTTTATTGAAATGGTTTTGATGTATTTGTATTGAAATTGTTTGTGTGCATACATAGTGTGTGTTTTCATATTGAATTTTTGATGCTTGGTTGTAATTGGACCTTGTGGTCGATGCCAAAGGTGTAATGGATCATGGGAAAAATTACCTTGGGACTGCATGGTGAATCGATGAGAGAACAATCATGAGAAAGGAATTTTCATAATGATGAATTTATAGTTAGTGGTGTGGTAATGTGGAATATAATTATTATGGAAAATGGATCTTGTGGAATGGGTATTGGTAATTATTTGATTTATTTTTTTGAAAAATGGGTTTCATCAGAAGTTATTTAATATTTTACTTTGTTATATATAATTATGAAGTATTTTAGAAATTATTTTATATAAATTATTTTATATAAATGATGTTAACACTTATATCTTAGTGTCATGAGTAGGGACATCATTGGGGAAAACCTACTGAGTTTTAGTACTCAACAGGACATTGGAACAATGGTGTTTTTTCATATGTCATCTACAAATACATGGGAGAAGGCAAAGTATCAATTGTATTTAGCACTACCTCATGATACATGGAATGTTTGGTGTAGTTGGAGAAAAGAACCTGTAGATCTTGGAGGCATCTGGTTTTCATGAAAATTTATATGTTATTATTCAACTATTTACTTTTCTATTGTATTCTTCCACTGTGTAAATGGTTTCTAGTTTGACCTTCATAAATGAAAACCATGGTTGTCTTTCATAGTTATCATGGATCATTTAGTGGTTAGTATGGATAATATTTGTGGGGGTTGTTTGTATTTTTTAAAATGGAAAATTATCCCCCCACCCCCCATTTATTGAAGCCCTTCAGTATTTATTTCCATATTTCAGTGCTTTGGGGATGTATCTTATGGAAAAGTAGCACGCCCACTATCTCAAGGCAATTAGAAGAATGAGGGATGTTACAGTTCACTTGGAGGTCTCATGGTCAGTTTTTATAGACCTTCGCATAAAAAATAAATAATACACCAAAAGTGATAACATATATTTTTAGTTTATTTTAGAAATTATCATGTCAATTCAACATTCCATGATTAGGTTATAGGGAAATGAAAATTCATCATCCATGAACACACTGAATTGACACACCATGAATGATGATTTTATTATATGAGAACAAAAGGGGAAAGTGATATATCTCTTGATGAATAAAATATCAACAAAAAAACATGACAATATATATATGATACAAGATTTATATTGAAATAGTGGATATAAGGTTAAGGTTAGGTAGAATATAGAATGAATTTAAAAGATAAGAAGATGGAAGCTTACCTCTTGAACATTTCTCCTTGAAAAACTCCTTAAAGCTGTTAGAAGTTGTCTTATTGTTCCACATAATTCTATATAATATGGAAAGGGATGATTATAAGGGAATTAGATAGATTATTATTGAGAAATATGTCTTAATATGAAGAATTGTTGTGATGGAAAGAATCACTTTTTTAATTGAGAAGAGGGGCAACCTACGAATAACTCCAATTTTTAAAATAGAATAATTCTATTATAGGGATTAAGACATCCAAAAAGACCTAAACATGGGGTTACATTGGAGACACATTCATACTCATTTCTCCATATTAATGTTTTTTATATTTAATTAATATAATAAAATATTAATTTCCGAAGAATTTTGTTTTTTCAAATTGAACAATATTCATTACCATGACATTGAACTCCTAAAAACTAAATGTTTCAAAATCGAAACCAATTTTTGTTTTTGGGTCAATTCAATTTTCTTATTAATTTAAATAAAAATTTTATTTACTTTTTTCCTCTCCTTCCAAAAGCATTACATCAAGGATACATAATAATTAATGATAATTATTTCATTTGAAAATTTAGAAATAAATTACTATCATCGAAATAATTTATTTTTTGTTTAAATAATCCTTTATATTAATTCATTATGAATATTTACTCATTTTCATGACAATAAACCTTCTTAAATTAGTTATTTTTTTCATTCATTCTACAAGCATTGCGCATACATTTAGACAAGACTCATGTAATATGGAAATTAAATTATAATTTAATATGTAAAAACATTAATTATAAATAAGTCATGAAAATTATTTTAAGGACCCAATTATTAATAATAAGGATCCAAATTTGACTTTCTCAATGCTACATAGGCACTGCTTTGGCATCTTTAATAATTTCTTTTATACATATCATGAAAAAATATATTTTATATGTTTTAAATTTTTTAGTTTAAAATATTTAAAAAATAATTCCATCAAATAGTCACTTAAAAGGTTTAATATAATTATATCATAACTATTTTTCGTGATGTCACAAAAATACCACATTTATAAAAACTGTATTTTTTACAATTCACCAAAAATTAATCTCTTTCAGAATTGTCTAAAAATTTAATAATAAGATAATTTCAATATTATGAAATAGAAAATGAAATTATTTTTCACATATTTAAATCCTATAATTTCAAAATTTATGTTTTAAAGAAATAGGCATATAAATAATTATTTATTTTTTGAATTACTTAACATAATGAATTTAACCATTAGATTTAAAAATAATAATAAATATAAAAATTAATTATTGTATAAATAACTAGGTTGTCACATTCCCCCCCCCCCCGTTGAAATTAAATACAGAAAATTTTATTCATGTATTAAACAAATTGGGATAGTTTTCCCTCATAGCATTTCTAGATCCCTATGTTGTTTCTTATACCTTGTGGTTTCCCTATAAAACATTATCCTATAAAAGTACCTTATTCTGAAATACATGTTTTTTTGATTAGATATTTGAATAAGTTTCTCCTCATATGAACGGTTTTCTTCAATATGGACTACTTATGGGATCCAAAGTTGAGTAGTATATAGCACATACTTTCATAAAAACAAAACATGAAAATAATTTTGTGCATGAGATAAACACTGAGGTAGTGGTACTAAATAAGAAACTATGACGACATTATCCAAGATTTCATTAGGTATAGTGAAAAGTGGAATGATCTTCACCTTCTTGACAAAACACATCACACCCTTCCATGGTGAAACTTTGAGAGAGACATGATCACCTACCATGAATGAAATATCATTCCTCTAATTATCTACATAAAATATCTACCTACCCTGGGATATCCTATTATGTCATTGAATCAATTAAATATTATATACCATTTCCCTTACCTATTCAGGTATTGTCTACTTACATTCACCAACTTTATCCCAGCATTCTTTAGTTCAACTCCGCTTTCCATATAATTAATCAAAAGGGGCTATATGTATACTGGACTATAAACAATAATTCCATGAAAACTAAACTAATGATACTATGTTGATCACAAATACCCTGTTAGTCCACTTAACATGAATTTAGCATATCTTTTAAGGACTAAATTGTTAATACAACATGGAAATCTCTTTGAGGATGAAAAGATGTAATAATATTTAATTCAGTTTCTAATGACATATGAAGGCCTTTCAAAAAAGATAGATGTGAACATGGGATCACGATATGATACAATATAGAGAGGAACTTCATGAAACCTAAAAATATATTTGAGGTACAGTCGAGAAAGCTGATCAAAGGAAAAAGCATATCTAGTAGGAAGACAATAAATATATTTAGTCGGTTGATCAACAATAACATTGATCCCATTGTTTCCTCAAGAATTATTTCGATGTACCACAATTATGTCCATGGATATATTTTCCAATTTATACTTTGGAATTGGAAAAGGATGAAGAATCAGCTTTGTTAACAGTCAATTTTCATTATATTATTAACATGTAAAATATTTCATAGTAAAATTAGGAATATCTCTTTTAATTCCATCCCATCAGTAAAACTCTCAAAGGACTCTAAACATTTTTGTGCTTCCAGGACGAACTAAAAATAGATAACAATGAGGATCACATAACATTTAATTCTTCAGCTATGAAGCAAAAGGAACACATAATCTCTTCCCAAATATGAATAAGCAATCATTATCAATGATAAACTCCACAAAATTACATTTTTTAAACAATTATACATTTTTCTTCAACTCACGGTCTTCATTCTGTGCATTCTCAATTCTTTTTTATTGGGATGATTTCACAAACACCAAAATCATAACCATGGAGTTTACTGCATTAATGAATTCCAATACAATATTTATCTAATAATTAACCATGGAGCCATGTTCCATATGTAACATGGTTAACTTATCATTTTGTTTTGGAATCCATACATCTTCCACATTGTTTTCTTTTCCATCATAATAATGAATCTTGAAATCATAATCCTTTATTACTTTCATCTATCTTCCCTATCTAATGTTTAATTTATTCTATGTAAACATATACATCAAAAATTAATGGGTAGTATATATTTCACACTTGGAACCATATATATGATCCCTCCATAATGTTTTCGAAAAATAAACTACAGTTAATACCAACTCATGTGTAAGATAATATAACGCATTGGGTTTTAGTTTCATTGAATCATCAGAAATTTCTTGTTCAATATTTATCAGAACACCACCATAAATGTTCAAAGAAGAATCACTGTGGATTATAAAGTCCCCATTTTTTGGAAGGAAGTGTTAGAACTAGTGTATTAACCAATTTCATATTTAGTTTAGGAAAATAGGAATGAAATTTTTCTGTCCAAATAATATTAACTCTTTTTCACGTTAACATAGAAAGAGGGCTTGATATTCATGACATGTGCAAGAAAAACCTTCATTAATAGCCTAAAAATAAAATAAAATAAAATTCTTGGTTATATTTGTGGTAATTTTCGACTATTCAACATTGTGTTTTTAACACAATCTAAAATTATTCCTCATTTTGAAACAATGAGACAATGGAAAGAACATTTTTGCAACCAAAAGTCACACTTTCTGAATTTCCCATATAGTTTCTTTTATTATATTTTGTTAAAAACACCCACGTATGTCTTTCATATTTCTCTTTACTATTAGGATATAAAAAAATTAAATCTATTAAAAAAATTCAAGTTTATCCATGAATTCATGAAATATTCTATGCATAAGATCTATGAATTTAAAAGCTGTATTTTTGAAACCAAAGGGAATACTAAAAAAATAATTATTCCCATATCTAGTTTAGATGTATTTTAATAAAATTCAATCCTCCTTAAACATCATTTGATAGTACATGGATCTCATGTAAATCGTGGAAAAATATTGTTCTCCCTAGAGATAATCAACCAAATCATCAATATAAGACAATTTGTACTTGTTCATAAAAGTTATATTATTCATGGATCTATAATCATTGAAAATTATAATTGAACCATATTTATTTTTATTATACAAAACAAGATCACCCCATAGTGACATCCTAGGTTGGATATAACCATTACATAATAAGTCCTAAAATTTATTCTTCAACTATAAAATTTCTATTTGACTCATTCGATACGGGGATTAGAAATTGGATTCGCATCAAGAACTAAGTAAATACAAAAATCAACCTCTTGATCAAGAATAACACAATTACAATCATCAACAAAAACATCAAGATACTCATTTTCCACTAGTGCATCGTTAATCTAAACAAATCCCTTTTTTCATTAATGTGTGAATGATATCATTAATTTTAATATTTTAACAGTTTCTTAGTTTCCTGATATGTTATCAATGTTATTATTTCATTCATAAACAAATTTGAAAACTCTTTATGAAGAAACAAATTTTTCCTTGAAATATATCATAACATGATGAACTGATATTTATTCCAAACCTAGAATAACATCAAACTATACTATAGGTAATACCATAAGGTTTGTATGTAAATTTTTGTTGAAGAAAAATATTGTTAAATTATTAAAATTTCTTCTATTCTCAATATTTATTAAAACTGTATATACCATTCATTATATCATTATTTCATGAGGTTTAAATTCAAATTTTGAAATAAAATATTAGAAATAATGGAATGTGTAGACCATGAATCAAAAAACTTGTTAAAAAAATATTTAAAAACATGCAATGTTCCTGATACCAATTTTTTTGCTAGATAAAAATATAATAAAGTAGTTGAAAATAGTTTTTTGCACCCTTATATTTCCAATCATATTGACCTCTCCCCTAGGGTACTATATTTGGACACACATTAAACAAATCTACCAACTCATTATGGTTAAATAATATCACCATAGAGATTTCATTATTTTTCGAAACATTTTCCTTTCACTCTCGAAACATATACCCAAATATTAAATATAGATAGTGTTTCCATGAATTTACCGGATATTTTTCTAGATATTTTTTGACACACTTTTCACCAGAAGGGATTTTTATTTTATAACATCCATATTTAATGGGTGAATTCATTCCCAATTCTGCCCAAACTAACCAATTTATTATTCTTATCACTATAAGGAACACATACATCATAAAAATATATCTCAAATTCTTCAACACCATGAACATGTTTCTCATAGATTTTGAACTCTATTGACCCCTACTCTAATTGTTATAATTGTTTCAAATTAGAGTAAACTCTATTAATTATACTATCAATTTATAATGTAAATTCATATAAATAATAAGCTTGTATCCTAAAATTATCTTCACAGACATCTATAAAATCATAAACATTCTACCTCAGTTCTAATAATTTTTTCGCAATTATGAGTTGAAGATTTTGTTATAATATTTTTCAACAAAAATACTCTTAAAATAATCCCTTTCCATGTTTCAAGATCATATTATTCAATGGTATTATTAAAAAAATATCACCATTGATCAGATTCACCTTTAAAACCTAAAATTTATAGTGTTAACTTTTGTTATTAAAAAAATCCAATGAAATCAAATATCTCTTCAAGACCATTGATCCATCCATCAGATACTACTATATCTAGGTTCCATTGAATGGTGGAGGATGTTTCCTCATAAAATTGTCCAAAACATACATGTTATTATGTGGAATATAAAGTTCTATATTAGAATGGATACCCCTATAATTTATCACGCGATTCAAGTTATTTATTGCTGTAACAAACTACTCAATTTTAATTCCCACTATTTCATGATATTGATTACGAAGAATATCGATATATTGGTGCCTTTCTACATTAGCTTCTATATTTATTTTATAGAATACGATTATGAACATACATATATAAAATGAAGAAACATGATAATTATTAAATTTTATAACATTTCAACTTATTCATAATGTAAATATCATTAATCTTATACTATCATTGTTTCCCATAAAGATATTTAAACTGTCATTTGATACCAACTATAACGATCTAACCTTAAAACAGGGCATTAAAATGAGTTTTAGTTAAGAATTTACATTCATACACATCATGGATCTTTTCAGGTTTATATTTTTGTATAATTACTTCATGCATACATAAAATTCTATATTCCTAAAAAGTTGGTACTACTAAAATATTTTCCATTTTTTCCTAAATAAATCATTTGAAAAAAACATGTATAAATTTCATTAAAAATACTCAAAAAATTCAACATCACTTATTCCTCTTTCTCATCCTCCTTTCCTAGGAAAATAATATTTTAGAACTTTGGATGAGGATAAAAAACTGAGTATGGGATAAAAATAAAGATATCATTAGTCAAGTGAGAACATTAAAACCAATACAAACATTTTCATAAAAACTCATTAGCATTCATAGAAACAAAATCAATTTTATGAGGGACATATCTACCATATAACCCTTACATTCATCCTTAAGTATAGAATAAACATTCTATAAACGTCCATGTCCAGAGTACCTATTGTATTGGACAACTATAATGGGGATCACCTATCCTATTATGATCTATAATGTGGCCCAAACCATTATATATTGATATATAATTTGGGTAAAACCCATCAAATATTATGTTATAACGGGTTAAACCAATATTAAACAATTTTAAAGGAACATATCATGAATAAAACCATTTATAAAATATTTAATCCCATGATAAAAACACATTCAAATATCAAAATACCATTTTATCACAAAAATACTTTTAAAAATATAAAAATCACCCCCATAATAATCAAATAATGTCCTCAGAACTATGAAAAAATATGGTGGAAACATTATAGTAAGAATGTTTCATGAAAGTAGGAGATCCATCTCATTTGGTAAAAAAATAAATTATTTTTGAATTTCATAAAAGAGATATTTAAAATTATTTTAAAGGGAATGTCTCTTACCTCGAGTTCGAATTGCTTAAAAATTAAGAAAAAACCATATATAATGATATAAATAGTATTAAAAATATGTTACATAACTATACTCATGTTCATAATACCTTATATGATCATTTTATAACCACTTTCCACCCATTTATTATGTATATTAAGGTATTTTTCATTATTTCGGGTGATTTCAACTCAAGGCTTCTTGGTCCCTTTATAAAGTACATTCTTGAAAAATGAAATAATACACCATATTTGAAATAATGTATATATTTAGATCATTTTATACAATTACATTTTATTTAAAACTTCCCATGATTGTAGTAAAGGGAAAAAACTAATCATCGACAATGGCAGTGAATTGAGACACGAGGGATGTCTATTTTTTAATATAAGAAAAATGGAGAAAATGAGAGATCATATGTTGAATATATCATAAAAACCATTATAGTGTATATATGATAATTTATTCATCATTAAGAATTTTATAGGAGGTGAGAATAACATATAAGTGAAAAATGAATATAAAAGAGAAGAAGAATAATTTCTATGTCTGGAAACTTTCTCGTTAAGAACCTACTTATGGCTACTAGAAGTTGTATTTTTGTGTGACTAGAATCACTTGAATGTGTAATGGTATGATTATAATGGATGTTTGTAGAAGTGAGTAAAAGAATATAGCTCATGGTGAAGAAATTTTTTTGATTAAAGAGTCCCTTTCTCAAATTGATGTGAGGCGTTACTCAAGCATTACTAAAATTATTAAAATATAATAAATCTATTATAGGGTTTTAGTTTATAAATAAACACTAAAAACTAAAGGGTTTTAAATTTTAGAAACATTACAATCAGATTTGTCCGTATTAATAATTTATGTTATTTTTAATAATTTAATAAAATATTTTCTTCATGAAAAATCATTTCAGTTAAATTGAACACTATTCATAACCATGAATTTAAATGCTTCACAAGCAATGATTAAAATTCAAAATATTTTTCTCTTATATCCTATAAATATCATATTAATCTTATAAAATCATGAATTATAAATAAAAATATCAAGTTACATTTATTTTTTTATATTTAATGTCATTAATTATATTTATTTATCAATTAAATATATACTATGTCATTATTGTGAAAGCGATTAGTTAATTATTTATTTCTTAAATTTAAAATAAAATTTCATGAATAATATTAATGTGTCATATTTCATCATAATAATTATTTTTAAAAATAATTACTCAAAAATTATACATAATAATATTGTACAAATTGAAATCTATAGTGTGACAACATGACTTCTTATTGAATTAAAATATTTTAATGGCCTTAAATTGATTCAGGTGGGTGAAAAATGAACAAAAATAGAATCAAAACAATATAATTTACAAAATATACACATAAAATAATATTTACAGAGTTTTTGGTAAATTAAATATCCATCAAAATTCAATTAAAACACTTTTTTCATTTTTTTCTTTTATTTGAACAAGCATTACATAAGCACTGTATAAGTAGTCAATATACTTATTTATTTTATAAAAATTAAAATTAAATTACAATAGTAATTTAAAATTTATTATGTTGAATATAATCAATTATATTTTTTCATTATGAATATATACTCATTTATAGGACTATACAACTTCTTAATTTCGTTAATTTTTTTTTTCAGGACTTGGGTGAGAATTGCACATTCATTTAGACAAGGCCCATGTTATATAACTCTAAAATTATAATTTAATATATAAAAAATACATTACACATAATAATAAATAATTATGTGGTGAAAATTATTTTAAGGACCCAATTAATTTTAACTAGGAGGAAAGTTTGAATTTATTAAGGCTTCGTAGTCATTTCATCGGCACAAAAAATGACTTTTTTATACTTATCTTGAAAAAATATAATTTACATGTTCATAATTTTTTTAATCTACAATATATATTTCAGAATTTCATTATTTGGTCATTACATATGTTTAGTAAATTATATATTATAACTATATCTTAGTGATTCCAAAAAAATCATCATATTTAAAAAACATCATTTTTTACTATTCATGAAAAAATAATATTTTTCAAAAAAAAATTAAAATTTACATTATAAGATAATTTAAAAAAATTAAATTCAAAATTGAAAGTAATGTTTTAAAATTAAAATTCTATAATTTGAAAATTTATATTTTGAAAGAATAACCATATAATAATTTATTTATCTTAATAATTACCTTACATAATCTGTTTTACCATTAAATTCAATAATAATAATTAATATAAAAACAAATTATCCTATAAATACATTGGTTGTTATAAATAGGGTACATTAATGAATAGAAGAGGATAAAAATTCCACTAATGGAAATTTCTCTAAGAAAGTATATGCATGTTATCATTATTGAGGTCCTAGAGTTTATTCATATCACCATCAGTTGAATTTTGGGATAACATACAATAATTAAGAGAGACCCAGTTCAAGGAATTCCAATTTTCAAAAAACATATCAGATTATAAAAAACTAATTATGATGGGTTTGTAATTCATCAGTTGGTTTTTATGGGATTTTATTTGGAAATAGTTCATACCCCCTGTTAGTTCAAGTGAATAATCATAATTGGTTGGTAGATCTTTCTCTTGTTAGCGGCCCTCCACACTTTGGAATCAAAATATACTTTTTTATTCATGTAACCTTTACATTCCTATTCCATTCCTCTAGTCAATACTAGAGGGTCATCAACCCAATTATATATTTAGTGGGATTCCCCAACCATATCCATATTGTGTCAAGTTATATCAATTTTGTCTTATATGACATCCATATTCTTAGTTGACTTGTAATTGTTGTCATCCAAAAAGATTTCATCAATAAAAGGGAATTCTACATGTTGTTATTACATATCATTGATAACCTCCTATACTTCAAAAATTCCAATTAGTGTTATAATTTCACTACTGAAGACCATATCCATGAATCAAGAATTTGTGGGGGCCAGGGTAGCATCTTTTGGTAAAGTAAGGGTCAGGGTCCAATGTATTGTATTCTGCATTAGTGACCCCGGTCAAAGATCAATATGAGTTGGGTGAGAAACTATATTTTCAAGGAATTAGAGATTCTATAATAATATCAATTCTATTTAACTGTACAGAAGATGCTTATTCTTTTACTTTTATCTTATAAATGTTTTAAAAATTATACCAGTTCAACTCAGAGTATAGATGACTAAATAATATAAAATTCACGCACAATTTAGGTTAATATTTATATTGGATGTATAAATTGATAGTGTCATCTAGTATTTGTTAAAAAAACATATTTATATATGCGGGTGTCCATGTCAACAACCACAAGAACCCTTAATTTATGTCGTAGTAGTGGATTATCAATTTTTCAGTCTGTTGGGAATATATGTCCAACTGTGGTGGCTATTTCATAGAGGATTCATAGATGAAAGTAATAAATTATTACTATAATAATATGAATCCAGTCATGTTTGTGGTGGTTCAAACATTATTAGTGTTTTTATTTTAATCCCAATCATATATTCTATGTAACATGGGCCTCAACAAGATAGACCTGAAGCTGCACACCCTAATTTATTATTCATCACATTGGAAAAATATAAGAAACAAAACTCTCAACAAAACCATTCTCTTACATTAATCAAAATATCATATCTACATCATTCTTATTATGATATTTTTGAAGTTTGAATGCTTCTCCATATTGGGAGACTAAAGAATCATAATAATTACGTATTTATAGATATGGTTACATTCATTAACAATGTCTTGGTTTGTTGAGACGTAGGTAGTTCACCCTTTCTTGAGTACCCTTTATGTGGATCAAATGTAAATATAACATAGGAGAGGATGGATGATGAATTAATATCATTTATGATTTTTTTTAGGATATTTGTCTAAAGATAATAATAAAACTGTGAACATGTTTTTTGATTGAGAAGAAATCAAATAGCACATTGTTAAAAAAAATTGACGGTATAAGGCTATCATCTCTTTCAAAGTTTCCTCATTTTCAATTTTTTGATGATTATAGAAGAAATAAAATCATACAGTGAAATATATGAATGTCTTGGTATTTTTAGACCATTTCATTTTATTTTAAACCCTAATTATCCAATTTAAATGTATCTTGGTGACAAAAATGCATTTTTTAGAACAGTAAGAAAAATTAAAAGGGACATATTTACAAAATTTTAACATCTTGATTCAAAATATGGGATTGAATTTTTATGATTAAATTATTATAAATTTAATATTATTTTAAAAAATTATGAAGAAAATATATTTTTAGAAAAATGTATATGATATATAAAAATGTTTTTATACAACATTATTTTGTACTATCAGTTCATATACCATTTTTGGATTATTTATAATAAAAATGAACTAATGAAATCTTAAATCCATTTCATAACATAATTTGAAATTTTAAGTACATGAAAATATAAGGGAATTTTGAAAAATAATAGTATTAATAATTAGTCATTGAATATCAAACTTTAATAAACGTTTTCAAAACATCATCCTAATCTTATTTGGACATGATGAATTAGATAGTAAAATATATTTTATGAAATAGAAATTTGAAAATCTGTGTAATTAACTATAATATTTTATAAAAAAATATTTAAATTTGTTTTCAAATAAACATATTTTTGAATCATAAAATGACTTTACTGAAAACCCTTTTGAATTTCCAATACAATTTAATCAATAAATTTATATTTAATATGACCTTTATATATTTTTTCATTATTTCAATTTTCTTATTAATACCGTCAAATATAATGGCTGGTCATAAATATTAATATTTCATGGTTTATTAAAGATTGATGTTGGGTGATGTAAATTTTTTTTATCATACTGTCATTTTAAAATCTCATGATATTACAATTTAATCCGAGGGGTTTTTATTCGAAGGTAACCACAATATTAATTATTTTTGTGTCAATAATAATTTTTTTATAAATTTAATTACTCTTAAATATACAATGATCAAATTATATAATCTACCTCACCAAAATATTTATCCTTTACTCTATTCTATTAACTTATAAAAAATAATTATTCTCATTCATTTTATAATCCCTATATTCTTATATGTCTATATGAATTATTTTATGGAAAACTAACCTTTATTTTATTATCATCTAAGATTAATTTTATTATATGAATGAATTTTTGTTAATTTTTTTATGAATATTTTTACTATTCTCTAATGATTTATTAAAATCAGTTTTACACATGATTAACCTTTTATTAGAATTATTTGATGTAATATTTAATTAATATTTTCAAATGAGTTTTTTCCCATGGATGTGTAAATTATCAATATTTAAATGTATAATTCACAAAAAACATTTCATACCTCTCATTAATAGTCTATTATTTCAATATTACAGTAGAATTTTCATTTCTACTTTTCTACGAAATTATTTTCCAAATATTAAAAAAAATATTTTGAAAAAATGATTTGAAAATTAAAATTCTTAGTTCAAAAAAAAATCTACTACCGATTTAATGAGTTTTTTTCATCAATGATATAATATTTTCAAGTGAAGTATTCTTAACCAGAAATTTGAACATATGATACCATACATAAGATATACTTCCTTTTCATTTAATTGTAATGATGTCAAATTGATGAAACCCTTTTCTGTTTCAGCATGTTATGCTACAGAGAAAAGATAATTTTTTCCATTATCTTGTGGAAAAGAAATGAATTCATTATAATTATTTCAAGGGTATTTCCACTATAACCCTTCATTACGTGGGGTTAGTGAAAATGTTTTATGATATCATAAAATATTGTATACATTATTCCAGTTTTGATGTAGTTATATAGGCGGTTATCCCAAGATTAACATGTAGTGAATGTATTTGAGTGTGTTAATGATGTATGATGGCAATGATTATGACTATGCTAAAATTTTAGGAAATGAATTTATGTCATTTTAATTCTCACACAGATCACCTTCATTGATTCCTTTTGATTCAATTATTATGAACTACAAATCATAATGAAATGACATATAATTAGGATTTATGAATTCTTGTGTATGTTTTATATATGTTAATATCATTTTGTCATATACGTATAATAATGTTATTCTAAAAACATATATTTTTATTGATATATTTCTTTTTTAATCTTATTTTTTACCTCTTATCACGTATATTATGTATCCCATTCCCTATGATATAATAAGGTTATTATATATAAAATGAAAATGATTTTTCATAGTTGGAAGAACATAGTGGGAGATGATTTATTTATTTTATGTTCATGTTGATTATTTATCTATGTCTCCCAATACACTAGAAATTTATCAGTCTAACATCAATCATAATCTTATTTAATTAATATTCATCAAATAATATGTCATATTGATGTATGAAATACTTGGTAAACCAAATTTATGGCATAACATAATTCGAGTGGATTCTTCTATCAAGATATTCAGGTTATTGCATTTAATTTTTGGTTTTAGATATCTATAAATATACATGATTGTGGGATTAATAGATAATTATGTGAAATTAAAATCATTCAAAACATTCCTCTTTAGTCCCAGTCTTGATGGAACACATATATGGTGTCCAAAAATAATAACTCTATCATTATTAATGATTAAATCTAGATTACATACTACCCATTCATATAATTATATATCTTATATTTATATTTTTTACCTTCTCATGAATCTATATATATGTAGTAATTTGGGAAAGATAATATTTCTCATCATTAATTATTATTTAAATAATCATCCTTTATACATCCATGAGTATTTGGTCTTTTCCAATCGTTATAAATTATATCATTACATGATCATTCCTTCTAAGAGCATTGGAAAAACCTCTTTTCATTTAATGAGTAGTTACTTTTTGATTATTCACAATATTTTATCAATTAAAACCATTTATTATTGTCAATATTCAACTAATTAAATGTTATTTTTATCATTATATATTTCCAAATTTTCACTGTAGAGAAAATGTTTCCAAATATATTAATAATGGGTCATTGATGCCAATTCCAACTCATTTTTCTATTAATTTTTCAAATGATACTTTTAATGATGTGAGGAATAATTCATAACATTAACATTATTTTTGAGGGTTTATCCAAAGGAATACTTCCATGAAATAATATATATTATTATTCCCTTCCAATATATGATTAATAAATGTAATATTTCACTTAAAAACCACATATTTAGTTCCTTGAAATTTTATTTGCAATTCTATTCCTAGTGTAACTTTACTAAAATTCATGATAACATGGTTAGTGGATTTTATATCAATTTTATATCATCAAAACATATTATATAGTATCTATATAACCTAATAAAATAATTTATTTCAATTATTATACTCAATCTGGTTTATTACAACCTAAATTCTACAATTCAAGGATCTATATAAATTTTAGTATATGTGATTACCTTAGCTAAATAATGATACATTTCATAGCCAAAATATTAAATTTATAAATGTGTGATATGGTTCCCCATTTCCATATAAGACTATAATAATATAAAAATGATATTGTTTATGTTAATTTCGAATTTAATATATTATAATATCATCTATAAATTCTATGAATAATTTTTTTATGTAATCCATAATGATTATTTTCATTAAATAAAAACTGTTATTAGGGTAATTCATAATTAGAAATGGAATCACTAAAATTTCCTTATATACATTAGTTATGAAAAAATATATGATTAAAATATTCCCCCTTATCCCCCTTAATTGGGGATAACCAAATTACATTTAAATATTTAAAAACAATTGAGATCTGAAAATTTGATTGGATATATTATAAATACAGGATATATCTGATACATATTTCTATGATTATTTTATTATAGATATTATAACAATGTAAATATTCATTCCAATATAAATTATACTTTAAATGTGGAATGTTTTACCCTATAACAAATTAGTCAACGATATGAATCCCTTTTCATGATTCTATTGAAACATTATCTTCAATTCCTCAAATTCAATGGGTGTTATTCTATACAAACACTTTGAATTAGAAATTGATCCATGTAATATTTCAATAAAAAACCCACCATCATTCTCTTGGTATGATGAGGAAGTTGATCTAAAAATAGATTAGTAAATTCTTAGTTAATAGAAATTTCTTCAATGTTGAATTCCTCTTTTATATTTGGAGATATAAATCCCCCTTTTTTGGGTGTCAGGACACATTTTGTTTAACAATCTTCTATAGTAAGATCATGGGTATTTCAGTATTATTACATTGTAAAATGGTGTTTTATAATATGATTTGAGATCTTTTTTACCTGTAAAATTGGTATGTGATTTGTATGTGTAATGATAGCAAATACCCATTATTATGATAAATTAAACCAAAGGAAATTTTTTTATAAAAACATGAAATAGCCTAAAAAAATTTCAATCAGAGATGATTTATATTTATTTAACAATATTGTTATTATACAATGTGTTTTTATATATATATTTCAATCTCATTTTCATGATATGATGATTCTAGATATTTATAAAACATGAGTTCAAATAAAGAATGTGGTGAATTCAAATAAAAAATGGTTTTAATATATTTCTAAAATAGGTCATGTGTTCCTCACAAAAGGCCATTATTAAGGCCATCCTAAGTGATAGTGACTTAGAATCACCTACCATGTTTTATTAGAAGGGGGAACTTCTTATTTCTATTTTAATCATTGGCCTGATGGATTTTTAGTTAATTCAGATTATGTCAAAGCTTATTTTAGACAAATAATTTCAATGTGAGTAGTTTATTAGTAGGAACCATTATTTTCTCTTAAGAAATAATGTTCATTTTAGCCTATATTGGTAGTTTAGAGATTCATATACTTCATTAACACTCTTATTACAATTCCTTGATCTTTTAATGAAATTAACCATGTGATTTATTCATAACTTTTGGCTTGTATGGTTTTATAATTTATTGCTCGCATGTGACTCGCTATTGGAGTTCATTGATATTATATAATTGATTTATGGTCCTTCAAATAATAAAAATCCCCATATTAATATCTATCTTTTAATCAATTTTTTATGTAGATACTTTGTATGGATGATTGATTGAAGGGAGTGAGTTTTGTACACTCATTCAGTTTGATTTCTCTATTTTGGAACAGTTTCCAGTGGTTTTATTCATGGAATTAGAAATACTATATAGTTCTATATTCAGGATGGATCTATTTTCTAATGGCTGGAGCTCTTGGGGAGTTTCGCCAATGGTGGATAAAAACTCACATTGGTTGAGTGGATCCATTTTTAGGCTCATAATACCCTTTTGGACGAAATTATTTCCAACTATGGGACACTCTTATATATTTTTTATATGATTTTGAAACAACCATTATTTTCCATGTTCGATATGGATCTAACATGAATAGAAAAAAAAACTTATTAGCATGTATGTAATTCAAAATCATTAATATGAATACAAGGTTTTTCATCAATGGATATATCTATATGTATACATGATTCTCCATCAATTATATCCACTTATATACTTAATTGATATTGTTTTTTCATTATTACGATGATGCTAGTTTTCTTACCCTGAATTGGGGAGCTCTAGAGTGTATCATCTTTTAGGTATATGGGAGTTCCTTTGATAATTAGATCGCACCCAAGAATGTGCTTCATATGTATCCTTCTGTATGGAATCAACACCCTCTTAGTTCAATTCCACATAATGGTAAACATAACACATTATAAGGTCATGTGAAGGACTAAACTGTGCAGTTTAGCATCATACAACAATGACATCTAGGAAAAAGGTTCTTACTCATGATTTAGTGTGATAATTATCACTAATATTACAAATTAACCTATATGTGATATGTGATCTAGGGATAAATGATATCCTACTGGGAATTTGGCCCAAAGGGACTGAGTTTGATTTAGGGTGTTGGGATTGGACATTCTAGAGGATTCCAACATATCCCATTTAGAAATGAATCAAAGCTAACATAGTACATTTTTTAGGATGCTCACATATGTAGACACTCATAATTTATGTTTAGCGGTAAATTATTCCCTTTAAGAGGTTTATTTTGGTATATAATTTTTAATTGGATTCCCAGATGAATGAGTTTAGTTCCATTAGAAGTGACATGACCCATGGTGATTTGGGGGTTTGGTTTAGGGATTACACATGAGGATGGTGCCAATATTTATTTTGGTTATAGTATTGGAGATTATACCAGATGAGAAGGCCCAAAATGGCTTTCATCTAGTCTTATTACCACATACAATGTCATGATTGGTTGGGCATTAATATTTTAATATGCGCCAATTGTAGTGAAATCCAAGCATGATCATATCCCACATCGCCTCGAACTGGAGTATGTGCATCATAGAGATGACTAGGGAAGGACATAGTCCTAACCCTAGTACCCTATAGAAGGAACTCCATGACACCATCCCCTATTTTAGGTTCATTTTATCATAAGAATAAACACTCAAATTCACCACTATGACAGTACCTATTAAAAGGAACATGTTTTAGAAACCTCTATTCTATATAATGCATACCAAAATGGAAGACATGTTGGTTTTCCACTTTCCTTATTTTTTCATTTTTGATGGTTGTATTCAAGGTCTCATAGTAATCCTCCTTAGTTCAGGGATCCACTGTATGAGTATCCCATGCATTGGTGGCTTGGAATAGGACTCAATTGTGGGATTGAGTTAGTCTTGTATTAGAGAGAAACATTACCACACACAGGACCTGGGTGAACTAGAGGTGCTTCATGTAGATGGTATATGCCTCCACGAGCTTGATATGACTTGGGAAATGGGTGACCTATACAATAACAGTAGGAAGTTGGTTTAGCCTATAGACCATGGGTCACCTCAGGTGTCCCCAAATGAGTCTCGCGAAGATTCCTAACTAGGGAAAGGACCTCATACTGGTGACATTCTATTACGGAATAGGGATCCTTATTTAGGTTTCATGGATTATGATCCTCTAAGGGACATTGATCTAACTTATAACACATAATTCCCTCTTATATAGGGTTGTTTAGATCTACCTGAGAAATTTTGGGAGACTTGGGAAAAGTGGTTGCACTATTAGATCTTAGGGGATTCTTCTAATATTCAAGTTATACAAATGATGAGTTCAAGGGTCCTATTTATAGGTAAATATGGAACCCTAATAGAAGTATTTATCCACCACAAATCACAAATACATGTTCTCAACACATGTGTCATGCACTGGGTGTCCTTCTATTTAGTGTCATGTAGGGGTGGGGGATGTGAGGGCGTTCTATGCGCAGGGGTTCATGCACACAAGTATTGGTAAGTCAATTAAATTATTATTTGGGATATTCACTTAGTTAACATTTATTAGGGTATATTCATTAAATCTTAATCAGCATTATGAAAACAATGTGTCAAACAAAATCCTGAACCCTGTGATTGGATCCTATCGAATAAAGATGGACTAGTCCTGAGGTAGAATGGGACAATGGTAATGATGGTGGTTATAGTCAAACATATAGGGAATCCATAAACGGAAGTTTCATAGGCCCAAGGCACAATTATAGGTTCAAATTAAATAGCACAACACCATATTGTAGTTCTAGTGCATAGGCTACTTACATCTATAAATATCAGCAGCTCATTTCCCATTTTTATCACATTAGCAGTTGTTCCTTTTTAATCTCATCACGTAGGTCATTCATCCAGCCTTTTCATGATTACATTTTTTAATGGTCTCTAGAATCATCTCTCATATTATAGTCCCTTGGGTGAATATTTTGTGTGAAGTTGCCTTAATGAGAAGGCTTGGGGATGCATCTAGTCAAGAGGGCTTGTGTGAGAATCCTAGCAAGGGGACTATGTGGGGAACCTGGCCAAAGGGCCTATGGGAGTCCTTTCCTTTTATAAAAGTATGAATGAATAAAAGTGAAATTTTAACTTTTCAATGTAAACTTTTTAACATTATTTGAAAACATGATACATTATTTTGGGTTTTTAATGGATTCCTTGATGACTTCTAATGAATGTGATGTTTCATAATCTCTTGATATGGTAAGATATTTTGGAACAGATTACTACAATCTGTTGGAGCATACTCTTTCGGATCTAGAAAAGTATTTTGAGTCATAACATCTATATTACAAACAAGTCAACTAGTTTCCTTTCTATGAGAATGTAGTTTTGATGGATACCTATATCCCTAGGGTTCATAGCTACTTCTCAAATTCCTAGTTTGGGAAGCACACCAACTACTCTTCTGTAAACATTTATTCCATGGTTGCTTATATTATGTGGGGAACAATTCCCAATAGTTGTATCCTGTATCACAAGATATCCACTCTATATTAGATGCTACATATCGTTAAATTGATGTTTTATTATTATGACACAATCGTTTGCACATCTATGATTGACCTAATGCAAAGTTGGAAGGATCCCTCGGATTTAATTTTTAGAAGGGGTGTTATTATAGAGTGTATTTGGGAATAATGGGATCTCCATACATTCACATAATTAAAAAGTTTTATTTAATCTGTCTATATCTGTAAGGATTTATGGGAATGAAAATCGTATGTTTACAAGAACTCAGAAATCATACCCATGTTGCGGAGCTGATGGAGTCCTTATACACATTACTTCTATCTAAGGCATAGTGATGTTGGAATTAGGATATAGGGTGTCTACAATATTTATGTATCTTTCATTCAAAGTGAGATTTAGGATTATTCATCCCACTAAAGGATGTGTTTCAAAATATTGAAAGGACACCACCCTTGTACTAATACTTTTGGAAGCTGAGGAAGAAACTATAGATCAAAGATCCTCTACCCAACAGTGACATTCATTTTAAAATATGGATAAAGGCTTTTATAGAACCAAAATAAGAATATAACACTTGAAGGAACCCTACATGATTTCCCACCTTAGAGAATTGGGGGTCTCCAAGACCATTATTGAATATATTTGAGAAGGGTCGGTATCCCCACAGTGGGTATATGGTCAATCCGAACATTGTTGAAAAGACTCATCTTGATAGATTCCTTTCCATGTCACTAATAATTGAACATCGTTCGATCCATGAATACAATGGTGGTGTGAGTATACAAACATAAGTAATCACATAAAAAATACCAGAGTAGAGGTACATAGGGATGGATTCCCAAAACATTGTGAGCATTTACCATTACTTACTATATTAATAAGACAAGATGGACTCATTGAATTTTTTTTGATGATTTCAAATGTTTTCATTATAGATTTCAGTAATTTTCATTCATGAATGATTATTATATTAGTTAAAGTCCATGATAGAAGATTATTCCTCTCGATATAAGTTTTTTCTAGAGTATAACATCTGAACATGATGCATGAAAACTTTCTGAGGATTATGAACATTGTCCGGGAAATTAAAATTCATCTCATATGTAAGTGAACATTCAGGGAAGTTTACTAATGATTTTATGGAAAATAATTGAAACAGAGGCCATATATGATTGTAGTTAGAGACAAAATATAGGTGGATTTCATAAACCTTGAAATAATCTATGAGGCTTATATTACATATCTATTTTTAATACTATTTAATTGTATAAAAAATTCATTAATTTATCCACATGTGCATGTTAGTCATGTGAGGAATCTGATGGGGGTGAGGGTTCTGTATCCAAATGGCTATAGAGGTGTCCAAATTTTCAATCATGATGTGTCAGATTGAAAAATTTATCCATCTAGAGGATATATATGCCATGGTGTGGATATATTCATACCCTTAGGGGGTATTGATGAAAGGAATTTACCAGTTCACTATGATGAGAATTTTTGGATGTGGTATGGGTGGTAGAAATTCTCAAATTGGGGGTGAAAATTTTGAGGCTCTGAATCATTCAAAGAGAACTCTAACCAAACATACCATCCAAGATAGGGTTGATAAAACCACACCGAATTCCCCAAGTATATATGGTCAAAACCATGGGGGTAATTAATTGTTTTCCACCTATTCATCTATGAGTGAAAAGAGGCCTCATGAGGCTTCCAAGTTGAAAGAAATTGGGTCTTTCTCACAACCATCCACATTAGATCCAAACTGTGTGTGACCCTTGGCCATCCAAACATTGAATAGAGTAACTCATGAAGATATATACGCATTTGTGATTCTTAAAATAAGAATGTGATTCCCATATCTCTTATATATTAGATAAACCTATGATATTCATCATGAAAATGATTCTTCCAAGTTGGGGAGGTATACTCAGGATATGGGGGCCTTCATATATGCAACTGAGGATAATATCATGTTCACAAAGAGAGTTCCTAGAATTCTATACTGAGGAGATAATTGGTGTTAGATGGTCATCCCTAAGTGGAATGCTACAACTATATTCACCCTCATGAGATATTTATCTTTTCTCTCTTCCATTATCTACTCTTATATCTACCTTTATTAATCTGGAGGGGACTTATTCTGAATCTTGAAATAGAAGAAAATGATGATGAATGATATGATGGGGTTGTAAATAATCTAATTGAGCCACAAATGTAAGGTCCCATGGGATCCCCCATTATGTAATTAAAAAAATTCCCTAGGATCCCCATAACTATGACAGGATTGGATGACTATGATGGTGGGTATGGTGGTTGGAATTCCTCAACCATCACATGAAGCCTCAATTGAAAAACAGAATGGTATGTGCCTATCACTATCTCAATAGAGGATGTAAAATATGGTGATTTTGTTGGCCCGACAGTTGCACAACACTATGAATCTATTCTTTCATTTGATGTGATGACTTTTTTATATACTATTTCTGGATATACATGTATTTTTTTCTAATCTATATCAATTTTTTCCATCATGGGTTTTTTCACTAACAATTAATTAATTTATGAAAACACCCTGGAGAAGACACTAACACATGTTGTTAAATTCATCATCTTTATTGATGAAGTGTCATGAGATAAAACCATGTTTTCACCATTTCTGCTAAGAGGGGAGAGGGACATAGTAATTTCAGATGCAGTTAACTATGTGTCTTGTGATGTTTCTGAAATTTCATTCCTTAGGGCATTTTGGATTAGTTCCCCACACATGAGGATCCTGTAACAGTCAATGTCAGCCTCATTGTCACATCAGAAGTGGATGTCTGGGATACCATGTGGTCCAATGAGGGAGATATTGTTTATCCTAACATTGAATATCCTGAAGATTAAACTCTTGATGTGATGTTAATAGTGGGGCACAAAGGCAGAGCCAATTAGGTTGGTAAGAAATGAATCTCAGATACAACTATCGTGGAAGATACTATGATACATAACACCATTAATGTTGAAATTATAAGGATAATTAATCCCTAAATTTATATTCCATGTACCCTCATGGATTTTTCATATTTTTTTAAGGATTTATATGGATTTGAATGTTATCATTATTTCATTTTCTAAACATGGTAGATTTTATTTCTCATGATACTTCAAATAAAACAACAACATGTGCAACATTTCATGCATCGAACATTACCAAGGAACTTTAGAAACAAGGAATCCATGTCAAGTATACTCATGTTACCAAGGGGATGGTGGTTGATAATACTAAACTGGGAAATCATCATGAGACGCTGATCTCGACTACAGATAAATCCCTTGTTGGTGCTCCTCATGTGGAGGTTCCCATTCTAAGAGTATAGTTTGATGGTACAAGATATATACTGATTCCAATAGTCTACACAAAAATGGATGAGTGTTATCAACTAATTTGTTCACCTTATTCTTATTGTTGCCTATTAACCTCTTAATTTTTATGAGAAGTGTCACTTTATATTCAAGGTCATTGACTTCAATGGGTGGGCTTAAACGTGGGGAATCCATTCTAGTTCCAACAACATTAGTATGTGAGAATTATGCTATTTTGGAGGGTCTAGAATAGGTAGGCACATTTATTTCATTAATCCTGTTTTTTCTCTCTCTATTACACAATCTCTGAGTCTTATTTAGAGTTGCATGAGGCTTTCCGAACTATATTTCTTTTAGACTGGCATGATATCTTGAATATAATCAGGGTGAGACATTTTGAAGTTATAACTTAATGACTTCATAAAATTCCATTTAGGTTTTCCATGATGGGATATGTAATATTTAATTACCATTATTTCCATGATGTAGTGATGTTAAGCATCATTCAAAGGGAAGTGGATTAAAGAGCATCAAAAATATGGTACAACTCATGGGTCCATTTGAGGAACTCAATGGTACCATAATAAAGGAAGTGGTCATCCACTCCAAGATGGTGAAGAACTATAAAAATAGTTTAAATGATATTAAATTACAAATTATGAACATTGATGAATAGATAAACATTGTAAATGATGTGGTAGTCTAACTCCATTGATCCTTGGTAGGAGATTTGGCATAATGAACTGTTTTATTTGCTGTCGAGCAGGAGAAGCTCCATATGTCTGTGGAGGATACTTCTAACCAAATAATCGATCTATGTAAATATATTATAACTACTTGATATAAAATTAATCTTATTACATTTTATATTTAGGAAAACCGACATCATTTGGTAGGGAGTCTCTAGAATATGGACATACCACTTCAAATTGAAACATAAATGAAAATTAGATTTTCACTAAGTCATATATTTTCAAATTTATATCATTATTATATTCAATATAAAACACTGAAAAATGACTCATTTGATTTAACTTATTTGTGTTATAATTAATATTTCATGTTTGACAGTGTGATCTAATGTTTTCCAAATCTATGAGGCATATCGAGCATAATTATACTATTGTTGTTGTTACATGACCAAAATTACCAATTTTTTGTCATTTTATAGCATCACAATAAATTTTTACAATGTTTAATATGAATATATATTATTGGGTGAGACTTTAATTTTTCTTATTGACCCTTTTTGGGGTTCAACCTAATAGATTTTGTGACTTTTTCATTTTATTTATTGATTTTTTTCATAAACAGTAAAGAGTGTAGATCTAGTGAGATGAGACATCACCATTGTCCATAATCACCATTTTGGTTTTTGAATCTGGACTATGCTATGTGTATTTGTTTGGGGAAATTTAATATCTTATAGTCCAAACAAAGGGGGCAAGTGTTCTTTGTCAAGCAACATTAACTATATGTTTTGAATTGATCACCCGAAGAATCTTATTTGGAAAAATAAGAATCTACATAATTCTAATCCGAAAAATGACATTTCCATCCATGAAATTTTAGTTTATGGATTAAGAACCTGATGTTTGAGATTATAGGAGGTATCCCATGTGTATGAAGTTACCACTAGTTTACAAACCTGTTTTTGGGGATATATTATAAAAATTAAACTTGGGAATGTTACAATATAGTCAAACTTTGGAATACTTAGGCTAAGAGGCCCTTTAATGGGAGACTTATGGAAATATAAATAAGTAATTTTTTGACATTTTTAGGTAATATAGTTATCAGGAATTATGTAATGTTATTGTTAATAGTTGAAGGTTCTTTGTGGATGTTCAAATTTCTCAAAACACAATGGGTTATTTTAAGAAAGATGCTTGAGAATGAATTGGAAATGTTTATTTTCAATGGACATGAATTTGAATATGATCCTATATGACTTTTGTTTATGTAAATGTGCTTACATTTTGTTAAATTTATGATTCTAGAGAGAAAATTACCATTTTGGAAAAAAGAAAAAGATTTACCCTCTTTAATGTCATGCAGAAAGTACATTGACCATATACTTTAGAATTTACAAAGAGTACATTGTTATAGAGTTTAATATATTTTAACGAGGATGTTATTTTAAATATTTCAATGTAATAAAATAAAAAAAATTCCCAATTCAATTTAATTTTATACAACAAGGACATTAGGGGAATATAATTTAAGGTCTTTATCTTCTACTATAAGGTTTGTAGTTATCCATGTTCATGTAAATTCATTCTAGAATTCACCATCTTCTATATGTATGAGAATGGGATTTTTTTATGATTTTTTATGGTAAATTTAATGATTTAAATAGAGGTATGGGGAAAATGGTTTATGGATATAAAAGAGGTATCACCTAAGGAAGAATTTTTCATTGGTTCACATACCTGTTTTTTGGATAATTTATGAAAAGTCCACTAGGGTCTGTTACAATGTTGTTAAATAGTTGAATTCTCTACCTGGATTTCCATTTATATGGGAGGCTTAGAAAAACAGAAGAAGGTCATGCTACATCATAGTTAGAAAAAGGATTTTTTAAGAATTCTAAAATTGTATTTCTCATGGCCGAAGGAATATTATGGGTATTCATATTTCCTCAGACACTAAGTATGGTTTTTTGTAAGGAATGAACTCAAATTTATAAGGGCCATCTCAAGTAAAAATTACCAAAGAATTGGGGAATAGTTCCTCTACACTTGTCTTCCCCAAGACCATGAAACATGAAACCTATTTTATAGGTCATATAACTAAGACCGTGATATTATGGAAACTATTGGTTACATATTTCCAACCAGACTAAGTTCACTCTATAATATTTCAAACATTTGGGGGAAATCGTAAACCATGTATATGGAGGATTTTATATTATGAATAAGGATATGGAGAAAATATAAGTGT
Source organism: Viscum album (assembly GCA_963277665.1). Taxonomy (NCBI): domain Eukaryota; kingdom Viridiplantae; phylum Streptophyta; class Magnoliopsida; order Santalales; family Viscaceae; genus Viscum; species Viscum album. Next base: position 1,552,064,301 of record OY728134.1, read on the forward strand.
GAAGAACACAAACCGTATTTGAATCGGGGGTTCCAACATAATTTCATGTAATCTTACAAGGAATAAAGTGGTTTGTGTGAGGGAGAAGTTACCTATGGTTGAAAAACCCTTCTTGTAGACTATTTTTGCAAAGACAACTGGGGAATGTTATCTCATAGTCAAATAGTAGCATCCTCAAGTTTATGAACACATTTTGGGTGAGACTTTATAAATATCCAAATGGGTTGTGTTAATTCATAGTAAAGAAACAGAGTCCTCAGGTATAAAACATTCTATCACCTGGTGCTGGAGAAGTATTTCAATGATCCAAAAGTGTCCAAGATTATGAGAAATTTGTGTGGAAGGAATAATTATGAGCACAATGGAAGCATTTGTATCAATAAAGGCCAAAAAATATCAATTATATTACAAAGATCAGACTCATATGAAGAAAGGGAGAATCTATGTCTCCTTGGTGGAAACCCTAATGAGGAGACCAATAATAAAGGCTCCTACATAGTAAATTATTTATCTTTAGAAGAGGAGGTTTTTTATTTTTTTCCGTGTGGCTAGAAATATAGAAGAGGGAATTGGTTTCACTACATCTCTTACTAGAATGATAACCAAATCACACATACTTCTTTGGGTTCCATGATGTTTAATGTCATCTGATGAGCACATCAGTCATGCTGTTTAATGTCACAGATTAAGGATGTTGGTTAATCGATGTGAAATATGAATTTTGTTATTATGATAGGTTATAATGACTAGGGATCATGCTGTATCTTTCTATGTAAAAAATTAACCCTTATGAAGTTATTTAAATTTTCCACTTCTGAATGAATTCATGTATAGAGAAGAATATTTGTTTTTCCTAAATATTGGTTCACACATGGGGTGGCACACCATTGTAAATCCTCTTAAATAGAGATGACTTGTACATATGTGAGGGAGAAAATTTACAAAATTCTGTTGCAGCTATGCACATGTTTGATGATATAGAAAACACTAAATATCTACTCAAAATGTTATTCAATCCATACATAGTTCCTAATGAATTTTTTTTTATTGTCATATGAAGAAGAAATCTGGTGTGAATATTATGGTCTTGAAACCAAGATAATGATATCCCAAAATGTGAAGTGATATTCATCTCTCTTGTAGGGAACTATTTTACAAAAACTTCTAATCATATGTGGGTGATTCTCAGTGTTCGATTAAAGGAGTGGAAAAGGTTTATTCCACCACAGATAAAAATAAGGGTATGATAAGGGATTTTAGATATTATAGTGGCTAAACATTGATGTGAGATTTAGGCATCACTATTTATATCAGAAAAATGAGAATCATGCCTTACATAGTTCTAAAACCCCATATAGTTTAATGTTTTGTGGAAAGACCTTATTCTTCCCAACATAAAAAAGGTGTATTTTGGCTGGGGCATGGGATAGGACTCAGGTCTCACTACATATATTATTAGACTAAGAATCACTCCCCACATAGTTCTTGAAAAGGTTCTCTATGTTGGACTGATTCATTAAAAAGGAGTAGGTAATTTTGTTGTTGAAATAGGATCTGATATAAGACATTCATCCATCACTATGTATCTCATTAAAATGAGAATAATGCTATACATTGTTCTTGAATGTTCATTTTTCTTGTATTCATAAAATAAGGACGTTGAACATTATATGTAATGTATTTAAGTATGGATGTGGGTCACCTGGAATGAATGAAATAGTGCATATGGACTATGAAATATGATCTAAGTTTCACTACGTATCATTACGTTTCATGAGTCACACCAGATGCATCTATTAAAAATTGTTCCACACATCAATTAGGATTAAACATGGTTAAAGGTTCCTTCCTTGTTTTCATGAATAATGGATAGGTATAAGACATGTGGTTTAGGTGTCCCAATGTATTTCATTGGAATGAGAATGAAGAAATATGTTCTAGAAAAGTTCTATGAAATGGTCAGATTGATACAAAAGAAAAATGGGAATTTTATTTTTCTTCATCACTATTGGATCTATGATGGGAGTCTAGGGTGTCACTATAATCGAATTGCAATTCTAATAAAAAAAATTGTTTTTAAAATGATCCTTTAGTTTATCATCATTAATCATGGTCAAAAACCACGTAGTTTTATGGCATGTAGAAAAGATGTGAAAATGTATGGACTTATACCTATAGAGGATGACGTTGTGCCTTTATAGAGTGAAAGATATAGGAGAAGGGATCATGCATCGGATATACCAATATATGTTTCCTCATGTCTGGCCAAGAGGGAATATTCACACGCTAAGGAGTTAGAGGGATGTGATTAGGATTTATACCTGAGATGAAGGCCCAGATTTAAGGGACCACAAAGAGTTTCTCATATCATGGTATTTTAGGGGATTCATAAAGTTGAATGCAAGGGATATTAATCATGTAATTTAATATCATGCAGCAATTGAGAATTGTCTCTCATAATTTTAGGTCATATGTCTAGGGCCATATGTCATGTATTATATAATTGTGCGATAAGGACAATGATTTCACATAGTCTAACATCGTATGGAATAGACGTTAGTTCATTCCTTTTAAGTTCACAAATCAATGATGAACAACAGAGTTTAATGTCTTTCAATAAAGATATATGTCATGTGATTTCAAAAAATAATTCAATAAAAACTCCTCATTTATTGGGGACGTAATGATATTTCCATCCATTATGATAAATGAATATTCCAGATTAGAGTGAACTATCTATATAGATTAAGGTGCCTCCCACAGTGGCTCAATCAATGATGGATTATTTCCTGGTACCATTGGAATCATGAGGACAATTACCTATTATCGTTAGGGGAATGAATAGAGGTGGACATTATTGTTAAAGTCATGTGAAATCTGAATTTGATTGACTTCTAAGTGATGCAAGGTGATAAATATTTTCTCATCCAATCACTCCAATTTAATTACTGGTTTTTAGTATTTTCCAACTATGGATACTTCTTTACTGATGGTAACATTGATCAATGGAAACATGATCTCAATGAGGATGAATTTGTCTATATTTTATAATAGTGAGTATGGGGTCACCCATATGGCAGTACATGTCATATTATGGAAATCCCATATGTAATATAAGAGATTTTCAAGCCAATAAATTTTATATTTTTCCACTGTCTATAATAGTATTTTTTATAAGGTAATGTTAAAGGACTCTATATTTATATTAACCACTTCATGATAGAAGGATGAATGGTTTTGTTTGATATTGTATTCCTGATATATATTTTCCCACTCTGCGAGATAGAAATTAGTTTTATTGCTCGTCGGTATTGTATGGGAGCACCATATCTAGTATTCAATTCATCATTCATAAATTAGAAAATGGTTTTGGCCCTGACTTCATTATGGGGTATTTCTTTAGCTTATCTGGAGAATAAGTGAGTGGAATTAAATAAGTATTTGAACTGATTGGTCGTGGATGGAGGGTATGGCCCAAAAACATCAATTCACCATATGAAAAAAGGGTAGGTGTATTTGAATATATATAGAAGCTCTGGGGGTTAATGGAAAATGTTGGTATGCACATGAAAAGAATTTTTTTCTGATTTTTGTGGAATCATGTATCTAAGTGGTTTAGTAGTACCAAAAACATAGGATTTTATACGAAATTTTTACCCCATACCGGTGGGTATGACAGGCTGTAATGTTTCCTTTTTTCATGAAAGTAGCATTATCCTCTCTATTGATTTATAGGAGAATGAATCCATCAATGCATTGTTTATAAAGGATATTATGGTGGTTTGAGCCACCCTAAAGAATGATGTTGGATGCCCACTATTAGATAAACTATTTACTAGCTCTATCTAGGGAATATACTCCATTTTAGAGGTATTATATGATTAGAATAACCCACCCAATGCTTAGGCCATATGTATCAGGGATAAGACTGTCTTCTTTGATCTCTTTTATTCTGGTTTGAATGAAAGGTCAGACCGTTCGGTGATGGGAAATGTCGATGAATTCTTCATCCTAGTATAGATATTCTAGAGATGTAACTACATTTTCTATGACATATACATGGGAATTAGATTATTTTGGGATTTGATTAAATGATTTCTCCAAGGTGAATTCTTCTATTATGTATCAAAATATTAATATAGGGTGATTATAACTTTTTTTTGATGGAATAATACCTATTTAACATATTTGATTAACCACTTCGAGTCTCCTTTCACCATGACGTACTCCACTGGTATTTAGAGTGCTAGTTCTCGGTCTACAATTAGGTTATGATATTATACTTCATTATTGGTATAATCTTATGAAAACATGAAGGAGTAAGGTGGACCTACCTTCATTGGGGAGATGTGTATGATCCCTAAACTGAATTTGTTAAGATTAAGGTCATCCATTTTCCTCTCTATCGGGCTCATAGAAGCACTATCAAAAAATAAATTTCATGATCAGGGCCCTCCATTAATATAAAATATCTATTTATCTAACATTTTATTATTTAATGATTTTATTTCTCTATATGGGTGTTCTGAAAATAAATATTCTAAGGAATGTCCGTTCACTACTTCCTAGGGCACAAATTATATATCAAACTACTTTCGAATAACCACCAATCATGGTTGATGTCATGTTAACATTGGATGGTTAATGATGTGTTTGAGTGGTTTATTGTAATAGAAAAATTGAACTTCACAGTGGTATAGCTAGTGCCTCAGTTTCTGAACCACAATGATTAATGTCATGCATCTTTTTCGGGTTTCTAATTAACAAGTATCTTCATTGATAATGGTTTGAATAATGTATAAAATAATGTTTTCATTCATAGGATCATTATTTTGTGTAGTTAGGGTTCCTAGCCATCACTCATGGGATGTTATATATAGGATTAGTGGAATTACCATAATTGGAATCATTATTATGGGTGGCTATAAGTGATATTTCATAAGGTTTTGAATACTTACTTGAATTAATTTTTCCACTGATATATAACTCCCATTTTATAAGTTTTGTAATGTGAAGACATTATTACAATAAGGTTGGATATAAATAACCTAATGAGGGAATGTTTCCCTAAATCCATCTCAACTCTTTAGGGTTTCAAGGATATAATAATTTATAGATATGTTTTGTTTTCATGGGACCAACATCGATGCCATTATGTAATATAATGAAGATTAGAAACAATCATGATGTTACACAAAATTAATATTTGAAGCGATTCATCTTCATGTTGTTGAAATTGGGTTCCCTATGAATAATAAATGATGTTATTTTATTACAAAAACCTGTATATAGATTCATATAGATTCATTTTTTTCTTTCAATGATAGTGTTTGCACATCTGTTTCCACAAGGTTTATGGTAAATTACATAGATTACATGTCTTTTTATCGGGATATAATAGATCCTAGGCTAAATGAGAAGCTATAGATAATATGATAGCAATCTAAAAGTAATTTTATATTGTTCATATACATCATACTGTCAAGATATTGATGATGTGTGACTATCAGGTGTTAGGGGTCCACAATCATTAAGACCTTTTCTTATGAAGTTTACACATGGTGCTCTCTCATAGTTGACACCACGAGTATAGACCCCACAATAAGAACAACACATGTTTCATGTATCATTGGTTTACTAATCTATGGACTTGTGTATTGGTATCCTGACATGAGATCCTTATTAAAGTGTGACACATGATCCCATACATTTATGAAAGGACATAACCATGAAATGGATTCCATGGAGAGTTTTTTTGTTTTGGGGCATATATTGAGGCATAAAAGTTGTTGAATGATAAGTATTATGATTTTTTATTCTCAGTTGAGGATGCAGTATCTCTTTCTAGGTTAATCGGGATAGTATTACATTTATAAATCATGTCCATGGTAGTAAGTGATAAATCCCACCATATATATCAAATAATAATAGATAAATAAATAAATGATGACACAAGTGTTTTTAAAGATTTATGAGATATTGTATGACAGAGAGATTATAGAACATAGTGTGTGTTCTAGGATGGTAGTTGTTTCCATGAATTTACCATGTCTTTTAATGTTCCTTAATGGGTTGTTAGAATCCACTCATATTTTTTGAATCTTATTCAATGCTATTGAGATAAGGGCCAAGAGGGTGACAGACCATATCACATTCGATAATCAACCATATTCTATTGAGTAGGAATATACGACATTGTTGGACCCACCATGGGGCTCAAATGTTATACAAATTTGATCAATCACCAATGAATAAATGAATTTCATATTATTCATGAAAATAATAATTGGGTTGAATTTATGTATTACATGTATTTACATGTGAATAAGTAAATGAATAGATTAATATTATATGAACTCATATTATTATAATATTCTATATAAATTTAATATTATCCGGAGAAATGAGTCAAGATAATGGATCGTGTTTATCATGTAATATATTTATAATATATTATAGGTATTTGATAAAATATAAATAATATATATAACATAGTTTACACTACCATAATTCTAGATATTTTCAAAGGGTTATTTGCGACGGGATCCCGTTGTAAATAAGCTTTAGCAATGGGGTCCCGTCGCAAATATCATGTTGTAGAAAACATCGTCGTAAAAATATTTATTTGCGACGGGCCTGTCATAAATAATATTTCTTGCAAAGTGTAACTTCACCGTCGCAAATAAGTCTCATATTATATATTTTATATATATAAACTTTTTTTGCAATGGGCCCATCGCAAAAAGTATTTGTGATGGGCCCTTAATCACATCGCAAATAATTTTTTTAAAATATTTATTTAGACTATTTGCGACGGGCCCGTCGCAAATACTTTTTGGGACGGGCCTGTAATGCTGTCACAAATACATCAAAAAAAATTTATTTAGACTATTTTTGACGAGAACCCGTTGCAACAGATCCCATCGCTAATAATAAATAAATTAAAAAAAATAAATTTAATAAAATTGTGATTATTGAAAAATTAATTTTAATATTATTTAAATAATAAAAAAAATATTAAATGTAACACCCGAAATTTTTATGAGTAATATTTGGTTTTTATATATCATCAAAGGAATCTTTCACTACACACTTGCTTGGCTTACTTTACACGCAATCACGACCTTCCTCGATAGCTTGCGTCGTATGCAATACCGAGTTTCACTAAACAACGATATGCTATTAAAATATTATTAAAACTAGCCGTTATGAATAGTAATAACCACTTTTTGAAATTTTATAAATTTTATTTTTCAAAATGGACTTCATTTTTGGATTCGAAATACTGCAATTAGCCTAGGGTGAAATTTTGGTATTTTTCTGAAAACTTTCAATTTTTTATGAATAGTGAAACCACTAAGTGGTAGGTTAAAAACTGAATTTTGCATAAAACTTAATTTTACCGCTTCTGTGAATGGAATTTCAAAAATCCGATAGACACGGTTGATATCAGTAAGTAAAATGTGGTTCAATGAGATAAAAATAATTTTTTGGTGAATAGTAACTTTTTATTTTTTTTACCGCGGTTAATAGTAAATAGGGTAACTACGGGTAAATATGATATTAATATTACCCTAACTCATGTCCTAATTCTATTGGATAAGTTTAATTCGACCAAAAACAAACTTAGGAATAAAATATGACCATTTAGGCCCACTTGGGTTAGATTAGGACAGTTATTATTAATTTATTTAAAGAAGGGTTAAAATAGTTAAAATCAAAGTTTAATATGTATAAAATTTTTAATATGGGGTTATACATAAGATAAATTCGACTATAAACATTGATGAGAAAGATAAAAAGATTTCCTACATAATGGTATTTTATTTTTAATTTTTAGACATTAAATAATTTAATTTATTTATGACACAATGATGATGCAGTAATTATCTTATTAATGAAATATTGACATAATTGATGTTATAAACACCAAAATAAATGTAATTTGAGACTTTTTATGAATTACACTAATTTTCTAGGTTACTATGATATATTAGTGTTGATTTAATCAACATTGTTCGAACATATAATTCTGTTATGACTTTCACAAAAATCATATATCAAATAGTGTCAAAATTGACACAAAATAGTTTTTAAATCCTATATTATATTATTAATTGTTATTTTATTCATAAAAATATAAAGTTCGGCCAAATGACATAGATAAGGATATATATATTAATTATAAACAATTTTTGGTTCGTTTGGCATGTTATAGTAAGTGTATTAACCATATAGTGAAAGAAAACAAAAAGACACGGTAAAAGTTAAATTATTTAACTTAGAGTTAAATCTAATTGATAAGGTTACAATAATACCCTAAACTTGTCTAAATCCTATTGGTTGATAGTATTTCGACCCATCCCCACTTTAGCTTCTAAATAATACCCTTTGGAACCATTATAAACCGATTTTGACTTTAATATAAAATAATATTTTGAGATATTCCTAAGGTGCCCCTCTCCACCCTTATAAAAGGGCACCTCCTCCCACTCCTCCTCACACCAATTTGATCACTCAAGCTCAGCCAACCCCTGCCATTTTCTCCTCTATACTTCCCTAGAATAATCCTAGAGGTCCTGGTCTTCTTCAAAGACCAATCTTAGTTCCCTAAGTGGAGGATTCAAAGAGGCGTTCCAAAGAAGAGGTAATATCCATTACCGATCTTTTCAATTTCTTTCTTCTTAAACTTCTTCTTCTTTAGCTGTTTCATGAAAAAGTAATAACATAAGTATTACTTACATACTGATATGTTATTATAAATATGAAACAACCCTAATTCACCTTCTATCCATCCTACGGAAAAATGAAATCACCGCGCGTGCGTACGTACGGAATACCGTCTCCACGCCGTGGTGTAATCTATTTTCCACCATCACCTTACAAGGATGGGTATAATGGTGTAATGATTAACTATTTATGATTATTATAAAGTAATATTGTTACTGAAGTAATATATATATACTCCAATACAGTTCCACGATCATAGGAACGATATCATCACTCATGCGTACGTATGGAATACCGTCTCCACGATGTGATGCGACTCATTCTACATGATCATCATTACATAGTAATTATATAAATGAATTGAATGAATAAATATGATATGTGTTACACTAATACCATTCTGGATATAAGGTATCTATAACCTTAAAAGAATAATAAGAATTTATTCGGCAAAACACGCATAAGAAAAAAAGGCAATAAGGACCCTAGTAACAAGTAACAATGAAATATTACTAACAAGAAGCTAAGAATATGACCATATATGATATCATATCAATATGTATGATTCTGGAATAAGCCAATAAAATTATTTAAACCATTATACAGGAGCTTCAGACACGTACAAAGCAAATCGGACCTAAGGTAAGGGAAATATCACAATCTCATTTTTATCCGAGATTGTTTATTCGTAAGTATTTACTGGGGTGTATTTTATCATCCACATCCATGTTCCCTCAATATGTAATATTTTTTCCATCCACTTACAATAGATTAAATCCAATTTTACCCTTCGGTGAGTTTTTAGTAAAGAATATGAAAGGAATCTTTTGTCGTTTTTTCGTATGAGGTACATTTTGACTTTTCCGACAAAAGAACGAAGAATGTTTTTTTTAACTTATACGGCATGAATGGATTTTTAAAACATCATTTCCAAGAATCTTACTTTACAAGTTTTCAATTTTATTTTTAATCAACTTTTTTTATTTTATGATTGTACGACATGTTAAGAAAGGAAAATATTTTTGAAGTAGAAAGGATATTTTCCTCAAGAATGGAGTTCAAGTATTTTATCAAAATTATTTTCCATCTAAGATAATAAAAGGGTTCTGTTTTTATCCCTATTATTACATGGATTTGATTATGTTGTGATGGAAAAAGTTTATGAATTCCTTTATCTTATATGAATTGTTTTATGATATCATGTTGTTTAAGAATTCCATTTTTATTACATGGGTTACGCTATGATGTATGGTTTATGATTATGTGGCACACATAAGAAAGGATTCATTATAAGATGGGTGGGACATATATCTCCCTCCAATGCATTGGGTAAAGATTTTATATCTCATGAGATAAACATGGCTGGAACGGTAGGTTATACCGGTTCAGTGAAACAGGACTGGAACGAGGGTGACTCGGTTCAGAAAGGGACTCTGTCCACTAAGATAGTCTTGGCAATGAGTCATGACTAACAAGAAATGGTGTTCCATGATTATGTGTGCATGCCACAAAGTTTCAAGTTTCATTTTAGAATTATGGGGATCCCATTTTCACTTCTATTATTTATTCCATGTTAAGATATTATGATCTCTTTTGCAGGTTGTGATTTTCAAAAAGATATGATATGATTTTTATTTCCTTTATTTGCCCTTGCTGAGCATTTGAGCTCACCCTTTTATGTTTTCTTTTCCCCAGGTCAGGAAGATGGATATTAAGTAGAATATGCTAAAAGGGACCCTAGATATGATGAAATAAATGGGAGACACTGTAGAAGATTTATGAACCAGTTGTTTATGTTTCCCAGTTTCTAAGGACACTATACCTATACGGTCCGTTGTGGTTTTTCCATATGTTGTAATAAGGGTGCTTCAATTTTGAAGTATTAAAAATGTATGTAAAGTATGGGTCGTTATAGTTGGTATCAGAGGCAAAGGATGTAGGAATGTATCTGATCCTTGGGAACACTCACATGTGAGCGTTGGACGAAGCATGGCTCTCCGCCCAAGGGCTTCATGAGGAAATGGTTGCCACTGGGGATGGTGGTGTGTCCCGCCCAGGGGGTGTAGCCGCCCATGGAGTGCCCAGATAGGTATCAATTATAGTCCACTGGAAGTAATTCCAGACCGTTATAGTTGGTATCAGAGGAAAGGTATAGTCAACCTTTGGAAACTAGGATGTGAAAGCCTTAGTAAGAACCATAAGTATAAGTCTAAGCATAGAACACAATCTTAGTGTTTTAGAAATGGCCATGAATACCCTAGGATAAGACCTTAAGTGTGAAATTTTATCCTTGATTATGTGGTTTTCCTATTATAATTAGTGCTTCTCACACTATTCTTGTTGGTTTTAGTCAATGGCTGGAACCCGAAGGAACCGTGTTAATGAGGAATGCGATGGGCAATGAAATGATTGTCCCCCTGAGCAACCAAATGATATGGGAGATGGAATGCAAAATCTTGTATCCATGATCACACAACTTTCTCAAGCTATGAATCATGCAGGACTTCCAAACGAGCAAAGGAAGGAGCAACATTCTGTTGAATCCTTCATGAGGCAGCGTCCACCTTCTTCCAGCGGGTCTACTGATCCATTAGTTTCTGAACAATCTATTAGTACTACTAAAAAGATATTTTCAGTTCTTCAATGTTCTGAACATGATAAAGTCATCCTAGTAGTGTATCATTTGGAAGGAGATGCTTATCAATGGTGGAATCTTATTAAGAATACGAGGCAAAGGGATGAAATTGAGTCTATGGAATGGGATGAGTTCAAGAACTTATTTTTCAATAAGTACTTCCCTCGTATTCTCCGAACAAAGATGGAGAAATAGTTTTGTTGAACTGAAGCAAAGGGATGATGAATCTGTTGGTACCTATGAAGCAAATTTTACAAAACTTTCAAGGTACTCTTCTGGTATTATTATCCAACCTGAGAGTAAGATCGATCGATTCTTTAGTGGCTTAAAAGCAAGTCTTCGAAGGGAGTTTGCCATAAGGGACTTCAATATCTACGAGGCAATCGTTCGATGTGCTCTCAAAGTCGAGATGGAGATTGGAGTAACCCATCAGTCACATGGGTTTGATAAGAAGAGGAAGATGTAATTCAAAGGAAAATCTAAAGAGCAAACTGAAAAGAAGATGAGCTTTCCCTTATGCTCAATGTGTGGAAAGAAACATGGAGGGAGTTGTCTTAAAGGGACAAGTAAATGTTTTAAATGTGGAAAGGAAGGTCATCGGGCATTTGAATGTTGCGATAATGGGAAGAAGATGTCTAATGACGCAAACAAAGGAAGGGATACACAGAATGAACCTACTACACTTCAATGATTCATGTGCAAGGAGATGGGGCATTATGCCAATCAATGCCCAAATCCAAGGGTTGATGATGATGGTCGACATCAACAAATTCTTAAGGCTAAAGACAAAGGAAAGTCACATGCAATCTCTATCAGCGATGTGGAGTACGATAACGAAGTGGTGAAAGGTACACTTACCATCCACTCTAAAGTAGAAAATGTTTTATTTGATTCTGGATCCACCCACTCTTTTATTTCTGAAAAATTTTCTAAGGGTATCACCGTATTACCTCAACAATTAGATGTTGAGTTAGCTGTGACAACACCTAATGGCACAACAGTCGCATCAAAAGTTTATAATTCTTCTCCGATCGAAGTTTGTGGGAAAGTGCTTCCTGCAAATCTTGTGATCCTTCCTTTAGTGGAATTTGATGTGATTCTTGGCATGGATTGGCTTTCTCTACATGGATCTCATATCAATTGCCAAATAAGGGAAGTCACATTTCATATTCCAGATCAATCTACGATCTTCTATCAATGCAAGGATGAACATAACCTTCCAGTGGAAATTTCTTTCATCTTATGGGTATTGATTCCACTAAATGAAGGCTATTTATCTCAAATGGTTGGTTAGAAACTCAAGATTAAGAATATGCCCATTGTACGGGAGTTTGATGATGTCTTTCCGGAGGAATTACCGGGTCTTCCACCAAATCGTGAAGTTGAGTTTTCAATAGAACTCGTACCAGGTGCTTTGCCAATTTCAAAGACACCTTATAGAATGGCCCCAATTGAGTTGTAGGAAATGAAGAAGCAACTCCAAGAGAATCTTGATAAGGGATTCATACGCCCTAGTGCGTCACCTTGGGGAGCACCTGTTCTATTTGTTAAGAAGAAAGATGGATCAATGAGACTCTGCATTGATTATCGAGAACTTAACAAGATCACCATCAAGAACAAATATCCTCTCCCACACATTGATGACTTATTTGACCAACTACGCGGTGCTCAATACTTTTCCAAGATTGATCTTCATTCAGGGAATCATCAATTAAGGGTCAAAAGGGAGGATATACCAAAGACAGCTTTCCGTACAAGGTATGGACACTATGAATTTATAGTGATGCCATTTGGTCTTACTAATTCCCCTGCTATCTTCATGGATCTAATGAATAGAGTCTTTAGAGACAATCTTGATCAATTTGTGGTAGTCTTTATAGACGATATTATTGTCTATTCAAAGAGAAAGGAAGAGCATGAAGATCACTTGAGAATTATATTGAAGACCCTGTGAAAGGAGAAGCTTTATGCCAAATTTACCAAGTGTGAATTTTGGCTTCAAAAAGTTACATTTTTGGGTCACATAATCTCAAAAGAGGGGATATCTGTGGATCCGGCAAGAGGTTATTGAAATATGGTCAAGACCAACAACAGTAACCGAGATCCAAAGTTTTCTTGGTTTGGCTGGATATTATCGACGTTTTGTAAAAGATTTTTCACGATTATCTAATCCACTCACCAAGTTGACTCGGAAAGGAGTTAAGTTTTTTTGGACAGAGGAATGTGAAGAGAATTTCAAGGAGTTGAAAAGAAGGTTATCCAGTGCACCTGTGCTCACACTACCTTGTAGTGGAGAAAGGTTTGTGATCTATAGTGATGCATCCAAGAAGGGATTGGGGTGTGTTCTTATGCAAAATGATATGGTGATATCTTATGCCTCACGACAGTTGAAAATCCATGAGCAAAATTACCCAACACATGATTTGGAGTTGGCTGCGGTAATCTTTGCATTAAATATTTGGAGGCATTACCTTTATGGTGAAAGGTGTGATATTTATACTGATCATAAAAGCTTAAAGTATATTTTCACACAAAAGGAGTTGAATATGCATCAATGAAGATGGTTGGAGCTGATTAAGGATTACGACTGCTCAATCCATTACCACCCTGGGAAAGCAAACAAGATTGCAGATGCATTAAGTCGACAAGACCATGCTAGTTTATCCATGATGAGGATCACAAAAGATCCAATATTTATGGATTTACAAAGGATGGATCTTGGAATTATAATGGAAGGGGAAAAATCTTATCTTTCTCAAATGAATGTTCAACAATCTATACATGTGAAGATTAAAGAGGCACAGAAAGAAGATGTCGAGTTACAAAAGAAGGTGAGAAATGTTCTTGAATTCAACCTTGATTGTGATGGGATAATAATGTTCAGGAATCGGGTTTGTGTTCCTCCCAACCCCGAATTAAAGAAGGAGCTGCTGGATGAGGCTCATAGTTCATCATTCTCTATTCATCCTGGAAGCACGAAGATGTATAGGGACCTGAAGGAGTACTTCTGGTGGGATGACATGAAAAGAGATGTTGCTGAATATGTCTCTCGATGCTTGGTTTGTCAACAACTTAAAGCTGAGAGACAGAATTCTAAGGGGATGTTACAACCATTACCCATACCCGAATGGAAATGGGAAAACATCACTATGGACTTTGTCACAGGACTTCCTAAAACATCCAAAGGCAATAATGCTATTTGGGTCATAGTTGATCGTCTTACAAAGTCTGCACACTTCATTGCTATTAGAGAGGATTTCTCTCTAGATCAGCTTGCCAGGATATATGTAATGGAAGTGGTAAGATTGCATGGAGTACCACTTTCTATTATATCTGATCGGGATCCGAGATTTACCTCGAAGTTCTGGCGAAGCCTTCAGCATAATCTGGATACAGAGTTGAGTTTCAGCACTACTTATCATCCCCAGACAGACGGTCAGTCTGAAAGAACAATTCAAACCCTAGAAGATATGTTGAGAGCTTTCTCTATGGATTTCAAAGGAGGTTGGGATCAACACCTACCTTTGGTAGAATTTTCTTATAATAATAGCTTTCACTCCAGTATTCAGATGGCTCCTTATGAAGCTCTCTATGGAAAGAAATGCAGGACTCCAACTTCCTGGGATGAAGTTGGGGAAAGAAAGCTATTAGGACCTGATCTCGTTGATGAAATTGCAGAAAAGGTCAGATCTATTCAACAACACATAAGAGCAGCTCAGAGTCGACAGAAAAGTTATGCCGACAACCGAAGAAAAGAACTAGAGTTTGAAGTGGGTGATAAATTGTTCTTACGAATATCTCCCTGGAAGAGGGTTATGAGATTTGGAAAGAAGGGGAAGTTGAGCCCTAGATATATCGGTCCTTTTGAAATACTGGATCGTGTTGGGAAGGTAGAATACCGATTGGCGCTTCCACCAAATCTCTCTCAAGTTCACGATGTGTTCCATGTATCTCTCCTATGAAAGTACATACCAGATCCTTCACATGTACTCAGCTCAGAAGTTGTACCGCTGGAGCAAGATCTTTCTTACGAAGAACAGCTGATAGAGATTCTGGATCGTAGCGAAAAAGTCCTACGAAACAAGACCACTCGCTTGGTGAAAGTTTTATGTAGGAACCACCAATTATAAGAAGCTACTTGGGAGCTTGAGGATATGATGAGGGAGAGGTATCCTCATGTGTTTGTTACAAAGTGATGAATTTCGAGGGCGAAATTCTTTTAATGGGGGTAGAATGTAACACCCGAAATTTTTATGAGTAATATTTTGTTTTTATATATAATCAAAGTAATCTTTCACTACACACTTTCATGGCTTACTTTACACGCAATCACGACCTTCCTCGATAGCTTGCGTCGTACGCAATACCGAGTTTCACTAAACAACGATATGCTATTAAAATATTATTAAAACTAGCCATTATGAATAGTAATAACCACTTTTTGAAAGTTTATAAATTTTATTTTTCAAAATGGACTTCATTTTTGTATTCGGAATACCGCAATTAACCTAGGGTGAAATTTTGGTATTATTCTGAAACATTCAATTTTTGATGAATAGTGAAACCACTAAGTGGTAGGTTAAAAACTGAATTTTTCATAAAACTTAATTTTACCACTTCTGTGAATGGAATTTCGAAAATCCAACAGACACGGTTGATATCAGTAAGTAAAATGTGGTTCAATGAGATAAAAATATTTTTTTGGTGAATAGTAACTTTTTATTTTTTTTACCGCGGTTAATAGTAAATAGGGTAACTAAGGGTAAATATGATATTACTATTACCTAACACATGTCCTAATTCTATTGGATAAGTTTAATTCGACCAAAAACACACTTAGGAATAAAATATGACCATTTAGGCCCACTTGGGTTGGATTAGGACATTTATTATTAATTTATTTAAAGAAGGGTTAAAATAGTTAAAATCAAAGGTTAATAAGTAAATCATTTTTAATATGGGGTTATACATAAGATAAACTCGACTATAAATATTCATTAGAAATCTAAAAAGATTTCCTACATAATGGTATTTTATTTGTAATTTTTAGACATTAAATAATTTAATTTATTTATGACACAATGATGATGCAGTAATTATCTTATTAATGAAATATTGACATAATTGATGTTATAAACACAAAAATAAATGTAATTTGAGACTTTTTATGAATTCCACTAATTTTATAGGTTACTATGATATATTAGTGTTGATTTAATCAACTTGGTTCGAACATATAATTCTGTTATGACTTTCACAAAAATCATATATCAAATAGCGTCAAAATTGACACAAAATAGTTTTTATATCAAATATTATATTATTAATTGTTATTTTATTCCTAAAAATATAAGGTTCGGCCAAATGAATTAGATAAGGATTTATATATTAATAATACATAATTTGGGGTTCGTTTGTCATGTTATAGTAAGTGTATTAACCATATAGTGAAAGAAAACAAAAAGACACGGTAAAAGTTAAATTATTTAACTTAGAGTTAAATCAAATTGATAAGGTTAAAATAATACGCCAAACTTGTCTAAATCCTATTGGTTGATAGTATTTCGATCCATCCCCACTTTAGCTTCGAAATAAGACCCTTTGGAACCATTATAAACCTATTTTGACTTTAATATAAAATAATATTTTGAGATATTCCTAAGGTGCCCCTCTCCTCCCTTATAAAAGGGCACCTCCTCCCCCTCCTCCTCACACCAACTTGAGCACTCAAGCTCGGCCAACCCCTGCCATTTTCTCCTCTCCACTTCCCTAGAATAATCCTAGAGGTCCTGGTCTTCATCAAAACCCAATATTAGTTCCCTAAGTGGAGGATTCAAAGAGGCGTTCCAAAGAAGAGGTAATATCCATTACCGATCTTTTCAATTTATTTCTTCTTCAACTTCTTCTTCTTTAGTTGTTTCATGATAAAGTAATAACATAAGTATTACTTACATTCTGATATGTTATTATAAATATTAAACAACTCTAATTCACCTTCTATCCATCCTACGGAAAAATGAAATCACCGCGCGTGCCTACGTACGGAATATCGTCTCCACGCCGTGGTGTAATCTATTTTCCACCATCACCTTACAAGGATGGGTATAATGGTGTAATGAGTAACTATTTATGATTATTATAAAGTAATATTGATACTGAAATAATATATATATATACTCCAATACAGTTCCACGATCATAGGAACGATATCATCACTCGTGCGTACATACGGAATACCGTCTCCACGATGTGATGCGACTCGTTCTACATGATCATCATTACATAGTAATTATATAAATGAATTGAATGAATAAATATGATATATGTTACACTAATACCATTCTGTATATAAGGTATCTATAACCTTAAAATAAGAATCAGAATTTATTCGGCAAAACACGCATAAGAACAAAAGGCAATAAGGACCCGAGTAACAAGTAACAATGAAATATTACTAACAAGAAGTTAAGAATATGACCATATATGATATCATATCAATATGTATGATTCTGGAATAATTAAATAACATTATTTAAACCATTATACAGGAGCTTCGGACACGTACAAAGCAAATCGGACCTAAGGTAAGGGAAATATCACAATCTCATTTTTATCCGAGATTGTTTATTCGTAAGTATTTACTGGGGTGTATTTTATCATCCACATCCATGTTCCCTCAATATGTAATATTTTTTCCATCCACTTACAATATTTTAAATCCAATTTTACCCTTCGGTGAGTTTTTAGTAAATAATATGAAAGGAATCTTTTGTCGTTTTTTCGTATGAGGTACATTTTGACTTTTCCGAAAAAAGTACGAAGAATGTTTTTTTTAACTTATACGGCATGAATGGATTTTTAAAACATCATTTCCAAGAAGCATAATTTAAAAGTTTTCAAGTTTATTTTTAATCAACTTCTTTTAGTTTATGATTGTACTACATGTTAAGAAAGGAAAATATTTTTGAAGTAGAAAGGATATTTTCCTCAAGAATGGAGTTCAAGTATTTTATCAAAATTATTTTCCATCTAAGATAATAAAAGGGTTCTGTTTTTATCCCTATTATTACATAGATTTTATTATGTTGTGATGGAAATATTTTTATGAATTCCTTTATCTTATATGAATTGTTTTATGATATCATGTTGTTTAAGAATTCCATTTTTATTACATGGGTTACGCTATGATGAATGGTTTATGATTATGTGGCACACATAAGAAAGGATTCATTATAAGATGGGTGGGACCTATATCTCCCTCCAATGAATTGGGTAAAGATTTTATATCTCATGAGATAGACATGGCTGGAACGGTAGGTTATACCGGTTCAGTGAAACAGGACTGGAACGAGGGTGACTCGGTTCAGAAAGGGACTTTGTCCACTAAGATAGTCTTGGCAATGAGTCATGACTAACAAGAAATGATGTTCCATGATTATGTGTGCATGCCACAAAGTTTCAAGTTTCATGTTATAATTATGGGGATCTCATTTTCACTTCTATGATTTATTCCATGTTAAGATATTATGATCTCTTTTGTAGGTTATGATTTTCAAAAAGATATGATATGATTTTTATTTCCTTTATTTTCCCTTGCTAAGAATTTGAGCTCACCCTTTTATGTTTTCTTTTCCCCAGGTCAGGAAGATGGATATTAAGTATAATATTATAAAAGGGACCCTAGATATGATGAAATAAATGGGAGACACTGTAGAATATTTATGAACCAGTTGTTTATGTTTCCCAGTTTCTAAAGACACTATACCTATACGGTCCTTTGTGGTTTTGTCATATGTTGTAATAAGGGTGCTTCAATTTTGAAGTATTAACAATGTATGTAAAGTATGGGTCGTTATATTAAATTTCTAAATATTTACAAAAAAAATATAAAAAAATCATAAAATATTATTATTATTATAATAATAATTATTATTAGTAAAATAAAAAAACATTAAAAAATATAATACTGAAAAAATATATTTAATAAAATTATGATTAATGGAACAATAATATTAATATTATTAAAATAATATAAAAATAAAAAATATTAAAATTCTCAATATTCAAAAAAAAAGATAAAATATTAAAAATTAAATTATGTAATATTCATAGTGATATTAAAGACAGAAACTGTTAACAGTTCGTATTACAAAAAATAATAAATTAAAATGTTTTTAACAAAAAACAAATCACTGGGGGGTTGTCTTCGGGAGGAGGAAGAAGAGATGAAGGAGATGGTGGAGGAAACTCCATCCATAAAGTACGAGTCAGAGTGCATGTACTCCATATGCTCGTTATGCTGCTCCTGCCATAGACACATCTCCCCCTTATTTTGCTGCTTCTGCTGCTACTACTGTTAATGCATCTCTTCTTAATACTTCTATAAATGCTCTCTAAGGTCATTCTGAGCTCAGAACTTCTCCTGATACTAAGAGTTAGAAGATGTTGCCTCTCATCTAGCTCCTCTGGAGCTAGACGCTGACATCGCAGTAGTACCATAATTAGTACCACGAGTCACATAAGAGCTGATACCAACTACTCGGCACTTCTGAAAGTCATACTGAGTCGCCTGCATCCATGCCGCCTCTACGAAATGGTGGGAATGGTCTGATCAGTCACCTCATCCTAACCCTTAGCCTGTGTCTGAGTGGTCATAGCCTCATATGAATCATTTAATTCCAATTTGAAATTAAAATTTTGAAATATTATATGCATTTAATTTTCAAACTAAAAAATAATACTAACCATAATTTGACACTCGTGATCACCTATAATCTCTCATATGGCTATATCACTTTACATCCTCCGATAAACATGGTACTCTGTAATATCAAGATGCTGGATGACCTGTATGAATATAAAATAAATTCTTTAGTTCTTAAGTTATATAAAATATTTAAAAAATAATAATTACCAGATCCTCTCTATGCGTACTGAATGTACGACTACCATCTCGATGTGTCACCTCCAGTCTTCCCCAGTTCTGCCGTCCCAATGAAGACCACCTCTGAAATCCACCACCCAACCCGTGTGCACATAATTTATCCCAAACCTGAGATGAAATGTACTCTTATTGGTGGGCAATACACGACTCATCAGATGTTGTCGCTCCAACATTCTTAATGGTTGTCTTTCTCAAATTGTGCAAAAACTGATGCAAACACTCACACATAGCCACCTCCCATGCTTTACAGATATTTTCACGCATTCTATCTTCGATGGGATACTATAAACCCTTCAAATAATTTATAATATCAAGTTATTAATAAAATAAATTTCAAAATAAATATTATTAATTTACGTACCAGCCAATGATTGTACATGCCGAGTTGCACATCAACGAGAACCTGTTCCCATGTGGTCTATGGTTGAGACAAATAATTGTGCAAGATAGTGCTCCCCTATCCAATAGCTTCATGCACAAAACCATGAAAAAAGAATAAATAATCTAACAATTAGTATATATATAAATAAATTAAAAAAATCTAACTAAAATATACTGGATTCCATACCTCCATGTGCATGGATCAAAGCCAAGACATGGACGTCTCTCGGGGATAGGGTGATAAATCATCTGTCGCACAAGATCGTGCCCCCTCCGCGTACCTCCTGAACCACCAGAAGGTTGAGGGTGAGATGATCCCACATACCCCTTATCCAAAGGTAGCTTAGACTCTTCTAGCTCATAAAGTAGATCAAATTCCATCTGAAACACAAGATGGTTGTTGTTAGTAAATAGTTTAAAGTAACTATTATATATAGATATATATTAGTTATGATCATAAACAGCATTTAACTGTGTCAATGATCACCTTCATCATCATCTTCATATCTGACGATGTCAGTGTGTTCATATTCTTCCTCGACATTATCAATATCAATATGAGTTTCACTTTCATCATCCCTTGTCATTTCAAATTCATTTTTAACATCATTAACATCATCATCACCATCGACCCTTAATTGTGGGGTTTCATCATCGATATTCGCGTTTCTTTATGAAAGAAGATGTATTTTGAGTAGTCTCTTGAAAAATTTCAATTCCTTCAACTTCAGAGAAACCACATTCAGTTTTAATAAATTGATTTTCCCAAGATTTCATTTTTATTATGCTCCACCAATCACTCAGGTTTCTTGAGGTAGCATATTACTTGGAGTAATAAATTTTATGTTCCTATTGATCAAGTAAAAATAGCTCATTTACTACAATAAGACTTTTATATTTCATATCGACGATTCCATGAGTCAGATGAACACGCAAGACTCTCTCAGTATCCAACCACCGACATTTAAGCATCGTTATATAATTCTATACAAGAAAACATAACTCAATAATTTCATCCAGAATGCTGTAAAAGTAAACATCAGTTTCTCTATGATGCGATCCTCTCAAAACAACTCCACTATTCGTTGATTTTTTTGATTCCCCATATGCACTTGTATGAAATCTAAAACCATTCACCACATATGAATTATAATATTTATCCATTTTGGATGGTGGGTTACTCAATATACAAAGTCACTTATTAATTTTATCTGCATGCTGAGACACATAAAATTTTTAAAAACAATTATCAACATAATCAATAGTAAACTGAATTGATATTAAACCATCAATAATTTTTGTTACCAGTTTTTGAAACAAATGAGAAATTGTTTTTGTCTACGTTATTCAAGAGCAGCTGCTGTAATTTATGGAAGTTGTTTCTTGATATGATTATAATATAACCTAAAAATAAAATAATTTTACATAATATAATTGAAATTATAAAATATGTGATAGAATAACTCACATTAAAAATGTTGTCATTTCTTCACAGTTGAGCAGAACATATGTATGAGCTCTGTGATGTTCATTGTCTGAAATCCATCATTCTTAAACTCCACCAAAGACAAGATTTGGCTATTTAATATTGATAATTGATTTACTATTTCATAACTAACATTTCCCTCATTCCATCCCATGTGTTTTTATTTTTAGCAATATTCATATTCAAAATAGTGGGAGCTAAAAAAAGCAAATTCCTCTTGCAAATAAGCTTCAGCAATTGAGCCTTCAAAAAATTATTTTTTACATACTTTTTTCCTCAATATCTATCTGTATCTGTCAAATGGGTACATCCATAGAAACTATACTAGACCTCCACATTTATCCTCATGTGGAAAATGTAATATTATATGTTCTATTGAGTCAAAGAAAGCAGACAGAAAGATCTTTTCTAGTTTACAGATAGTTACAACAATATCTTCTTCTAGTTTTCCTAGCGCATTGTAGGTTGTTGTCGCTGCATAAATGTCTCAAAAAAATATGATATGTCTGTTATTGTATCCAAAATCATAGAATTCAACAAACCTATGAATCTAATTATCATAAGTCTGTCCATTATAACATGACAATCATGAACTTTTAATCCGGTAATGTGACCATTCTTAACACATCTTCCCAAATTGGAATAATATTCAACTGAAAGTCTCAAATCTGCAATCCACTGACAAAATAATAAGTGACTCTCTTTGTATAGTGTATAAGCTTCTTTTGGCTTCATTATTCTCCATGATCTGACATTTTCAAATAGTTCATGTTCTGGTCACCTTCAAATTTGGGCAAGATCTAATCACGCTTTGAAAATATATTCGGTGTTACCTGGTGTATCAAAAACTGTATGAAATAAATTATCAAAATAGTTCTTCTCAATATGCATGACATCCAACATGTGGCAGACCAACAAATCTGACCAATATGGGAGATCCCAAAAAATACATCGTTTTATCCAATTTTGTTCTTTCCCAAAGCCATTAATTTTCTGTTGGTTTACTATTGGCCCAAATTTGATGGGGGGTAATGAAAATACAACTAATTTTTAACTCTGTACCTGAGATCATTTTTGGAGGTTCATCCCATTCAATTGTGCCTTTTCTGAAATGAGATTTTTTCTTTCAAAAAGGATGATCAGTTGGAAGAAATATGCAGGGACAATCAAAGTAGAAATGTTTTTTTCCATTGATGAGCATAAAAACATTGTGTCCTTAATATAGTAAGGACATGATTTCGGACCATGTGTAATTCAACCAGATAACATGACATATGCTGGAATGTCACTAACCATCCACATCAATGCAGCTTTTAATTTTAAATTTTTTTTCATACCAACATCATATGTACTAACACCATTACTCCACAATGCATTTAACTCATCAATAAATGGTTTCAAATAAACATCAAAATTCTTTTTCGAATGTCCTGGAATTAATAAGGTCAAAAAGATATAGGGCTCATTCACCAACATCCATGGAGGTAGATTTTACAGAGTCATGAAGATATGCCAACATGAATACTGACTACCATAACAACCAAATAGACACAAACCGTCAGTAGAAAGACCCAATAACCCGTTTCAGGCTTCTAAAGAAAAAGATGGATGCAGACGATCAAAATGTTTCCATGAATCACCATCAGATGGATGATTCAATCTTCTATCAGATGAAATATTGGTTTTGTGCCATGACATCATTGATGATGTGTTATGAGACATAAATAAACGTTGCAGCCTGGGTGTAAGGGGGAAATATCTCAACTATTTTACTAGAATAGATCCAGACTTCCCTAATTGAGCTTCTTTATACCTCTATTGTCCACATGTGGTACAACTATCCAACGACTCATTTTCACCATAATATAAGACACAATAATTTTCACATGCATGAATCTTCCAATATCTAAGTCCTAGATTATGAACCAACCTCTTTCTCTCATATTAATTTGCAGGAAACACATTTTCTTTAGGTAATAGTGTTTTAACCAAAGAAAATATCTGATCAAAATAGTTATTTCACATTTCAAAATCCTCTTTAATAGCCATAAATTTTACAACCTCTTTTACTTTTCTTAACTTGAAACCATGATATAATGCACCCTCTGTAGACCTTAACAACTCATAAAATTCAGATGGTTCCAACTCAAGAGTTAAATCAATATCATCGGGACTTTCAGTTTTTTGAACAGATGGACCTAAAAAATCATGTTTTAAATTTTGGAACCGTGATGGATCTAGAATTAAGTTATTAGTATCTTATCTAGAACTTCTTCCATTGTGTTGATACCAAAAAACATAATCTGGTTGAAAACCAAACCGCAAGAGATGTCCCCCAACCTTGTCAAATGTTTCAAACATTCTCAGAGCACATTTTTTACAAGGGCACTTAATTTTGCCTTCAGAAACATATTCTGGTTTTGATGATACAAATGCTAATAAAGCATCAACAACTCAATATATACATGATTTAAACTAGAACCATGGGTATTTCTGTGCTGATTTATCCAAGCACGATCATCTAATAATGACTGATGTCGACTTCTTTATTCCATATTTTTCTAAAAAATATAAAATCATCACTGTTTTTGAATAATTTGAAATTATTAAAATACTATCTAAAAAAAAGATAAATAATTACTACCACTTTGTAATAATTACCATTAATTAAGGGTGACACAATTTCTTGTGGATTGACGACTACTGTTTTGTCTGATGGATCATTTACGTGCATTTTCCTCGCACTGAAATCACAATGAAGAATATGGTCAGAGGTACGCATATTCATTCTCGTATTTCTGTCCAGATTCTTCATTGTGATTCCTGTGTTAGAAAGAAGCAAGTAAATGATTCGTCGGACAAAAGAGCCCCCTTTTTGTCGATGAATCATCTTCTTCCAATTGTCATCGCCTGAAAACATTATAAAAAAATGATCCTACGAATGCATATCCAATATCGTGCAAACAGGATTGAATATGCCTATGTAGCAACACATTTTTCATAATGTTTTGAGTCGGTGAGAGTTAAAAGGAGAAAAGTCATCGAACAAAAGGAGTGACATCAATCCACTAGAAATTCTGCCAAGTTTTTTTAATTTATTAAAATATATTAACATTTCTTTCAACTATTCACAACTATTTATTACTAATTATTACTAATTATTACTATTTATTACTAATTATTCCTATTTATTATTAACTATTCCTATTTATTACTAACTATTCCTATTTATTACTAATTATTCCTATTTATCACTAATTATTCCTAATTATTATTATATATTACTATTTATCGCTATCTATCACTATTTATCAATATCTATCACTATTTATTTCTATTTATTACTAATTATTGCAATTATTACTAATTATTAATAATTATTTCTAATTATTGCTAATTATTACAATTTATTACTAATTATTACTAATTATTGCTAAGTATTACTAATTATTACAATTTATTACTAATTATTACTAATTATTACTACTTATTACTAATTATCCATATTTAATACTAATTATCTGTATTTATTCCAAATTAATTCCTAATTATTTCTAATTATTCCTAATTATTAATAATTATTCTGAATTGTTACTATTTTTTTAATTATTACTAATTATTACTAATTATTACTTATTATTACTAATTATCTGTATTTATAACTATTTATCTGTATTTATTCCAAATTATTCCCAATTCATCCTAATTATTCCTAATTATTTCTAATTATTTCTAATTATTATTAATTATTTCCAATTATTCCAAATTATTCCAAATTATTACCAATTATTCCTAATTATTGCAAATTATCCCCAATTATTACTATTTATTTCTATTTATTACTAATTATTGCTTTTTATTAGTAATTATTGAAAATTATACTTAATTATTGCTAATTATTGCTAATTATTGCTAATTATTCCTAATTATTGCAAATTATTCCCAATTATTGCTAATTATTGCAAATTATTACTAAATATTTTTAATTGTTCCTAATTAATCCTAATTATTAGTATTTATTAATAATTATTAGTACTTATTACTAATTATTAGTATTTATTACTAATTATTACAGTTCATTACTAATTATTACAATTTATTACTAATTTTTACAATTTATTAGTAATTATTACAATTTATTATTAATTTTTACTAATTATTACTAATTATTACAATTTATTACAAATGATTACAATTTATTACAAATTATTAATAATTATTACAATTTATTACTAATTGTTACAATTTATTACTAATAATTACAATTTATTACTAATTATTACAATTTATTAATAGTTATTACAATATATTACTAATTTTTACTAATTATTACTAATTATTACGAATTATTACGAATTATTATTAATTATTACTAATTATTACTAATTGTTACTTATTATTACTAATTATTACTAATTATTTGTATTTATTACTAATTATATGTATTTATTACTAATTATCTATATTTATAACTAATTATTACAAATTATTACTAATTATTAGTATTTATTAATAAATATTACTAATCATTACTAATTATTACATTTTATTAGTATTTATTACAGTTTATTACTAATTATTAAATTTTATTACTAATTATTACAATTTATTACTAATTATTAAAATTGATTAGTAATTATTACAATTTATTACTAATTATTAGTAATTATTACAATTTATTACTAAAGTTTACAATTTATTACTAAATTTAACAATTTATTAGTAATTATAACAATTTATTACTAATTATTACAATTTATTACTAATTATTACAATTTATTTCTAATTATTACCATTTATTATTAGTTATTACAATTTATTACTACTTAATACAATTTATTACTATTTATTACTCATTATTACTATTTATTACTAATGATTACTATTTACTACTCATTATTACTAATTACTACTCATTATTACAATTTTTTACTAATTACTACAATTTATTACTAATTATTACAATTTATTACCAATTATTACAATTTATTACTATGTATGACTATTTATTACTCATTATTACTATTTATTACTCATTATTACAATTTATTACTCATTATTACTATTTATTACTCATTATTACTATTTATTACTCATTATTACTATTTATTACTATTTATTAATAATTATTAATATTTATTACTAATTATTACCGATTATTATTAATTACTCCAAATTAATTATATAAATTACTAATTAATAAAAATTAGTACTAAAAATTTCAATTTATTATTACAAATAAATACACGTGAAAAAACAATTTAAATTTAATTTAATTACATCTAATCAACAATAATAACAATTAACATAAAAAATGAAATAATTTATAAATTAAATAAAACATAAATTCCTTTAAGCGTGATTTTCTATTGATGTAGACTGCTTCACAGCTTCTTCGTGAACAAAAAAAATTAACTAAGAAAGTTTTTCTCTCTAAAATCGGAGCTCAGAGAGAAACATGAACTAAGAATGGAGAGGAAGGGGAGGAAAACAGAAGGGGGTATATATATGTTAGATTATTTGCGACGGGACTATTTGCGACGGGTATCCCGTTACAGATAGTATCTTTTGTGATGGGAGCTGTCGCAAATACCTACGCCCACATTAATTACTGTCGGCGGTTAAAAAGTTATTTGCGATGGGTCCCATCGCAAATAGTCCCTACCGACACACCTTTTGCTACATGACGACATCCCGTTGCAAAAAGCTATTAACCGGCGCTAGTTATTTGCGACGGTCCCCATTGCAAATACTTCACTACTAGTGACGGTGGGATCCCATCATCAGAAGTAACCATCATGCAGTTTGGCGTGATTCTCGTGCCAAACCTTTTGCAATGGGAGACGAAATCTCGTCGCAAATAATTGGTTATTTGCGACGGGTCGTTACCCTCATCGCAAATAACCTCTTGGACGGGCTTTTTGCGACGGTATTTATTCCGGTCGCAAAAATTCTTATTTCCAGTAGTGTTAGTTTGTCACAATTAATTATTTTTATCACTTATTGTGTATATGTTTATTGCAATGGAGTCAGGGAATCCAAATAAGTTGTTCTAAATATCCACTATATGAGTAGAGTTAATACCATTCCAAATTAATATTAAATCATTTGGAATTGAAATAATCATTCACATTATAAGTCATTGAGAGATAATTGGTCAATTTTAACAAATGTTCCTTGTTCATCTTTGTGGATCAAAGGCAGAGGATCCTGGTGATTTTCACAGTGTTGAATTGATCATTAAAGCACCTCTCTGGCACTCCGAATCTAAATATCTGTACACACACTCAAATTTAAGAAGTGCAGGTTAATGATCTTGAGGGAATCAGTGATGGATTTTTTAGAAACAGGTTCCAAAAACATTCTATAGATGTGCATGAATCAAATCAGATCTAGGTATTCAGTTTTTTTATTTATTGTCTTTTAATTACACCACATGTTATTTATAGACATATTTATTGATGGATCACCAGAGACAATGAAGCTTCATCACTCCTATGATGGAAATTTTTTAAATCCCTTTCACACCAACTTCTACTGTGTTCCATGATATCTTCAATTGTTTTCAGAGTGATGACATATTTTTTCAATGCCTAGTTAATTATTATTTCTCTAAATTTTAATTATTTCATATTAAAAAGGTACCAATGAATATGATCGTGTTTAGATAGGATTTTTAATGGCCAAGTAGGCTCCATTTGAAAAAATATTGTTCAAAAGTCTGTTTTTAGATATCATTGTATCGGATATTATTGTGATTTTGAAGAATGGAATATATATATATATATAGATACATATATTTGACACTTTTTGTCAAATTTATTTCAGGAGACCATAACTACTATGTCCAATGTTCCAATAAATGTTCTCATCTGAATAGAGGATTCAATGATCATTTCTACAATAGAAATTTTTTTCATTTAATTATTATCTTTTGTACCACTTGGTTTGATTTGTGGATAATTTTATAGTCATCCAAAAACAATAATTTGGGTGGGTATAGAAACTTTTACAAAATTATATTTTTACACATTTTCACAATGAGGTGTGACTAATTTAAAAAAAACAAAGGAGGTCCCATGTGGGTCTTATCTAATCAACAACTGGCCCATTCCCTTCTCCCCTCACTTGGTTCATGATCTGTGGGGTCCATCTCCTCTAATTGAGCACCCACGACCTTTCCCATCATCGATCTCCTCCACTTCACGATTTTCAGATATATATGTATACCCACTACCCCTCCCTCTTCTTCTACCTATGAAATAGTCAGGCTTCCACCACCGCTTGATGCCCACCAGCTGCACATTCCCTCAACATCTTCCACGACTCATAGATCCAACCACCAGATATGGTCCCCTCATCGTGTCGTGCCTCTTCACTACAAAGTTCTTAACATGTCTCACTGAATCCTCACTGGCCACACCTCTTCGAGGAATGTCCCACATCACCATTCGCCCGGACCTCCATTCATGTGTCGCTATATTGAAATCCATTCAGGACTTCTATATTATTCTAAATCTTAGTCAGGAAGGCTTATGAACGATCGTGCACTGCATCCGAGATCGGTTCTTCCTAGTTGCACCTAACGGCGGTCCGTCTGTTGTCCCTCCCTACACCCATTATAATCTTTGGTAAACACCCCAACCATGAGGTTCTCAAGGGATTGAATGTAAGGTTCCATAGAAACTAATTTTTTTCCCCAATAGTCCATGCCTGGTCAACCTAAATGGGAAAGGATTTGGGCAAACTAACTTGGCCCAGAAATCCCTTTCCCTGGGTCTGTCTTTCCATATAAGAGTCGGTGGGGAAACAGACTAGCCTGCAATAGGTCGGGGTAGAGTTTTTAAGGGCCATAGGGATTCTATTAATAAAAATTAAATAATTTTATTTTTTTAGTTTTTGTTTTCATTTAAATTAATTAAGATTAATTTTGATTAATTTTTTTTATAATCCAAAATAATAATTTAATTTTATAATTAAATTAATTATTTGGTTTTAATTTATTTTTTTTAAATATATTCAATGTGGGAAATGTATTAAATCTTTTATTTGAATTTAATTAAATTCATTTAATTTATTTCAATCCACTCACAATGTATATATTTATTTAAATGTAATTTTTATAGTGTGTTACGTTTTATTCTGAATAGACTTATGCTAGTGACCGACCTGTATATGTTTGGTTTATTTAATTATTTTCCTTATATGATGATTGTGATAAGAAAATAATTTAAAAAATGATATGTGCATCATCTTGTTTTCATTCAGGTATATATAATAGAATTTTTTCCAGAACACATGTTTTATAATGGACCCATATACACCCCACACTAGCGCATGAGTATATTTGATCATTGGAAAAGATGATTTCAGATGAAAATCCCACCAAGTTGATGCAGTGAAGCATACAAAGGTATATTTATACTACATTAGAGGCAATGTGTTGAGGGAAAGAAGTTATGATTATGATAATCTGGAACATTATTGAAACATTTGAGGAACAACAATTTAATGTGGTTGGCCAGCTTAATTCCTACCTAGAAACTCTATAATTATTGGAATAAGGAATTATTTTTGACTATGAAGATAATTTCCAAGGATAATTTCCACTATAATAATCATGTGACACAGTATTTTAAATTTTTTAGTTAGGTATACAACGGATAAATAAAATATAGGGATACATTTAAATGATATAATATTTAATTAATCAGAAAATTATAAAAGGTAAATAAGATAAATTGATATCTACTAAAATTTATTTTTTATAGATCAGAAATGGAACTAACAATGACTACCATGACACTATCACTACAATCAATTTTGGATAAATAAAATATCCAGACCAACCATAACATCTTGAAGTGGGAAAGAAAGCTATATAATGAAAAATGGGGAAAACATTTAGATGGTGCACTATATTTTCAATGCATCATGTTGTCATCCATTTCTACTTATTGTAGAAAATGAATAACAATGAGGATTCTTAAAAAATACTCACTAATATAAATAAATTATATTGGGAGAGAGAATGTAATTAAGGGTATATGATTTTGAGTTACCTTTATAGATGAATGATAGTATAAGTTAATCATGTAGGGCCTCATATAGTCAAAATGATAAGGTTCATTGAGAGGCTTGAAGCCCTTGGGTGCTAATTGAATCATGAACAAGAAACTCATCTCATTGTTTCCACTTTACCACCTTGATTATATGCTCTTTTTATTAATTATAAATTTTATAACATGATAAAATCACTCCCAAAAATTTTGGATTTAGTTCACAATGAGAATAAAAATATGTGTTGTACTAATTCTATACACCTTATGGTGAAACATAGGATAGGTCTATGGACATTTCAAGGACAAATACTCTAATGGACTGAGCTTCCAAGAATGTAATGATTCATAGGAAGGGTACTGAGTTTTAGGATATCTTCTATTTATGTTTCAAGAAAGTACACAAAGAAGATAAGTTACATGTTTGGGAAGAAGAAAACGTAATGTGAATCTTCTACATTGTGTATTTTTTTCACTGAATGTAATATGTTATTATATAATTTTTTGGTATTGGATATGGTATGATGATCATAATATTTTATTCATATACATGAACCATGTAGATTATGGAATATTACAAAATGTGAGGTTAATCATCAAGTTGAAAATGTTACGAGCCTAGTTGTGTTTGTAATAAGATATTATCACCTCTCATTACAAACTAGTTTGGTCAATGTATTATATAATATTTATTTTGTACACTCTGTAAAAATAAACACAATCTCATTTTTCATTTTTAGACATGATGGGATTTTATTTCCTGATCCGGAATAAAATTTTTATCTTCTATAAGGATATCATGTTTTATGGTGTGGAACATTTTAATAATGAGTTATATATACATGAACATGAAAAACTAGTAACACAAAATAATGAAAAAATATGAAAACAGAGTATCATAACACCCTTCTATGGAATATTAGGCCTGATCTTGTAATTGAAAAGAGATTAAATAAATTACATAAAGATGGCCATTTAAACCAGGATTAGTTAAAACTATTGGATATTTGTCGTGTTTGTTTACAATATAAAATGACAAAACTAATCTTCTCTTATAAAGGAAAAAGAGACACTAAATTCATTTACATAACTAATATGGGCATATGTGATTCATTTATAGTAGATTAAGGGTCCAGGATTGAACAAAAATTAACTTTTCCAGATGACTATTATAGGTATGGATATATCTACATAATGTATTATATGTCGGATATCATTCATATGCTTATGTAATACCAACATGAAGTTACAAAATATCATGATAAGAATATTAATAGTTTTCACATAGAAAGAGGCAGTGAGTGTCTTAAAAAACATTGATTGATCACATTATGGTGTTTTGGATTGTATCACAACTACTCCACTTTATACGCAACAATAGATTGGTTTTAGTGAAATGAATAATATAACATTTAGAGACAAGGTTAGATCAATGATGAGTCTGAAAACTATTCAATTATACTTTAGAGGATATTCTATGATGAAAGTGACATATACCCTCAACCATGTACCAAATAAAGTTTTAGATGGGATTCTATATAAGGTATGGTGTGCAAAGAAACCCAATATATTTGGATAACATGTATGGGGATGTGATCCTGTTTTCATGACTATAAAAATTAAAAAGTTTGCTTCCCAAAACATCCAGATCATAATTATGGGTTATTATAAATAAACCAATAGACATTTCCAATATAACCCTTTATATATATATATATATGGGTGTGTGATTGTGGAATGAAAATTCACATTTCTAGAAAGAGAATATAATTTCAAAGGGAATAGTGGGAGAAATATTAACTTTGATGAATTTAATGCTCTTGGTGACTACAGTTTGTATAAGAATAATCTCTACAAGAGACAATGAGGGATGAATATTTTCCCAAGTCACATGTACTTCGTAGGTCATATCAATGGGATTGATAACTAGAGGGTCATGGTTTTTTTAACCAATTTAGGGGATGCATTCCTCCTTGAAGATGATGTACCTATAACCTACAAGGATACAATAAAAGGAAAAGATTATTCTAAATGGAAATATTCCATTAATTTTGAGAGAGAGTATTTGTTTAAAATCAAGTTAGATTTTTATTATACATTCTACTATATTTAAAACCCATTGGGTGAAATTGGATATTCAATAAGAATATATAAATTGATGCCAATATTTATACTAATAAGAAATTTATGGTAGTGAAGGGTTTCAGAAAACATCAAGGAATACACTATGATGAAACTTTATTATGAGTAATATTTCCCAAATCCATGATAATATATATTTTAATAAACACCATCCATGTTTTTAATATTTATAAAACAGATTTAAAAACTACTTTTCTAAATGGGTTTTTAGTTGAATACTTCTATATGAAACAACTTGATTGGTATTTTAAGTAAAAGAATGTCAATAATTTGTGAATGTTATAGAGATCAAATTATGAATTTATGTGGGAATCAATATCATGGAATTATCAGTTTTCTATGGCCATTGTATAATAGGGTTTAGTTTAGAATTCATGTGAGTTTTGTATCCATAGGAAGGTTAAGGAACGTTCCATAATTTTACTAGTATTATATATTGATGACCAATTAATAATGGGAAATTAAGTTCAATTCACATAGTTAGTCAAGACATGGTTAAATGATTACTTTTCTAATAATGAATTCACTGAAGAAGCATACATTTGGGGAATTATGATCTATCGAGATATATCTCTATGTATGCATGGGATTTAACCATGTACAAATGTTGACATGTTACTCAAAATGTAAAATTTGGAATAATTCATGAGAGGGTTTCTTCACATGTCACATAGTATCAATCTCTCCAAGAATATTTATTAACAAGCATATGAGGAGAATGATAGAAATTTTAGAGGAACCTATGCCTCAAATATGTTTTCAATCATGTATTCCATGCTATTTACAAGGTCTTATGTTTAATTTTCCTAACTTGTAGAGGGATTATATCAATCTAATGAAGGAAAGATACATTGGGAAGCTGTTAAAACCACCCTTAAGTACTTGAGAAATATGACTTAATTTTTCTTACTGTATGGAGGAGATGAGGAACATATAATGTTAGTATGCACTGATACTAGTTTCCAGATAGATCAGTATGATTTTTAATTGTTTTTAGGCTATATCTTTTTTCTAAATAGTGTTTTAGTGAATTGGAGAATCTCACATCAAACTGTGCTCTCCAATTCTATACTATAATAGAAGTTTATAGAGACTATCAATACAATAAAGATACCATTATGGATACTTATATTTGTCTCCAACATTGGTATTGTTCCTATAATTTTATACCCTACATCAATTGATTGAAATTACACAATTTCAGTGGTGCTTCATATGGATCCAATGACACACCATTAGACAACTCTTAAGGTGTTTTACTTAGAGAGGAGAAGTACCACTTATTAGTGTATCCATAGAGGACAACATGGATGAACCCCTAACTAAAGTTACACCATAGGAGAAGCATGATTCACATGTGATATCTAATTGAATGAAACATGTTAGTAGTTGGATCTAGTGAAATTGAGATTGTGAAAAATTGGTTCCCTAGACCCATCTTCCGATGTCCATCGATTACGAGTACTTGTATAGAATTTTATATTTATATAAATGTGTTTTATTACCATGATAGTCTGAATAATTATATTTCAACTATGTATATGTCAATTTCTTTTGATTGCATGAAATATAAAAGGGTAGGAGACGATACCCTGTTATAATGAAAAACTTGAGATTCTATGATAGTAATCTTAACGTAATGTCATATGTTAATGATACATCATATTGATAGGACACAGATGATATGTGACTATAAGGTGTTGTAAGATCATAATAATTCATAATTCTTCTCATTACAATCTTATTTGGTGATCTCTATTAGTAGAGTTCATGAGGAAAACCAGCCAATATGAAGACAAGATGTTTTCGGTGTCATTGGTTATTCTTATCTGGAGACATGTTTATTAGTATCCTAACATTATATCATTATCTATGTGGTCCAATAGATTGCATACTTTTTTGAAAAGGGAAAACCATGACAATGATGCTGTGGAGAGGTATTTTATGTTGGGTGTTTCCTTAGTGGCACGAGATTGGTTGAACGAACAAGATATGATTTGTCACCTCTAAGTTGGAGAAGAGGTATCGATAGAATGGTTCATCAGAATGGTAGTACCTTGAAAAATAAATGGCCATGGTAGTCGAAGGTAAATCCATCCCTATAGATCAAGAAATAAAAAAATAATGAAAAGGATGCTGACAAAAGTGTGGGTCCTTCTTTTTGAGATATAACATGACAAAGAGATTCTATTACATCACGTGTGTCCAATAGATTATAGTTGTTAGTATGATTTTCATTATCACTTTATGGGATATGATGGGCTTCTATATTATACTATTGATATGTGAATATTATTTACTTTTATAGAGATAAGTTCCAAAAGGGTCCCACACAATAGAGCATTTAGGAATCTATCATATTCTTTTGAATAGAAATATAGGACATAAAGGGACCGACTAGAAAGTTCAAATGTTGTACGGGTTCTATATATCACAAATGTAAGAATAAATTCAATAATATTTAATTAAGAATTAATGGGGTAGAATTTATTTATTACATTTATTTATAGGTGATTAAGTAAATACAAGGATTGATATTATATAAACAAATATGATTATAATATTAGAGGTCCATTTAATTGTATTAGGAGTTACAATTTCAGTAAAAGGCTTGTGGTTGTCATGAAATATATTTCCTATATATAGAATTTATGTTATAAAATATAATTAATATTTATGATGCAGTTTAGTTCATTATAATTAATTATTCATATCACTTATTTTGTCAAATTTTGTTGCATAAGTGATGGTAAATGCTAGTAAGGTAATATAAATATCCAATATATCAGTACATAGATGATTAAACCAACGTACTATTCGCTCTATTAGAATTGAGAGATTCTCTCTCTTCTAGGTTACTAGAGATAGGATCTCTAAATTTGATCATATGATCCTAGTATTTCTTCATGGATCAAAGGAATATGATTCTGGTGATATCATTGCATCAATGTGATACTCAAAGAACCACACTATTTCTCAGAATCTGAGTAAAAAACACATGTGGTTTCAAGAAGTGCATGTAGCTGATCTAAAGGTATTCAGTTTTTGACCTTCAAGAAATAAGGGTGAGAAATTTCGATGGTTTTCTACATATAAAATTGAAATGAGTTCTTCCTTCATTTTAACTATTATACATTAATTAATGAACAAACGATACTCAATCTTTACTGAGGATTTATTGCTATAGATGATGATGTTTCATCACTCTGATAATAGAAATTTTTTAATTCCTTGACCCACCAGCTTCAACTGTGTGCCTCGGTACATTCAGAGGGTTTGTCTTCATTAATTTTTTAGATGGTCTCTAGTTCATCCAGTTGGTTATAATTTTTTCAAGACTTAACCACTAGTTTATTAATGTATCATTGAACAAATTTCCATTTGATGGTTTTTAGAATGAGATGTATAGCACGTTGGTATGTCACTCCAATATTCATCAAGTGAAAGTGATTTACCAAATATTAGAATACTCCTTGGGGTTCCTTGAAGGAAATGGATACTTTATGTTCTAGGGAGATCCAAAAATTTTTTTACATTGATTATACATACATTGAGGATAGGTATTTCTAACATATTGATGCCTCAAGCATGAGTTCAATGACTCTAACAATGAATTCATCTTTTGGACAATACTAGTTGAGATATCTATAGTTGATGTGAACTCTAATATACTTATTTATCTTCTTAATCATAATGATATTGGCTTGAAATATTAGATTTTATACATATCAGATGAATTTATCCTTAATGGGTTTGTCCACTTTATCATTATTTTTGTTGTATTGGTCAGTTTTGTATATATAACTGCTTGTTTGTATCCCCAATGATCTTTAAGGAAACTCCACTGGTGGGTGGCCAATTGGCAACATGGCCTAGTATATTTATGCTATTACATGAAAAACACATCCTAGTGTTTCTTTATGAATGAATTATATACCTCTTATACTTCAATGATCATCATCACACTGATGAAAGTCATTCATGGATCTTAATATCTGACAATATTTATTTCTATGACTTTTCAAAATTGCAGAAGATATGTTCATATAATTTTGGATGGGTGCCCCTGAGTACTTAATACTCTTATTATTACTCATCTGTTTCCTCATCCACCTCTTACTAGGATGTTGTTGATGAATAATTTTTCTCTAAGTAAATATATGGGTCAGCGGTTGGAAGTCTGGAAGACAATGTAACCACTCCTGGATTAATTGTTGATGTAAGTCATTTTTTGGATCTCATAAGGGAATGACATGGAATGAGAAAAATATTCATTGTTTTCAAATATTTTAATCCAAACAACATCCACCATATATGAAGAAATAGGGATAATATGAATCATAAGAGTTGGAATGAAGAGTTTTTTATCTTGGATTTCATTACTGTTCAGAGTTTTGATAACTTATCCTGCACTGCAAGGCTGAGTTGTCATAATTGAAATCACATAATTCATTAGATGTTGGCTTGACGTTTATCCCACCTCTTTGATTTGGTCTATTGGGACCACATAATTTTCACAAATCCTCTTGAAAGTGTTTCATATAATCATATCCATGCTATTTGAAGCATGTCCTCGAGAGACATCATCAACCATGGACGATTTCCATTCCTTATGTTATAATCTTATTTTGATATACTAAAATTCATTGGATTTAAATGTAGGATTTATCACCATGAAATATCCCAATTTGACTAGTGATACAATATTTTTTGGTTTTGGTGGAATGACAATGGGATAACTGCATGGCGATATATTGAAGTTCTTCCCAATAGAACATTGAAGTGTATATCCTAAATAACTTCCATCAATTTTGATTTATTAATGATATATCCAAACTATTATCTCATTTTTATGTCACCAACATGATTTCTCTCATTATGGTAACATACTTGAATCATTATGCTCCAAGGAGACTTGTAAGATTCATTTAATCATAGTTGACACTTATTTATGATTGGAATGATATTGAATCCTGGGCCATTGTCAATAAAATCACATCATATATAAATATCATTAATTATCTCAGATATATATATATGGGTATTATGTTCCCATTTATGATGTAATCCTAAAAATGTTATATAAAATAGATGAATGTATGTAATTATAAAGGATCATTCTACATATTATATTATTTGGAAGTAGTATCCTCAACATAAGATTTATGAGGGATTGATATGGCCTAGATGATTACTTCTTGGAGGACTTTTGATAGAGTCAAAGAATTTAGGATTGAAAACATCATCAGTACCAGGAATAATTTCATCCAAAAATCAATATTATTGTCTAAAAGATTATTCTTCCTAGAAAAGAGGTTCTATCTTTCTTGTTCATTAGGTACTTAAAGACATGATTGGGATATATTGGCACTTATAACATCAACAGAAGATGATTATTCCCTTTATGCATGAGTTCAACTAGGTATTACTCCATGCTGAGGATTTGTAGGTGATAACATATCCTCTTGTTTATCATCCATTATGATTATGTCATGAAAACTCTTATATGTTTTTGGTAACATTAATTATTTTTCAAATCTTGTTGGTGATCTTTCTGATGCATTTCAGCCCCAGAGTTAGATCAAGCTAGGACATAGTGAGGGTAGTAAATCCAAACATGGCCAAGTCTTCCCATATAACCTTGACATTAACTACAACATCCCATAGTTCCCAAATCAGGTTTATGGAATTCATGATCATATTCATGGTCATCATCTTATAAAGCACCCATTAGGTGACCATTATTAATATATCCAAAGATAAAATCCACATATGATGTAGGTTTTTTCAAGTAGGTTTAATCTTATTGTTCCTTTTGGTAGGGTTGAGTCAGTGTTTTTGAGACTATTTACATGAATTATAGAAAAATTAAAAGATAACATTTTCTTTGGAACATCAGCATATACCTATTTTTTATTCTTACACTTCTGGGAATGTCTCTTTTTTCATAAATGAATTTTATGGAATAGAGATTATGGTGATTTCTTTTGTGTGTTATAGGATATTTTTTATGCACAATTGATTTTTTCAGATGTGTTTATAGAATATAATGAGTTCGGTTGAAATCCTTTTTGACCATCCAATTAGCGAACCTTTTTAAATTCTCTTCCTTTAAATATTCTATTATAGATTAGTGGAACAGAAACATATTATCTTTGAAGGTGGGCCTCCCAAACATTACATTCTTGGAGTCCACCATGTTTTCTATGATTTCATTAAAAAAACACACTTTTATGTTATTCCCCAACACATGATTGATGGGGAAATAGTTTTGGAGATCTTCATCACCATATTTTCATGGATTCATAGGATTGAGAAACATTATCATGTTTTTTTGCACTATTAATATGATGTATCCATGTTATTATTTATTTTTAAAATAATTGAACATATTTTTGATTCTTATGAGGAACAAGTTCATGATATGGTGAAAGCTTCAGATAGGGAGAGTGTAATGGGGAATACATATGTGTAATAGTGTTAGATGTTTCTATCGTAGTTTACATTCCTCGATTTGATTGAATTACTTAGTAATAATATTTTTTATATATGATGGATACTTTCACTCATTGAGTGATAATAATAAGGTCCTAAAACACTCTCATATAATTTACAAGGATATGTGTGGTGCATCACACGTAATGAAGATTAACTATACAGATGGGAAACATGTCTTATTGATGGAGCGGTAGCATCAATGTGTATGTTATTCTATTCAACCAATAAATAAAATCTGAGACCATCTAATTTTACCTTTTTTATTAAATGGTCAAGGACTATTAGTTTATACAATGTTAAGTTAAAATGGAAGATAGAATTATTATAGCAGTATTCCCACCCCATAATGGAATGAGCTGGAAAACTTTTGTACCAATGGTCATTCCTAGTAGTGATTGTATGAAGCACATGAGTTCCACTACCTCTTATTGTTTTGGGGTCACCATTATTGGATCACATTGACAGAAAAAACATGTTGGTTGATGCTCTGTTTCTCTTGATACATTAAAAAAGGTAAATGACGGGATTCCAATGTTTGTCAGGGAAGAAGTTGTATATTCAAATTTAGTGTTACTATTTATTTCCATATGTATTAGGGAATTCCATTACTCCATGTATTCCAATAAATTCCTGATTGACTCAAGTTTATTCTTGACCCATCACATAATTCCTGGATGAGTTGATTATTGGGTAGGTTTCGTGGCAAGTGGGGCCATCTATAGCGGTGTTGTTGGTATATGTCGTCGATATCCCATAGAAGAATGCCCATAAGGATGTGATTTTCCCTATTTTAGTTGTGAAACCAATAAAGAGAGTTATCATTATATTTTTTTAGATCCAAGTATATTTATGTTTGGTATTTCATATTGGGAGGTTTTTATAGGTTCAGTTCTGCTGCCGAGACGAACCCTATTTGCTGTGGTGTTCCAACATGGAGTGTGAGTTGAGGATCCACGTTCAGAACAAATCTTGTTGGACTATTTATGTACAGTAGTTAGACATTTAGTCCCCTCAATTATTTATTCTCTTCCTCATGATGATAAAATATTTCTTCAAGTGAAAGGGTCTTAACCACTCAATTAGTTTGGTGGGGAACAATCTGACCCATTTCCTTTTCCTAATTAGAAGACTTTGTTGGATGTAATGATAGATTATTTGAGGGAATACAAAGATTGGGGGATATACTTTTATTATATATACACACACCCAATTCAATAATATCATTGTTTACCATATTTTGAACAAAACATTCTCCTACAATTCCTCCTCTTAATTTCCCACGTGTTCTATAAGGTTGTCGGGGCAGAGGCAATGACATTGAGGGTTATATATTGTAATGAAAACATTATATTAGTATCTTTGTAAGACTAAATTTTCTTATACCCTCCATGAGGCCCCTTCTTCTTCTTTTCTTGTTTAATAAGAGATAATTAAAAGATATTAATTTGATGGAAATATCTAGATAGTTCAATCATACATTTTCATAGGTCTCTATTTTTTAATAAGGTGGATGAGTTATCCTTATCTAGAGTCTTTATTGATATTTTTATATGCTTGGTTCAAAATTATCTCAATCTTTTACTCTCTTTTGACCCAACGTCATACAATGTTGGTCGAGGAAAATGTTTTATGGTCGTTTATTTGGCCATGAACATGGTCTGTTTACTGAAACTGGACTGATGCTATAAAATATCATGACACCACTGTTGGATGGATTTGATGTTTGAGGAGCACAATGAATTTCAACGCCCCAAGTTCACCCCATAATCAGATATTAACATCATATTGTGCATCAATGATTATTTTTCATAGTATTTCTAATGTGTTGAAGACTGCACATTGAGGGACTCTTTTTTATTTCTCTAACTTTTGATTTCATGCTTTTAAGAGAGCCACAATGTGAAAGTTACATTGAATACATTATATTGAATTATATTGAATTATATATATTCCATATATTAATTGGTTTCTCTTATGTGAGATAGATTTTATCATATGTTTATTAGGATGTCGTCCAAAAAATCTCTAGACCAAACCCTTGGAATGATTTATTTATGGTTTTATAAAGGCATGTACATGATTAAAATGTCATCTATAGCTAGCTCTTTTCTCATGTTTATCATTTCATATTCATGTTTATCTAGATGCTCCTCTTCATTATCAATCCATAGAATATTATTTCCCTCTACTCTATCATAAAAAAATTGGTACGGTGATACTCTATAAAAGTTGAAGATAGGTGGCCCATGGGTGATATAGAGGATGATAATCACTATGGGTTATTTTTCATTTGATAAATAATTTCAGCTATTAATGACAATTCATAATACATGATGGAACATTCATTCCACAGTTCCTTAGGGAAGGAGTTCCTTCTTATCACTATGTAACCAATGGTAGGATCCTTATGATAAATAGAGAAAATACTATGGAGAGAACAGTTTCACAAAACACCATCATGGGGTGGAATACCATGGTAGATTATAGTAAGGGGAATTCCCTCTTACTTCTTGATCTTCTATAAATGTGTAGGGGTATTATGACTTCTATCACTAATATCTTGACAATGAAAATATTATGGTCA
This sequence comes from Viscum album, assembly GCA_963277665.1. Taxonomy (NCBI): domain Eukaryota; kingdom Viridiplantae; phylum Streptophyta; class Magnoliopsida; order Santalales; family Viscaceae; genus Viscum; species Viscum album. The sequence continues at coordinate 1,552,106,760 of OY728134.1, forward strand.
TGAAGAAAGACTTCATGGGGGTGTGATCAAGGAAGACCTTCTAAATTACTTCTACTACTCTCATAATTTGAGAATGAGAGATTATGATCTTATATGACCAGGAAACACAGTTTTTGAAATACATGAACTCTGGCTAAAAGAAGAAAAGGTCCATAGATTAGCTCATCATTTTATATTGTTTTAGGGAGATAATTCTTTTTGGATTTCTTTTTGGAGAATCTTGTTTGGGGGAGTAGTTTTTAGTCATGTAATCTTGCTTGATTGGATCGTGTGTTCATGCCATACATTTTCAAATTGTTCCATATGTTTCGACATGGGTTTATCCACGCCTCTAAATGGCCATTAAGATGGGATAATTACCTCATATTGGAATGCTTTTCTATTCCAGATAATTTTTTCTGTATATTGTGGGGTATATTTCCCCATGACACTCCTAGAAAGTATCATAGGAGTGGGCGACGATGAAGCACCCTATTTGTAGGGATGATGCTTTGTGTCTATCTCTCTACATCAATTGTTCTTTCAAGTATATTGGGTGTGGGAAAAGATTTTTATTTTCATTTTCACCATTGATAGGACATACATATATAAATTAGAAAATAGAGATCATATTTATTCCCATTACCATTCTAGAGAACAATTATGTTTCAAATCCCATCCTCCCCTTCCATCATGTTGATGTTGACAATAATCGTATTTTTGGATAAAGAGTTAGTCCTTACCCTATTTTCACTAAGGCTATCCAAATTACATCTCCTAGTGCTCCTAGATGAAACTTATTGATGTATTGATGGATATAGGTAAGTGGGTGCACCAACATGTGGGTTGCTATAAAAAATGGGGTGGTTTCATTGGGTTCATATAGAGGATTCTCCTTGAAAGATTGATTGGTGAAGGCAGGTTTGTGTTCCTTATTTCATATCTACACATGATTATAATGATGAGTTTCCATGGATTCTTCCTAGAACTTCAACTATCAAGATAAATTAGGGAGTATGGGTGTGTGTCGAAAAAATGTTTTGGCATAAGAATTTCGGTGGTGGTTTGTCCATAGGGGGAATTGGTGTAGTCATGCTCCCAATTGATCTGTGGTTGTACCCAGTGGGACATTATATATTCTATATTCTAGATGATATGGGCCAAAAAGTTGATAACTGAACCCTCATCATGTTGAGGGCACACTACAATGTGGTGTTGATGGTGGTGACTACAAGAAGGATCCCTTTTATAATACCCTATTGTTGTCTGGATGAGGCCATATGTCGGATCTTGGTCCACCTCTATAATATAAGGGATGGACTAGATGTTTCATTATAGAGATATACTCTTTAAATGGTATATGATGGAAATAGGTTCTTCCTTCTTCTGGACCATTTTTCATTGCTGACTGGATGGAATACTGGGATTTGTGAGCCGTATCTTCTGTTTGGTAGCCTCTAGGTTTGGGATAGTTCTATTCTGAAGGAACTCCTAGACTAGCACAATCGAGACAAAGATTTGATGATACCGCATTGGTGATGGTGTCCTATTATTGTATAATTACACATCCTTAATGGAAATTTGGGTCTGTAATGGTGATGGTTGGTATGATGTCATTGAATTTAAGGGAGAATGTTTCAGAGAATATATGATAATCACATACAATAAACCCTCATAAAATAAGAATTTCATTTAAACAAACACATGCATGATTGACTGACTTGTATAGTACTCTTTCGTTTTGAGATATATAGGGGCTTGATAGGTAGGGGAAACTGTCTTCTTAGTTTAGGAGTCACTCCTAGTTCATGATTTTTATTTATACAAATTCATTTTCCCAACAATTGATAATAGTTGGTGAGTTTTTTGTAATACTTCATGTCAATTTCAATATATATGAATGGTTAAAAATGGATTTATGTGTGGAATCCAAAACACCCCATGATTCTATATAAATGGAGGACCTTATCTTAAATGTCAGGTGCTCGTTAGGGCATTTTTCCAATGGTACATAATAAATCAAATTGGTCACATGGATGGTAGGTCATGATCATCACACACTTTTTGGGGGAATTATTTCCGACTCTGTGAGTCACTTGTTGATTTGAGATATGTTCGTGAATCCTTTATGAATTCCCAAGTATGATCTGGGTGCCCTAGATTGAACAATAATTTAGTAGCTTGTATGTAATTTAGAATCATCTTTATGTATCTGTGGTTCATCATCAATATATATATATATATTGATCAGAGGTTATTCGTCAATGATTTCCTCTTATGAGGTGACTATATATTATTATTATTATTATTATTATTATTATTATTATTATTATTATTATGCTGGTTTTCATGCCACATAGTGGAAGATATGGATTGAATCATCATCTAGAGAGATATGAGTTATATTAAAATTATAATTAAACCAATTAATGGGGTTTAAATGTATCATTGTGAAATTAATAAAAATTCATGTAGTCTGGTGTCACATGATGTGTCAAATTATAACTTTCAAGGTCACGTGATAAGGAAAAAACCCTGAATTTCAGCCACAATCTGCAAGTACATTTAGGTAAAATTATCCTTGTAATGGTTTTTGTGGGACATATGTTGAATCTAAAAATGGATCCTATAATGGATATGGGATCCCAGGTTAAATGAAACCTTATTGGGAAAGTTCCCTAGTTATTATAGGGATGGTTTGGGGTGGTGGGTTTTGAATTGAAGGATGATTCCAACATTTTCTATTGAGATAGGAATACATGACCACATTGTTCAATTTTGAGGACTTGTGCCTATGAAGTACCAATGGTGGATTGTCTTACATGAGAGTATGGACCATTGAGAGGATTAAGTTAGGTCATAATCATAAGAAATATTCCTTGATAACTGTGTTTGGAGACATGATATGTGATGTGACCCATGGTGATTTTAGGGTTTTTCATGGGGATTACACATCGGGAGGTTGCCCCGATTGTGTTTCATGATATGATGGGTATTATATCTAAATAGGCATCCAAAAAAGATTATATTTCAAGGGTTGTTACTAAGGGTGGTTACATTATTTGTTTTGGATTAAACCTTGATTGAGGCCCAAAATGTTTGAGATCATATGAAAATCAAGACCACCATCATCCTCTAAGCCCACACAAGTAATGCACCGTGTGAGAAATATGAGGAAACAAAAGATCTTTTAAACCACATGAACCAATTTTCCCTTATGATAAAAGTTGTGGAGATGAATCATCATTCCCATCATCATATCCTAGACCCTATGGGAGGGTCCTAGATGTGCTTTTATTCCATCATATTTTTGTAACCAAGATAGATGGATGAAGGAATGATGTAGGACAGGTCCTGTAAGAAAATACTGAGGCTTACTCCCTGAGTGAGTCCCTAAAATTGATTACATATGAAACTGGAGAATATAATTAAATATCTAATGTAATGATAAGAATGATACTTACCTTATCTATAAGGAAATAGAGGCAATGGGCCGTAGAGATGAATATTGAATGAAATGGTCCTAACCCTAGTACCCAAGAACATGAACTCCTAGTAACCTTCCCTTAGTTCATAGTCCTTGAGAAAATAGGAATACATACTAATATTCATTCTAAGGACCCTACCCATTTTGTTGGACATGTGATAGAATCCAACGACCATAGCAAGGAATACCCAAATGGGAGACATGCCGGGGTGCCTATTTCCATGGTTTTGAAAGTTCCATAGGATTCAGTAGAGGTTTAAAATTATCCCCCATTTGGTGAAATATCAAAGTATGTAGATCCATACAATTGGTGGAAATGGAAGTGGACTTGTATGGGGGATTACATAGGTATTGGCTTATAGGGAAAGGTTTACTGCACCGTTCTTGGTAGGAACTAAAGGTGCATTTTTCATGTTCTATAAGCTTGAACAAGAAATATATTACTTGGAAAATGTCCCCCTGTGAGTAAATATGAAAGAATTTAATTATTATAGGCACCAAAGTTCTCCTCAAGTGTCCAGGGATGGGTCACTCATAGGTCCTAGAATATGGCTGGGACCTCGCATTGGTGATTTTCCACTAGGGTAGAAGGGGTCCTTGTGCATGTTTTTTATTATTTAGACCCCGAATAGAATTTTAACTCAATTATGAAAAATAATACTCTCTTATTGAGTTTCATATATATACATAGGGAATTTTTGGATACATGGGAGGAGATGATGGGAGACCGGAGATTTAGTTCTTCTTTCAATTTCCCAATTTTAGAAATATAGATCTATTGGTTCCTATTTATAAGAAAATAGAGAAAACATGTCCATGGCTATTTCCCGCATAGATTGTTGGAATATGGGAACAATGAATTTGTCTTGTAAATGGGTGGACTTCCTTTTAGGGCCGTAGAGGGGGCCACATGGGACTTCTATACAAAGGGGTTTGTGTTGGGAAACTGAGGAATGTCCCTCTGATTGCTAATGGTGATCTTCACATATATAACATGTGTAAGGGGATATACATAATCCTTTCATCCCCATTTAAAAAATAGTGTCAACATTACCACATAAAATAATATCCTTGTAGATCCCGTAGTCTTTTAATGTCAATTCCCATTAATTATTTGGGGTTAAATGACCAATGAAACAATCTATCAATATATCATATTGGGTGATATAAATAGATGCAAACCTATAAAATCCAGAAATTATTAAAATAAGAGACTTATATTCAATATAGTAAAGGAAATGAGAGACTATATTTATCTTGAGTTACACACAATAACCAGTTTACTTGGTATAATACACGTCCTCTATATTTTATATGTTTGATTGTGTTTTAAACGGTGTAGAAAAAACACAATTGGAAACTGATATATATTATCGCTAGAAAATAACTATTTGAATGGAGGTTAAGAACATGATTAACTAAATTATGAGAATATAGGTCACACATGTATTCATAGTGAATTATTTGGTGATAAATTTATTTTAAATTTAAATAAAAACTTTTTAAAAATTAAAGGAAATCATTTTCTTAAATACTATTTTATTGCTCATGTGTGAATTCTATACAAACATATTAAAAAAACACACATTATGGAATATATTTAATGATACAATTTATAATATATTCAATCTAAATTTTAAAATTATTCTATTTTTTTGTGATATGATAAAAATATAAATCCAATCTCACAATAATATTTTTTAAAACATTAGTTTTTTCTTGTTTTTATAGTAGAATTTTTTCAAAAAAAAATTTCGAAAACATTAATAAAATTTATATGATAAAATTTACATAATTTATGGAATATTAAAATCAATATTTATTTTTCTGTGAAATTTTAAAATTTTTCCAAAAATAATCATTTTTCAGTGAAAATATGATTTTTAAATAATGGTCTATTTATTTTAATAATTTATGTAATTTTTGAGTAAAAATAATTTGTTACTGTCTTTTCAAGTGAAAAAAATTATACTTAGAATATTTATTTTCTTTTTAATATATTTAATATTCTATTTTTTATTGTTTTTTTATTTTGAAAAGGCTCTTTTTGATCATTATTTTCAAATGCATAATGTATAATTTTTTTGATGAAGTAAAATTATAATAGTAGAAAATTATTTAATATAAATATAAATATAAATATATATTATCAGTGATCATTAAATATTATTCTTAATATTATTATTATAATTCAAAGATATAATATATAATCATCTTTCTTTTTTAAAAAATATTCTTCTAAAAATCATGATGTCTATTTAGGCCCATGGGAATATATATGAAATAAAACTATTCCACTTATAAGATTTTATTTTAATAAAAATAGATTCCATATTCATAATAAAAATTAATTATAATTTATAATGGGTTCAAATATTTTTTTTACCGAAGTTACTATTGAAATAAATTAAAATTAATTAAACGATTTACCTGAATAATGGTTTACTTAGGGGTTGATCAATAATCTTAAAGGGATAAGTTACCTTAAAAAATGTCCAAAAAAACATTTTATGGAAATGTTAATACCATATTCATTCTATTTTCTAGTTTTTTGCATCATTATATCATTTTTATGTAAAAATGTGGCTATATCTGAATTTATTTTGAAAAAAATACCAAGTGGGTATTATCCCCAACTTATAAAAGGTCTCCCCTATCCTCCAATATCCACACCTCTCACGATGTTTTTCCATCCAATTTCTACCAAAAAACTTTTTCAATTCCCCAATCTCATCAAAAAATCCATACTTTTGTAAAAAATACGATGAAGAAATGCTTATGGTGAAAACCAATTGGAGCTACCTGAAGAAGATGTAACATTCATAAACATGCATTCTTGTTCTATTTATTTAACTAACCCATTAAATTGAACTTATATCATATTAATATAATTACATTAGTATCTTGAATACACTGATATATTTTTATTAATTTTATGAACTAAAACACACACACTTCCATCAAACAGATAAAAAATTGACATTCATGTCTAAGGCAGAGTACCTCCTCACAAAACAATATCGATCACATTTCCCTTACCACCTATAATTGTTTGGTATAATGATTGAAAAAATGTTTATATATGATATTTATGATATTTATAAAATTATTATAATTCTGGAGTCATTATATCATATATACTATTGTAATATTCCATTTCTTAACGGATATGATAAAATTTCTTTTGTGTACAGTGGACTACCACCTCACAATGCGATGCGATTTGTTTTTCAATAGTACGTTAAATTGAATTTAATAAGGATAAATATAAAATTTATATCTAATATACATGAAATATTTATGATATCTACAAAATAATTATCATTAGGGAAATATAATATATCCATTTCTTTAACACCTGTTCGCTCATTGAAGAAAATGATAACGTTGTTCAAGGGCATGTGGACTACCTCCTAATCAAAGAAATGCGATACTTAATTTTCCCCACCACATAAAAAGAATTATATATATAACCATATTTACTAAAATAATGTGGTATTTATGATTTTTTTCATTCTACCAATATAAAATATTACTTACCTTCTTTCCATAAAGATCATTGAAAAATTGAAACATTAATCATGAGTATGTCTAGGCTACAATATCAAGGATCAAGATGTTAGTTAATTTTTCATTACAACCATTCATGAATTATTTTAAAAGTAAAATTTAGGTATAAATATGATATTTATTTCATTATACTTATTTATGAGGTGTTCAAATATTGACCTTTTTTACCATGGTTAACAAATCTAAGTCAGTTTTGACACATAAGTCATATATAGTCAAGACACATTAAATAAAATTAATTGATAAATTAATTATTCATAAAATGAAATATAATTGAAATAAATATAAAATGAAAAATGAAAAATGTTCCTGTGAAAATTAAATAAATAATATATTCTTATTTTCAGGATGATAATGATAACCCATGAGTAATCAAACTTGAGGTATGGGTATTTATCTTCACACTTTTATTTCGGTGAGATACATTAAATTTTCACGACATATTATTATTCTGTGGGAAATATACATCCCATTAAATTTATATATGATTCTTATAAATAAATTAATATATATTAAAATATTCATTTGATTCTTTACCTTTCATAGGATTTACGATTTCAATGTTACTAAAGTAGTAATGGATTTTTGTGTCAAATTTTTTTCTACGTGATGTTTGTTATGTTGTATAAATATCATCCACTATAATGTTTATTTAATTTGAATTTGATATATTATATCATGAATAAACTATTTTTCATGATATTATAAGTTTCATTCTATTATTAGGTTTATGATTCAATGATACCAAGGTGGTAAGAGTTTCATATTACATACACATCGTTTATTAGGATTGATTGTAAATAAGTATCCATTTTTGAAAAATTATCACATACATGTAAATATTTATCATGAATTTGATTATACTCTTTTTTTTCATGAGAATACATGTTTTAACTTAATTTTCATATATTTATTTACTAAATAGCAGAAAATTATTTATTTATGAGAAATATTCATATAGATTTAAACCATTATTTCTTCCAAATAATTGTTTTATAAAAATGATATTTTTTTTTCAAAAGGTGTTCTTCAAATAAAAAATGATATATTACACAATAATTGATATTAAAGTTTTTTAAAAAAATTCCATTTTATAATTATGTGATTTTTTGAAAGCACATTAGTTTAATTATTTTAAAAAGTGATTCAAAAAATGTAAATGATATTGTCATAAATGATTTTTTAATGATATTTTAATGGTATTTATATTACTTAGTGATAAAATCACATTATTGGTGCTCTAAATGGTATGTTTTTTATTGATACAATCCCGATTATTTCTCTAGATAAACTAAGCTTGTTTTCTATTATTTTTTATGTATCTCATTTCATTCCCACATGTTAATCATTCTAAAAATATATTTTTATGGAACCTATTTACTTCTCATAAGAAAATCATGTTTCTAATAGATTTTTGAGGAACCCATTTATTGTCAATGGGTAAATTATGTTTTAAATGATATGGACTTCAATCCTATTTCGTTTCCAAGGTGTGATCAGGTAATTAAATAATAATTATTGTTTCCAAATTTTTATGGATGAATGATCTCTATACAAAATTCATGATGTGGTTCCTAGAAGTTATATATAAAAAAGGGGGTGCCCCAAAGAGAAGTAGAAAATCCTGCTAAACTTATCATGGGTTATCATAGATAGTGATGATAAATATTATTAGATCATATCAAGTGGTGGACTAGATATTGTCGGGTGAGACATAATAGCTTAAATTATAGGTGAACTAGAGAAGTAATCTTATTAATTGGGTTCTAAGATAAGGTCATATTTCAATTTTATATATCATGTTTATAATGTTCCTCATTATTTAGAGTTATTTCAAAAGGATTGTGATTAATTATTCTAATGAATCTTTCCATTTCAATGTTTTCATATTTGATGACCCGTTTATTCATAGGACTGAGTAATTTTATGATTCTTCCATGCACTCAGATTATATCTTCCTAATCCTAGGAACCTATTATATAGTTTAATTACATTGAATTTTCTAACCATTATGTATAACATTATTGGACATTTCCCATAAACCTAAATTGGTTTCCTTATTCCTTGATTTTAAAAAATTATGTTGAATTATTTGTGTCAATAAAGGATTTTTAATGGACAAAGATGACTTATTAATGTGAAAACAAAAAGGTGTTTTTAGTGGGACAAATAATCATCGAAATTTATTTAAATTTTGTATTTTGTATTTTGTCATAATTCACTAAAACTATAACCATAATGGCCTTAAAGGTTGTAAATGATCCAATATATAATGTTTATATTTCGAGGTCTGTAATAAAATTAGGTAAATATTATTGGAATCAATGTGAGAAATGAAATATTTATGATTTCCTCAATTAGTACTGTATTGGTCATCCTTGTCTATTATAAAACCCCATAAGGATTACTGTGTTTTCAACACACATTCTTATAGAACCATATTACTTTTATTTCAAAACAATAATTTCTCTTTCCATTCTCAAGTAATGAATTATGAGAAATTTCTTATTGAAGAATACATTCATGAACTCCTCCTTCATCATATTGTTCATTTACTTCTATACTATGACGTTCATTTTTAGGGACCACCATTGCTGAAGATATCATTCCAAAAAATAGATATCCAAAAATAAAATTTCATGCTTCATGAATTAAAGAATTGAAAATTTAATTTTCATTACATTGATCTAGTTTTCAAAAATAATTTTTTAATATGATCCACAAAAGGCAAGTGGACATTATTTTAGGATGTACTTGAAATCATGATTATACTTATTTTTTTTATTTTGGATCCCATAATGGTTTGTTTTATTATACATATATTATTAAAAAAAATTTATAGTTACTATGATGTATTATATATAGTCTCAAATCACATTTGGTTTCTCATTCGGGAAAAAAATTGTCTTATCCATTACATCCATTGTGAAACTGATTCTTCTAATGAATTTCAATATTTTTAATAACTAAAAATAAATTATAGGAATAATGAATATAAAAATAAATCCAATTTCAAATTATGAATTAATCATAAATAATATTTATTACATATCTGACAAACGTTAGGGACAGAATCTATGTAATTAAATTATTAATTACCATTAAGCTCCAAAAACAAAAAATAGTAATGTGATTAAATATATCATAACAGTCTATAATTAAAATTTGGATTACCATTGATGATCCAATGAGTGTATTAGGAATGATGCTGATTCTTTATCCTAATCATTCTGACTGAGAGTGAAGATATATTCAAGTATCCAATTACTGTTTTTTGTGGCGATTACCCCTAGATGCATATAAGTGTTAGCTTTAACCTCATTAGAATATTTAGAAATGGATTTAATTTTTATTAATTGTAAATAATAAATAATTTACCAAAAATAAAATTTATCATACTATAAAAAGTCTCATATCTAGGATTTTCTTCACTAATTTGTAAAACTTAGTATAAAAAATAGATTATCTAATCCCCAAAAATAACTAAAATTCTTCATTGATACTAACTACAACTACCAAATGTAGATATCCCTTAATTTGTTAAATTTTATATTAAATTAAAATTATATTATATAAATAATAATACTAATAGCTTGGGTTAAATTATTTAGGGTTGTTTTCTTACTAGTTGTGTAATAATATTATTTTACAATGTTTTTGGTCATTTCATTTTATGTTCACTAAAATTGACCATCATATAAATTAATAATTATAAAATCTCAACCTCCAATCCAAGGGAATTAAAGAATAATGGAAGGGGTGCGATAAAATTATCATTAAAGTATTAATAACCATTGCATCATGAATGAGTATATACATACTATAAAATTAAAAATAAGAAGAAAAAACCTATCATCATGATGTAAATTTTAAAGCATAACTGATATACAAAGGACATGTCAGATAAATTGAAACCCACATAGATCAAAAAGTACAAATAATTGGAAAATATATCTTAAAAACAGTTAATATGAACCTTCAATCATGATAGAATAATATTAAAATTCCTAACATCATTTAACTATAGAATAAATATTATCATATGGAATAATTAAATTCATGATTAAAAACCCATCACAAATTTTAGAGAGAGAAATTTATTTTATATTTCATTATATTATATTTTTTATAATCACAGATTAATTCCTTCTTGTAAAAATCTATAATTTTACTTCTTATATATATTACATGAAATTTAAAAATTTAACTAATTAATAATAGGAATGTATCTAACCACACAAATCATTAAACCATGTATAAATGCTCTATATGTAAATAATTCACTTATAACATCACAAATAAAAAATGAATTAAAAATGGGTTCCATAAAACTATTAAATGGAAACAATTATCCTTTTATAGAATAAATATCCATGGAATGTAAAACGTGGGATCCAAAAAAATTCAAAATAGTAGTACAATATGTAATAATTAAAATGAAATCAAATGAATGGTCTATCCAAAATTACATAATAGAAGAAAAAATTGTTTGTATAAATTAATAATTTTTTTTTATAACATTATATTTTTTTTACAGGGAAAAATAAATTTAAAATGACAAATTATTATATTTTGAAAAAACATTTGGTATTATTTTATAAAACTCATAGTCATTAATTTCTTATTAAAAATACAATTTTTTTTAAAAATTTTGAAAATGAATCACTTCATTGTTTTTGATTTTAATAAAAATAATTTCTAACTAATTATACAAGATATTGGATAATTTAAAGTGAAAAATATTGTTATCATAATAGAATGAACATAAATAATAAAATTATAACTAAAAGTGTGTTGTTTTTATTACCAATACCATAACCCTTACAACTGATTTACATTGATGTGATTAAAAATGCATTGAAAACAAATATATATTAATAACCAATTTTAGAAAAATATTCAAATTTAAACTCTTGTATAATCATACTTTATAATTATACTCTATATGAATATTAGTTTTTTCTTAACCATTTTATATTTGGCTTGTGATTAATCAGGATCCTTTTGATCATTTTTGTAATTATAGTGTTTTTTCATTCATCTTTTAATTATCTTAATTCCATTATAATAGAATATATATATTAATTAAATCATTTTAATTTTTTTATAAAATCATCTCCAGGAAATTATCTTTGTAATTTTATAGATGAAATCTCTACTAAGAAAGTGTTAATGATTTTTATCCAATGTGAACTGATATCCTAATTAATATTTTTAAAAATAATGTTGCCATTATAGAATGAAGTTAATATAATTAATTTAGTATTTATATGATTTATTAGAAAAAAAATATCTTCTTAAAGAAATCCATGATATTATTTTATAGCATTATTCTTCTAGATGGTTAGACCGGCCAAAATAGGAACATAATTAATGGATTATTATGATTAGGAATTGGGATTAATTTAGAATTATGTCATTATTAAAGATAAATAATGATATTATTTATATAATATTATGGTTTTTAATCATATATTAATTGTATTTAATCAAAAATAAAAAAAGCATAAAAATAACATAAGTTCCATCAGGGATTTGTAGTCTTCACATCACAAAGTTATCATTATTCATTTCACGGATAATGAAAGGTAAATAAAGTGGATCATAAATTGAAACATCATAATAAAAAATAAATTATATTTTAAAATTTTTATCTTAAGGTTCTCCATAATAAAAAATGAGGATATGACTTAGTGAAAAATATAATTCATCACATATTGGAGGGGCAGTCCTTACAATGCATGAATAAAGATTTCAGTATTCTTAATATAAAAGTCAGCAATGTTTATTTAAGTATCAAAATATTAATAATATTATTAATTATGAATAAAATATGTATTTCATAGTGTTGAAATTAGAAAATTATATTTTTATGGTAATAAAGAATTGAAAATATGTGTAAGAAAATAAAATAATCTTATTGATAAATTATTCTTTCTCTTTAAATAATCTATATAACTAGATGTACTAAGAAAACAACCTATGGAAAGATGAACATGAAATGAAATAAGGTTTTACTGGATATAAATGGTTATATATTCATTTTTAAAATATATTCTTTGATTATTCTTGAGGGTGTGGTTAGAGGATTCATTTACAAGTTATGGGAATGAATTGTTTTGTAATTATAAAAATATAATATCAAATTATCTCATGTTACACAGGTAATCAAGCCCCTAAAATTCAATAATAATTAATATATGATGAAATATGTTTAATTATATGTTAATAATAAATATAAAACTTATTATTAACATATTTAAAACCATTTAGGAAAATATTTATTATATTTACAATTTTAGATTTTGTAACTCTAACTATTTTTGTCCAATTGTATTTAGTTCCATAAATAGTAAAATTAATTGTTCCATATTAAATAAATGGGAAAAATAATCCCATATACTATAAAATTCCATTATATTAATTTTGAAAAATGGGATGGATTTTTAAAAATAATAATAAATGTATAAGGTAAATAAAAAATTACTCTAAAAGCATCATAATAAAATATGTAAAATGTAAAATATGTCATCTGAATTTAAAATAACTATTTTAAAATTATTAAATGAATTATGAAATTAATAATTGTATATAAATGAGTTTTTTAAATTTTTATTCCAACATTAGATACTAAAAATGTTGTTAAAAGTCTCTCTATTTTAAACAAGGTCATTTTTAAATGATTCACCTAAAAATTAATCTTTTTATAATGTCATAAAAATAATTAATATTTAGATAATATTTTAATTATATGTTATAAAATTATCATTTTATTTATAATTGAAATTATGCAATTGAACAATTTTTCTTTCAAATAAAATCATATATTATAGTGAAGAACTATTTTTATAGGAACTCATTTTTAGTATATAATAAGAATTCATCTAAATATTTTGATAAAATATTATTTGTAAAAAATATATATCACAATTGAATAAAAAAATTGGAAATAAATTTTAAATATAATTTTTTATTTGTATTATAAATACATTAGTTGAAATAATATTATTATATGAATTTATGTGATGATATGGTGACAACATTTTGAATGTTATTATTAACAAAAAATTTAATGTGGAAAGTGTCTATTTTTTTAAAATGCGTCATGGGTAATTAATTTATTTTGTTTCATGTGGGTAAATATATCTCACATAATATTTATAGATGGAGGAATATTTCACTAAAATAATAGTTTGTCATAATATTTTTGTTAGCTATTATGAAGGTTAATTAAAAATTTATAGGCGGTGAATTTAGATTGATAAATACTGAGAACATGTATATAAATCCTTATAATAATAAAATAATAGATGGTTAAAATCCATTTTAATGTTAAAATAATTAAAAATATGTTTTGATTCTCATTTTTGTATAAAAGGAAAAAAACTATAAATATTCATCTATAAATGGAAATAATATTACAAAAAATATGAATAAAAGATCTGAAGACATTATTTGAATGTTTATGAACTAAAAATTCAAACAAAATAATGTTAAATAATTTTAAATGTTATGTAAAAGAAAATAATGTTAGATTTTAAAATAAGGTTTATTAAATAGATTATCATTATTGAATCCCGTCTCAACAAAAGAGTAATATATTATCATTCTGAAATAATGTAATGATATGTCTGTTATTTATTAGATATAAAATATATTACGGTTTCCATTCCAGAAATCTGTACACTAGGGGTGTATAAATATAGATATAGATGGAACAGAACCATTGGAAGTGATGATGAGAATTATTCTCAACAATATCATATTATATAATTTAATGGAATCCTCCAAATAAGATAATTTTATTAGAAATATAATCTATCATATGGAATAATTGGAAATACATTATTTAGTAGTGAAATATTGGAATAAAATAATCATAATATATTATATAAAAATAATATGGTTTTTGACCCTAGAAAAAGATATTTTGTTAAACAAATACATTTTGGACTTTGGTAAATATGGTATCAACAAAATATGGGAGAGTGTTCGAGATACATAATATAAAAATTGAAAAACATATAATAAATATAAGATAATCTCATATGGTACTATGTGAACTATGTGAGTATAATATTTTTCTACAAAATAAAATACATCAAAATGGGTGGATGGATTATATTACCCTTATTTATTCTGTAATATTGAATATGAAAATATGAAATAAATAACCTTAAATATATGATTGAATCAGAAAATATTTAAATGGATTGTGTTAAAATATATCCATTAAAATTTATACACATAGTAATTATAATCATGTTTGGAATACGTAATATGCATGAAAGAACAAAAGTTAAGATGATACACCCCTCACATCATGTTCTTATTCACTATATATGGGTTATTTACTTCTTAAAGATCTATAATAAAATTATTAAAAAAATATAATTATGAACCTATTTAATATGTATTCAATATTTATGGTTTAATTATTAACTTCTGATATTAATATATTATATAGTACTCTCTTTTTTCTGTTACATATAGGGGTTCTTTTAAATTATATAAAACATTATTATTATAATAAATATAGTAAAAATGTTATTAAAATTGAGTAATTATATAAAAAAAATTAATTATTTTTTGTTTTTTATTATTACATTATCATAAAAGTATTTATGTTTCATAATATTTTACAAAATAAACACAAATTATTAATGGATCCTTAATATGTTCATTTAAGGTGGATAAATTTTCTGCGGTCCTTTTTTGTAAATACCACTTCTATAATATCCACTACTCATATTCCATTTTATTAATATTATAATAAATATTTTGTCTATAACATGAATATAATGTGAAATTCATATATATTAAAGAATAACTGAAAAAAATATGTCGTTAATATGGAAGAGGGATGTTTGTACATACCCAATACAAAAACATTAATTTTATACTCATCAAGAGGGTATATATATGAAATAATTTTCAATAAATAATCACAATAAAGTTATAAATATCATTTTTTATTAAATCAATCTTTCGAAACCTCACAATAAGGCATTGATGAAAAATGGTCCACATCATTAATGTATCTATTAGTAAATAATTTTATATAACAACACATCCAATTTTGAATGGTTTTCAAGGAAGGTAGAAACTTTTTCTAACATAATATGACAGAATATTTGTATATTAATAATATTGATATTATAAACATTCATTGGTACAATAGATTTACAAGGGTAGATAAAGATTTGAATTGAGAGATCTTTGTTGAGAAAATTTCCTCTCTATAATGACCTGACCTCAGTTACCCAGATTCAGTGCATTATTACATAACATTGGTATGATCACAAAAGATCATGTCTTGAAAGACCAATTATATTAGTAGCCTTTGAAACACTAGATACATTAATAAGTATTTCATTACATCATAAAGTTAAAAACTACAACAACATAGTCTCTATAGTCCACACTAATATTGCCTCAGACTATCCCAACATGTCAGTCAAAAAATACTTCTTCACATCCTAGTAAAAATAAAACATAGAAAGGGGTGAGCTCAGATTCTCAGTAAGGATAACGATATAGCATAAAATTTCATAAATAAGCATAAACATTTAAGGCAATGTATAACTAAAGAAATCATTTTAAACATGAAAATCAGCCTAATATGAAAAAAAAATTAAATAACACCATTTACTTATTCACATGGATATTCTACTAATCGAATAATCACATGCAATATCAATAACTACATTCATAATGACGGAATGCATAATGCCAGACTTTCATAACCACATAGTCAAGGCATTGTGCCAAGAATACAAATAAGATTTTTTCATGGCCTTGTTCCAAGACAGTAGTTTGTCTCATGTGGCCTACCAATGCATTGAAGAGCTATAGTGGGCTCCACCCGTCACTTACTAAGTCCAACGCATTGCTCATATAAACAGGTTTTAACATCACATAAACATTTGTATTAAAACTAGCATACAAAATGTCAATACTTTCTCTTTAAACCATGAATGGTATAAAAATAACACATCCACAGTTAAACATATTACAAAACCTTCAATACAATATTGAAGTTTTGTATCATAATAGATCAGATTCAAATAAGCTTAAAATCCATCAAAGGATGTTGACATTGATGAAATAAAAATTATTTGAGAGAAATATCTATTTTTTAAAATCATTTCAAATTCACATAATTATAAAATAAAACATTTACATTGAAAATATTATTATAATATTTTAATGGAATCTGCGATGATTTTATAACTGCGAAAAATATCCGCACATGCAATATAAGTTTAAAAAACATTCTTACCTTAATTTTTTCGAAAAGGTTTTAAAGGACATGGTTTGGAAAATGACGACAATATTCCTTTATAAAAAAATTATAAAAGTCAAAAAAGGGTATAAATTACTTTAACCCATAGTCTAGTAAATACTAAGAATGATTTGAAATACATTTTTAAGAATCAGGGATGTGGATGATAAAGAGGTCCTAGTAGATACTTACCTAAAAACAACCTCGGATAATAAAGATATTCTGAAATTAACCCTTACCTTGTTCATTTCATTGGCCGAGGGTAGGTTAAACTTTTTTATAATGGTTAAATAATTGTTATTAAATTATACAAGAATCATATACATTAATATGATATCATATATGATCTTTTAACATTGCTTTATTAATAATATCTTAGTATTAGCATCGTTTTGGGTGTTAACGGATTCATTTTCCTTTATATTATTTGATATATAAGTCATATTTGTAATGGATGGAAAGTATCTTATACATATCCAGAATTTTATCAAGTCATTAAACATTATTTTTAATCATCTAATGAAATTTAGTCTTGAATGGATACGATGGGGAATGAATCTCATCGCGTTCGTGGAGACGGTAATCCGTAAGTACGCACGAGCGACAATATCATTCTTTTGATATTAAAATAATATATAATTGGTTGTTATATCATATATAAAGATACATTAACATGTTTTATTTATTATTTACTTCATTTACACATCATTATTATACCCATCCAAATAATAATGTATTGAATAACAATTACACCATGACATGGAGACGATAAACCGTACGTACACACGTCTGGTGGCATGTCATTCAAAAGATGGATAGAATAATTAATTTGGTTGTACCATATTTATAATAACATCATATTATATAGAATATAATGGATTTATTATTTTATAATGGAAATAAAAAATAAAAAGGAAGTGGAAGAAGAAAGGAATTTGAAAGAGGTGATGTATTATTTACCTCTTCTTCAGGTTCTTCCTTTTGATTTGATCAAAATGGCTCTTTATATTATATTTATGACTAAATAAAGTTCTATAGTATTAAGGGAGGATAGTTTAGAGGGTATTCGGGAATATTTTGGACGATCAAAATTTCTTTTAAAGTGTGAATTTGAGGGAAGGAGGTGGGCCCTTTTATAAGAGGGGTGAGGGTCACCTTAGGAAAGGCTAGAAATATTATTTTATAATAAAATCATTTTATGTATTTAATGGTTCCACAGTGGATTATTTATAGGATAAGGTTGATCTGGGTCAAAAACCACTCAACCAAGAGGTTTTAGATAGGTTTGGGTCACTATATTAACTTCATCTTTTAGATTCTACTCTTAGTTAAATAGTTTGACATTTACCATGTCTCTTTATATTTTTATAATATATAGTTAATAAACATACAATATAATTCCAAAATTACCCCAAGTGGTTAACTAATGATACACCTATCATTATATAAATCCTTTGGCTGAGACTTAGAGTTTTAGGAATAGAATATCAATTATTAATATAATATTTATTTTAAAAACTTTTTAAGTTAATTTTTACACTATATGGTATTTTGTTTTTTATAAATTCATAGAAGCATTATTTCTTCGAAATAAATTCATATAACCAACACTAATATGTCATATTAACCTATAGAATTTTTTTAAGTCATTAAATGTCACAAATTACATTTATTTGGAAATTTATAATATCAATTATTTTAATATTTCACTAATTAGGTAACTACTCCATCATCATTGTGTCATAAACAAATTAAATTATTTAATGTTTAAAAAATATAAATAAAATACCATTATTTAGGAAATTTTTTTATCTTTCTAATGAATATTTATTGTTGAATTTAACTTATGTATAACCCTATATTAAAAATGATTTATTTATTAAACTTTTATTTTAACTCATTTAACTCTTATTTAAATAAAATAATAATAATTCTCCTAATATAATCCAAGTGGAACAAAGTGGTTCATATTTTATTCCTAAGGTTTTTTTGGGTCGAATTATACTTATACAATTAAATTAGGACATGTTTTAGGGTAATAATAATATCATTTTTACAATTAATTTCCATATTTACTTTTAACCGTGGTTAATAAAAGTAAAAACATAATATTCAGAAAATTATTTTTAGCTTATTAAACCAAATTATACTAGTTGATATTGACCTTGTCACTCAGATTTTTAAAATTCAACTCAAAGAAGTAGTAAAATTATGTTTTATGTAAATTTGCAAATGCACTTTGGTGGTGGGTAAAAGACCGTAAAAAGTTCGATAAACTTTTTATATATCTAAAATTATTATAAATATACTCCAATAAATTAAATTGAATTTATATATGTATTATGGATCTATTTTTAACTAAAATAAATTTAAATAAAATAAATAAGTATTTAAATAAAAAGTCTGTTTTAAACAATAACTTAGTGTTTTTCACTATTCATCAAAAATTGAATGTTTTCAGAATAATACCAAAAATTAACCCTAAGATAATTTTGATATTAAAAATCAAAAATGAATTATACTTTTTTAATTTAAAAATATATAAGTTTAATTAATTAATTTAAAATTAATTCCTGTTGTCAAAACCAAAAAGAGTATTTTGAATAAATAATAACTATTAAAAGATTGACACTTGTTTATTTCCAATTTCAAAGTGAAATTTCATACAATGACCATCATTTAATTAAATGGAAAATCTATAATATAATTATAATTCCAAACCATTAATATTTATAATTCCACACTGTAAATTATTTTTATTTAAAAAGTTGTTTTCAGTTAAAATCTAGTATTTTTCACTATTCACCCATATAAGAATGTTATAAGAAAAACACCTAAAATTTATTGAAACTAAATTATTATTTCCTGATTCTAAATAAGAAATTTATTTTTTCAAAATGAATATATTAAAGTTTCAAATATTGGATTTTAAAAGGGTTCGCCAGTAAAAGGCGGTAAAATTGCATGTTTTTTTGAAAAATACTTCTTTTATCTGAAAAAAATTAATTTGATCTTAAATTAGGTCGATGAAACTCATAATATTCATTGTAAAATTATATGGATTATATAAAGTTCAAAATTTAGTTAATACTATTCATAACCACTTTTGAATGGCTAGTTTGATAAGTTGTGGTGCGCTTGATCTTTGTGTTGCATGTATTGCAAGTTATTGAATTACTTTGAAGAAATAACGTTCTATGAAATCTTGGGTTGTTACATTATTCCCTCCTTCAATAAATATTATCCTTGAAACTTGAAATTGTTCTTTGAAAATAAAAGGATGAAAATATAAAATACCTTTGTGGTAACACCCACATCAAAAATTGTGTTAATAAAATTATTCCTAATAAGAGGAGAAGGGGAATGAAAAAGTCAACACCAATTTATGATCTCTATTAGGAGAAAATTGGTGGAAATTAAAGACACATAATTAGAGGGAAAACATAAATATTTATGGGATGTTATTGAGGTCATCAGTTACAAACAATAGTTTAATTAATGGGCTCAAATCCATCAATATATGATGATTTAAAATATCATTGGTTCAAAAAAAACATAAGTTATTAGGATATCACATTTTTAGTTTTAAGATCCCTTACCAAAATATTAAGAATTAATTTATTCGTAGAATAAGAGAAGAAAAAAATATTTACCTGACAAGTAGAGTTCCATCTTTTAACTAATTTATTCCAAAAACTCATCTTTCACTATAAAAGATAATAGAAGTTAAAAAAAATATTTTATTTATCCTAATATTATAGGGTTGAAAAATTTTAAATTATAATAAATCTACTAGACCATTAAAAAAACTACATTATTCAATCCAGGACATCACGTGGTCTAGTGGTAGGTGATTTACCCTTGTCACCCTTTGGTTGCGAGTTCAAGTCTCTCGGACGTGTCAGACTCGACAGGTTGTCGCCCGACCTCAAGGTTTCCTTTTTATGGAAATCCAAAAATAATCTCAAACTAAAATTATCCAAAATAAATCTTTCAAAACTCATAGTAAAAATTTATTAGGATGGTAAACACAATGAAGATTCTTTTTTCCAGGTAATAACATGTGAACACCTTCATCATGTATTCTTTTAAAACAGTTTAAAATCCTGAATTACCATTAAAACTCATTGATTACATTCATTCTCCCTAATTTCTTATAGAATAATAGATATAATCCTTCTATCCAAACATGTTGTAAACTCCAACAATGATGGAATATACAAATCATTAATTAGTTTCAAGGTAGTGAAGAATATCCAATATAATTTATCCAAATCAATCATGTTTTATTCCAAAAATCAATATCTCGATATCAGAACCATATTATGGTTTATCCTTCTCTCAACCATATATTTTCCAAAAATTTAACCTGTTATTGAGTCACTTTTCTTGGTTCCGAACAATCACATGTCCTTAATGATATAGTAATGCAGTACAATCCTTATGTACTCTATAATTCTTATAACATTTACATCATTAATAAAATACTCTAATGACAAAATACATTAATAACAACGTAAGACATATAATAATTCCTCTTAATCTTTGGTTTTATCATAACTTTATTATTATCCAATAGCAACATTTGGGGTATACTCTGATTATTTGGAAATTGATTCACGTAGTGTACTAACTCCTTGCATATGAAGCATTGTACATTTGAATCTTTTTTCTTACCTTGCAATTAGGTACATGGTGTCTTTTTTCTCCACACTTATAACAAACTCCCATTCTCTTCAAGAATTTACCAAGGTGATTCTTTCCATAATTATCACATATATGAAAATCCTTCTTTGCCTTCATCCCTTTATCCATATTTCTCTCTTCCATCCTTTTCTTCTCTTTCTTCCCTTCAAAGTAATAGAACTCAAATAATTATTTACTTATCTTATTAACACATGATACTATTTCGTCATATGTTTAGAATACATGGCAGACTAATTCCCTTCTAAATTTTTTCTTAATACTATGAATGATATGATCCTTATAACTCTTTGGATCGTAAGTATTATTGGAGTTCACATTCCTTCTATTGGGTGCCATTTCTATACAATGGCATACAGCAGGTCAGTTTATGAATTGCAAGGAATAATTCCAACATTGAAAAATACCTAATGTAAATTGAACAGTTTATGTATATAATCCATAATGATAAAAATATTTTTATTGACGAGGTATATACTCATAATTCCTTAATAATGATTTTAAATAAAATGAGAATTATCATAAGCATCTCCCCTAGGAGTGTTGTAACCAAGAGTGAAATAAAGCATGTTGTCTTGTACCAGTTCCCATTCGTGTTTAGCTCAAATTAGTGTTTTCAGGTTTTACCTGTATGTACATCTGTGCCAGAGCCGCCTCTACCTTCTAGTATCTACACCGGGATGTATTGATTGGAAAACTCATAACATCTCTACAATATCAAAATTCTAGGAAGTACTTCTACAGTAATCCTCAAAGTCTATATTTGGGATATGTGATCTAATCAGAGCATATCTAAATCTAGTTTCCAATGTTTTTACTAAACATACTATGATTCCAACTGTAAGGCCCCAAACCCAGTTACCCAGAGTCAGTGAATTATTACATAACATTGGAATGATCACAAAATATTATGTCTCGAAAGACCAATTATTTTAGTAGCCTTAGAAAGACAAGATATATTCATAAGTCATACATTACACCATAAAGTGAAAAAATACAACAACATAGACTCCATAGTCCACACTCATATCCCCTCAGACTATCCTTATAGGTCAGTCATAAAATACTTCTTCACATTGTAGGAAAGAAACATAAAAAGGGGTGAGATCAGATTCTTAGTAAGGATAAAAATATTGCAGAAACCTTCATAAATAAACAAAAACAATTTAACCAATGTATAACTAAAACAAAACACTTTTAAACGTGAACTTCAGCATAAATGGGAAAACTAAAATTAAATAATTCCATTTAGTTATTCACATGAATATTCTTCTAGTCTAACAATCCCATGCAATATCAATAACCACTTTTATAAAGATGGAATGCATAATTCCTGACATTCAGAACCACATAGTCAAGGCCTTGTGCCGAGACTAAATTTTTTTCAAGGCCATGTTCCAAGACATTAGTTGGTCCCATGAGACCTACCTATGCATTGAGGAGCTATAGCGGGATCCACCCATCACTTACTATGTCCAAAGCATTCGTCATATGAATAGGTTTAAACATAACATAAATATTCGTATTAAAATTAGCATAAAAATGTCAATACATTCTCCATAATCCAGGGATGTTATAAAAATAACACATCCATAGTAAAAAATATCACAAAACCTTCAATACAATATGGAAGTATTCTATTATAATAAATCAACTTCAAATAAGCTTAAAATCCATCAAAGGATGTTGACATAGATAAAATCAAAACTATTTGAGAGAAATATCTCTTTTTTTGCAATCATTTAAAAGTTAAATAATTATAAAATAAGGAATTTAATTTTAAAATATTATTATAATCTTGTATGGTATGCTTCGATGATTTTATAATAGCATAAAATAGTTGAACCCACCGTATAAGTTAAAAAACATTCTTACTTTAATTTTTTCGAAAAGGTTTTAAAGGACATTGTTTGGAAAATGACAGAAATATTCCGTTATAAACAAATTATAATGTAAAAAAAGTGTATAAATGACATTAAACCATAGTCTAGTAAATATTAATAATTATTTGAAATACATTTTTAAGAAACATGGATGTGTATGATAAAGAGGTCCATGTAGATACTTATGTAAAAAACAATCTCGGATAATAAAGAGATTGTGAAATTAACCCTTACCTTGTAGTTTTCCTTGATCAAGGGTAGGTTCAACTCCTATATAATGGTGAAATAATTGTTCTTAAATTATAAACAAATCATATACATTAATATGATATGATATATGATCTTTTAATATTGATCTGTTAATAATATCTTAGTATTACCGTCTTTTTGGGTGTTAACGGATTCATTTTCCTTTATATTATTTGTTATGTGAGTCATATTTGTTTTGGATGGGATGTATATTATTCATATCAAGAATGATATCAAGAGTTTAAACAATATTTATAATCTTCTAATTAATGTTATTCTTGAATGGATATGACGGAGAATGAATCTCATCGCGTTCGTGGAGACGGTAATCCGTACGTACGTATGAGTGACAATATCATTATTATGATATTAAAATAATATATAATTGGATGGTATATCATATATAAAAAATAATTATCATGTTATATTTATTATTTAGATCAATTACACATCATTATTATAACATCCAAATAATAATGTATTGAATAAAAATTACACCACGGCATGGAGACGGTAATCCGTACATACGCACGTATAGTGAAATGTCATTCAAAGGATGGATAGAATAAATAATTTGGTTGTAAAATATTTATAATAACATCACAGAATACAGAATATAATGGAGTTAATATTTTAGAATGTAATCAACAAAGAAAAGTGATGTAGAAGAAGAAAGGAACTTGAAAGAGGTGATGAAATATTTATCTATTCTTCGGGTTCTTCATTTTGATTTGATCCAAAGGGCTCCATAAGTTGGATTTATGACTAAAGTAAGGCCTCTAGGATGAATTCAGGATAGTTGAGAGGGTATTTGGGTAGTTTTTTTAGAGCCAAAATTCTTTGAAGGTGTGAATTTGAAGGAAGGAGGAGTGTCCTTTTATAAGATGGGTGAGGGGCACCTTAGGAAAGTCTAGAAATATTATTATGTAATTAAATAATTTTCGGTTTATAAAGGCACAAAATTGGATTATTTAAAGTATAAGGTGGGAATGGGTCTAAAACCACTCAAACAATAGGTTTTAAATAATATTGGGTCACTATATTAACTTTATCTTTTATATTTAACTCTTAGTCAATTTTTTTGACATTTACCATGTCTCTTTCTATTTTTATATTATATGGTAAATAAACATACTATATACTTGCAAGAGAACCCCAAGTGGTTCATTAATGATACACCTATCATTATATAAATCCTTTGGCCAAAACATATATTTATAGGAATGGAATATCAATTAATAATATAATATTTGTTTTAAAAACTTTTTTATGTCAAATTTGACACTATTTGGTATTTTTTTCTAAATTCATAACATCATTATTAATTCGATAAAAATTCATTTAAATATACATAATAATTAATATTAACCTATACTATTAGTGGAATAAATATAGAGTCTCAAATTACATTAATTTTGATATTTTTAATATCAACTATTTTTATATTTCATTAATTAGATAATTACTGCATCATCATTGTGTCATAAATAAATTAAATTATTTAATGTCTAAAAAATATAAATAGACTACCATTATGTAGGAAATAGGTTTATATTTCTAATTAATACTTATAGTGTAATTTATCTTATGTATAACCCTATATTAAAAATGTTGTAGTTATTAAACTTTGATTTTAACCCTTTTAACTCTTCTTTAACTAAAATAATAATAAGTGCCCTAATCTAATCCATGTGAACCAAAGAGGTTCTTATTTTATTCCTAAGGTTGTTTTTGGTTGCATTATACTTATCCAACAGAATTAGTACATGTGTTAGGGTAATAATAATATCATTTTCCCCTTAATTACCAAATTTACTTTTGACAGTGGTAAATAAAAGTAAAAACGTTACAATTCAAAAAAAATTATTTTTATATTATTGAACCAAATTTTTCTCCTTGATATTAACCGTGTATCTCGGATTTTCTAAAATCAACTCATAGAAGCGATAAAAGTAATGTTTATGTAAATTTTCAAATTCTCATTGGAGGTGGGTAAAAGACGGTAAAAAGTTCGATAAATTTTTTTTATATCTAAAATAATTATAAAATGACTCTAATAAATTACATTGAATTTATATAGGTATTATGTATTTATTTTGACCTAAAATAAATTTAAATAAATTAAATAACTATTTAAATAAAAATTCAATTTTAAACTATCAGTCAATGTTTTTCACTATCATCAAAAATTGAAAGTTCTCAGAAAAATACCAAAAATTCACCCTAAGATAATTTTGATATTATGAACTCACAAATGAATTATATTTAACCAATTTTAAAAAATATAAGTTTCATTAATTAATTGAAAATTAATTCTCGTTGTCAAAACCAAAAAGCGTATTTTTAAGAAATAATAACTATCAAAAGATTGACACTTGTTTATGTTCAATTTAAAATTGAAATTACGTACAATGAACATCATTAAATTAAATTTTAAAACTATTATCTAATTATACTTCCAAACCATTAAAATTTAAAATTCAACACTATAAATTATTTTGATTAAAAAATTTGTTTTCAGTTAAAATATAGTATTTTCACTATTCACCAAAATAAAAATGTTATCATCAAAACACCAAAAATTTATTTAAACTAAATTATTATGTCCTGATTATAAATAATAAGT
The DNA here is from genome assembly GCA_963277665.1 of Viscum album. Taxonomy (NCBI): domain Eukaryota; kingdom Viridiplantae; phylum Streptophyta; class Magnoliopsida; order Santalales; family Viscaceae; genus Viscum; species Viscum album. The sequence goes on from OY728134.1 coordinate 1,552,133,543, forward strand.
TTATTTGGTCAAATGTAATATATAAAAGTTTCAAATATTTGATTTAAAAAAGGTTTCACCATTAAAAGGTGGTAAAATTTCATTTTTTTTAAAAATACTTCTTTTATCTAAAAAAGATAACTTGTTCTAACATTATGTCTAAGAAAAACAAAATATGGATTCTAAAATTATATGGATTATATAAAGTTCAAATTTTAGTTAATACTATTTATAACCTCTTTTGAACAGCTATTTTGGTAAGTCGTGGTGCACTTGAACTTAGTGTTGCATGTAGTTAAGTTATTGAATTACTTTCAAGAAATAACGTACTCTGAAATGATGGGGTGTTACACTCTCTGTTCAAATGTTCCACAATATATAACACCATTTTTTCCATTTTCTATTCTTTTGTAATGTCCAAGTATTCTATAATGTTGGGAGATATTTTATGAGAGACTATGTAAGCTTATTGGCTATGTTGATTCTTTATAATAAGTGTACAAATGGGGAGGTGAATGAAAATACTTATAATTGAGAGGACTGAAATTTTTGTAATAATATTAATGGTTAATTCAATATAAAAGGTATAATTATTCAATAATGGAATAATGTAGATTGTGGGATATATACATGAGTCATATGTTAAATTTTACACTCTAAGGATTTGTAATTCTATATCTTCATCACAATTGGTAATATCCTTCTATATGTAAATTTTTTTTCATATTACTTTGAAATCCATTACACTCCAAGTATTATATCAAACTCAACCATATATATGATAATAAAGTACTAAAATATGTATTGTTTATGTGGTATAATCGAGACTACCTACCATAACTATATTTCTGTGAGACTTCCCTATATGTCTAGACTGATAACTCCATACATATAGAGCTATGAACTTTCTTAGAGGCATGGATTCTAAAATTGGTTATTATGATCTAAAATAGAATACTAAATTGATTAAATTGTGGGAATTGGGAAATTTACATCTATGACATCATTGGGGAATTCCACATTAGCTTTTGAGATCTCACAATGGTGGGATTATTCCTATGGTATCTTCTATTATAGATTCTTTTGACACATAGGACAATAGTTTCAACAATGGCTCATTTATTGGAAGATGAATAAATTTATAGAATTGGTTTATATCATCACGATACATTCTTGATCTAGAAAAACCTTGTCAATTAATAGGTAAAACTCACTTATCCCTCCAATAATTTACTGGGATGTTTCTTTTTTCAATTTTTATATGATGGGAATTTCATCATCATCTTCTACTTCTTTGGTGAACACCATTTTTATTTGTTTTCAGATAAAATCGTCATATATTGATTCACATTGAATATTTATTTCCAATATTATTTATTTTTTATTTTTTTTGGACCGCAAAACTATTTCACAAGGTAACTAAAGAGATTTAGGTACGAGTTACATTATGATAGTTGGAATAATCCCTTAAACTAAATGGTGAATCTTACATTTTGTATTTCTTATGTAATCAATTAAAACCCTTGAGAGTCTTGTAAATATATCCTTATACTCAAGAACACATTAATATTACATTATAATTATTCTATGCAACATTATATTTATTTTAGTTCATTTCTAGTGAGAAAAATATTTAGTGAATAGTTTTTCCTTTAATATGATACATTCCTCGTTTAGAATTTTCTCTTCCTCTATAGTATTATAGATTAATGGCTACCCTTGATTAGTATCACCATTGACAAAAAAACAATTAATGTGTAACCTTTTCCTTTTAATTATATACCATGTCTACAAATATCATTTTGAGATTACTAAAATTCTCAAAAACCAATGGATTTGTTGTAAAATAAAATGACAGGTGATTAAGTCATATCGAGTGATTCAACATTATAGTATACATCTATTAAAAAACACCTTTTCCCTTTAAGAAATATTATTTTCTAAAACTAGATTAAGCTACCATAATATATCTTCTACCTTCTCAGTTACAACACTTGATTTATTTCCCTTCTCATAAGGGAAATCATAACACCTTCCTTTAGTATAGATACTCTTATATGTTTACAGACCATATCTAAATATTGGTACATTTTGGGTTATCCAAAAACCTGTATTTATTTTAAATAATAACTTATAATTCTAAATATATTGATAAATAATAATAAATCATAAATTTATGCATTGTAAATATCATACTCTTAAAATTGGTTTCAAGGGGAATATTGTTAATTTTATACCCTTCATGAGGGTGTTCATTGAAACTATGACATATCTTAAATAATAACCCTTAAGAGTTGGAAATATGAGTTTATTAATGGGATATAGACTGTTCACTAGAACGATGTCTATGATACACACGACTAACTCATTTTAGGGCTATTACCCCCAGATGAATCTATAAAAAACAATATCCACATATAGTATCATGATAGGAATTTATTTCTAAAGAAAATAATCATTTCATAATAAAAAAATTAGGATTTATTCTATACTTATCATAAATTTTTTCTATTGGGAGATTTTAATGAATCTATGTTGTAGTTAAACATGTTCTATGTTTACTTCTAAACATTCTGTAATTACCATCTATAACAACCTTAAGTCCATAAATCCAGGTCTACAGTCGTCATTATTATAATATCATAGATACAATAATTCAAATCAAAATGGGTTGATTTTTATAGCAGTTTTGGACAACTAGATACATACATGAAATACGTTTTTCATTTGGAATATAAAATAAACCATATTAATGAAAATAATTCAGTTCTCATGAGATCATTAATATTATTATTATTCATATATTGGGGAAAGGTAAAAAAACTAAGTTTGATTTCAAAAACTCAATAGGGGTTTCATATTGTGGAATCTTTCTTGAATCAATAAGAAATAACCAATTCAATAATATAAATAACATCACAAACATACCCTTTAATTAATAAGTATACTATCATAACATGTAAAGAAATTACAATCATGGGGATGTAAAAAAATAAAAAAACATGACATTTTATCAATAACATGATAAAAAATATATTAATTGATAATATCAATGAAATAATAACATAGTTATTGACAATTGAATTAACAATTAATGGAATTCGTTAATTTAGAGGCCACTATAATGGCATGATTTTGTTCTATATTTCTTATTATAGGTGTTTTAGTTGAGGCTTGATAAGGATAATAATTTGAGATATAGAAGGGAATTCACAATTTGAATGTGGTATTTATGTTTTAGGGATTCTATTTAGGATATTTCTTCTCCCGTGAGGTGATGGTTGATGCTCCACCATTATCTTCATGCTCGGGCCGTAGAGGCGATACACTATTCACAATCCTCATCACTTTTCTTCCTTCCTCAAATTCTCATAATTGGGCTTCTGTTTCACATTAGTGTGGGTTTGTTTGGTGATAGAGGTGGTTCTAATTTCCTTGCTGACATCACCACCAATGGGTGTCTGCATCACATGGTGATCCTATTCTTGGTCAGTGAAGGGCATCGTCAGTCACCTATGGAAGTGTCCCAAATCTGGTTTTTGGCATCCAATCCATGGTTATTCTGAGATAGGAAGCTTCAGGTCTTGTTCCCATTGGCTCTAAGTTCTCCTCATTTAAAATTCCAATGTAGATAAGTCCCTTGAGGTTGATGTGGCTTTCCCATATCCAGTGCAGATACTTAAATTTCAGCTGGCATGAACACATGAGTTGGATTCCAAGGTGGGGATATGTGGCTTGGAGTCATAGTTTTTTATTTATTCCATCTATTGGAGAGTGGGTGTAGCCATTATTCTTTCTATGGCAGGTTGGTTTTGTTTTTCCTTTTCTTGTGGGCTCATTGTAGTGCGAGTGGTTTATTTTCATTGAAGTCAAATTTTGGCATGGTTATCTTCAAAAACCTAGTCTAGTATATAGATGAGGATGGATGTTGTAGGAACACTTGGTGAAAGTAGTGCTTCCTCTCCTTAAAAAATTTCTCACAATTAGATACTACATTTTTCTTCAGTTACTATATTACATTTTTTGCACTAATAGTCACACTACCCCTTGTTTCCTCTACCAATTCATTATGTTAAATTATGCAAGAACCCATCTATTTTGGGTGGAACATATTCCATGACACTTTTTATTTTGTTGGTGCATTTGGTAATGGAGGATCGTTCGGGGTGCTCTTTTGGATGGGTGGTGTCTTCACAGTGGCTTGATGATTCTATGGTTCATCGTTCAATTTCTTTATGAATGAACCTATTTCCATCATTCATCCACATTTTTTTCTCTAACTAATTTCATCAATTGTTTTTCCCCTTGGGAACAGTTCCTTGCTAGTGGTTCTTTTTTCTTTTGGTTCCCACATAACCTAAAATTGATTCTTGTTTGGTTATCACTCAACTATAAATTGATTTATTTTATGATCCAAATAAATGTTTTGTGGCAATGTGGTATTCATGAGATATATTGATGTTTCAATGAATTTGAAGCCTGTTATACCTGAAATCTTTTTATCATGTTGTACAGAGTGAAATTTAATCAAAATTTGGAAGGGAAATTCCGGATTGGAAATAATTTCTACTAGACGTGCTAGAAATATTTCATAATGTTTCACATATGATAAGTTTTAAAATTATATGGGTATGAATAAATATATTTCAAGGACCCCATTGATTTCATGTCATAAATTTGTAGTTATGGATGGAAATCATGTGACTATTATCCTTGATGTAAACCTAATATTGGGCAGAACTATCTCTATTTTTTCATTTTTTACATTGGATTATGGGTGAAACAATGAGTCTCCTAGGGGTTCTTCTGTACACATACACAAAAAAAATTCATATGGTTTAATTTTTTTATCCACAATGAGTTTTTTTAATTCACTTTTTTCCTTATGTTTCATTCATGGATATCTGTAATAGTGATCTTATATAGAATTGTATTGTGATATGTATATATATATTTTAATTATTTTTTATTATTTAGGTTGGTTCATTGATTCCATATGAGGTTTTAGTATTCAGGTTTTTTTCCTTCTACAAGTTATGTAAACCAAATCATAAATCATCTATAAGGTTGGGGATTCATGTTCTCTCCCAGTACATATGCCATGTGAGGGGATTGTATGTTTTTTTCCTTCTATTTGGAGGATAGTAAGGGTTGTCTTAAAAAATATAATGAAATTTGAAATGTGAAATTTAAAGATATTGGGATTAATAACATGTTTTTACAACTATTATGATATTTTAAATGACATTACGAAATTAGTTTTCTTATACTGAGAATAATACAATTTGGATTGTCTCTTGTCATATGGTTGTTGTGTATATGTGACTATTCTGATATTAGTTACTAATAACACATAGAACAGAAGAATCATATTGTATATGTGTTGAAAAATAATTTTTTTCCATGTAAAGAATGTTTTAATAATAATACCAAAAAAATATATTAATGTATTTTATAGAATCAAAAAAAATTTGTGTATGGTCTGGCTCGTTTGGTTGACATGGTTATTGTAGCCCACGATATGATGACACTAATGTTTGGATGAAATAAAATTGTGGTTGGGATGTGATAACCAGTTGGATGTAATTTGATGTAATTTTGGTTGTAGTACAATTCTAAGGGTTTGTGGTGGAAGCATGTGTAATGGTTACGATGTGGAATGGATTATAACTATGGTTATTATGACAATATGGCAATGATTATTTATTAATGTTTCTATAACTAATTTTATATGGGTGATGTGTTGTGTGGTGTAGTTTTCATAGCCACATATATTTACCTGTAATAAATTGTACTAATTAAATTTATTGAAATTTGTTCGTAAATTAATATGAATTTGAATAAATTAATATATGGTAATTTTCATTAATTAATTGAATAAATTAATGAATTTTATTACTGTAAAATGAAATGATAATGTACAATGAGGATTTAGGAAACTCATTTCATTTAAAAGATATAAGAATAAAAAATTTAATATTGGATGTCTGGGTTTATGTGTTGGTTATATTATGTGAAATAGTAAGTGGTGGAGCTAGTTGTGAAAGATGTTGCTTGTAGTAGAATTGGTGGTGTAGAATATTCTAGTGGTGTGGTTATGGACCCCCTAGGTTAGGTATTGTCTTCTATCTATGTATCTTATATTTTCTATAATTTGTTTAAATTCCCACACTTGATGGATAATGATTAAAATACTCAAAGGTTTTTGTATTCCATGTTTTCTTGATAATATCAAGGATAGTGGTGAAATCTATTGATTTCTACCCCACATTCCTACTCTTTCATTTGCATTATTGATAATATTATCGGTGTTGCAGATTTCTCTCTAGTAATGTGATGTGATGACGTCATTTTGTGTTATGTTATAATTAGAACATGGTATATAGTGGGGGACAATAATGGTAGGAGGATGGTATGATGTAGATTTCCAAAAATTTCATTATACCATAATTATGTAGTTATGTGAAGATATTTTATATGACAGACCATGTGTCCCCAGGAAAGTCATGATTTGTTACTGAATACTACTAGAGTAAGATCACATATCATGTGAATATAGGGTATGTAGATATTCTTCCTAAAACAAATTATATATTATTTTATATGTGGATGGATATGTAAGGGAAGGGATGAAGGAACATGAAATTTTCTATAGGTGTGTTAAGGAGGTATATTAGTGGGGATGTGGTAGTTTCTTTACACCACTTGGATTTTGATGTTATTATACTATATTTGATTCATGGCTTTCTTCATCATTTATTGGTGAAGGTATGTTTTCTTATGAGACATTTATTAGGTGATTTTTGGTTCGAAATACTTTTTCATTAACCCATTAGTATACTAATTTTCACATAAAAACTTGAGAAATATTTTATGATCCTATTGAGTATACATGTTATGATCTCCCTACATCTGTGGAACTTTTTTTAGTTTTTAAGAGGACTTTTGGGACTGTGATAGAAATTTATTGCTTTTATTTTAGAGTTTTTTCCGGCTTGATTCTATAGGACTTACCTTTTGTTATATATTTGGTGAATTTTATTTTATCTATTGACATTTTACATAAATTGAGTTATTGTTTTGGAATAACATTGATGTTATATTCTAGAGTTTCATTGTGGTTTTCAGTCTTGTTTACCAATACTTTGTTATTATAGGGGAATTCCTCTCATTTTTTAGTTTTTATACCCTCAGTGAATGTACTTATCTTGTGGCATACTAAACGCGGGTCTTACAGGTCATTATCGATTTTTTTATAATTATCACCTCAGTAGGAGTACCTATGGAGGGAGGGTGTCATGACATTTATGGACTTATTTATATTCTATATATTAATAATTATGTGGCCATTACCATTCCCTTGATCACATTCTATATCACTCCACATCATTATTGGGATATTTCTACACTCATATGTATGTATATTTTCAATTACCATTAATGTTCTCCAATGTTGAAATCTGTTTTTTTCTTATTCTAGGTGACCTTCATATTTCTCTCTCCCACATTTAAAATAAGGATTTATTAACCCTTTATAGGATTATGGTTTTTATAGTGGTATTCTCATATGAAAATCCCTAGAGTACTATGAATAACATAAAATTATGAGGATAAATCATTATTATTTGTGGGAATTTAATATTGAGATATTTTAATAGAACATTATTTTTTGTAGTTTAAATGATAGAAAACACTGAAATTTGTCGATAATGAAAAACTATTACATGTTAATATGATCATTATAACATCATCATTAAATTTGTGGGTATGAATAGTAAAAATTAAATAATAAAATAAATAAATATTATATATATAAGGGACCTACTCAATACAAATTTTCTGAATAATTTTTAGTAAATAAAAACTCAAATTTAATTAATGTTATTTTATTTGATAAAAACAAGATTTCATAAAAAATAATTTTTGTTTATTTTTTTCTTCTAATATTATTTTACACTTATGTATCTTATAGAAATTATATTTGACAAAAGGATACAATTTTTAAATCCTAAAATCCAAATTTTATTTTGATTAAATTTTCTAATTCTACTAAAAATGTTTCATTTTCAGTGATTAATGATAAATTTTTTTTAATAGAAAATTTATTTTTTCATTGAATTATATACAATGTTAATTTTTTTGAAATTATCTTATAGTTTCATTATGTACTTCTGATTGAAATAAATACATTCAATTTCATTGGATGTGACACATTTCAAAAAATTTGGCACAAAAATATTTTTATACTTAAATATTCATTTTCCTAGAAAATCATTTTCCATTGTATTTTCAATTTTTATTATAAAATAAATTCTATAATTTTTTATTTATTTGTTTGGATAAAATTTATTGCAAATTTGGAAAAATCTATTCCAACTTTTTAAATAGGGAAGCATTATTTTTATTTTTAAAGATCAATTACAATGGTAAATATTTTTCAACATAGTAATGGGATATAATATAATTAAGGATAAAGGAAATGTGATATTGAATTTATATCCTATATGAAAATAAAAATATATCAATTATGATGGTCTAGTTTGAAAAATATAATATTTTTTTTAAAACATATATGTTTTTTTAAAAATTTTCTTTCATATATACCTTTATATTATTATACATAAATGTAAATTAATAATGTATATATCATTATATTAATTACTCATTTAACTTCGCATACAAATAATAGATGTTTTTAATGAATTTATATTATTATTTATAAATTAATTAATTTTTTTATTATGGTAATTAATTTTGGATTTTAAGTGTTGTAATAGTTAAATTAAATTTGTAAACAACACAGAAATAATTCTTATAAAATATGTAAAAAATCAATTTAAATGATATTAAAAAATATAATTTAATATCATTTGGATTAGTTATAGTGTGATAATAATTTAATGGTGAATGACAAAATATATTTTCTTAGAATATTAAACATTTTAATTCCACACATGTATTGATATTTTAAAAATTAAAATAAGTGTAACATACAAAAAATAAATGTGATTATATTTTAGGATAAATATTATATTAATAAATAATTTATTATTAATGAAATCATGAAAATTGGTAAAGGGTGTTGGGATATAGTCCCAAATGTCATCCATTGAAAATTTGAGAGAACATTTCTATCATAGAAGAAAATTTACAATCAATTTTTTAAGAAAAAAGTGATTACCATAGTTATGATACATTTGGTTAATGAAGGGGTTAAACCCAATGAAAATTATTGAAATTAAATATAAACCCATCAAAATTATATTATTTTAAATGATTTCAAACATTAACTATTTTATAATTTTATATCTGGCCACGATGTTGAAATTTCACTTGAAAATGGAATTATTATTTTTAAGTATTGTATATAACTAAAAATTATTCCTTCAAATCCAAATAAAAGAACTCTAGTAAAAATAAATTACATTTTGTTCTATGGGATCTTTCTCCAAAAAGATTAGTGGGGAGAATTGTTATTTTCAACCACAATGGATTTTCTAATATTCAATCCGTATGAGGTTGAACCATCCATATTTTAGGGTGACTATAGTGTGTAGTGGGAGATGGGAAATATATCGATGGTTTTGGAATGGATTTCAAACATTTGTCCCATCTATATGAAATATAAATGAAATGTGATGGATATTTAAATCAATGGTTTTTACTAGAACTTTATGATATATATTCTTAAAGGATTCATAAAAACGGAATTGTATATTTTGTATATTTGAGGATATATGTAATTATTGACCATTAAAGTCAATGAAAGAGCACAACAATTAGAATGATAATCCTTCCCCATGATATGAATCCATGGAAACTTGATTAAATTATTTTCTATTTATCCATGATTTGAGGGTTCTTTGAAATGGATATACATTCTAGTCAGTTGTGGTAATTTTAATTTTATTTTACATTATAGAGAACACATTAAATAGACATGCGGGTATGGTTTCATTTCGATTAAAAAAATTTCATATTAATTAATGTGATTTTAGTATTATGTATTTTGAAATCATAAACACATTTTAAAAGGTTTATGTTAAAATATTTGGATTAAATTGGATGTTTTGGAATCCAAAAATTATATACGATATCACATCATCAATTGGTCTCCCAACTAAATTTGATAGGGTTAAAAAAGATATATTTTCGAAAATTGTTTGGGTGTTAGTTTAGGTTGATCCCAATTAATTGTGAACTGAAAATGATATTTTGGATACAAATGATGATGTGTTTACACTTATACTATTCAATGAGAACAATACTATTTTTTAACATGATTGTAAGATCCTAATACATTCAAATGGAAATTATAGGATGGGTTCCAAATTAACTTTTTGTTCATTAATAGTTCATGATGTGGTATTAAATAGTATGTAGATCTATTCATATAGGAAAAACGTGGCTAGTGGATTTTTCAAGAGTCTTGATTCTAATATGAAGATTCTACACACACCTCGGAAGAATTTTGAAATAATGGTGTCCATATGAGCCTGATTTATTCAAGAAATCCTATTATTTTTTTAATCTTAATTTTCAATTTATTTAATTTATTTTCCATATGGTTTTAACAATTGTAATACCATAACTCAAAAAATGGTAAAAGGAAATGATATTCATTAGATGCCTTAGGGGACTGTCAAGAGTGGTCAGGAAATCCTGTTAAAGAATCTTGGGTGATGAAGGAATTGTACATCTGAAGGAATTTGGTACAAAAGGCACAATAACATTCACATAAATTATATATGAGGGAGATGATGGAAGAGTAGGATTGGGGAACAGATTCATGGCTATTGATAGCACAGATAAAACAATTCTTAAACTAGGACAACCCTCTGAAGGGAAGGATGAGAGGGACTCCTTATTAAATGGTAAAAATAAACTAGTGACCGCTCAATATGAAATGGATTTTGATGGTCCTATAATTATTGGTTCTTATATTATGAAGGATTTGTACAAGAAATTAATATTTAATAATATAAGGTTATATGTAAAGAAATGAATCATGATAACTTATCATCGAATGCATCATATGGGTAGGTTACTCCTAATAAAAATATGATTGATGATAATGATATATCAATACTTCATAAAAATAATATTTTATGAAGGAGAAAGAACGCACACCTCAATCTAACCATGGGAATCAGGGAAATTCTGTTGAATATCAGATATATGTCCCATGCCAATTATTTCATCACTTCCGAAGATGATTTGGGTTGGGAGGGGGATATGAGGATTACAATACTGCATTTTATAATATTTCATTTACCAATTACTATTTTATTTTCATTTTTTTCTTATTATAGGAAGTTATTTTATGTCATTTCTTTCCCTATTTGGTTCTCCTTGTTATCATTTTTTATTTATAAATGTTCTTATTCCCATCCTTTCAGGTAAAGGGTAATAAAAATCATGTATTAAATACACCACATTTATCCATATAGATTTAAATAACCCTAATAAAACATAACATAATATTCCTTATCAACATTATTTATGTTCTGTACTATTTAGAACACCATCCCTAGGGTCTCTACTGTGATATCCAAAGGGGGTTCTGCAAGGATGATGTAATATTCTCAATTGAGCATTTTCATTTTACTTTGATTTTCCTTAATAAATACTATCATAAGTAATAAAATATATATAAATTTTTATATCAAAAAATTTAGATGTTATTAGGTTAATGAAATAAACTTAATCAACTCATTTTCCATCCTATGAGGAACAAAAAACATAATTCATTTGTACATGTGGACTACAACCTCCATAAAGTTATGGGTTTCATTTTCGATCACTACCTCACAATGATGGCTGTTATAATGGGTTTAGTACACATTTATATATGTATGATATTAATGATGTAATTGTGAATTTTTGAAATATAATATATTAATTAACTTATTTTTCTTCCAATGGATAAAATTTGATAATTTCAGTCATGCATATGTGTGTAATACCACCTCTAAGAGGCAATGTGATTTATTTTTCTAATATTATTTTCATTAGTGATTAAAAAAATTATTTTCATGTATAGAAAGTATGATTATGTGATTTCAATTATTATAGAGATTATGTAACCATGACCACATTGAAAATGGACAAAATATTGAATTCAATAGGATTTTATGGACTAAACATCCTCAAAATAGCCACTCTAGATATAACACATTATATAATTAATATAACATTAAAATAGATTATTTAATGATATGGTTTTATAAATATGAATGATTTTATGAATACAAATAAATAATATTAATTCATTATATATGTTTTAGAGTTCTTATGAGGAAATTATGAGTTTATTTAAGGTATTTATAGTCTTAATTTATTTCCTTTGCGATTTAAGATATATTCACCACATGTTTTATTTTTTGGGGGATAAGAAATGACTAATGAATTTATCATAACATACCAAAATAAAAATTATTGATTTTAAAAAACAATTTAATTTTCATTGCCCAAATTATTCATTTCAATAACAGGTATCATTCATTAGGAGATAATTTACCTTGATACCTAAGTTATAATTATTTTAGATTTATTTTTTAAATATTTAGCATCAATTTATGTATTCTAAAAATTATATAATGGATGTTTTTTAATTCATATAAAATAATTATAAAATAATTTTATCCCTTTTTTAATTCCTCAAATTTTTTTCAAATGAAATCATTTTTTAATATTTATACTAAATTTTTTATATGATTTACAAAATGAAAAATGAATATTATATTTTTATATATAAAACATAGATGGAATTCACTAACAATTTCACTTTTATTTTTTGTTTTACTTTATTTATTATAATCCTGGTTTTCATTGATTAAAATCCCTTCTTCCCAGTTAAATATATATTTTTTAAATTTTTTTAAAATATTTTGTATTTTTATATTTATTTAAACAATAATACTGAATAAAATTCTTAAATATATGTTAGATATGTTTTACGTCTTTTACGTTGGAAATTAAGTATTTTATGTGGTTTTTAGATTTTATATTCTTTGTAAGCTCTTTATGATTATGGGTGAGCTTGATATAGATATCTATTACATTCCCACCTGATTATTTTCTTTAGAGAATTAAATTGGAATAAATGTGGGTTTTCAAATTTATAGTGGTTTTTAGAGGTGTTTTTATATGGGATATATTAATATGAGTTTAAAATGGAGTTGTGTGTATTTTAAATGCATTTTAATGTGTATTCATGGATTTTTTGATTTCCAATGTAATTATAATGATCATAGATTACCAAATGGTTATAAATTTGTATCAGTAAAAAGGAATATTTTTTGATAAAAATGTATTCATGAGTAATAATGTTATAAATGAAACACTCACAATTATGATTATACCATTACGATTTATAAAAAATTGATTAAGAAAATTATTCTTCGAGTAACGATTATTTCATGTTTTTTTAATCAATTAGTTCTTCCCTATTATTCTTATAATAGTTAAAACAATATATTTTATTATATCATATTTTTGAAATGATAAATTTCTATCTTTTTATTTTTCAATATATACAATTTAGATCATTTTTTTCCGTATTCAATTTTTAATATTAATTTTCACCAAGATTAAAGATTTGTAGAAAAATATTTAATGTTTTAATTATTGATATAATTGTTAAATTTAATGGATAAAATGAATTTCTATAGTGAATGTTTTTTGGAGGGGGTTGATACTCAAATGAAATATTCACATTGAAAGGGTTTTTCCAAATTATATAAAAATATTACCCTAAAATGATATTGGATGTATAGTTAGTTAAAGGTTTCTATTATAATTTAAATTTTTTTGATGAAAAAATTGGTCACAGTTATTGGTGTGGATTAAAGAAATAAAAAGATCATTTTTAGCACATCATCTAGGAGAGTATGTTTGTCGCTATTATATGATTCAAACTTTAATTCCCATAAATTGATGACATTGTTTCTTGTATATTTAAAATTGAAATTCTAAATTATTTATAATGTTTTATTTTAGTTTCTTCAAAAAAAAATTTCAATTTTCATGGAGCCTATGTTGATCCTTTGGTTATGAATTTTTAATTATTATGTTTATTTGTAGAAAAATGAATTTTATTGGAAATGTTTTTTAAAAGAAATTTTTTTATTTTTTTATTAGAGAATATAAGTCATAAAATGAAATATTAATTTATAATGGAGTAATTGATTTTGAAAGACTATATTTTTTATGTAAACAATATTATATTTGTTTTACAATATAATGGATTGTCCTGAGTCATGAGATTTGGGGAATTTAAAAAGATTGTATGAAATGATCTGATGTATATAGGATTTATTGTTATCCTATTGTGTGGTTGATTGACTTTATGAATATGGGATCCTGTGTAGTTAGGTGGGTAGTCAAGGACAAACATAGTTGGAAAGTATTTTCTGAATCCTCACATGGAATGATTATTGTAATGATACAAAACATGATAAGTGTTAGGAGTTTCATCATTAGGTGACCTAATACAGTGCCAATTTTAATGAACATTATTAGTTTTCACTAGAGGTGGTATTGACAATGATGTTGATTTATTGAAGGTTTCAAGTGGGACATTGATCAGATATAGGGTCTTTAGACAACATTATTAAAAGATTCTTATATTCTGATGTATTGTTTAAGAATATAATTGTAGAAATTGACCTCAATGATGTGGAAATATTTAATTGAGGTTCTATTACACATAATGGTGGTTAAATTGGATCCATTAAAAATAATTGGGGACCCAATTAGTCTTGTAGTGAAAATGATAGTGATTGTATTTGAATGCATTCTTCCTCTAAATTTACCATGGATTCTGGTAAATTCCAACTGAATTATATCCTATATATATTGGTTGAGAAATAATGTCATACATTCATGGTGAAACTAAATATATAGTTATCATATAGATGATAATGTAAATTGAATAATTTATTTAAATTTTGTACAAATCTATGTACTGATATGTGACGGTTAGTGTTGTGAGCAATTGTGGTAAAATTGGATGCTTTATGAACAATCGGTTACACCCATAGGCTTAATGAAAAAGGTAATACCATGTGCTCTATGACTTTTCAGTTTAATATGATGTGTGTCTTGGGATGGGGATTTATACCATTAAACTTTATTCATCTTGTGTGATTTCATTATTGGATACTATCATTTGTTTCTCATTTATATCTACCATGCAATAGAAATTATGAATCATCCAATGAAACTCATTCCTTAGGTGATTTAAGTTTTCATTCCTCTAACAATGAGGTGGGGACATGGATAATAATTTATATATTGTTCATTTTCATTAATAATGATCCAGTCAATCTAGGACGTTTGGTTATTGGAATGATTTCTATGGATAACATTCTAAAAATAGACTCTTTGGTGACTCTTAAAGGTCAGATTGAATTTCATCATCAGTGTGTTTCATTTACTACCTTCAGTAGATTTTTAGAAATTTTTAGGGATAATAGTATCGTTATATATTCATTTTGGACCTCCTTCTTCGTAGATAGGTAGTATTTTGTTATGTGATATTGAAGAGGAGTAGGAAGCTTCATTAAATAAACTAACATGAATATAATTTTAATTTTTTAATTCTTTTTATTTGTTATTTTTTGATTTATTATTGATTTTATAGGTATAGTTCTCAATTAACTTAGTTAATTTTACACATCCTATAAATATTCCTAAATACCATATGATTCAAGATAAACAACACTGTTGAAAGGGTTATTTGGTTGAATGTATTTCAAAAAGCTTCATTAGACCCAATGTGTCAACTTGGGTAGAACTAGATAATTTTCCAAGAATGAAAAAAAAATCATTTCTATTGTGTTTATTAACGAAAGATAAATTATTTTACTATCCTGATAATTTGTTGGTGCCACCTCATTGGGGTTTTTTTGATAAGATGATAGAAGTTGTTTCTCTTTAAAATTGACCAATGGTTTAGCAACTACTAACATAGTGTTATGGATTTTTATATCATATATTCTATATTCTTATAAATGATTTTTCTTTATTAGTTTCTTATTATGAAATTTAGTCTATAAAATGTTCATTTTTTCACAATGGTTCTTATGAATATGGTTTTACACATGAAATCTTATTAGTTTTAGTGGTTTTTTGTACCAAAACATGATTTCATGTAATAAAATAGGAGGATTTTGATTCATATGATATAAATATTGGATATCATTGGGTACTATCCATACTACATAAAATTATCTAATTTCCCAATAAACATTTTCATGGTTTTGTATATATGGTAAATTTTCTTATAATATACAATCTATATTGATACTAAAAATATGATAAATATCATTTCTTGGGAAGAAACTTGGAGAATATTTAAGAATTAAAAAAAATCATTGAATGGTGTTATCATGGTTCATGAAAGAATTGACTAGTCTATCATTAATATTGATATATCTCACTCTGAAAGGAGTTAAATTCATTTGGTATTTGAAATGTTAGACTTGCATCAATTTGTGGAAGTGTCATTAAAATTTACCTCAAATGTTGTCTCTTGTTGATGCTCATCAAAGATACATGGTTTCTTAGGATGATTCATGTTCATGTTTGGGATACCATTTATAACAACCCACGTACTAATAGAATATGTTTTCAACAAATTTATTATTATTCTTGATTTATGTTGTTAGAATCATTATGTCATGTAATTATAAATAGAAATAATTTAATAAAACTAATTTCTTATATGGTTATATATGAATGATTAACTTTCAAATTATAAAATTTTAATTTTTGTAAAAAAATTATCTTTATATTAATCACGTAAAAATTATTATATAATATTTTTTGATATTTTTATGAAATAGTAATATTTTTGGTGAATAGTTAAGATTGATTTTTGAAAAAATTTAATATTTTGGTGACATCATATATAGATAAATATGATAAGAAAAATTTTATACTTACTGAAAGAAATTATTATGATATAATATTATAAAAAATTTTCAAAAAAATTTAAAATATTTAAATTGTGTTTTACATCGGTAAATGTATAAAAATCTTTTCATGTGCCAACGTAGTGCCAAAGCAGCATTGGAAAAGTAAAAATTGGTCCCTTGTAGATACTAATATATTGAAAAGTATCATTTAAATGATTTTTTATTAACTAATATATATATATATATATTGGATTATAGTATATAATATTAGAGTTGTATTAGAATAATCATATCCAAATTTCTATTCAATGCCTTTACATGAAATGAAAATTAAAATTAACAAATTACAGATGTTATATTCACATGTATTTGAGTAAATATACATAATAAATGAATCTAAAATATTATATTGAAGCTTATTTATTAATTATTATTATATTATTGAATTCTTAATATTAACATATGAAATTAAAAACATCAGTTCTTATGTACTGCTCATGCAGTTCATGTGCTTTTCAAAGAGAAATCAATAAAATTATTTTAATTAAAATTATAAGAAATATTTAATGACACAGAAATTAGAATAAATCTTTCAATATCAGTAATAATCGGCCATAATCTCATTTTTTTAGAATGTAGGACCTTTTGGATCAATAATGGCCACTTTAATCCGCTTATAATATTTTATTTAAATGAAAGTATGGATTTTTTACACTGTGGTTTTTAATTTGTATAACATTTCAATACATTACTTAAAAAAATATTTTCCACCATAAATAGTTTTTGTAATTTCAAAATATTTATATTAACCGTGAGAGTTTATTTATAATTTTTTAGTCAATTAATAATTTCATTAATGGTATGAAAAAATATAATGCAATAATTATTAATTTGATGGAAACAATAAAATAAATGATATCAAAAATATTAAAATTAATATAATATGAGATACCTAATATACTATATAATCTATATAGATAACTAAGAAAAGTTTTTGATTTTTTTGATTTTTTATCTTTTTTTTATGTTTGTAATGTCATACTAATTAATATTAGTTAATTTGAAAAAAAATTAGATTTTAAGAATATAATGTTTTATTAAGAAATAAAAAAAATAAAAAAAATCTTGAATAAGGAAAATGGGGAAATAATATATCCAAATTTTAATCCCTTATTTTTTAGTCCTTTTTTAAATCTACCACTATTATAGAATTATTATATTTTAATATTTTATATAATTTCTAAATTCCACCTCGCCTCACTAATAAAGAGGGACTCATTACATAACTTTATTTCATAAAAATGAGCCTTATTTCTTGAATATCCTCTAAAAATTTCACTTCTCCTCATACCTTGAAAACATTCTAGTGTTTTTTGGTCTCACAAAATGACTAATTCTATTTTCTATAATGAGTTCTTCAAGGATAAAATATTCAAGAGGAAAATTCATCCTTATCATTCATATTATTTATCACTTATACATTATCACCACCCACGATTAAATGATTCATGATATCTTTTGTGTAATATATATACTTTAATTTTATTTTTTAAATTGAATTTGTTTCATCAAATATCTTGTATTTTCCATTTATTCATAAAAATTTAATCACCATCCCCGGTGTGTCAATACAACTCCTTCCTAGATGATGAGTTTTCATTTCCCATTACAGCATTGATTAAAATTTTCAATTAATTTATAATTGTTTAAAATTTATATTTATATAAATTATATATAGTCTCACAATATAGATTTAATATATGGCCATACCATTAAAAAAGAAACAAGTTCTTAGAGGTCAAAAAACTCTCCAAAATGAATAAAACATTTATCATTATCATTTTATCAGTTGAGTAATCCTCATGTCAGAAATAAAAAATGTTTTATGGAACCATTTTTAAATATATTGGTGTAGTAATAATATGTCTACCCAATTTGTTTAGTATTAGTTCAATTTAATGAATAATACTTAATGAACAGACCATGAAACTATGAAATGAATTCACCAGAAGCAATGGACATAAATTAATATTATTAATAAATCTGTGTAATATAAGAAGATCATATACAGTTTTATAAATATGAATATTAATATAAATAAATTAATAAAACTATTTAAAACCTTATAAAAATGTTTTGAATACATTTTAAGGAAGTGAACCCTGAGGTAAGTGACTTTCAATTTGAAATCCTATTCAATATCTCTATTTTAGAAAATAAAAAAAGAATGTATTTTTAACTTGTAATTAATTTTTGAATTTTACCACTTTAATTTTACTTCCATGTTTTGAAGAATAATTTTTACAAATACATGGTTATTTTAAAATAAAAGTTCACATTTTCTGTGTGCAATATTCCATTCAAATACATGATCTTCATCAAGTATTGTTTTTCTGATGAAAGTATTCATGTCATATAATTTTGTTCTGGTTCATGATAATTTCTAATGATGATGGATGGTTCTGTTATAAACCAAATATAGATGGGTCCATAATATCCCTTTAATGTATTGGTTATGTTTTAATTTGACTATAATGCTTATTCTATGTGTAATTGCAATAGTTGCATTATAAGGTAGCCATGATGGATATGTTGTAAGGTAGTTATTAGGGTTAGAAATACTATAGTATCCTATATGGCTATAATAACATGTAATTATGGTTTGAAAATTATTCCCCAAGTTACTTAATTTCTTTGTTTATTCATTATATGTTTTATGGAAACGTCATGTTATCACAAAGTGAGTATATGTTAATTTTAAAAGTGAGATATATATCTTTAATGTGATTATAATTATTCTTTGACAAATGTTTTGTTTTCCAAATATTCATGTACCTTATTGAAATTTTAGTGCTCATCATAGTTTTTTTTTAAAATAATCAGTTTTAAGGATGTGTTTGGGAATATAAGAAACCAAGAATAATGTTTTAATGATATTTCATGAGAAGAAATCCTGCTATATTTTTTAAAATTAATCAGTATTATAGAAAAAATGAATGATATTTCAGTGGTATCCACTTTATATTCTTATTTTTTTTTATGTATGAATTATGTCCTAATTATCTAAAACACTTTTTCTAAAATATATTGAGATTGAAATATAATAAATTCTAGTCTAATGTCACCAGAATATGTAATATTTATGTCCAAATCCATATAGTTTGTATCATAGCATGGATTAGATAACTAAATGGGTTCGTATGGTGTTGATAGAATACTATAAATGATCCCTACCTTGTTGGTAAATTTAAATGAGATATAATTTTAATATTTCCATATATCTTCATCTAAAATAGGAATATTCCAAAAAATTTTCCACAGAACAAATAAAAATTCAGAAGTAGGAATGCACTGAGTGGATTATATCATTACATATATTCCACAAGGAATGGTGGAAATTAGAATGTATAAGTAATTGAATTTAATTGATTAGTTTAATAAGGCTTTAAATTGGGGTTTAATATATGCATGTGAATATCCAAAGCCACCACAAAGAAACATGACGACAATAGACCATTTTATGATGTAACCCCCTACTGCTTTTAGTAGATCTACTAAACCTATAGTAGCTAAAGGGTGGATTTATTTCATTGATAAGATACTTAATGTCTTGGGTTATTATGATAATAAAAATTATATTTGTTATTTTTATCATTTTCAAGTTGAATCTAACCAGTGGTGTTCAATATAAAAAAAGTCAAGGAATGAGAATAGATTGATGCCTCGAAATGGAATGAATTTAAGAATTATTTCCTTGAAATATATTTTCTTATAGTTGTTTTACAATGTACTAAAAAGAATTTCCTTAAATTTAATAAATGGATATATATTTAGTGTTAATGTGTGAATAAAATTTCACTTCTTTAATAAGGTACTCTCTAAATAATATTCGAGATCATGATAGTAAAATCAAAAGTTTTTAATTAGGATTGAAGTAAGAATATTGAAGGGTATTGTCTTCCAATTAATTTAAATGATATGTGAATGTTGTTTTATGTGTTGATAGGGTATAAGCAATGTTTTCTAATGACCATGTGGGAATTTAAAACAATAAAAATAAAAGGATTGGATGGAATAGAATAGATAATAATTAATCAACATAATATAATGGTAATAAAATCTAGTTTCTATTTTGTGGAAAGTAGTGTAATGATTACCCTGGGGAATGGAATAAAAATATGGTAAGTGTTTCCAATGGGGTTTTTTTTGGAAATATGGTTATAGATTTCAATGAAAAATATATTAGTTTTGGTATGTTTCATTCATATAAAAAAACTATAAATTGTTTTAAATGTGGTAAGAATGGGAATTATGCACGCACCTACCCAAAGAATGATATGAATGATGATAAGTATCCACAATTAAGAATAAAGGTGTAATGAAATCAATTGAGACTATTTCATAAATATTTTTGGCATCCATTGATGTGTACCAGATATATTATTTGTTTACTAATAATTTTTAATGTCTTCTTTAATACGAGTTCTAGAAATCCCTTTTTTTGGAAAAATGTTCTAATAAATTTTAAATATTACCTGAAGATATAAATCTTGAACATTAGTTTAAAAAACATGGTGAAATATTATGTAAAATCAAATTATAAGTAAATTCATGATTTTTTCTGTGAAAAGACAATACCAGAAAACCTTATTTTTTTCACTTTGTAGACATTGATATTAGTCTGGGTATTTATTGACATTATATTTATCATGCCAGGGATTATTCTAAATCTAATGATTTTGTTTTTCAAAAAGATCTTCATTTTTTATAAATGAAGGAACTCGTATCATTTATTATATATCTAGAAGATGAGAAAATATTAAATTGAAGAAATAGATGTTATCAAGAACATATTTTTGAAAATAAGGGAAATTCTTAGATAGATAATGGGACATAGATAAATGAATATCTTTATGTTTTTTGTGAGGGGTTTCCTAGTTATTAATTAGATAAGGATGTTCAATTTACCAATGACAATTTTATTCATTCTATTCCTATTTCAATACCCCCTTAACGAATATCTCCATTGTAAAATCTAGAATTGAAAAACCAGTTGTATGAGTATCTAGGTATTGTTTTCATTCATCCTACCATGTCACCCCTAGGTTCCCTTGTTCTATTTTTTAAAGAGAATGATGGTTTCATGAGTCTTTTCATTGATTATATATCATTTAATAACCTTACTATTAAAAAACTGTTCTAGTTGCCTTGTCTTGACAACTTGTTTGTTCAACTCTATTGAGATCTATATTTTTTCTTCATTGAAATCTATTCCAGGTACCATCAGCTAAAGGTGATGGATTATGACATTCCAAAAAATCAATTTCATACTAGATATTGGAATTATAATTTTTTTCCACTTTGTAAGCAAAATTCCCCTGGAGTATTTATGGATCTAATGAACTAAATATTTCAAAAATTATTGGATATGTTTGTTGTTTCTTGTTGATAATATTTTCAATTTCATAAAATTTATGATTTTTATCAAACACATCTAATGGTTTTCTTCAATGATCCTATAGAAAAGAAGTCATACCAAAAATTTTGAAAATAATATTTTTAGATACTACCAATTTCTTTCCACGAGAACACTGTTAATAATGATAGTATCATATTTGATCCTACAAAAACAAAAGTTGTGGATGAATTTCCAAGACCTAAAATTAATACAGACATTCAAAGATTTCATGGATTATCTAGATATTATTGGTAGTTTTTTGAAAACATTTCATGGTTATTTATCCCTTTAATTGATTTAACGCGAAAATGAGTTAACTTTATCTAGACAAAATATTATGATGATTGTTTTCATAAAGAAAAAAAATATGTTTGGTGAATGCCCTAGTTTTTTTATTTTCCCTGAGGAGGTGTTAATTTTTTATATATAGTGATAATTCATTGAATGGACATGGTTGAATTCTATGGTATAGTAATCAGTTAATTGACTAATATCTAAGAACACTAAAATATCCTGAGTGCAATTAACCTACACATAATTTGGAATTAGT
Source organism: Viscum album (assembly GCA_963277665.1). NCBI lineage: Eukaryota > Viridiplantae > Streptophyta > Magnoliopsida > Santalales > Viscaceae > Viscum > Viscum album. The sequence goes on from OY728134.1 coordinate 1,552,156,452, forward strand.
TGTTGTTGTTTTTCTTGAATATTTTAGAGACATAATTTATTTCGATCCAACTATGAAACACATATTGATCATAAATGATTAATATATATATATATATATTTATTTAATTATAAGGAATTAAACATTAGGAAGATATTATGAATGAAATTGATAAAGAATTTTGAGTTCATTGTAAATTTCAATCCTGGTAAATAAAATAATGTGGTGGATTTCTAGATTAAAAAGAGTCATTCATCAATAACCATGTTACAATATTTCTTCATTCCACAGAACATGTGTTTTGTTTAAGAATCACTACTTCCGAGTGGTTTTCATTGGATTTATTTATGGAACCAAAAACATATGACAGTCTTATATCAAAAAGGACCTACTTTCCAAAGGAAAGTGTTCATTATGTTTGAACTTATGATACATAAGAACATGCATATGTTGATAGGATGGGAGATCAGACTTATTAATCCCTTTTGGGGGTAATTATTGCTTACTCATGGATTCTCTTAAAGATTTGTTATACTTTTATGAATCCTTATTAATTCACCATGTATAAAATAGGTTTCCTTAAGAGTTTTCAATCCATTATTAGCATGTATGATATTTATAATCTTCTATATGTATTCGAGGTTCTTCATAAATTGAGAAATCCATATGTATATTAGGATCTCCATCAATGTAATCCTCTCATATACTATTTAGAGATTCTTTTAACAATCATTATGATTGTACTAGTTTTTAATACACTCAGTGGGGCACTCTATAATTCATTATTTTTCAGGGGGATGAAGGTTTTTTATGTCAATATTATACCAATAAATGGGATAATTATGTACCATTATGAAAGAAATTAGAAGCCTTGTACTTTAGTGCCGCTAAATGTGGGACATCAAACATTTTAAGGTCATGTTATTTGGAAATAGCCATATAGTTTAATGTAATATGGTAAGGACATATAAGATAAAGGTTAATAGTCAAGGCTTTTTGTGGGAATTATGCCTAAGAAACCTAAGGTATATGAAAAACTATAGGATTCCATGTTAGATTAGAAACTGTAGGGAATATGGCCCATGAAAAATAGGTTTGATTTAAAGTGTTGGGTTTGAACCTTATATATGCTTCCTATGTATCCAATCTTTATGGGAATCAAATCCCATGTGGTTTAGTGAGTCACTATAGAGAGTTTAGTGCATTGATAGAAATGGGTTTGAGATTACATCAAGAAAAAGGATGCCTTTTTATGGACGTTGAGATGGATCTCAGGCCTTAGGCAGGCTTCCTACATATCCCAATTATAGTGGGAATCAGTGTTATAATTATTCAAGTGGTTCGGTATTTGTACAAATGTTTTCATCATGAAAAATATCCATGCCCCTATGAGTCATTCTCAATGTGAGAAACAAGAGCATATTAAAGATTAATCAATGTCACATAAACTTTTCCTCCACCGCTGGTGGAAAGGTACAAGCCTATAATTGTGAGGGTGGATGAGGCCAAGGAGACTGGGAAAGAGGGTTAGGAGATGAAACTTCCCTCTATTATTTTTATATTAGACAAGGGTCCAATGTTAGGAAGGTGTGAAGGTGAAGGATGTAGATAGGTGTAAGACTGCAACATCCTACTTGAAAGGTTAGGGGCTTACACTAGGATGGATGCCCAAAAATTGGTCAGGGATGGGGAGGGAGTCTTCTCCATTTTTCAAACAGAAATTTTGGTGTGAACCATACCATCCCTATCATAGACATGAGGCTACATGTTTTAGAGATGAGAACATGAGGTTAGAACCCAATCCCTAATCCTCCAAACCGGAAAATTACCAACACTATTATAGGGATAACGTTCAATGTAACTGTGGATATAAAAACCCACTGACACTCTATAAATCATAAACCCATTACAAAAAAAATGTTTTAAACCTAAGACTACGGATATACAAACCCAAATAGGAGACACACTGATGTTCCCTTCCCAAAATTTGATATGTCATGAGGTTTTGGTGGAGGTTTCAATATATAGTCTTTCAAAAAATGGATCTAATGAAGATGAAGCCTATCCCTGAATGGTTTTGAAGAAGGATTAATAAAAGGATTTGTATACTGAAAGGACTAGGTGAATCAATGAAGGGAACCCATTTAAATATCTGGAACGTATATATGGGCGCACATGTAGGCTTGGGTTACATGATGATAACTTATATTTGGAACAACCTAGATGTTAATACAAGGGAGAGAGTTGACTAAAACTCTCAAGGGTATTCACAGGTATTCCGAGAAGTGGGGAACTCAAATTCATTTGAGAGGAATATGTGGCATGAAAGTGTTTCTAATTTAGTGAGGTTGGGCCCTTTAGGCGCACAATTATTAATTATTTAAGAAACTGTAAGGAGTTAAGTCATATGATACAACTAAATTCCACCACTATAGGTATTAAAGAACTACCTTAAAGGTTTTGGAAGACTTGGCTGAAGCACTAGGGTGACCAGAGAAGCAATTAGGCTTTAGGGAAATTTGTTTGTCCAAATAAAGGCCCCAAGGGTCTTTTTTAAAAAAAACAGGATACTCTGGTAGAAATGGTCATGGGGAATGCATGTGGGTTGTGCACTATAAATCTCCATTCAATTACCTTTCATACCGACCAATCAATAGTTTGTCTAGGGAGATCTAATTTTTAGGCCTTTGAAAATCATTTTTTTCTTCGTGTGTTTTCTCTTATTTTTTCTAAGTTATATTGTCACTTATTAGATTATATGATAGAACAATGTCTCAACACAATCCCCCACATAATTGGATCTAAAATAAATATAGGATTTTATACTGAGGTAATGTTTTGAAAAGGGAAAAAATATGTTGATGTGGTGTTCAAGTGGTAGATCTCAAGGAAATGGGAGCACATGGTGATGGAGAGAATAGTAATATTTGTCGTATATATATAGTGTCGTCACTTCAATGAAAATTTAAACGAATTCTTGAAATCCCGCTCTCAGCGTGCAAGTATTTTAACTTATATGTTCTTGTTGGTCTCTCTTTTTCTTTATGTTTTTGATTTGCACGCCAAAACATGGGAACCATACATACGCTCCCGATTTATAAATTCTTTCCAACTCCATAATTGCGAGCCTTAATGCCTTTGTTAAATTTTATTAATTCTTTTGTCAAAAACATCCAAAATGATCTTACTTTTAAGAATAAATTTGGATCTTTTTTTCAAGTTCAGTGGCTCCCTAGAGAATTAGAAATACTGATGAATTGTATAGTTAGAGAATTGATGATATGATGGAGATATTTGGTTATGATTAATTTGACATCTATAATACTACTCTCCCATACATGGAAAATCAATTGAGGAAATATCATTGTAATTTCCTAGAATCTACTATTCACCGCTGTTTGGTTATGGCCATCTGTAGGATGTCAACTTACTAGACTCAAAGAATTATATTCCACTTTCTTGGTTTCATGACTATAAAAATTTCTAGTTTACCAATATTACTGTTGTGGGAACATATATCAACACTGGGATTACAGAGAAGGATCATTTCATGTTTCAAAGATCTTGTGCTCCAAATTTGAAAGCATATACACCCGAGATACAACCAAACTCCTATTCATCTATCTTTCAAGATTCTTAGATAGATCAGTCAAAATTATTGAAGAATAGTTAGTATTTATATCCAGGAATAGGTGTGAAACCCGCATGGATGTGGGCGTATTGGGGGTGCAAGACATGTGCAGAGTTTTTGGATGACTTAAAAGCTATTTTGATTTTTGAGGATATATGGGTCATGCAATCTTAGGTTTAATGAAATGATGATTTTGGTCCATAGTTTCTAAGACGATGGAGTCATGAGACTAACTCCTTCCATTTGACACATGGATAAGTAGGCATCAGTTTGTGGGATGTCTACAAGATCTCTAGAACTCCAATCCTTGGAGATATATATATGATGAGTTTATTCTTCCCAAGGTGACATGGAATGACTCAGAAAAGACCCCAGACTTGGTGCATGAGTTGATGAAGATATTATATAAACTCAACAATGCAAACACAGCAAATCCCCACATAAGAAGGGATATTCACCTAGAGGAATGGATGGAAATATTCCTAGTAAAGAATAAGGATAGGGTTCACACAGACACTCATCTAACAAGCTTTCTAAAGGCAGAAAAAAGAGGCACACTTGACATTTTTTTCATATAGTAGTGACAAGATAATTTGAAAAGTGGGTGTATGAAATCAACTCCATGAATCCTATGAAGTCACATCTTACAATTTTCTTGGCTATGTGGATCATCATGTATCTATTAACTATTAGAGATTCCAAGATATTTTTATGGCCATGAACTTTTGTTATTGTGGAAAATAAATATGAAAATAGGATGGTAGGATTGGCTACCCTTATTTTGAAAAAGATTCAAAAAAGAATAATCCATATTTACAGAGGGAAGTATCTTATCAGAATATCAGAGAAATTCCACGTATTATAGTGGTGGATTGCAACTCATTTTAGAACTTATACTTTGAAAATTGGGGTAAAGGTCTTTAGAAGATCATTCTGACCATCTTTTTAGGATTTCTATGTTATTTCACCTTTGTCATTGAGTGCTTTTGATAATAATTCCAATATGACTATGTATAAGGAACTTCATCTTTTCTCTTATAGTAATCCACCTATTGGGTGATTCTTTTGATGATGGGATGACCAACATTGAGCTAAGTGCATATATGTTAGTTTTTAGGGATGGCATATTGTCCCCCATGATTAACGGGTAAATCATATGTGGGGCCTATGCCCCTTATAGATTTGTGTGTCAATTCAATGTTCTGCAAAAAAGATTATTATATATTCTCCTGTGAATGTCAGATTATAGATAAATATAATGGTAGCTCTATATCTATGGCTACTAGTGATTGTAGAGAATACTGGGGAAATATTCAATTTACCAACCACTAATGCCATAAGAAGATTGACTATCTAATACGCTAAGAACTGGGTCGCATCATACCCGAAGGGGTGTTAAAGCATGTTGTTCCTTGAGTAGGGATAAAGATGAGTATTAGGGAGGGAACTTATCATTTGAAAGGTTATTCTTCATCATTAGGGGCTGATTTATTGGAGTTAGAGGGTTGAGGTAATGACGCCTCAAGCACAATTAAGTGACCCCATACTAGATATAATCCATCAGTCAGAGTCAGGAGAACCACATCATCAATCTAAATTGAATTTTTACCGAGGAGGTCCTATATCCAACATTTAGAAGAGAAATGGGTCCCATTTTCTCATCCCCAATCTGTGATAGTAGGAATTGGGAATAAACTCAAATCATGAACTACATGATTCTCTTCACAACCCTCTAGAATGTACTCTAAATATATACGACCATAGGAGGTTCAATGATGGATAATTTTTCATTATGATGCTAAAACAATTTGGTTAGATTTATTTTAAGGGTTTTGTAATCCGGGGATAGGGGATCTATGAGGCTCTTCTGATAATATATTTCAGAACAACACTGATGAAGTTATAACGTTCATATGAGAACTCAACATGCTCATATAAATAACTGACGAATCAATTCACACCACAAAATAAGTGAAAGAAATGATAGATCATTGTTCCACTAAAATAATTGACCATTCATTAGATGAATAATGACATGATTTTGTTGATCTAGAAGATTTAAATTCTCTTTTTATCACATTATTTACTTCATTACAATATGAATTTAGTCAAAGTAATGTTACTCTGGGAAATATAATTTTAACTTGAAGCTAAAAATAGGAAAATAGACTGATGTACAATCACCACAATATAGCCCAGTTGGTACTGCTCTTGGGGATACTGGATAACCCTGTGAATCATGAGAGATATCTCGAAGATAACATTCCATGGAGGATGAGATATAAAGGGTCTTGTAGTCTCCAATAACTATTCTTCGAGATGATGATGCATGTCCTCCAAAGATGGTGAAGTAATAGAAACACCTAAGAATGAAAACCATGGCTAAATGTTATCACATTAGTGGAAAGAATTCCGGAAACATGAATTTAAGCTTTATTCATAGAAAGTGATTAAACTATTTTGAACTTAAAGAGATTCTTCTATTTATTCTCTTAGATAAATCACTGATGAGATTCGAGGAATCATGTAAGGCAATTTTGAACAGGCACAAATTCCTAATGACCTGATGATTCTTGAAGAGGTATTTAGTCCAAAGGAACCAATTACAGTTCTTGGAATTTCTCATATTCCTACTATCACGAGAGTAGATAACTATTGTAAATTTTAAGTACATTATAAGAAAAAAAAAAGTTACAATAATATAATTCTAATCTATAATACTTTAGGTTCATTTCATGCACCATAAAATCCTATGACAACTAATGATGAACCCATAACTATTACTGAAGAAACTGATCAAGGTAAAAAGTAGTCATATGAGGGTTGTGGAACAACCAGGCTGAGTGCTACCATGAGCAAGACTAACATGGGATCTAGGAAATCATTGGATGTTATAATGAATTTTGGCATGTCTTTTGAATAAGTATTATAACACTTGACTATTCCAAATACTTTAGATGATTTTGACGTTCCTTTTATAGAACCAAATGGTTTTGAGTTTTCTTTTTTCATCCTATAAATCTTCTTTTGATTAATTTTTTATCAATGATTGGTTGAAATATGGATTTATATATTATGAGACTACTACAGTGATGATTTATGAAGGAAGTTTCGACCTCACTATGAATCCTACAATTTAAGAGACAATGGATTAGGTGAATCCTGAGACATAAAATCATCTTGGGATTCATTTAAGGGATCTTGATCAAGTTAAAGAGATCATTCCTGACCACGATACATCAACCAAAACTGTATAGACAAATAATATTAGGTAGGAGTCTTCTCAAGTTTCTGGCCAATAGTTAGTTAGGGGATACTGATATTTTTATTGTTCTCACTCTTGTTATCCTTTGAAGCTAACCATAACCATAATTTTTAATTCACCATATAAGACTAATTAATTTTGTTTCTAGGTGATGTGGTGAAGATTATACATCATCTCAAAAATTATTATTAAATGAAGCAACCATTGTCAAGGAATGAGCAGAACTAGAAAATTCTTTTAGTTCATTAATCCCAAAATATGTTCCTCCTTAAGACATCAATTCTGAATCAAACATGGAAATAAAAAAGGCTCTTCATCTTTCACATTGCAAGCATAGATGAATATATAGAAAATAATATCGAAAATTCCCCTTGAGGAACTTCCCTCGTGATTTATACTACATTAATCTCTAGTCATTATCCTAGGATTTGGGAGTTTCGAATACCATGAAATTCATACTACAGTGAAAGATACTATCTAATAAAGAGAGATAGAGATGACAATTCAGAATGATATAATAAAATCTATATTTATTATTAACGCTGATGGATTCCATATATTGATATCCCTTGTTGAGGCCAATCGTACTATAAATTTATAATAATTGAAGCATAGAATTAAATAAAAGATTTTCCAGCAGCAACATTTTCCCTTAGACATTAAATTGTTACAGGGGATATTGACCAACAATATGATTCAACGAGATATGTCAAGAAGGATGGTTCAAAACCCATTCCAGATGCTAAGGGAGCACCTCGTCATATTAAAGATAATGAAACTGGTCAGAAAAAACCTTCAATAGGAATATGATGGGGATCAAGAGGCCATTAATTAAACGGGAAGTTATGTATAAAATATCTTGTGATTTATCAAAGAGGGACTCCCTCTTGTGTATGCTTCTCTATGGATTTTTTACTCACTAATGAAAAACATTTTGTATTTAAACATTTATGCATTCTTCCTTGCTATAATTTTTTTACATAATTAAATGGTCTTAGTAATAATTTTTTTACATTTACTAGGTTTATATAGAAACACCCACAATATTGGTATCTTTTGTATTTTTATGGTTCAATATTTCCTAAACCATACAAACAAATTTAAGTCTAGTGAGATGAGGCACAAATGTTTTCTAGAGTACCCATTGCGGGTTTTCAATATGGTGAGTATGATGTCTCATGATTATTGGATGTTTAGATACATGCATGTTGGACAAAAAAGGCTAGTCTTTAAGGTCAAATATCTTTGACCATAAATTTTGAAATTAGATCCCAAACAAATTTCAGTGGAATAAAATTGCTCTAATATTCTTTAAGTACATCCAAGGGGAATCCTGAGACATGATTTTTATGGTCACCAAATCTAAAACATGTATAATTATAAAGAGGTTACTTTCCACGATTGTGGTTACCATTATTTGACAAACCTATTATGAGGGATGTATTATGAAGGACTAACAGGGGAATATTCTACATAGAAAAATATGGGGATCTATGGAATGATAATCCCATTATGTAGGAAAATTATTCAAGACCACCTAGGGGCACATACATCATAGTCAGGAAAACAAGTTCAATGAATTTAACATTTTATTATTGATAGTCAAGGGAAAATTAGAATTCAGTGACTCAAGACCACAGTGGGTGGTTTTTCCATGGAAATTTATTTTAAAAATAATGGGTTATCTATGTTGACATATGTCATGAATGGGAAAACAAATTCTACAGAAATTAGTTGTATGAGGAATCGTTAATTTTTTTTAGAAAGGGAGCTTTTTGATATGATGTTATGAAGCTTTGAAATAATGCAGTGATGACATTTTACTGTGCAGTATTAAGCCATGTAGTGAGGACATTGGGTGGAATTAATTTACAGTCTTTATCTTTGATCAAAGGATTATGAATCTATAATTTCTTGATAATTTGTGTGGAAACATACTACCATTTTCTAGTATGGAAGGAAAGAATTCTAAAATATTATTTGGGAACTTCTGGATCCAAAGAATGATATTAGAAAATGGATAAAGGAATTAGAGGAAGTCTATACAAAGAACGATGTTACCATTAATTTATGAACCTATAATGGGGGTTTTATTATATAAGGACATCTAGAGAATATGTTTCATTTACAAATAGTGGCATATTTTTACTGACAAACTTGTTATATAGGATACTTATTCAAGGCCACCTTGGGGTACGTACCATATAGTCATGCCAAATTGCTCTAAAATAATTTACATTCTATTTCTATAAGATGAATAAAGTTGATGTTTATTTCGATTTTCCATAGCCTAGAGTTCGGTTTATAGGAAAAGTTACCTTAATATGGAATGAGTATTTATAATCCGGATTTCTAATGAATCAGAAGAATAGGATTTCTACAAGGTTCTGGCCCAAACATAGGATGTATGATATCACTATTTTTAGGTCATATTACTAAGACCAAAATGGAAATAGTATATTATATGTGGTAAAATGATCCAAGGTTATTTTTTATTTCTCTAAACACATGGAGAGGGAAATGTGAAAACCATGGTCTTGAAAACATTCAGATCGAGAGAAAGGTAATCAGACAAATATACCTGGATAAATGCATTAAGATATAGATTCTTGCATATTTTCATCAAAGTTTGAATGGGACAAAAAACACCTTAAGTAAGAATGAAATTACTATTATTTGAAAAACCTTTTATGGGGGATGTAGTATGTAGGGCCAAGTAGGTAATATACAGCAGAGACAAATAGTAACAACTTTTGACTAACAGGATCATTATATAGGCAACGTATTCAAGCCCACCTATGGGAATGTATATAATAGTCAAGAAAAAAGGTTTTCAGATATCTAAAATTCAACCACCAAAAAACATATGAAAGATTATAAAAATATGAAAATATTCATGATGAAGATTTGAAAAATTAAAGGGTTAATGTTTAATTCACAGGATAAATATTTGAATTAATATTGCCCTTGGGATTGGACTCCCTTACAAAGATCCGACTCATATGAAAAATGGGGACATTTCTGGTTTCCTTGGGAGGCTCTCTAAGGAAAGGACCCAAAATGAATACTCCCACATAGATTTTTAATTATATGTATAAGATGGGTAAAAATTTATCTAGTGGATGGCACTATTATCTAAGGCCATGTTTTCACTATATATCACAGTGGGATGAGATTCATGACATACGTGGTTATTTTGGGTTCTTTTCATTTTAATTTCATGCTGGAAGGAAATTATGATGTGTAGTATAGAGTCATGTAGTGAGGAAATGAATTGATTTGGATGTAAATAAGATATTGTGGTTGGATAAGAGGATTGAACTTTTCTATCACTATGTATCTCATATATATGATGATCAATCCATACATAGTTCATTGAACACTCCATATGCAGGTATGATTCATACACAACAAATAAGCAGGTTCTTTTATTTATCATGGTTTGTCCCTATATTGGAGAACTAGGTGTCTCTAAGTATCTCATATGGATGATAATGAATCCCATTGTAGTTCTTGAAATATCATTTCCCGCACTAATTGATTTTGTTGTGGGAGACGGGGGATTTTAACACATTCTGGAAGAAGAATGGTTAAACTTAAGAAACAAAAATGGTATGAAGATCAAAGCATGTATTTTAAAAGAGCACTTTGTATAGATCTGGTTCATATAAAGAAGTAGAAAATGGAAATAATTTTGTTGTTGCTGCAGTTGGTCCCTTGATTAGATATTTAGGTGTCTCTACATATCCCATTGAAAATTAGAATCTAGCCACACATAGTTCTTGAAATGTTGTCTTTATGAAAATATTATTCAAATATAGAATGAAATGGAACTCATGTGTTGTGAAGGATTAGCCATGATATAAGTGATGATTCTGCATGGAAGCTCTTAACGTCTAATAAATAATATGTTAATCATATAGTTTAATGTCTTATAACGAGAAAAAATTATTTCATTCAGTTTAATGTCATACGAAAAATAAAAATATTTTACAAATTTAATCATTGTGTATCATGGACACTTATGGTTGTTATGAAATTTAATGTCTTGTAACTAAAACTCAGTGTCGTGCAGTTTATAGTCATGTAGTGAGAAAATTGGGTGTGAAATTACAAAATTTACTTCTTTAAGAAAATTTTGTTGGTTGGAGTTATAATATGTTCTCAATCCATTTAAATTAGGGAATAATCCTCATTAGAGTAGACATTATGTAAGAGTAAGGACCATCCCACATTGGCTATAGTTTTGGAGGATTATTTTTTAGTATCATTGAAGCCCTAAGGACTAACACCAATTTTGGATGAAGAAATGAGCAGAGGTGAACTTTCTTATCGAAAGCTCTTCTTGTATTATCCTGACAGACACCCAAATGATGAAAAGTATGAAATCTCTTTTCTTATAATCATTCAAGCTCATCAAATCACTTTTGAAGATGTTAATTTGTAGATAATTGATCACACATTGCTACTTGGAGTGAAATCAATTGAATTTAAATTGGAAACTTTTCTCATGAACCAGACACCAATGAATATGGAGTTTCCTATGTGGTAGTATGGGTAATAGTCTGACAAGCCCATAAATAAAGAAAAATCTTATTAGGACAAGCTTTATTATATTTATTCACTATCATCTGGATTATATTATACAGAGTATTGTTGAAATCCACTATATTTACATTTGTCGTTGCATGATGAAGAGATGAATTGATGGATTTGAGATTGTTCTCTTGATATAACTTATTTTACACAATAGAAACAAAAATTTGTGTTCTTATATATCAATATAGTATGAGGGACACCAAATATGGTAATGGTATTAGCTTTGACAAAGCTAACAATGCTTTTGGATCAGACATATTTTATAGGAGTTTCCTCAGACCATTTGGGGAAGAAATCAGTAGGAGTAAGAATATTCTTGAACTACTTAGTCATAGATGTAGGATAAGGTCCTAATACATCCATTAACCATGTAGAAAATGACAAGGATTATTTAGTTGTATGAAAAAACTCTAGGGGTTGATGAATGAAGTTGGAATGAAATTTACAGGTATGATATTTCTTAGGGAAATTTGTGCAATCCTATATAATTGAAGGACATAAGAATTTAAGCCTTTAGATTTGATCATAAATCTTATTCCCAAATTGGTGATCACCACAAGATCCTACATGTACTTATCTCGTGATAGCTGCAATTTCTCCTCCATCAATGCATATGAAGAGGACTCCATTGAATCCTAATTTGTAGAGGATCTTATGGTGATCTGGGCTATCATAAAGAGTGAAATCAGACACTTTTCATCAGATCAATTCTTTTTCAACCCATCTGGGGGAAGTAATCCATTTTGAAGTTATTATATGATGGGTTCCATCTAACCCATAGTATGACCATATGACTTGGAAATAAGGCTTATTTAATTAATTTACTCCAATCTAGTTTCAAATAAATTGGAAACCACACAATAGTGGGCAATAATTATGATTTTCATATCTTTATTTGGATCTTCCAGGGTTGGTGTTTCATTAGGCAGTGCATTTGATTGGTTATTTTTTGTCTTGGTACATAAGAAAATGTTGGCACTTATAATAATTCATCCATTAACCCTTTGACATAATAAAAAAAGGTTTTAACTCTTATTTTCTGATACATAATCCCCATTAATATGTTTGATTATCAAATATTAATCACCCTTCACATTCAGGTGGATCACTTGTAACTAAATCACCAATTCCAGACATATAATGAGAGATTGATGTTCTACCTTATTGTTCATACCTCCATCTGATAATACAAAGGAATATGGAAAAACTTTCTTTTTCTGGGGAGATAAGAAAAACTCCTAACCCGAATTGTTTGAGTTTAGGGTTTTGCATTCCCTTCATCATCATAATTCTGGAAGCATCCTAAAAGTACATTTCCCATGTTTAGTAATTATCTTGAATAGAAAATATTTCTTCATCCTAAATTTCAATATTCAAAGATGTTTCTTCTATAGATGGATGATTAGAAAGAAAATATGCCAAGGCATTGCCTTTTATTGCATTCTGAAGCAGAAATGGTAAATTGAACAGCTGAAAATGAACTACCGACGGTGCCAAACATCCTATAAGCATAGGAAGACTGAGGATAAATTTCATTGGGTTTTCGTGATATACCAAGTTTTCCACATGATGTTGTAGGTAGTGCCTCATTTTTTGAACAAAAAATATTAATTCCAAGTACCACTTATCAATATGTGAATATAAATTCTCTATGTCAAGAATAGTTTGACAAAAATAGTAAAGAAAATTTTCATTCCCAACATCATTCTTTTGGGAAATGAATTCACCCATTGATCACTCTAAGTCTATCACAAAGAGAATAACTGGCTTTCCTTCAATAGGTTGCATTAATACCAGTTGACCCAAGAGATATTTCTTAATGGTATCAAATTCCTCTTGGTAGTCTTCTATCCATTAATAGGTGACTCCCTTCTTCATTAATCTGTTGAAGGGTAAAAACATACCTTCCAAATTAGAGATAAAGCACTGAATATAGACCATGTGTCCTTTGATTCCTTTTAAATATTTTAATTTTCTATGAGGTTTCATGATAGGGATTTCTTTTTTCTCTTCAAAATCAACTTTGATGCCGCAATTTTAGACAATGAGGCCAATGAATTTTCTTAAGGTTACCCTGAAATCACATTTCAAGGGATTCATCATCAAATTATGTTGTCAATGTTTATTGAATATGGTCCCCAAATTAGTAAGGTGATCAGAATGTTGTATGTATTTAATTACTAGGTCATCTACATAACATTTGAAAAATCTTCATAAGAAGGGTTGGAAGATATGGTGCATGGCGTGTTGATAACTTTAACCTGCACTCTTTAATCAAAATGGCATTACTCGATAGCATAACACACCTTGACATGCTTTTAAAGCTTATAAATCCACATCCTCTAGGCCTATTCCGATTTTATTTTTACCTGAGTAGAAATCCATGAAGGAGAGAACCTCACAGCTAGATTTTGCAATAATTGAAAGTTATGTGATCAGAACTAGAATGTCTTCTTTGTTACAATTCCATTTTATATATATGAAATCAATGAAAACTCTAATTTTACTATTCTTATTTTTCACTGGGACAATGCTGGAATTCAATTTTAGATATAGCACCTCACAGAAAAAGTTACCCTTAATAAGCTTGTCTACTTCATCTTAGATTTAAGGGGTATGAGTTGGGCATTTTCTTTTTAATGCCTTCTTAAATCCTTGATGCTCTTCTAGAAAACCCAAGTGATGGGTGGATACATCAAGACTAAGGAATGACATTTTTGTATAGTTTTAAGAAAATATATATCAATGTTTCTTTGGAAATTAAGTATTCATCTCTTTCTCTTTCGAAATCAGAGCCGAACTGATTAGAGTGGGGCATGGATCTTTTTTTGTACCCGGATTTATTTTTTAGAGATCATCCATGGTGGTGGAAATTCTTTCGTCAAATACTAGAGGATTATCCTTGAGATCTTCTTATTCTAACTTCTTTGTCACTTATTCTGTTTCCACTTTCATAGTACGTTATGAATGAAAACATTATTTTCAAGGGGAGGAGTCTGTTTTTGAACATCGTGAAGAATCATAAACCATTTCTGATCCAAATGATGAAGAAGTGTCTTCCTAGAGCATTAAAGAAGAGATGATGGGTTGGGAATCAAAATCCTTGTCTTCCATCATTACTGAGACATATTCTTCTAGCCTAATTGAATATGCACATACTTTCTGCAATTTGGTGGATGAAATGAAGAAATCTAAATTTAAGTTTTCACCATTGCTCAGTAAATAAAAAATTTCTCTCATGCTGTCTAGATAATGGTCGTACTTGACATCAGGGAAGTTACTAAATTTGTTATTAGATTTGGGTCTATCAATTAAATTTGATTGATAGGAATTACATTATCTATGCTCATATGTTTGAATGGGTAATATGGGATCTTTTTTATGCTGTTTGAATCATTGATTATTGTCACACATTTTTTCACAGACCTCATTCTCTTTGAGTGATAAAATTATCCTCCAATATACAAAGATTCAAACGTTTTGAATAGATCCATATCACTATACAATTTTCCAATTTGACCTTTGAATAAATACTTGAGATATTGGTGGTATGAAAAAATAATGGTAGAATGTTCTTATATCCAAGGTTGTCCACGAAGAATCTTGAAGGCTGCATCCCGACAGACAACCTTGAAGTATAAATTAGATACAAGATCCCCAAACTGAGTTCCTTGTGTAATCTCGCCTAAATGTTCTTGTTCATTCTTGTCGTAACCATACAACATCAATCTAAAAGATGATAAGTCAGATTCAGTAAGGCCCAATCAATGATGTGTACAGATGGGATTGATATTGACTCATGGGTCATTATCAATTAAGGCTTGTCAGATGTCTATGTTATTAAACATTCAAGATAGATACAAGGGAATGATGTGTAATTATACAACATTATCCTCATATTCATCCATTAAAGATCGAACTGTATGAAATTTTGTGGGATCATTCTCTACATAGTAAACCTCAGCCGAAAAAACCTCATTTTTAAACTCTTGAAGACCTGAAAAATCCTCAATATGTGCTCCTAGAAGATCTTTTGATATATTCAAGGCATCCAAGATTGAAAAAATGTTCAATATATTGGATAACTATTTCAAAAAAATCATACATTTCACATAGAAATCGTCATTTTCTTACATGAAGATGTGGTTTTGATGGTACCTTAGATGTTGATGCACCAGATGTATATGTACCCAATATCAGGGAAGGAGTTGGAAATACTTATAATTTTGGTAGATTAGACTAACTATGTCTATCTACTTTCTTAGAGAATGATGGTGTAACCTCTAATAATTCCTCCAATATAATCATGACAGGAATGATCCTGTCATATGGGGGAAAAATTCATTTTCTTGCTAAGTCTACTGAAGGGCTCTCCCATGATTTGCTTCCCCATAAATGGTTCAGTTAGGGGAAGAGTTGAAGTATTTGTTTCTATCATATACATGTATTCCCCTATATACTAGACCTTGGTTTCATCCCTTAGTTCCCCAGTTAGGTATAGGGAATTTAAACACATCATAACCACAATCCTTATTTGAATAGTGATCTGTTATGTGAATAACGTTAATAAAACCAAAGATCAAGATTCTTATTGATAGGTTGGTTTGGTTTTTTCCATTTGGTGTGGTGGTTCCCAAGATTTTGAGACAGATGGAATAAAATCATCCAAATTCAAGTAAAAAATTTTCCTTGACATGAGCTATTTATCTTTTGAATTTTATTTATCTTTCTAATCACGTTGTTTGCTGTGTATTTACCTTTAAGAGATATATATTTTGATGATGATTATATTTTTATGGAAGAAGTTACATAAGACAAAATCAGTTGATTAAACTATATTCATAAAATGAAATGTGTTCTGTTGATCATTCTCTTGATCATATTGTCATCATACTTCTGCACATTTTTCCTTTTGACATCCAACCACTTGCCTTATTTCTATAGTTAGTAGCAGTGACACATGCTACATGGGCTGATGAACATTTCAGTTTCACTTTTCCATTGTCTACCAATTTTTTGCAGTAGGTCTCTAAAAAAACTATTGAATGGGATGCCCCAACATTTAATTAAAGGATAAATAGTTTAGAGCGTCTTCATCTCCTTCTTTGTTCGGTTTTTTTCAGCCTAAGAAACAGAACCAAATTGTTTTACAAAGCTGAAATGAAGTAACCATAAACATTCTCATTCGGAAAAGAATATAATTTGTTCATTAACTCCTTAAAATGTCTCCAACTTTGATATTTTTGATCATCATGACAAGGCAGTAATTACTACGTACACATGGGAGGTGAATCCCCTCATTATGATGAAGTATTTTAAATAGAAGAAGGTACATGTGCTAGTTTGAGTATAACTATAATTTTCATTTCTTTTCCTATTATCCTTTCCATAGTGGACGGGATTACACAAGATTTTTCATCAGTTTCTTTAATGGAATCATCCACTTTTTTTCCAATTGAAGCAATATCTTGAAACCCGCTTGTGTATTTCATAGGGATTAGTGGTGTGTGTAACTCATCATGAAGATTTTCCACACAAATTGTTAGAAAATAATACTGATGGACTGCTTGATTTAAAGAATCTATTAATCCTTTCCATCAAGAAATGAAATCTTAAACTCTTTAATTCTATTTTTGTTTTGAAATTTTTATAATAAAAAAGTATTATCTTCAACAGAATTCAGCTGACTTGGAGATGGAATTTTTTAGGAAGGTCTTCTCATCTAACATTGATTGACACTTAAAACTTGTATACCAGACAAAAGAATCTCCCTGTAATGATTTCACCAATCATCTCAGCATTATTGCTTCTTTTGGTTGAGGAGTTCCCATCATGTGATCACAAAGAGGATCAAAATGCATTCAGTGTTGCTCCAGATCCCCCAAACCATTAAAGATCAAAACTCTAGTATTCACAATGTTTTGATGGGGAGAGATTGGATCTACCCATTCAGGGTAAGATTTCTTTTCTGGTTATACTAGGGAACTCAATTCATCCATAACATTTAATTGAGTTATTAATACCTCAATTGTGTTCATAATAATTTGGGGAATATCTTGATTTATTTGGACATATGAAGGTATAACATCTATAACATGAACTTGAATGAAGATTTGAAAAAAACAACTGTTGGTGGTGCTACTAGTATTTTTCTTGGATAACCCTTGGGGACATGCCTATAAGGATGTGTTTGAACTTACACTAGATATGTAACCAATAGATATAATTCATTATCTGTATCTGTAGTTACAACAAACCCACTTTGGTGAGGAGTTCCTACATGATGTGAAAACTAAGGATCTTCTTGGAGAACATGTATAGAAGAAATGCTTCTTTTAAGTAACTCTGCATTGAGTATTTTTACTCCTTAATCTCTTCTACTTTTTGGGAAAATATTTTTTCAATAAATACATATTTAACATATCCGGTGGAAATGTGAAATGTGGTATGAAATTTACCTTTCCCTTAGTTAGATGCCTTTAGAAGGGGGGATTTGGTTACTTGAAATAATACACAGATTCTGGGTAAACCTCTAATTTTGGGTATGCACACCTCCTTCATTTTCATCAGTGTTTACCATGTTCTGGATAATAACTTCATCTTATTACTCCCCTATACGAGACTAATTATCTAGAGGATATTCTATAAAATTATTAACGAAATTTAATAAATACTAATGCATTTATGACATTCTAACAATATCATTGTAAGATCATATCCTTCTATATCTTTAGCGACACACTATTAACCTATATTCTAAATTATTGGGAATGATTTGATGAATAGAAATTTGAATGGAATCCTTGGATAGTTCAGCTATGTGTACACTTTTTGGCGTCTTCCCCAATTGGATGAAAACTGATTTCTGTTTATGAGGGGATTGTAGAAGTAAAAAATCACACACACCTGGAGGCTGGGGGTATTCCTCTTGTTCTTCACCAAACCATAAAACATTATTTATTGAGATCAATGGTTGAGTTAAATTGGCCCCCAATCTTGCAGTATGGGGTGGATTCTAAACTGCTATAGCTAAGATTTGTGTAGCTGCACTTTTGATTTTGTGAATTTGGTTCAGAACATTGGCTGGAAGAAATATCCGACAACCACTTAAATCACATGTTTCAGTAGACTGTTATGTAATTTCATAATTGGTTACCTCGGATTATGGAACTCCTCAAAGAGGTTTCCCTTATTAGGGTTCTAATATTGATGATACAATAGTATCTCAATAACTTTCTCTCCTTCAGCCAGATTTTGATGAGATCTAGTGAAGGCCTTTTCTTGAGAATATCGTTGATTACACACAAAATCTATTGATTATAGCTGGACATGGGAAATAAAATTTCATGAAACCACTTTTTGAGGGCATCACTAATTTGGTAGAGCATTTCAATTCAATGATCACTGTGCACCTCATCTTATGATACAAACACCAGATGGGGTGTCATTAATTTACATTTATATCCTCTTTAGTGCATTGACGCATGAACATTGAAGTGTTCTCTTCTGCTTCTCAATATTTGTATATAGGGATACATAAAGGGATTCTAAGTAAATTTTGCATTTCATCCCTTATATTACCTTTACATGACTTGGATATTCATCATATGGTAATACATTGGCTTTTAAATAGTGAAGAGTCTTCCATCAGTTGAGGAGGATATCTTGAATGAAATCTCTTATGATCAATTCTGAAATTTTGTATTTTGTGGTTTCCAAAAGGATAGACCATGACTGGTATTTCACCTATATCTAATTTGTTTCTCAAATTATACATATCTTCAT
This sequence comes from Viscum album, assembly GCA_963277665.1. Taxonomy (NCBI): domain Eukaryota; kingdom Viridiplantae; phylum Streptophyta; class Magnoliopsida; order Santalales; family Viscaceae; genus Viscum; species Viscum album. Next base: position 1,552,175,711 of record OY728134.1, read on the forward strand.
CATCTTTTACAAGAGTTTCATCCACTAGGTCTAACCATAGTGGACACTACTCAATTCTTTTATTAGAAACAATGGAATCAATTGCCTTTTTCCAATACTTTATTAGAAGACAAATGACCCAATAGAGGTTAATAGAATGAACTCCCCCTTAGGATGTATTCTAGTTGAGAGATTATTTCACCTATTAGTGAAAAGTCATCAGACATGATTGGCCTTATGTTGGAACGTACCTCGAGATAATAGAGTTTTCTCATTACTACATTATAAATTAGATAATTCTCCAAACAATGAAAAGCACTACTATAGATATAAATTATGCAGAAAATGTTATCATAAATAGGAAGAACATGGTGGATTATAGAAAGATATAAATCCTCTTTATCCTTGGCCTTTTGGCCATGTAGAGGGTTTTTTTGGATCTCATCTAGAGATAGGAACTCTAGATAGACCAAATTTTAATGAAGTAATCCTTCATGATGATGTTCCTGATGGTAAACATTAGAATTAATTCTACGATTAACATAATTTGGTAAGATGAGTGTAGGATATTGAGTTGAAATAGATAAATGTATAAGGTCTTAAAGAACTCCAACATTAAGTGGATCCAGATCAGAGAATGTCTCTTAATTTTCCAACTATGTTTGGTGAGACTTATACTTACATACACTTTTTCACATAGATGGGGCCACTTGCTGGGAGAAGTGGTTATCATGGGTAGGAGTATGTGTCTTCCTTGGAGTGGTCATCATAATTTGGTGATTATCCCCAATAGGAAAGGGTGTGTATTCCTAATACAGTTTTCTATATTTTATGGTGGAGTATTCCCCATGACCCTCTTATACTAGAATAAAGGTGTGTATCTGCTCTATGATGGAAAGTTGTTTATTCATCCCAAGTGTGGGGACATAATTATGTGTTTATTTTATTAGTAATACTGATTTCGTTGTTATGATATTATGACATGCTTCCAGAATACGAGCATGCATTTGGAGCTTCCCTTTCACCATTTCTAAAATATGTTCGGTGACATCTGTATCCGAAATGGGAATATATGTAGATTCCATATATGGAGTTGGTTAATGTTTATATTCTTGTCCCCCATTTCTTGTCAGTAGATACTAACAATACTCATGTAAGGGGCTAGAGAGATGAGTCTACCACATGTTTGTCATCAGATAATTCTTACTAACTTCTCCAGGTTATTCCAAACGAGACTTCTGGAAGAATATATGGATGTTGGTAGGTGTATATGTATTATGGATATATTTTTACAAGCATGATCAATGGAATTATTTCAATGCTGAATTACGAGACTCCTGATATAATTGGTGAGTGTTGGTAGGTGTATGTTACTGTTTACATGTTGTCGCCATATTTGATTTATGGGCTTTATTGAATTTAGTAATACAGGCCTGATTACTAGATGAATGTTTTTAAGAAGATGTATGTGTCTGCTCATAATACTCCACTAGATTTAAATGGAGGGATTGGTTGGGCACTTCCAGATGAGTATGTGGGCAGCAAAATTAGGACGAAGAAGTGTACGTTCTCGTTTATTGTTTTCCATCAAGTTAGGTTGATAGACATATTCATAGGTGGAAAAGGTAATAATATACTCAATGTTGGCCAGATGATGCCCCCGATGATTTTTCTTTTGTGGTTGAGTTTTAGGGACCTGTGTCAAACAACTGAACACAACACCCCAATCATGTTGTTGGTTTACTACACCACAATTCTACTACGGGTGATTGTTATTTAGAGCCCTCAGGAAGTACCCTTGCATCTTTTAGTTGAGGCCATGAGTGGACAATTGATCCACCTCTTTGTAGTATAGGAGAGACTGGTTGTTGTGTTCTAGTGAAAAGGTCTTGAAAGAGTTGAAGATAATGGGTGGCACTGTCATCTTGATGACCATTGGTCATCACAGACCAGATGATCGAGGGTTTTTGTTAACATGGATAGCCTGTCAAGAAACCTACATGGTTGGGATAGTACAGTGTTGATGGTATTCTCTTACCAAGAAATTAGAGACCCATCATTAAAGCTTCTAAGTTAGTGATGACATCCTTCTAGTAGAAGAGGATCCTGTTTGGGTAGTAGTTGGGACATTCATGGGTGAAAACATGAAAAACTCCATTTGGAGTTAAGATATTTCTTGAAAAAAATTGAGAAAAAATAATGAACTCTTGATCGCACCATGATTCACTAAGTAATTGTCACCTTTACATCATTGTTCTAAACTTTTTTTACATTGAAAATTATAAAAATAATGACAAGTTTCATTCAATTTTTGAATCATTTATTTTGTGTTTGTCACTGTTAAAAATGTAAATATTATTTGGTTTTATGTTTCCATTGTAGGAGGAGGTGATTTGGAGGGCCCATGATGATATCCAAGAAAAATGTGCCAAACTGCGTAGGATCCAAGAACACCAGTGGATTATTCTTCCCACTGATACTAGGATGCACATGCAATTGGGCTGATATTTTTTAGGATGGTCCAAATTTCATTTGGTTACATTTCCTATGAAGGACCCCAAGAATCATTCGTCCATCTGGTGGCACAAATGACCTGATCTGTTCATGACACCAAATATGCATGAAGTCAAAATTGGTGTGTTGTGATAGGTACATATCTTGTGCTATAGGTGTCCAAATTATTACAAAAATTCTGGGGAGACATCCAAGCAGTGGGGATACAATTTTTTTATTTTATCCATATTTAGATAAGGCTTTTTGGGGGTTGAAAAACCTGTGACAAGTGGTTTTAAGAATTCTATGTGTTCAAAACCACCTTCCCATTTTTTTATAAAATGTCACCCTGGGATCCTCATTTGCAAGTTCATCCAGGAGGAAAATCTCTAGTATTTTGGAGACCCAAATAAGTCCTCTCATCATCCAAGGAGTTTTGGATACCACTATCCTCATAGGGGAATCAAGGATGAATAGATAGTTCCACCCAAGCCTCCTCCTCCTCTCGACGACGAGCTAAATGGTGGACGATCATTTTGAGGGAGCTACACAAAAATCAGATTGAGTTACAACACCTGTTCTTCTACTAGTTTTGTATATTTTTTGTGTTGATTATTTCACCTAGTTTTTTCTTGACATGCTTCCCCCGGATTATATTTCATTTGATATAATTAAGTGGAACTCTTTTTATTTCAACACTGATTGGGTTGAGATTTCAAGTGGGAATATTAGGTTGTTATAATTGGACAACATAGTAATCCTATTTATCTCACACATACATAATATTTAATAATGCTTTGGTAGACCTCTTATTCAATGTTTTATAATAAAATCTTGGAAACACGGTTGTTATGCCAAGTGGTGGTTCTTTTGATCTTCATTTGAAGAGGCAAGAGGGGAGTCAAGACCTTGACAACATTAAAACAAAGAACTAAACAAATCCAAGTTAAATTTTCAAAACAATGAACTATCCAAGATGTGTAGTGAAATTTAAATGATCTTCTTATTTCAGAATTAATAAACACCACCTTTTCTTTCCAACTATTAAACCCTTTATTTAAGTCATTTCACCCTAAAAATATTTTCAAAACCACACCTATTTAATTACTTCTTATTAAAAATTCACACTATAAACCCACTAATGATCCTCAAGAGACGAACTATGGTTTTCCCTAGACAATAAATAAATATTAAAACCATAATCAATCTTACGTGTCACGACAATGTGGTCAACTCAATTAAAAGAACTTCTTTTAGATGGATACATGCATAATTGATTCCTTTGTCTGGCCTTCCTTTATTAATTTATTAGGTCCTAACATATAGGTAACACAATCCACTTGGTTAAAGATTCACTATGGGTTCACCATATTTGTTTCTTCATCCCATAATATGTGTGTTCTACTTTGGAATCACTAATTCAGGACAATTTCCTATGTATTTATTTATGGAACTCGAAATATCCAACGGTTCTTTATCCAAAGGGACCTGCTTTCCAAACAATTGAATTCATTTGGTATTATCTAATGATACTTATGAACATGCATTGGTTTAGAGGATGGTAGGGTAGACTCATCACACCTTTTTTGGGGTGAATTATTTCCTACGTCAGGACTCACTTATAGATTTGAGATATTTTCATGAATCATTATTAATTCACCAAGCCTAACATTGGTTTCCCTAGGAATTTTAAATAAATTATTAGATTGTATGAGATTTAGAATAATCTATCTGTATTTTAGTTTCTTCATTAATGGATACATCCATATGTATTTGAGGTTCTCCATCAATTGTATCCTCTCATATAAAATTTAGAGATTCTTTTAACCATTGTTATGATAGTCCTAGTTTTGAAGCGACTAATTGGGCCACCCCAGAATTTATTATCATGAAAGGATATAGGGGTTTTTTGATGTCTGGATCATAACAATAAATAGACTACCTATGTATCATTTTGAAATGAGTAAAAACCCTCATTGTTCAGTTCCATTTAATGGGGAACATCATAACATTTATGGTCGTGTGATAAGGACATAGCCATATTGTTTAATGTTATGTGATAAAGAGATCTAAGCGAAAGGTTCTTAGTTAAGGTTTTGTGTAGGAAATATACTTAAAAATCCCATGGAACATGGAACGAATATGGGATTACATGTTGGATTAGACCCTGTTGTAAATATTCCCTAGGAATAATATAGTAGATTTGAAGTGCTGGGATTGAACCTTAGAAATGATTCCTACATACCCTATGTGTATGGGAATCAAATCCCACACAGTTCAGTGAGTCTCATAGGAGAGTGTAGTCCTTTGAGGGAATTGTGTTTGGGATTACATCATGAAAAGGATAAATGTTTTATTGATGTTGATAGTGATATCAAGCCCTAAAAAGGATACCTATGTATCCAAATTATAGTGTAAATTTGAGTTCTTTTATATCAAGTTGTTCAGTTTTTGTACAAATGTTGCGATCATAACAAATATCTAAGCCCACATGAGTCATGCTAGGTGTGAAAAATAAGAGAATTTCAAAGATGCAACAAAGGCAGACACACATTTCCTCCTCCATAGGTGAAAGAGGACGTGCCTACGGTAGTGAGGGTGGGTGAGTTTGAGGCCACCGAGGTAGTGGGTGAGGCGATGATCCTTTCCTCTATTATCATTACATTTGATAATAGTCCAATGTAATAAAAGAGTGAAGGTGAAGCAAGTATAGAGGAGAAAGAATCAAACCTCTAACATGAAAGGTTAGGGTCTTACACTAGGATACAACCCAAAAATTGGTCCTAGTAGGGGAGGGGACTTCACGTTTATTCAAAATGAAATGTAGGTTTGAACAATACCTTCCCAATTAGAGATATTAAGTTTTATGTTTTAGAGTTTAGAAGGGGTGTTTAGAACGAAAAATCAAATCCTCCAAACCGAGAACATCCCAACACTATTTCTAGGATAAAGGCCCATGTGATGGAAGATATTCAATCCCACAAACACTCTATGAATCCTAACCCCATTGAAATAGAAATGTGGGAAACCTCTGACTACAGATATACAATCCCAAATAAGAGACATGTTGATGTTTCCTTTCCAAAGGATTGAATAAGAATCCTTTCTGTGAATGGTTTCAAAGAATTCATGATCAATGTATTTTTAGACTAAAATGATTAGGTGAATCAAAGAAGGTTTCCCAAGTAAATATCTAGCATGTAGGTATGGGCGCAAAAGTAAGTTTCGGTGACCTGATGTCAACATAAGTGACTAATAATAGGGATGTTAATACATAGAGGATACTTTAATCATGCCTTTAAGAGTATTCCTAGGTATTCCAATATGTGGGGCGCTCAAGTTCCTTTGAGAGGAATTGGTGGAATGTAACTATTTCTTATTCAGGGAGGTTGGGAACTTTATGGATGGAAGTTTTATGGATTTCAAACACTAAAAAGACTTATGTCTTATAATCCACTTTTAATTCCTTCAGTCTATGTGTTATATAACTACCTTGAAGGTTTCAAAAGACTTTGGAGAAGCACATGGGTGGCCAGTAATACGATTGAATGAATATTCCGGGAGGTTGGGCACTTTAGCATTAGAAAAATAAAAATTGGTTCCTTATAGGTATAAGTTGAGTTATAAAAAGATTATTCCTGATTTTTATAATAATTATAAGGTAAAATTGTTGTTTTTGGATAATATTATTTAATTTTACATTTATATTACCTGAATAATTTCCAAATTCTAATGTAATTCATGTCGAAGTAAAGAAAATAGAAATCAGCAAATTAATGAAGTTATCTTGAAAGTAATATGGTTAAATATACCAAATAAACAAACCTAAAATAATTAATTGAATCCAATTTTTTTATTTTTATTATATTAATTTATTTTTAATTTTTATATATGAAATAATTAACATTAATGCTTATGATACATAGAAGCAGTGCTAGTGCATGCTAAAAAGATGTCTATAAAATTATTTTAAATAAAATTTATAAGAACCATTAAATGATACAAAAATTTGAATTTTTTTGGAAAATATATTTTTGGGAAAAAAATTATTTTTTTCAAATTTAGGTTATTTTGGATTCACATGGGTTACAGTAACCCGCTTATAATATTTTATTTTAAAGAAGTTCTAGGTTTTTGCACTATGTTTTTTAATTGGTATAAATTATTAATATACGGTATTACAAAAAAATATTCTCAACCATCAATAGTATTTGGAAATAAAAATTATTTATTTTCACCATGATAATTTTTTTTAAAATTTTTACTAAGAAAAAAATAACTTAGAGGCTTTCATAATAATTATGGGTAATTATAAATTTAATAAAAAAAATTAAATAATTAAAGATGACACTATTAAAATTAATTTAATCAGAGGAAATTTATTTAACCCATGATTTATCTTGATAACTATGAAATTTCTAAGATATAATAAAATAATTATTTAGAATTTTATTCATTATTCTAATTTTTTATATTCATATTAAAGAATAGTGATAAATTTGGAAAACAAATCCATTTGATGAATAAAATATTTCCTTAAATTATTTAGAAATAAAAAAATCTAGAATATAGGAAATGGGATAATATTTTATTAAATATTTAATACCCTAATATTTTTAATCATTTTGGAAGTCTTTACCACTATAATTGAATTGTTATATTTTAATATTTAAAGTAATTTCTAAATTACCCCACACCTCAATTACTAATAGCGACTCATTCCTTCACTTACTTTCATCACCTTTATTCTTATTTCATGAATGACCTCAAAATATATCTTATCCTAATACCTTACAAGATTCTTGTGTTTGTGGTCTTACAAAAAATTGCAATTCCATATTCCATATGGAGGTTGTGAAGGAGACAATATTCAAGAGGTAAATTCCTCTTTAACATATTTTAAATTATTTCTCCCTTGTACATTATCCTCACCCCTGACAAAAAGTTTCATGATAACTCCATTATCACATATATATATATTTATATATAATATAATTTAATGTTTTTAATGCTATATCCATCTAAAAAATATATTATGTTATCCTTTTATTCTTAAAAACAAAAGCGGTGTCCATGCTATACAAATTCACAGCCTTCATGGACAATTAGTTTTTAATTCCCATTAACACATTCATGGAATTATAAATAACTTATTAATTTTTAAAATTGAAATAGTATATATATTATATTGCGTATCAGATTTTGGACTAAATATATGGCCATAATATTAAATGACTTGAAACTAGTTCTTGATGTTCATAAAAATATCCAAAATATACCTATCTTTTATCAATAACATTATGTAAAATGAATAATTCTAATGTATTAAATAAAAAGGGAAGAATGGTTACATTTATACTTATATAAGTTTATTAATACCATTGCATTCCATTTGTCTATAATTATTTAAATTTTATAAAAAAACCCATACTGAACATACAATGAAATAACCGAATGATTTCACTTGAAACAATGAAAATAAGAAAATATTATTAATAAATTGGTGGAAATATGTTATAATAATGTCATATAAGGAATTATAAAAATTAATATGTTTATTTATTAATTAATTACACTCTTTAATCCATTTTCTGAAGTTTTAGAAAATTTTAAGGAGGTCTAACCTCATGTAAGGGATATTCCTTTTAAAATATTCTTTAATATCTCATTTTAAAAAAAAATGTTTTTAACTTGTATAGATTAAGGAAATATTAAAAAATTCATGAAACATTGATATATTAAATCCACCTTAGAATTATCACATGTATATTTTTAGAGAATTTTTCCCCCTTTTTTATGTTTCTGGAATTACTTTTGGATAAATAATTTTCCTTAAAGACATGTTTTTAAGATGCAGGTATTCGTGTTTTATGTTTATTTTCTGGTTCATGGGATCTATTTATTATGATGGTTGGTTCCTTCATAATCCAAAAAAATTTGGGTTGCTGATAATCCTATGATACATTGAGTATGTTGGGAGTTGACTATAATGATTATTCTAAGTGTAAATTGGATAATAACATCATAAGGTAGCCCTGAGGGTCACATTGTAAGGTATACATGAGTGTTATAAGTCACATGTAATCAAATAGGATTATATATAAATAGTACATATGGTATGAAAATTATGACCCAAGTAACCAAAATTATTTGTTAATTCTTGAAAGGTTTTAAGGGACCCTCATGTTTTCACAATGCAAGTAAATGTTACTTTTAAAGCTAACATGTATATCTTTTATATTCTTATAGTAATCCTATTTGAATGGGTTCTTACCTTATTTTTATTTCACTTACTAATATATTTTTGTTTATAAAAGTTTCTAAAATGATTTTCAATACATTTATTTTTGGGTAAGTGAAAATAATAAACAAAACTGAATTTTGTGATGATTTTTCATGAAAATAAATAATTTTTTAAAAAGAATTTTGTATAATTGAAAAAATGAATAATGGTTTAGTATTATAACCTTTTTATTCATTATGTTTTCTTGTTTTTTAATTATGATGTTATAATAAGAAACTATAAACCTAAATATCATTTTGAATGAATCAAAATTAATTCCACTCTTATTTCACTAGTACAATTAGTAGTTAAGGAAAGTTCCTTAGACATTCATATGTAGGGTGATCACATCAGATATTATGGTAATTATCTACTTCAGCCTCATGAGAATAACTATCCCCCACATGATTTTTACCACTTAGATATGTTAAACTCTCTTAAGAGTTTTTCCACTATCATTTTTGATAAAAGATTACCATTGAGTACAAATAATGGATGAGTGGTACTCTCATAGAATTTTGTTCAAATCCACATGAAATTTTATTAGTATAGTAAATTAATTAATTTTAATTTAAAAAACCATACACCCTAATAAAGTGGGTCATTGTAATTAATTCATAGAGAAGAAGGTTTTCAACCCATGATATGGGAGACTCATCAATGTTTCAAAAACTCATGAATATTTTTTCAAATGATTTTTTTTTCTTGGAAGTGAATACCTAGGTTGTTTTGGAATGAGTTCAATTTATTTCTTATATGAATTTATACATAATTCAATAGTAGCAACATTATAATGATTTTGGAGGATGTTTGAATTAATTATTTGGAACAGAGATCATCAGTGAATAGTTACTATCTTTTGATGTAATCAATTACTTCATGAACTATTTTGTAGTTAGGTTTTATATAGGGAAGGATCTGAAAGGGGGATTTTTATTAATCCTACTTGATGATACACCCAGTAAAAATTAAGTTGTTTTATGATAATATGATATGAAACTGTTGAATAGTTTTAAATGAAGTATTGTTGATATTTTGTTATAGTTTTATCAAATAACATTTTATTCATGAGAATCAAAGGATTTCAAGATTACTCCAAATATTTTTTATATTGTCATTAATGTGGGATAATATATCAATGTACATTGTGGTTTTTCTTCCACAAACTCTATAAGTAAAATATCTATTTATTTGGTAAATAACTAATTAAACAAATAATATTACTTTATTATTATTAATTATACCACCAATTTTGAATGTATATGAATTCAATTTTTACTAGATATTAATATATTTTAGCGATTTTACTCTTCCACTAAGTAGAAGAGGGATCAGTAGATCCCATATTATTTTGAAGAGGCCGTTAAGAGTTGACAGTATCATTGGTAATTTTGGAAACACTATTCCATTCTATGATAGATTGTAAAATATAATAAATAACACATGTTATTGAAGAAATTATTTATTCATGTATCCTTGACACTATGGGAGATTGGGATTTCAATTTTTTAGTTTTGTTTTCCTATAACAATATCTAAATTTAATCCATTAAAATTGAATCCCCTAAGAACTTTAATGGATGTAATTATATTTATCATACTTTTGTATATATTTGTGTTTCTTCACTTTTTTGGAATTAGTTTGGTCAATGATAAAATCAAGAATATCCATATGATTATACATTGGTGGGTGATTGGGAAGAGATAATATAAATCTAAAAAATATTTTTTCTCAAAGTCCAAAAGAGCTCTTAGCTTGTGACAAGGTATTCTTGAGAAAAAATTCCCATTAGGGTCATCGATGGATTAGTAAATAGGGAAATTTGTGATCTTGATACATATTACTATTTGACATTATTCAAAATATTCATATGGTGGAAAAAAAATTAGACTTTTTAAATAATATTACTTCAATCCATGAAAAATATCAATGTTCAGAACTCATGAAAAATATTTTTGACCAATTCCATATTTTATATTGATGGGAACTTATTGTAGAACCTGATATAACCATATCTGAGATAAAAGTCTTGTTTTTTGATATTCAAATTTAGGATCTCCATGTGATTTCTATAATTTTTTTAGATTATAATTATATAATTGATTCTATTATAATGAGACATGGAGTCTGTGATTTTGATCAGTTATTATTGGAATTATCTTCTTGTGGACCAATCTTCTTGATAAAGGATTATAGGTCTATAATTTATTTATTGTGTGGTGAATTGTAACATACAAACTATTTTTATCTTGAATAATATCTATTTTAATCATTTAGATTGTAAACCATTAGTTGTTCTTGGAGGAATAATATAGGTTTTTTGGATTTTTCCAATGTAAAATTGGATGAACATCACAGAAGAGTATGATTTATTCAACCTAGATGTTCCTTGTGTGAATGGTATGACTAAAATGCCTAAATATGAGTGTATTATTAGAAATAACCTACTGGGTGTTTTCTAATCAATAAAAACCAACAAATATCCTCTATATATTGGTAAGAAATATGATCCAATTAAAAAATATATAATATTTATCTACCTTGTGGGGTAGGGAATTGTTGATGGGGGTTTGAATTTTGATATTGTGGAATAAAATTTTCATCTTCCAAGATGGTAACTCTGTCTATGTGAAAACATAATGTAGAGTTATAATTCATCTCATAACTTCTATTCCATCATTTTAAGAAGTCATTGAGAAAAAATTAGTTCAATATTCTGATTGGAATTTTTTGTAAATATTTATTTTTTAGTCCATATATTGTATATAAATATAAAATTTCTGTTAAAAAATTACTACTTTTCTTAATAAGTAGAAATGTGGAAGGGAGTTTGAGGTCTATTTTCCTTGATTTTTGACTAAGAATATTTACGTACTTATTTTTTATCTTGTGGGTTTCTTATTTCCCTCATTTTGAAGATCTATTAATGTTTATTAATGATATCATGAATATGGTAGGGGTTTTGTTTGGAAGTTCCTTTCAATTGAAAATATCAATGCATGCATTATTTTAATTTGATTTATATATAATTTATAAAAAATTATATGATTTATTATTATTGATTTTCTAAGGGAATGTTTTGTGTATGTGGAACCTTATCATATTGGAATTTCCCATAATTTTTTCATTTTGATAAATTAAATTTTAGTTGAAATGGATAATTTATATAGTCTCATTGGTGATGATTTATTGAAAAAATAAGTGATAATATGACGTCTAGATTTGAAGTGATTTTTTTTTGAAATTTATTAATTTAATTTTAAAATATTTGATGTTGTTTTGGAATTTGAAATGGTATGTTTTGAAAAATATCTTTGGGAGATTTGATATGATTATTTTAAATTATTTTAGACTTGTCCATGTGTTTCGTAGAATGTATATATTTAATTGATTGAAGTGGATGGGAGGATAGGTTGTTTAGTGGATAGAGAAATAAAATCTTGGTGTGAATGTATTATATATACCAACAAATGTAAAAATGATGGAAACGATGTTATATAATATTTGTTAAGTTACTTCATTCATTGGGCTTGATTCATATTCACACGATACCAGATGTATATGGATGTTTATACACAATGATCAATATTTCACTAAGACATGGGTGGATCCCTGATCCTAGATATAATTATAACATGGTGTTATAACTATAATTATATAACTATAAATTATTTATATAGTCCATAGTTAATGAGATCATTCCTTCACTATTTGTTTTATGGAAAATCATAATATTTCAACTCTAGGAAGAAAATTTTAATTTCATATATATTTCCTTACCATAAAAATTATTTAATATAGAATGTTTTGGATACCTATGAAAAGAAATAAAGTTATATATTTTATTTAAAATTTATCATATTTAGAATAAATAATATATATTGGTTGTTTAATTTTTGTTGTAATTTTTTACTAGGATTGTTTTTTCTCACAATATGTTAATTCCTTTGGTAATTTTAAAACATTCTATAACCAGGACTAGGAATAGGAAAAACACTATACTGAGATCCTCAATATTTTTTATTAATGTGATGTTAGGAGTTTTTAGTGTAAGTTAAAGTGTTTTTCCCATTTATTGTTAGGAGATATTTTTTTAAAATTTTCATTGCTTTATGTGAATTTATTTTTAGGTAGCATTCCTACCTTTCTATGTTTATATCAAGATGAGTGTTCTAGAATACCAATTAGTTAGGGATTCAAATCCACTTTTATATTTTTTTTTTCATTATTGTAAAATATTTCCCACTTGATTTTTTTAATTACCGTTTTTTATTTTCCAATCAATGGGGTTCATTAACAACGTTTCAGTCATGTGATATCTCATTTCGATTCTAGTTTATGATATTACATGGGATGGATCTAAACAGTACAAGTAAATAAAATGGAAACTAAAAAGATATATATATTTTCATGGTTTTTTATTATGATATTAACAGTGATGATATAAATCCAAATGTGGGAAAAATTAAAAAACTGGTTTACATGTTAAAAAAGTAGTAAATTATCTTAATTATTTTAGTTCTATTCATAAAGTTGTATATTGTAATAAAATATTACACTTAAATATATGTTCCTTTTAGATATGTGAATTGGTTATTAGTTTTTTGGATATGTGTTCATTGGTTATGTATATTTCTAATAGATATATTTTATTTTTAATAATTTTAGTAAAAAACGAAGATGATATTAACCAAAAATAATTAATAACGTAACAAAAAACATATTTTATTAATTTTTTTAAAAATTGTTTCATGTGTGATATATTATTATTTTTATAGTTGCGGTTATTTAAATTGATATTAAAGAATTTTTTTTTGTGATTATAATATTATATGAAATTTTGTAATACAAAAGGATATAATATTAACTATTCATAATGTGAATATATAATATCAATAGGATGCTAATTCATTTATTTTAATGGAAAAAATACTTTATTCAAAGATATGTGTTTTAATTTTTTTTATATTACTACTTTAAATTGATCACTTTACAGTTATGGATCTAATTTCATTTATAGAAAAAATGTATTAACACCAATTAAAATTAAAATTTATGAGAAATAATGTTAAGTAAATATACTATTGAAATTGATTATTTTAAAAAACAATAGTTTTTTAATATATATATATATATATATATATATATAAATTCAATATAATGTTAAACTTCTACTACATAGTTATTATATTTTTATAAATGGATATCAATTTAATAATTAGAACATATAAATTTTTTAGATATGAAAGTTTATGTTTTTTGGAATAATTATATTTAAAAGTGGTAAAAATAAATTAATAAGGGTGTAATAATATAATGAATGAATGGATAAAAAATGTTACAAATGATAACATTATCTTGAAAAAATTCATTACATATTATTTATAGTGTAATAAATGAGCAATTTCTATTAAACTTTCTCTTTTTCACTATTTTTTTTAATATGATAACCTTACACATTATGAAATGAGTACTTTCTTAAATTAAACTCAAAACACACCAATAGAGGACCAATACTCAACCACTACCTAAAAAATCAAGATATATAGTTTTATAATGAAAAATTTTACATAATTTCACTATCTAATCCCCATTTTATATTGACTATATTTATGTTCCAATAATAATTCATAAATCATGTTATCTAAAAGAACCCATTTCAATGAGGGAAATCATCCATTATGTATCCTTCGTATTCTCCAAAATTATCAATTACCTTATTATAAACACAAAATAAAAATATATAATACAATTTAATGACTTTATATTAAAATAATTATTAAACATTAGGAATTATATTACGATTTTGTATCTCTAAACTATTATTCATTCAATTGTATGATATAATATTTTTTTGGGTTAATTGGACCAGCTACATGAACAATGTTATTCCAAAAACAAATATTTATTAAAAAATAAGTATGAATAAATTATTAAGGTTAATATAATATATCATTTCATAATATATTTCATCTATATTTTTCCAGGATATATGATATAAAATTTAATGATCATTATAACATCAACTTTGGTTACTGGTAAATTGTCTAAAACATGTTCATACTAAAATCCATTCTAATAAACCATACCAATACACATCCAAAAATGAACAATGGATTTTATAAATCATTAAATGGTGATTACTCCACTACCTTTTAAAATATTAGAGTTTAGACAGTTCTATCACTTATTGGGGATATACATCACTTCTACGAAAAATGTATGGAGTTATCAATATTTCAAACATTCAACGAGGAAAATACACAATAACTAACAAATATGTGTTCCATGAATTATTATAAATGACATTGATATATGGTAATAGTTATTCATATTTCATATAAATGATTTTTTACTATGGAAATTTTATATTTTTGTGGTTAAATCATAGTTATTTTAGTTGGGAGTAAAAGTAAGTGTTTTTTACAAATCCCAATTTCAAAAATATATTATATATTATTAATTTTAAATTTTTGTAATAATTTCATATATATATCTATTATATTTGTAGGTTAATATAATTTTTTTAATCATTGTTCTTATATGTACTCATAACATTTTACTTTTCATTCGATTATAATTATATGAAAAAATAGTTTATAAATGATGTCTAACCCTAACTAATATTTTTAGTTGAGAATATTTCCCCTATATAACCAAATAAATTATATTTTATTTTGATCATGTAAAGGATTTCATATGGACAGATTATACATTTCATTATATACTATAATATTTTCTAAAAGGAACATTCTTTACAATATCTATTGGGTCCATTTTCTATTGTCCTTTAATATCACTATAAAAATGTGAAAGGAATCCAATTTTTAAATAAATATATATGGGAATGATTTTTTCCACACAAATAAAACAAAATTGATAAAAAAACACCAGATAGATATTTTGAATGATCATCATGTTAATCTAATTGTCTTTTAATTATAAATTATTATATTTTAAGATAATTTTTAATTAAAATATATAACTTTTCTTCTTATTTAAAAAGTAATTATCCACTTATATTATAAATTTTTTTAGTCTATATAGAAAATATTTAGTGATTATCGCACATAATTATGGTCATTATTAAATGATAAATCCACATTATAACTTTGTATGTGTTATGATAATATCAAATGGATGTTTTTAAGAAATAAATTTTTTAAAATTGGCCTCTTTAACTGTGATAGAAGTAATAATCATTCCATGCTCATGTTAAAAAAATGATTTAATATTATGTGATAAGAGATTAATTTATTTTAATTTAATCTATTAGGTAATGGTTTATACCTTGTGATATAATTATATGTAATTGGTTGCCAAAAAAATCAAAAAACAAATATAAGACTGAGTTGGTTTTTCAATGTATACAATGATAAAGGAAGGCAGTTACATTTTTCAATTATAATATTATTAATATGGTTGTAAATATTGATATATGTTTTTTTCTTCTATATTTCATAAGGAATATTATTATAAATATGTTATGTTTTTATAGAATTTTTGAATGGACTCATTATTTCGCTATCATTCTTCACTTGACTTATGTTATACCAAAGCCTTATTAAACTATTCTTGGTCTAGGATCATTAATTTATTTTTTATTTTTTAATTAGTTTATAACCATACAAAATTATTATATAATTATTCATCATTATTATATTATGTTTAATTATTATTATCAAATGATATATCTAATGTTTGACTTTATCAAGTATCAATGATCAAAAAATCTTATATTTATATCCCCATGTTATAAGAAGAATATATTTCTTGATGATTATAAAAGGGTATCCTATAAGAATATATTTTTTGGTAGATTTTGAAGATGTGTTTTGGTGTGTTATTTATAAATCAAATTTAATGAATAACAAGGATTATAGGTTATGGGGCCTAATTTATTATATGATATAATTATTAATCATGTTAAATGATGAAATTTTCATATATAAAATTTTTAAGTCACCAAAAATATGGGATTCAATATAAAGAATAATAATATCATTTGTAATTTATTTAAACATATTAAATGTACAAAGAAATATATACCACCATTTTATTACAACTATGATGCAAGAGCTCACCTCCATATAAAAATCTTCCTTCACTAGATATATAATCATATAATACAATATTATTTCACACCTGATATACCCTGTTGATGACATAATGTATATATATAAATAAAGGTTTGTATGTATGATATGAGATATTAATTTCAAATTTTTGACTTGGATAAAAGTGAGATTGGATGTGTTTCATAACTATTTTTATAAATTATACATTCTAGTTAAAGCTATTATACGATTTAATGTCCAAAAAATAATCCATAGTAACTCAGCCTTATATATATGATTTAGAATATTAAACACATAGAAAACAAATAAAATTTTTCTGAAATGAACTTTAACTCCTTATCATGATCGGTTAGAAACTGAAATCATATATTCTTTTCAACTAGAAAAAATATATGCATCAGATAATCTTTGATTATGATAATATAACATAAAATCATATTCCCCATCAAACCATTGAAGATATTTATACTACTTCACATAATTACTAGTATACCACATGTTATTGATTTATTTTATGTAATATTTACTATGAATATTTCTATTTTAGTTCACTGTCATTAAATATATCATTTAAAAAAACTAAGTCATGGACATTTTTTACTGCATAAAAATGTTTGGAACAAATTTTCCTTGTAGTTTTTCTTTTTCTAATATTATAGAACTCAGTTTATTAGCCACTATGATATATTCACATAATGGGAAACGTTTTTCCTTCCTTCACAATTTATAGGGTGTCACTTTATTTCATTATAATCTCCAATATGTATACATAGATGTTTTTGTTATCACAATAGTAACCCATATTCTCTCTTATGTCACTGTATTTGTTTCTTCGTATAATCTTGGTTAAAAATATACATTCATATTATCTATTCAAAATGTTTTTATATTCAATGATTCCTGAATATTTTGTAACAATTTTATCTTTATAAAATCATCAAAGTTAGAAATCCATGGGTTTTTCTTAATTTAAAACCTCATATAAAAACATTTAAATCATCATTAAATTATCTCCAAACAATGAAGACATAAATATCCACTAAATTCTTTGAAATTGCTAATACATAATAATTTAAATTATGCATACTTATGTTTATGGACACATTCAATATAAAATAGTCAATTAGTAAGAAGTATGATCCATTATCAATGATTGAAAAAAAATCTATTCAAATTATTTTGATTTAAATTTCCATGTTGTTTAGTTCATTAGAAAGACATGAATTGATTTATTATTTAATAAAATTTCTTATGATTATCTATCAATTTGTATTTTAGTACATATAATTATAATGATTTCATCTCAATTTAATATAAAAATTCATAGTTGGAACATTATAATTTCCCTCATAAATTATAACACTCTTTTTAAAGGGTTGATTGAATTCTATGATTTATCAAAAAGCCCATTTACACCAAATATTTTTTACAATCTTATGGAACCCAAAAAAGTTTTCATACCGATATACTGTTCATGTACAATATGATTATTCCTTATAACTATTGATAATATCTTTTTCAAATTTTTTTGAGATAATTTGTGTTCTTTAATATTGGTATATACCCTTATATATAGTTCATACCCTGAGGTGGTGATCTGTTATATCTTATGAGTATAATATATACACTAAGATGATAATTTTAGGTTTAATAAATTTTTAAAATACATTTTTATTTTACTCAGGATATAACTTATAAATTATAAATTTTAAACCCAATTATTATTCATTTATACTATATAATGTGCATATCATTCATCCATTTTTCTTTTTTATATTTTTTAAATTATTTTTATACTATATTCAAATATTATCAACCATTTTAAATTAAACTATATGCATTCAAACACATATTAACTCATATCATATCATTATATAAATATGTAACATCCCAATTAAGTAATAAATAATATATATTCTTATCCTTGTCTATTTATAAATTGGATGTGTTTTAGATGCTTAAAACAAGAATAAATCCATTCTTAAGCATGAAATACACTAATATTTTTAAAAGATTGCTTTACTGCCTTTTGGTGACAAATCTTTTTTTAATAAAACTTTTTACAATTTTATAAGCTCTATTTGTCAAAATAAACATATTATTTATGATTGGGACATTGAAATTTACATTGGATAATTTTTTTGGTATTTTTCTGACAATGTTCATTTTTTAATGAATAGTGAAAAATACTGCATTTTACATCAAAACTACTTTTTCTTCTAATTTAATTATATGGTTGTAAGAACTCAGATCTCTTTCAGGTATGTTTTTCCTTTTTTCTGGAGTTTTTGAGAAAAATGAATTTTCTGGAAATTTCCGAAGTACACGCCGTGGACTTTCTGAGTACACTCCGTGTACTCTTTCCCCGGCATGAAGCCGTGTGCTGGATGTGTCCAGGCCACACACACGATGTGTAAGGCTGAGGTGGAGGCCGGTTATTTCGGAGTACGAAAAAATAAGAAGTACACACTTTGTACTATAAAAGTACATGCCATTTACTTTCTTTTTTTCCTAAAATGGACCAGGGTCGCGTCTAACACTCATATTCACCTTCTTCTCCAGTTTCGGTCATCCAAAGCGACCCGTACGTCCGGATCTTCGACGGACGACCAGATCGCCGTCCGTTCTCCAATTCGAGCATGGTCAGTTCCGTTAGAAGCGCAACGGTGAGTTCTTCCTTCTTCTTTAGCCTTGTTTCTTGATTCCTCCTCATTTCCAAGTTGTCGGGGGATGAATGTTTTGTGCGTTTTCTCATATCTACATCGTTCTAAGGGGAATTAGTCGTCGAGGTTCACATATATCGATCTCCTAGGATCGAGGTAGGTGGTTTGTGCCTTTACATTGAAATTTGATGAATATTATGTGCAAATTCCACCAATACCCATGAACGGGGTATTGTGTGTTGCCTGTTTTTCCCTTATTGCTTGTCTGCTTTTCTTGACTAATTTAGTAAAGGTTATTGCTTGTGATTAGAGTATTTTTTTGTGCTCAGATTTTTTTCCATGCTTGTTATTCTTGTTTGGCATTTTATCCAGTTTCCATGCCTAGTCTTAGGATAGTGGAACTATTGTTTTATTATTTCTATTGAGCCTTAGTTGATAGCCAACTAGTTCTTGAGGTTTACTTTGACGTTTTACACATGCGTTGAGCATGTTTAGTTACACTCAGGACTTTGAGAACCTAGAGTAGTAGACCAAAGGGAGAATTGACAGAAGGGATTCTCCATAGTGTCTTTTTAATCACAATGCGGGACCAAGTGTAGAATTGACGGAAGGTCTTCTCCAGAGTGTCTTTAACTACGACGCGGGCCCCAGGGGGAATTGACGTTGAGTGATTCTCTAGAGATCCTTTAGAATGATATTAGAATATAGGGGGAATTGATGGTGAGTGCTTCCACAGAGAGTCTGCTTAATTATGCAACAGAACCAGAGGCGTCAGACTGTGTGTGCCACCTAGAGGGTTGCTAGTATTTACATGTTGAACCATAGGGGTTAGGCTGTGAGAGCTACCCAGAGGGTTACCTTTTTTCCTTTGTTACTGGTTGTTTACTTGTGCACTTCTTTTATTAGAACTATGGATTGTAGCTGCTTGTGATTTTCTGTTTACTGCTTCTTGTTTTAGTACTGCCATGTATTCATTGACTGTTAGGCATAGATCTTTGGGTGATTGCCAACTGGGATTTTATCTCACTCATTTTTTAGGCCATGCCTTTGTGCCGAAGAAAACTATGTTGTTGCAGGTATAGATAAGGTAAAGCGTCCTTCTACTTCAGGATCTTGATTTCCCTAGGAGCTGGGGAGAATGGGACCGAGCCGTGTCTCGTGATGCTGAGGAGCTTATTTTGTTTTTCTTTTTCACTTGGTTTTAGTTGTATTCCAGCATGTTGTTGTGTTTGCTGCTTTCCATAAATACTTGTACCTACTGCATTATAGTCATCATTTATATGTATCTATATTGCTTCCGCATGTTGGTTTCTTTGTTTTGCATGTTGTTTACTACTTCCGCTATTTATTGTTGTTTTCTTACATTGTATACCTTACCAAATGAGGGCATAGTTTCCCTACCGACTCACCAAGTACCTCGCTGGTAGTCGGCAGCCTCTGGCGTTCAGGGAAATTCTCTTGAGTTCATGTGGCGAACCGGGTACGGGCACCAGTGGAGGGGCTCCGAACTTGGGACGTTACAAAGTGGTATCAAAGGGAGGTTGACGTCAGCACTGATACTATTCTTGCCAGAGCCAGGCAGGAGCTACACTGTTTACTATGATGCTTTGGGTATCGGGCTGGGAGATGTTCTTATGCAGTTACATAGAGTCGTTGTGTATGGGTCTCGGCAGTTGAGGCCACATGAGAGGAACTACCCTACGCATGATCTGGAGTTGGCAGCTGTTGTTCATGCCTTGCGCTGTTGGAGACACTATCTTCTGGGAGAGAACTTTGTGGTTTTCACTGACCACAAGAGTCTCAAGTATATCTTCACACAACGTGATCTACATCTGAGGCAACGCAGGTGGGTCGAGTAACTTCAGTCTTTTGATTTCGAGCTTGCCTATACGCCAGGAAAGGGAAACGCCGTGGCTGATTCATTGAGTAGGAGAGCTCAGATTCAGGCAGTTCAGGAGGCCAGTAGTGAGTGGCAGTTGATGGCTCTGTTCTCTGAGATGCATCTGGAGGTGCACGACAAACAGGGACAGACTTTTCTATCATCTGTAGCTGTTACCACCATGTTTGTAATGGCCCGGACCTCTCTGGTCCATTACTTTGTGAAATGTTGGTGTTGGAGGTGTTCCGGGAGGTCAGGGGGACTTATCCCCAACACTTTGCCAATTTTCTAGTTCTGTGAACAGTGTTTCCAGTTTTATGAACAGTAACAGATCGGTGAGACAGATCAGTTTCACAGATCGGTGAGACAGATCAGTTTCACAGATCGGTGAGACAGATCAGTTTCACAGATCGGTGAGACAGATCAGTTTCACAGATCGGTGAGACAGATCAGTTTCACAGATCGGTGTGACAGATCAGTTTCACAGATCGGTGTGACAGATCAGTTTCACAGATCAGTTTCACAGATCGGTGTGACAGATCAGTTTCACAGATCGGTGTGACAGATCAGTTTCACAGATCAGTTTCACAGATCGGTGTGACAGATCAGTTTCATAGATCGGTGTGACAGATCAGTTTCACAGATCGGTGTGACAGATCAGTTTCATGTACAGTAACGGTGGGTAAACAGTGTTTCCAGACTCCTACAGTTTTGCCCCTTTTGACGTTTCCTTCGACGTAAAATACATTTAAAGCCTTATTTTAAGGGCTCTTAAGGCCGATTCAATTCCATAAATCCTATATTAATTATTCCTAAGGCTTGGAATGTTTTACTTGGTCAAACCGCGTGGGTTAATGCGATCCGTTTTTAATGGAGAATTAACCGGATCTTAAACCGTCGCCCCATTAAATCTTAAAAAGGGACGAGATATCATTCTTCCTTGTTCTTTCCCTTTGTTCTCGACTAAGAGGCGCTAGAACCTTTCAATCCTTTCCTAAGGAGTTTCACAATCAATCTTTACTCCTAGGATTGGTTCTGCTCTGTTTTTGATGCAACCGAGCCATGTCGATCAATCTTCGATATAAGCATCCTCCAGTGGATGCAGTTGTCACGAGGGGAGGATCGTGACCTGTTGTGTGGATAAAGAACCCGAGGAACTGTTTGAGGTAGGGGATTCATGGCTTCTCTAATTATATATGTGCAATCGTAGAATTAGCATGATTTATTCCTTTGGATCACAATGAAATTGACCTAATTAAATACTTGAACCGGATTAAAAGAATTGGTTGATCTCATGTTGTTGCTTTATACCGTGATAACGGTTTGCCTCATGTTTTCCTAGATATCATGATATCTATATTTTCTTTGATTTATTTTTCGTTCACGATTGAAATTGATAATGAACGTAAAGTCGAAATTAATTGTTGATTAATTGGATAAAGATAAAGAGGCATGTAAATTAATCTGGTTATTGTCGTTGTTGTAGTTGTTCTAATTTGAGGATAATCAAATTAGGGAAGCAAGATTGGTTATTTAATTGTGATAGCTTACTAATTAGGTATCCATGATTGGAGCCTACGAATAACAAATCTATTAATTCAATATGGATTAGAGAACAGATTATGTGGGAATTTCAAAAAGGGTTCTGAGTTACCCTCTTGTTTGTTAACGGGCCGAGAGCCCATTTTGTGATGTTTGTTTTCCTGCTGCTTGTGCTGTGATGTGGGCCTGGATGGCTGTTGTGATATGTGGAGGCTTGGAGACTTGTGGTCGTGGCAGCGGATGACGCCTAGTGTGGCGAGATGCATCGGTTTATGCATATGGGTGTCGGGGAGGACACCAAGGGTGATGGTATGATATGAATGTGATGGTTTGATGTTCGTGGTTTGGTCTGGTTGTTTATCTGCATTACTTTTCCCCACTGCTCAAGGCATCTGGTCTTTCTTACCCTCTTTCCAAAGGAGGCAAAGACACGCGGGGTATGCCACGTGCTTTCCGTGTTTAGCCTCTCGATGGAGGATGGTTCTATGCTCTTTCTATAGGCGGAAAAGACTCGACGGGTAGTATATCTACTCACCGTGTTGAGCCTCCTTTGTGTTTAGAAGCATAGGATGTTTTTCTAGAATGCCTGGGAATGAGGAAAAGTAATACTGTAATGAATGTTTGATTAAATGGTGAAAATCCACGGGGATGGAGATGCTGGAATTTAAAGGTGATGTGAATCTTAAAAAGGAGCAGTTGTTTTTGAAAGTGATGCCATTTCAGTTTAATGTGGAACTGTTCATTCTTAATTAATGTTTAAAGAATTAATTAACGTACAGTGGAATTGATAAATGAGAATGGAGTAATCTAATGAAGTTCTTCAATCGGTTGTGTGCTTATAGGATACCTAGTCTTTGAAGTAGCAGGCTGGAGTCTGAGAGATGTTAGCTGCAGTTGTATCTAAGACTAGGTAATGCCCATAGTGTGGATGTGAGTTACTTATATATTCTGTACTTTTTTTGTTTCTATACACTAATCCACCCTCTCGGTAAGGGAAACTGACACCTCGGGGATTCTGAGCCCTGGGGGGGTGTTTTCCCCAACATTCTGATGGGAGGTTGAATGGCTGACTACCCCCTTTGGCCCCGCTCTCTTCTCTTGGTAGATCTTAGTGCTGGTAGGCACAGTGGTTAGTTTTACCCATATATGTGTGTAGAAGGCTGTAATGGCTTGTGGTTATTTGACACACATATATTCTGGATATAGTATCCTATGGACTACTATAGGTGTAACGTGTATAGGCTGTGATGGCTTGAGGATCCTTACTCGGTGTATGGGCTGTAATGGCTTGAGGTATAATACCCGACGTATGATACACGTTATACGAGCTGTGGTGGCTCCCGGAAACTACCTGGTTACTTTTGGTTGTGAGGATTGTGTGGAGCTTAGCCCAGGTGTTTGCGGGCAAGCCTTTGTGGTGCACGAGGTGCAGATTGGGGAGCTTGACCCATGTTGATACGGGCAAGCCTTTGGAGAGAGATGCACAGGACGTATGTCGTTGGGGCAAAGCGGCAAACCAGTGGGGAAGTGGTAGCGGGGTACCCTTGTTATTCTTTACTACATGCTATATTCTTGTATGCGTTACTTGGTGAGAGTAGCCTTGGTGAGGTTGGGAACATAGTATACCTGTTTAGGTGACGAGTCAGTTTCACTTGTTGTTCACTGGGCTTTAGCATGCTTTCTTTACTTTTGCATGAGAGGCTTGGGGAGGATCCTACTGAGTATACTGTTATACTCACCCTATGTGTATATAAACTGTTTTTCAGGTCACTTGGAGCAGGTTGGAGATCAAGCTGGTTACTACTAGCTTGTGGTTGGAGGAGGAGCTGTTCGGGCTTGTGGTCGCTGCCGTTTTACTTTCTTTTGGGTACTTTTAGTTTTCCCTTTCAGTTGTAGTACTTTTGCATGACATTTCATATATGTACTTGGTTTCCTTTTTACATTTCAGTTATGAGTTGGAGTTGGTTGGTGTCTATTCTATCTCTCTCTTCTGCATGTGTTCTCTTAGAGGGTAATGCCTCCCATTTGTGTGTGTATTATACCCTCGGTGCTAGTCGCCAACCCGGGGCCTACTGGAGGTGGGACTCGGTGGTCATTATCTCCCTTTTCACATTGCCGGCCCAAGAGGGGTACACTTTGTGGGGAGGGGGTCGTGACAGAGTGGTATCAGAGGTCTGGTTGAGGGATAGGATGGAGTTTGGAGTTAGGCATAGGTGAGGATGCATGGGATGGTAGGGCAACGATGTCATTCATGTTTAGCAAGTGGGGTAAACACTGGAGACCGGCAGAGACATAGGCGTTCAGGGCCCCCTATGATCTGTTGCACGGACCTTTAAGTTTACGATGGCTACTAAACAAAGTGATAATGGTTGCAGGGTAGAGACCTAGGAAAGGATCATGCATCATTATTCCTTCCGCCTGTGTTTGAATGGGTAGACCTTGGGATATGTAACCTAAAATTAATAAAACAAAATAATTAATTAATTAATGTTGAGTCTTCCATATTCTAGGCTTAGGAGCTCTAACGATTGTTATTTTACAGGTATGGCTCCAGGTCGGCGTCCCCGTCAGGTTTGCGCAGAAGGTGCCCAGCAGGCTGTTCCAGCAGATCTCCGCCGGGTAGAGGTTGACGACGATGACACTTGGAGGAAGACACTCCGAGAGTTTCAGCGCCAGAGTCTACAGAAGTACGAGGGCTCCGTTTCAGATGCAGTCACAGATGACTGGTTGGAGGAGGTCGAGATAGGCTTCAGTTCGATTCGTGCTCGGAAGGAACACTGGGTGTCCTTGGTTGTGACTATGTTGCGTGGAGCAGCGAGACAGTGGTGGTTCTTGTTCCTCGGGGATCGTGTGGAGTCAGCGATCTCATGGGAGGAGTTTCGAGACAGGTTTAGAGTCGAGTTTCTTTCATTGACTGCGAAGGCATCCAGTCGCCAGGAGCTTCTTATCCTTCGACAGGGGAGCTCCAATGTTCGGGAGTTTGGGATCCGTTTCAGGAACCTTCTACGATATGCTTCAGACCTGTTACCAGATGATGAGGCCAGGGCGAGGCATTTCGAGGAGGCTTTGCATCCAGAGATCCAGCGCCAGGTCACCCCATTTATGCTGAAGACATATCTTGAGGTGCTGGCGAGGGCAGAGGTTGTTGAGAGGACTTTGGCCAGGACCGGATCGTCACGAGAGGGGAATCGTCATGATTCCTCACGAAGCAGAGATGTGGTCCGGGGTTCCCGGTTTTCAGGACAGAAGAGTTTTCGTCCACCTGGGGGTAGGTCCCAACCCTTCCCATCTCGTTTCTCCGAAGGTTGCAACTCTCAGACCTATGCCAAGGGATCAGGCGCTTGTTTTTCTTGTGGTGGACGTGGTCATCAGCAGCGGGAGTGCCCAACTTTTCAGAGCAGTCCTCGTGCACCAGGCGCTCCACTCCAGGTTCCTCCGTTGAGGCAGTTCCAGCCGAGGCAGCAGCAGCAGGTTGCACCAGCTTTAGATCACCAGAGGGTAGATGGAGCAGGCAGAGGACATCCCCATGACGCTCCCCGTCCTCAGAGAGCAGAGCACGACCGTGGTGGTGGTCGTCATCAGGGTCAGAGAGGCCGTGGAGGTGGTCGTGGTCAGCTTCATGCTCTAGCGTTGCCAGCTCCAGGCGAGCCAGACGTCGTCCGAGGTACCCTTTGCTTGTTTTCTACCCTGGTGTATGCATTGTTTGATTCAAGAGCGACACACTCCTTTATATCCCCTACCCTTGTCCACGCTTTGGGACTTGAGGTAGAGAGGCTTCCAGTGCCCTTGGCGTTGACTACGCCAGTTGGAGGTCGAGCTAGCTTGTTTGAAGTATGTAGAGACTGCGAGCTAGTGTTGGGGCAGCACCGCTCTTGGGGAGATTTCCTATGTTTACGAATACAACCATATGATGTCATCCTCGGCATGGATTGGTTGTATTCGTTACAGGGTATTGTGGATTGCTACAGGAAGAAGGTCGTTTTCTTTGATGAAGATGGAGAGGAAGTAGTGTTTGTTGGTGAGAGAGATCCTCGGATGAGTCATAGACGAGTTTCATCCTTATCATCCATGATGGCTGGGATGATGCTGAGTTAATCAGAGGTTCAATAGCTGGCGTTTCCTAGGGTCGTAGAAGAGTACCCTGATGTCTTTCCAGAAGAGGTTGTATCCTTACCCCCTCGACGGAAGATCGAGTTTGGGATCGAGCTACAGCCAGGAGCGTCTCCCATCTCTATGTCTCCATATAGGATGGCCCCTTCTGAGTTACGAGAGCTACGTATTCAGCTCGATGGTCTATTGCAGTGTGGTTTTGTTCGGCCAAGTGTGTCACCGTGGGGTGCACCAGTCTTGTTCGTGAAAAAGGCTGATGGCAGTTTGCGGTTGTGCGTCGATTATCGTCGCTTAAACAAAGTGACAATAAAGAACCGTTATCCTCTCCCGCGGATTGATGACCTATTCGATCAATTAAAGGGTGCAAGTTGGTTCTCAAAGATCGACTTGCGGTCAGGATATCATCAGATGCGTGTAAAGGATGAGGATATCCCGAAGACTGCTTTCCGTTGTCGTCATGGGCATTATGAGTTTGTTGTAATGCCATTCGGCGTGACGAATGCTCCAGCTGTTTTCATGGGGATGATGAATGCTGTGTTCCGTGAATTCCTGGACAAGTTTGTTGTGGTTTTCGTCGACGACATCCTTGTGTACTCCACATCTGAAGAGGAGCATGCAGAGCATCTACAAGCCGTTTTGGGAGTTCTTCGCCAACATCGGTTGTTTGGAAAGTTGTCCAAGTGTGAGTTCTGGGCTCAAGAAGTTCGTTTCTTGGGACATGTTGTGTCCCAATAGGGAGTAGCTGTGGATCCTTCGAAGATAGAATCAGTGGTGTCTTGGCCAGCCCCCAAGACCGTGTCAGAGGTGCGAAGTTTCCTTGGTCTTGCAGGCTATTATAGGAGTTTTGTGGCTAATTTCTCCTGAGTTGCGACTCCTCTGACAGCTTTGACCAGGAAGGATCAAGCGTTCATATGGACTGATCAGTGTCAGACAGCTTTCGAGTATCTAAAGGAGAAGTTGGTAAGTGCTCCAGTCCTTTGTCTTCCAGCAGAGGGAGTCCAGTTTGATGTTTTCTGTGATGCTTCACATCTGGGGCTAGGATGTGTTCTCATGCAGCAGAGGTCAGTTGTTTCTTATGGGTCTCGGCAGTTGCGTCCCCATGAACGCAACTATGCCACCCATGATCTTGAGTTGGAAGCCGTGGTGTTTGCGCTGAAGTTGTGGAGACATTACCTCATTGGCAAGCGCTTTGTGGTTTTCACCGATCATAAGAGTTTGAGGTATGTTTTCTCTCAGCGGGATTTGAACTTGCGGCAGCGTCGGTGGATGGAGTTCTTGCAGGAATACGACTTCGAAATATCGTATACACCTGGGAAGGGAAATGTTGTTGCTGATGCACTGAGCCGAAAGTCACGTAATGATGTTGTGCGTGAATCTAGTGATTCCTGGAGAGGAATGGAAGAGCTAGCAGCTTTGCATCTTGATATGGGAGAAGTTGGAGGAAGAGGTTGCCTTTTCCAGATGACGGTGCAGTCATCCCTGATGCAAAAGGTGGAAGAGTCTCAGTTGGGTGATCTAGAGGTGGAAGTTTTGAGAGATAGAGTTGTTTGTGGGGAGGCCCCTGATGGTTGGTTGGAGGATGAACAACACCGAGTGTTGTATCATGACAGGCTTTTTGTTCCCTTGACGATGCGCGAGACGGTTCTCCGAGAGTTCCATAGCTCGCCCTTAGCTGTACATCCTGGTGTGACGAAGATGTATCGATCCTTGAGGAGTCAGTTTTGGTGGCCTGGGCTGAAGCGTTTAGTTGCAGAATGTGTGTCTCGATGTTTAGTCTGCCAGAAGGTGAAGGCCGAACACCGTGTTCCTGGTGGTCTTCTCCAACACATAGAGATTCCTCAGTGGAAGTGGGAGGACATCTCAATGGACTTTGTTACAGGTTTACCTCGAGCTCCGGGAGGACATGATGCTATATGGGTGGTAGTGGATCTTTTAACTAAATCGGCCCACTTCATAGCAATCAAGGAGTCGAGCTCAGTGGAGGTTTTGTGGAGGTAGTATCTGGAGGAGGTGGTGAGGCTTCCCAGAGTTCCTAAGACGATCATTTCTGATCGAGACCCTCGTTTTACCTCTAGGGTGTGGAGAGGTCTCCAGCATGCTTTTGGCTCTCAACTATGCCTTAGCACTGCTTTTCATCCTCAAACGGATGGTCAGACAGAGCGAACCATCCAAACTATTGAAGACATGTTGTGCTCTTGTGTTCTTGATTTTGGAGGTTCATGGGTGAAGCACTTACCTTTGGTATATTTCGCTTACAATAATAGTTTTCACTCTACCATCGGCATGGCGCCGTTTGAAGCCTTGTATGGCCGGCCATGCCGTTCTCCGTTGTGCTGGACTGGGGTCGGAGAGTCAGCAATTCTCGGACCAGAACTAGTGCAGAATACGACAGAGATGGTTCAAGTGATTCGTGAGAGGATGAAGACAGCACAAGATCATCAGAAATCTTATGCTGATCAAAGAAGGAGACCCTAAGAGTTTAATGTTGGGGATCATGTGTTTCTGAAGGTGACTCCCCGTCGTGGGCAGCGAAGGTTTGGTCACGGAAGTAATCTTTCTCCCCGTTTTGTTGGGCCTTTTGAGGTGTTAGCTCGTGTTGGAGCTGTGGAATATCGAGTAGCACTTCCCCCTCAGATGAGTCGGATACATGATGTTTTCCATGTATCGCAGCTCCGTCGTTATCTTCATGATGAATCTCATGTTATCGATTGGGGAGAGATCGATGTTGATGATGATGCAACCTTCGAGGAGCAACCTGTGGAGATCCAAGACCACAAGGAGAAGGTGTTGCGTGGGCGTTCTATTCCTTTAGTTCGTGTCTTGTGGCGACACGGTGGCATGGAGGAGAGTACCTGGGAGCGTGAGTCACAGATACGTGCTCAGTACCCAGAGTTGTTTAATGTTTAACTCCTTTCATGTAATGATGTTTTCTCTGTGGTTGGACCTTTCATGTTTTATTTATGTACCTTTGATGTGATGTTGTGAATGAATTGTTTGGGTATGGATTGTTTGTTCCCGGATGTCATAGTTTTGTTCCAGCTTTCGAACAACTCATGGTGGTTTTCCCCTGAGAGGTATCTTATGGGGTGGTTGTTCGGACCCCTCTTTTCTTCTGGGTTGGTTTTTAATTCTCGAGGACGATAATGTTTTGAGAGGTATCTAATGTAATGGCCCGGACCTCTCCGGTCCATTACTTTGTGAAATTTTGGTGTTGGAGGTGTTCCGGGAGGTCAGGGGGACTTATCCCCAACACTTTTCCAATTTTCTAGTTCTGTGAACAGTGTTTCCAGTTTTATGAACAGTAACAGATCGGTGAGACAGATCAGTTTCACAGATCGGTGAGACAGATCAGTTTCACAGATCGGTGAGACAGATCAGTTTCACAGATCGGTGAGACAGATCAGTTTCACAGATCGGTGAGACAGATCAGTTTCACAGATCGGTGAGACAGATCAGTTTCACAGATCGGTGAGACAGATCAGTTTCACAGATCGGTGAGAAAGATCAGTTTCACAGATCAGTTTCACAGATCGGTGTGACAGATCAGTTTCACAGATCGGTGTTACAGATCAGTTTCACAGATCAGTTTCACAGATCGGTGTGACAGATCAGTTTCACAGATCAGTTTCACGTATCGGTGTGACAGATCAGTTTCACAGATCAGTTTCACAGATCGGTGTGACAGATCAGTTTCACAGATCAGTTTCACAGATCGGTGTGACAGATCAGTTTCACAGATCAGTTTCAGAGATCGGTGTGACAGATCAGTTTCACAGATCAGTTTCACAGATCGGTGTGACAGATCAGTTTCATGTACAGTAACGGTGGGTGAACAGTGTTTCCAGACTCCTACAGTTTTGCCTCTTTTGACGTTTCCTTCGACGTAAAATACATTTAAAGCCTTATTTTAAGGGCTCTTAAGGCCGATTCAATGCCATAAATCCTATATTAATTATTCCTAAGGCTTGGAATATTTTACTTGGTCAAACCGCGTGGGTTAATGCGATCCGTTTTTAATGGAGAATTAACCGGATCTTAAACCGTCGCCCCATTAAATCTTAAAAAGGGACGAGATATCATTCTTCCTTGTTCATTCCCTTTGTTCTCGACTAAGAGGCGCTAGAACCTTTCAATCCTTTCCGAAGGAGTTTCACAATCAATCTTTACTCCTAGGATTGGTTCTGCTCTGTTTTTGATGCAACCGAGCCGTGTCGATCAATCTTCGATATAAGCATCCTCCGGTGGATGCAGTTGTCACGAGGGGAGGATCGTGACCTGTTGTGTGGATAAAGAACCCGAGGAACTGTTTGAGGTAGGGGATTCATGGCTTCTCTAATTATATATGTGCAATCGTAGAATTAGCATGATTTATTCCTTTGGATCACAATGAAATTGACCTAATTAAATACTTGAACCGGATTAAAAGAATTGGTTGATCGCATGCTGTTGCTTTATACCGTGATAACGGTTTGCCTCATGTTTTCCTAGATATAGTGATATCTATGTTTTCTTTGATTTATTTTTCGTTCACGATTGAAATTGATAATGAACGTAAAGCCGGAATTAATTGTTGATTAATTGGCTAAAGATAAAGAGGCATGTAAATTAATCTGGTTATTGTCGTTGTTGTAGTTGTTCTAATTTGAGGATAATCAAATTAGGGAAGCAAGCTTGGTTATTTAATTGTGATAGCTTACTGATTAGGTATCCATGATTGGAGCCTACGAATAACAAATCTATTAATTCAATATGGATTAGAGAACAGATTATGTGGGAATTCCTAAAAGGGTTCTGAGTTACCCTCTTGTTTGTTAACGGGCCGAGTGCCCATTTTGTGATGTTTGTTTTCCTGCTGCTTGTGCTGTGATGTGATCCTGGATGGCTGTTGTGATATGTGGAGGCTTGGAGACTTGTGGTTGTGGCAGCGGATGACGCCTAGTGTGGCGAGATGCATCGGTTTATGCATATGGGTGTCGGGGAGGACACCAAGGGTGATGGTATGAGATGAATGTGATGGTTTGATGTTCGTGGTTTGGTCTGGTTGTTTATCTGCATTACTTTTCCCCACTGCTCAAGGCAGCTGGTCTTGCTTACCCTCTTTCCAAAGGAGGTGAAGACACGCGGGGTATGCCACGTGCTTTCCGTGTTTAGCCTCTCGATGGAGGATGGGTCTATGATCTTTCTATAGGCGGCAAAGACTCGACGGGTAGTATATCTACTCACCGTGATGAGCCTCCTTTGTGTTTAGAAGCATAGGATGTTTTTCTAGAATGCCTGGGAATGTGGAAAAGTAATTCTGTAATGAATGTTTGATTAAATGGTGAAAATCGACGGGGATGGAGATGCTGGAATTTAAAGGTGATGTGAATCTTAAAAAGGAGCAGTTGTTTTTGAAAGTGATGCCATTTTAGTTTAATGTGGAACTGTTCATTCTTAATTAATGTTTAAAGAATTAATTAACGTACAGTGGAATTGATAAATGAGAATGGAGTAATCTAATGAAGTTCTTCAATCGGTTGTGTGCTTATAGGATACCTGGTCTTTGAAGTAGCAGCCCGGAGTCTGAGAGACGTTAGCTGCAGTTGTATCTAAGACTAGGTAATGCCCATAGTGTGGATGTGAGTTACTTATATATTCTGTACTTTTTGTGTTTCTATATGCTACTCCACCCTGTCAGTAAGGGAAACTGACACCCCGGGGATTCTGAGCCCTGGGGGGGTGTTTTCCCCAACATTCTGATGGGAGGTTGAATGGCTGACTACCCCCTTTGGCCCCGCTCTCTTCTCTTGGTAGATCTTAGTGCTGGTAGGCACAATGGTTAGTTTTACCCATATATGTGTGTAGAGGGCTGTAATGGATTGTGGTTATTTCACACACATATATTCTGGATATAGTATCCTATGGACTACTATAGGTGTAACGTGTATAGGCTGTGATGGCTTGAGGATCCTTACTCGGTGTATGGGCTGTAATGGCTTGAGGTATAATACCTGACGTATGATACACGTTATACGAGCTGTGGTGGCTCCCGGAAACTACCTGGTTACTTTTGGTTGTGAGGATTGTGTGGAGCTTAGCCCAGGTGTTTGCGGGCAAGCCTTTGTGGTGCATGAGGTGCAGATTGGGGAGCTTGACCCATGTTGATACGGGCAAGCCTTTGGAGAGAGATGCACAGGACGTATGTCGTTGGGGAAAAGCGGAAAACCAGTGGGGAAGTGGTAGTGGGGTACCCTTGTTATTCTTTACTACATGCTATATTCTTGTATGCGTTACTTGGTGAGAGTAGCCTTGGTGAGGTTGGGAACATAGTATACCTGTTTAGGTGACGAGTCAGTTTCACTTGTTGTTCACTGGGCTTTAGCATGCTTTCTTTACTTTTGCACGAGAGGCTTGGGGAGGATCCTACTGAGTATACTGTTATACTCACCCTATGTGTATATAAACTGTTTTTCAGGTCACTTGGAGCAGGTTGGAGATCAAGCTGGTTACTACTAGCTTGTGGTTGGAGGAGGAGCTGTTCGGGCTTGTGGTCGCTGCCGTTTTACTTTCTTTTGGGTACTTTTAGTTTTCCCTTTCAGTTGTAGTACTTTTTCATGACATTTCATATATGTACTTGGTTTCCTTTTTACATTTCAGTTATGAGTTGGAGTTGGTTGGAGTCTATTCTATCTGTCTCTTCTGCATGTGTTCTCTTAGAGGGTAATGCCTCCCATTTGTGTGTGTATTATACCCTCGGTGCTAGTCGCCAACCCGGGGCCTACTGGAGGCAGGACTCGGGGGTCATTATCTCCCTTTTCACATT
Organism: Viscum album; assembly: GCA_963277665.1. Classification (NCBI taxonomy): domain Eukaryota; kingdom Viridiplantae; phylum Streptophyta; class Magnoliopsida; order Santalales; family Viscaceae; genus Viscum; species Viscum album. The sequence goes on from OY728134.1 coordinate 1,552,209,540, forward strand.
GCCGGCCCAGGAGGGGTACACTTTGTGGGGAGGGGGTCGTGACAATGTTACTTTATCAGGTACGGATGAGGCAGCTATCAGACTCAGAAGGCTTAGTCCTGCTGGAGAGTGTGTCAGGAGAGGACCCTCTTCCGGGATAGACAGTGGGTGATGATGAGATCTTGCGTTTCCAAGGATGTGTATGGGTGCCAGCGGACATACACGAGGAGATGATGCGGGATTTTTATTCCTCTGTTTGGGAATTTCATCCTGGCATCACCAAGATGTATTGGGATCTTCATCCCCAGTATTAGTGGCCAGGTATGAAGAAGGATGTTTCTGGTTTTGTCATGATGTGTTCTACTTGTCAGCAGGTGAAAGCAGAGCATCAAAAACCATTGGGGCTCTTACAGTAGTTACCCATTCCGGAGTGGAAGTGGAACGATGTTGCGATGGACTTCGTGACCGGATTGCCGAGATCACCTTGAGGGAACGATGTTGTTTGGGTTGTCGTCGACAAACTTACGAAGGTTTCTCACTTCTTTCCGGTCAAGGAGACCTTAAGTTTCGATGATCTGGGACGACTTTACATCAAGGAGATTGTTCGTCTGCATGGAGTTTCGTTCTCTATTGTTTCAGATAGAGATGTGCGCTTTACCTCTTGGTTCTAGCAGGGGCTTCAGAAGGCCTTGTTTGCACATGTACTTTTGAGTACAGCATACCATCCCCAGACTGATGGCCAGTCCGAGCGCACGATCCAGGTGCTTGAGGATATGCTCCGAGCTTGCATCCTAGGCTTTGGCGGTTCTTGGGAGAAGCATATTCCTCTGGTGGAGTTCTCCTACAATAATAGTTTCCAGGCAACCATTTAGATGGCACCATATGAGGCTTTGTACGGTTGGCCATGCTGATCACCCTTATGCTGGCTGGAGGTTAGAGAGGCAGCGTTGTTGGGACCTCGTCTTGTTGAAGATACTTCAGAGCAGATAGAGCTGATTCTGAAGAGGATGGGTAAAGTGAAGTCTCGATAGAAGTCTTATGCTGATCAGTGGAGACGACCTCTGGAGTTCAAGGTCGGTGATCAGGTTTTCCTATGTGTCGCACCGAGGTTGGGGCACAAGAGGATTCAGAGCTAGGGTAAGCTTTTACCGCGGTACATCGGGCCGTTTGAGTTCTTGGAGAGAGTGGGGCCGGTTGCCTATCGGTTGCAGCTAACTCAGAGGTATCGGGCCATGCACGTTGTCATCCACATATCTTATCTTAAACTCTACTTTTCAGACCCATCTCACATCTTTTAGCCCAAGGAAGTCGAGCTTGAAGCGGATGCATCGTTCGAGGATCATCCTATCTTGATTTTCGATCGTAGTACGAAGGTCCTCCACGGGCGGTCTGTTCCTCTGGTATAGGTGCTATGGCTGCACGGATGAGACCTGGGAGAGGGAGGTCGATGTACGATCGTAGTGGCTAGAGCTGTTCGTGGTTTCTCCTTCTCCGCCTCATTAGGGAAATTTGGGGGGCGAATTTCTTTAAGGGGGGAAGTTTGTAAGAACCTGGATCTCTTTCAGGTATGTTTTTCCTTTTTTTCTGGAGTTTTTGAGAAAAATGATTTTTTTGGAAATTTCAGAAGTACATGCCGTGTACTCTTTCCCCGGCTCGAAGCCGTGTGCTGGCCTTGTCTGGGCCACACACACGGTGGGTAAGGCTGAGGTGGAGGCCGGTTATTTCGGAGTATAGAGAAATTAGAAGTACACGCCGTGTACTCTAAAAGTACATGTCGTGTACTCTAAAAGTACACACCGTGTACTTTATTTTTCTTTCATGAAACAGACCGGGGTCGCGTCTAACCCTCATATTCACCTTCTTCTCCAGTTTTCGGCCGTCCGAAGCGACCCGTATGGCTAGATCGTCGACAGACGACCGCCTCGCCGTCCGTTCTCCGATTCAAGAACAATCAGTTGTGTTGGAAGCGCAGCGGTGAGTTCTTCTTTCTACTTTAGCCTTGTTTCTTAATTCATCCTCGTTTCCATGTTATCATGGGATGAACATTTTGTGCGTTTTCTCAGATCTACGTCATTCTAAGGGGAATCTGTTGTCGAGGATCACGTATATCGATCTCCTAGGATCGAGGTACGTGTTTTGTGCCTTTTCGTTGAAAGTTGATGAATATTATGTGCAAATTCCACCAATACCCATGAATGGGGTATTGCGTGTTGCCTGTTTTCCCTTGTTGCTAGTCTGATTTTCTTGACTGCTTTAGTAAAGGTTATTACTTGTGATTAGAGTATTCTGTTTGTGCTCAGATTGCTTTTCCATGCTTGTTCTTCATGTTTGGCATTTTTTCCAGTTGCCATGCCTAGTCGTACGATAGTGGAACTGTTGTTTTATTATTGCTATTCAGCCTTAGTTGATGTCCAAGTAGTTCATGAGGTTTACTTGGATGTTGTACACACGCATTGAGCATGTTTAGTTATAATCAGGACTGTGAGAACCTTCAGTGGTAGACCAAAGGGAGAATTGGCAGAAGGGCTTCTCCAGAGTGTCTTTTTAATCACGATACCGGACCAAGTGGAGAATTGACGGAAGTGCTTCTCCAGAGTGTCTTTAACTACGACGCGGGCCACAGAGGGAATTGATGTTGAGTGCTTCCCCAGAGAGCCTTTATCATGATACGAGACTATAGGGGGAATTGACGGTGAGTGCTTCCCCATAGAGTCTGCTTAATTACGTAACTGAACCAAATGGGTGAGACTGTGTGTGCCACCTAGAGGGTTGCTAGTATTTACACGTAGAACCATAGGGTTTAGGCTGTGAGAGCAACCTAGAGGGTTACCTTTTTCCTTTGTTACTGGTTGTTTACTTGTGCACTTCTTTTGTTAGAACTGTGGATTGTAGCTGCTTATGCTTTTCTGTTTACTGCTTCTTGTTTTAGTACTGCCATGTATTCATTGAATGTTAGGCACAGATCTTTGGGGGATTATCTGTTGGGATTGTATCTCACACCCTGTTTGGCCCATAATTTTGGGCCCAAGCAGACTATGTTGCTACAGGTATAGATAAGGGCAAGCGTCCTTCTACTTCATGATCTTGATTGCATGAGGGGCTGGGGAGCATGGGACTGAGCCGTGGCTCGTGATGCTGAGGAGCTTATTTTGGTTTTCTTTTGCACATGGTTTCAGTTGTATTGCAGCATGTTGTTGTGTTTGCTTCTTTCCGTAGATACTTGTACCTGTTGCATTATTGTCATCATTGCTATGTATCTACATTGCTTCCACAGTTTGGTTTCATTGTTATGCATGTTGTTTACTTCTTACACTGTTTATTGTTATTTTCTTACCTTATATACCTTACCAAATTATGGCATAGGTTTCCCACCAACTCACCCAGGCCCTCGGTACTAGTCGGTAGCCTCTGGCGTTCGGGGAAACATGATTGAGGTCATGTGGCGAACTGGGTACGGGCACCAGTGGAGGGGCTCCAGACTCGAGACGTTACAATGGTTAGATTCTATTTTTAATTGGTTTTAATGTGTAAATAGAATATATTTTTACCATGTAATCAAATGGTGGTCATTGGGATTAATTTCTCTTTTGAATTGGACATAAATAAGTGCCAAACTTTTCATAGATATTATTTAAAGAACACCCGCTATTTATTTTGAAAACATGAATTATTTTTAAATTAATTATTTCAATTTATATGTTTGGAATTTGGTAAAATGTATTCCATATGTTGAATCATAAGGTCCAAATTATTCAATTAATACTCTTTTGTTTTTGGACATTATGAATAGTAACAACGGTAATTATCTTTAATTATCTTGATTAATGAGTAATCGGGTAGTTAAGGATAATAAAATAATATCATAATAATAATAAAAGACAACAACATGTGTCCTAATGCTACTGGTTGTCTCATGGCCGACCATGGGATTCCTTGTTCCAAACGTGGGGACCCCAGGGAATCACTTTTGTGTGAAAGTGACTTTTTATCTTTTTATTTTTTAAAGAAAGTTAAATATAACAAAGAATGTATCAGCTGAGTAAAAATATTTTAATTTTGTCTATATAAATGATAACATGGTCTATAAATAGTAATTGGAAATCTAAAAAGATTTCCTCCATCATAGTATTTTTTTTGTAATTTTTATACATTAAATAAATTAAATTATTTATGACATCATGATGATGCAGCGATTACCTCATTATTTAACGATTTAAATAAAATGAATATATAATATAAAATCTAAGACCTACACATGTCAAAAACCTATTGGATGAGTATATTTAGAACCCTTATCACCTTATCCTCTAAATATATAATTTTGGGGCCTTTAAAATCCGAAAAGAAATTTGTAATAAAGTTACCTTTCATACATTTCCAAGAGTGCCCCTCCTCTCCTCTTATAAAAGGCCCCCACCTCTACCTCCTTACTCACACTTCTCAAGCCATTGGCTCGTCCACGCTCTAATCATTTTGTCTCTCCACATCCGTATCTTACTCCTAGAAGCCTCACGTTGGGAAGAATTCTTCCCAATGAAGCCTTTGATCCCAAATCAAAAAGAGTTACCTGATTTTAAGGTAATGTCTTCTCTTGTGTTCTTATGTTTTATTTTGCTTCTCCAACCCCCTAAACTCTTTTAATTCCATTATTTTGTAACAAATATAGTATCTTTAATAAACTAGGATGTTGTTATGAGAAGTATTAGAGCTACACATACACACACCTATATCTAATGGTTAATGAGCAAACTGTTTCCGTGGATGGCGAATTTCAGCCTCACGAAACGATGATTGTTCAATATTATTCTAACACCTTAAAAGGTGGCCATTAAGATGTCACTATATTTATATATGATATATAATATGTTTATGTTTTACTTAAGGTTTTTTATTTTTCATTTATTTCATACCTTTATGGTTTCCATTATGGGTAAACATGATATCTTCATTTTAGGAAGTGCGGACTACCGCCCCCTCAAAGTGATTTGATTCGTTAATACCATATATGGTACGTATAAAGGATATATTTAATGATATTATATATGATATTATATATGATATTATACTGGAATTATAATATACCTTTATATAATTATTATTTCATTCCATTAAAGTATGAGATAGAAATGAAAGTAGCGTTCATGCGTACGTACGGCTTACCATCTCCATGAACGATGCATTTCATTTCTTATCCCCAAATGTAATGTAATATTATTAGTACAAATATATAATGGATATATATAATGTATGTTACATCTAAATGATGAATATAATTCTACAATTAAAATATACATATCTCTCATATAGTTTTAATTCCATTAATATGACATAGAAATGAAAGTAGCGTTCATGCGTACGTATGACTTACCGTCTCCATGAACGGTGAATTTCATTTCTTACCTCTAAATGATTATGTAATATTATAAATTCATGTATATACTGGATATATATGATATATATGGCATCTACATCATGAATATCATTCTTTAGATAATGGATATTTGACTACATGAACAAAATTTAATATAAGAAGTTCACTTTTGACACAACTACCAAATATTGACAAAACGGCCGTTATTAACACAAATGATTACATAATGTTCATAACATGGTAATAAGTTATATTAATGTAATAATTAACTTGGAAAATGTTCTTAAGCAAGTAGAAATTATCTCAAGTTTATTATTCAGGACATTAAAGAATGATCGAGTCCAATCGGACACGAGGTAAGGGACTTCGTCTCAATCTCCATTCATTGAGGCATATTTTGTTTTATACCCAACATTATTTTATATGGTGTATAAACCCCTTTGACTTTTACGCATATTCAAAAGGAATCTTTTTTTATACAAAGCGTTTTACTAAATGACAAAAGGAATGTTTTTTTATCGTACGTATGCGGCGACAACAACTTCTCTATCGTCGTGACCATTATTTGGGTTTCGGCTTCCATTACAAGCCATTACCTAACATTATTTTAAAATAAAAAATAAATACCATGCATTAATTTTCTTTTATTTTGGTATTGAAAATGGTTTTCATAATCATTTTATTATATCAATGTGTTGTATTGATATCTTGTGATTCAAATGTGAAAATGTTATGCTTCCTTTATGCATGTTTTACGTGATACGATTATGTTATGGTTCTTGGGCATTGTTCTGAAGACTGGTGGTTTCGTGATAAACTAAGGGCGGGTTAGCCTGATATAGATCTCCAATTCACTGGGTAACGCGAAGGAGTTAAACGTTAAGGTTTCTCCGAATAGATTTAGGGAATATACTGTGATGGGTATTCCAAACGTAACCAAGAGGGTTACTCCATACATAAGAATGTTATGAATGCCTCATGTTACCTTTATGTATTATGATTTCTATGATTTATTCATGATTTGATGAGGTATGTTAAAGGGCTTATGTTTTTTGGGTAACATATGATTTCATTCTTATGTATATATGTACTCATGTTTCCTTTCCATATTTTTATATCCCTTACTGAGCTTTTTATGCTCATCCCATGTTTTGGAAATGTTTTCCACAGGTCAAGGGAATGGTACATGATATGGTGATAGTGTCAATGAAGTGTCAAGAAAGAATCCATGTTTTATTTTAAATACGTTTCCATTGATGGAAAAAATGAATACTATCTTTTATGTAACCACTCTGTTTAAATGTGGAATGTAATGGATGTTTTATGATCTAATTCTCTAAAACTCTAAACCTGAAAGGATCCTCAATGTGTAATCTTGTAATAACTCAAGATTAAGTAAGGTTTAAGGCTGGGGCCTTATAGTGGGTATCAAAGTTTGGTTTAGATAACTTTAGGAGTTATAAATCTATTAAATGATTATCCAAAAATAATTTTCTGTTGTCAAATTGAAATGATATAGCAAATGAAGATTACCATGTTGCTTCATCTAAGACTTGTTTGTTCAGAATAGGTTTCCGCAGAGGAAACAGGGAAGCAGTGCTAGGAAGGCATACATAAAGAAATAACCTTCTGAATCAGAATCCTGAGATGGTTGGAATTGGAACTGAATAGTTTTGTTGCAGTAATGGTGCAGTTGACTCAAGCGATAAATGGTGGTGGTATCCATGCACGAGATCAGCCAGAGCAACTGCAGAGGATCCTGTCAGTGGTGGAACATTTCATGAGGCAACATCCCCCATCTTTCAGAGGGTCATCTGAACCTATGCTTTCTGAAGTGTGGATTAAAGCACTGGAGAAGATTTTCGATGTCATGGGGTGTTCAGACAATCAAAAGGTTAGTCTTGTTATTTACCATTTGGAGGGTAAAGCAGATCAGTGGTGGTTGATGGTTAAAAATATCAGGTACGTTGATGAGATTGAAGCTCTCGACTAGGATGAATTCAAAGGTATGTTTCTTGAGAAGTATTTTCCTAAGGCTGTTCAACATAGGATGGAAAAACAATTCCTGGAATAGAGGAAAGAGGAAGACTCAGTGGCTGCCTATGAAGAAAGGTTCACTCGATTGGCAAGGTATGCTCCAAATTTTATCCGAGACCTTGATAGTAAAATCAATCATTTTTACTCAGGATTAAAGTCAAAATATCGAATGGAATTAGCTTCTTGTTATTTCAAAAGTTATGAAAATCTTGTTCGATGTGCTGAGAAGGTGAAAATGGAGTTTTCCAATGATCAAGTGTTCTATAAAAACCAACAGAAGAAGAGACCAAGGTGGTAGGAGAAAAGGAACAATTCTTCAAAAAGGTCTAATGGTAAGAAAACTAAGTTTCCAGTTTGTGATAAATGTGTTAAAAGGCATGCTAGGAAATGTCTTCTAAATTCTAGAAAGTGCTACCGATGTGGTAAGATGGGACATAAGGCTTGTGACTACACTGAAAAAGATCAAGGTGATGTTAAGTCCAAATTTTATTTACAGTTAGTGAAATGTTTAAGTGCAATGATATGGGTCACTATGCAAATGAGTGTCCGACAAAGAGTTTGAGTGATGGGAAGTAGTTAGAATACAAGCAAAAAGGGGAGGTGAAATCTTTTGCAACTACTTCAGCAGATTTAGGGCCATCAAATATAGTTGTATCGGGTACTTTGTTTGTATTTTCAGATTATTCCATTGTGTTGTTTGATTCGGGGTCTACACATTCTTTCATCTCTGAATCCTTTTCTAGAAAAATGGGAATACCATCTCAAGAAATGACTCCTGAACTTGTGGTAAAAACACCTGGGGGAAATGTTGAGGAAAAAATAATTTATAAGAATCTTCCTATCCTTATCTGTGGATAAAACCTACTTGCAAACCTAATTTTTCTAACTCTAGTAGAGTTTGATGTTATCCTGGGTATGGATTGGCTCTCTATTTACCATGCTAAGATTGGCTGTAGAGCTAAAGAAGTTTCTTTTCAGAGATACTTTCAGTTTGTGTACAATAATGAACCCTTACTGTTGATAATATATCAAGAGGCCGAGAAACTTGTAAAATATGTAAATGAATGTTACCTTTCACATATTGTTGAAAACAAAGGAACTATTAAGATTAATGATGTGTCGTTGGTAAATGAGTATCCTGATGTTTTTCCTGATGAGTTTCCTGGAAAAATACCAGATCAGGAAGTTGAGTTTACTGTTGAATTAGTTCCTGATGCTAAGCCAATTTCAAAACCCCCTTATCGAATGGCTCAAATTTAACATTTAGTGTTGAAGGAGCAATTGCAAGATTTATTAGAGAAAGGTTTCATTCGACCTAGCAAATCACCATGGGATGCTCTGGTTTTATTTTTTAAAAAGAAATATGGTTCTATGAGACTTTGCATTGATTATAGAGTCTTGAATAACATCACTATTAAGAACAAATATCCTTTTCCTCATATCGATGACTTGTTTGATCAGCTCCAGGGAGCTCGGTATTTTTCAAAGATTAACCTGAGATTGGAGTACTATCAGCTGAAGGTAAAGGAAGAAGATGTTCCAAAGACCGCCTTTCGTATAAGATATGGCCATTAGGAATTTTTAGTAAAGCCATTTGGGCTAACCAATTCACCTTCTGTATTCATGGACTTAATGAATAGAATTTTCCATGATCTCTTGGATAAGTTTGTGGTGGTTTTCATTGATGATATTGTGGTGTTTTCCAAAAGTAAAGAAGACAATGAAAGACATTTAAGGGTTATTTTACAAACCTTAAAAGAAAATAAATTGTATGGGAAATTCAGAAAGTGTGAGTTTTGGTTGCAACAAATTTCTTTCCTTGGTCACATTGTTTCTAAATATGGGATAACTATTGATCCTGTAAAAACAAAGGTTGTTGAAGAATGGCCAAGACCCACAAATGTAACTGAGATTCAAGCTTCCTTGGTTTGGCAGGATATTACCGAAGGTTTGTTAGAAATTTTTCATAGTTATCTAGTCCAATGACTAAGCTAACTCGGAAGGGTGTTAAGTTTATTTGGACAAAATAATGTGATGATTGTTTTCAGGAGTTGAAAAGAAGATTGGTGACTGCTCCAGTTTTGGCACTTCCTTCGAGGAATGGTGATTTTGTTATCTATAGTGATTCTTCATTGAAAGGACTTGGTTGTGTCCTAATGTAGAATGATCAGGTAATTGCTTATGCTTCACGACAGTTGAAAACTCATGAGGTAATTACCCTACACATGATTTAGAATTAGATGTTGTTGTTTTCGCTTTAAAAATTTGGAGGCATAATTTGTATGGAGTAAAGTGTGAAATATATACCGATCACAAAATTTTAAATTATATATTCACTCAGAAATAATTGAACATGAGACAGAAGAGATGGCTAGAATTAATCAAGGATTATGATTGTACAATTCATTACTATCCGGGATAAGCAAATAAAGTGGCTGATGCTTTGAGTCAAAAAAGTAATGCTTCATTGACAATGTTGCAATTGGAACGTGATCCTTTGGTTAAGGATTTGATTAACTTTGGCATAGAAGTTGTTCGTTCAGGATGTACTTCTGTTTTGTTTCAGGTATTAGTGAAATCTTCTCTATCAGATAGAATCAAGCAAGCACATAAGCAAGACAGTGAGTTGCAGAAAAATGTAGAGCTGGTTCAGAAGGGTAAGTTTCCTGAATTCAACATTGATAATGATTGTGTTTTGATATTTGGGAAGAGATTGTGTGTGCCGTGTGATTCACAGTTGATGATAGATTTGTTATGTGAAGCTCATAGTTCTCTGTTTTCAGTTTATCCTGGCAGTACTAAGATGTATAAAGATCATTGGGAGTATTACTAGTGGGACAGAATGAAAAGGGATATTTCTTATTTCACTGTGAAGTGTTTGACTTGTCAGCAGGTTAAACGAGAGTGACAGTTACCGAAAGGGATGATTCAGTTTTTACCAGAGCCAGAGTCGAAATGGGAAAATATATCCGTGGACTTCGTTGTGGGATTGCCGAAGACACCTCAAGGTAATAATGCAATATGGGTTATTGTTGATCATTTGACTAAATCTACTCATTTCTTTGCTATATGAGATAATTTTTCCCTAGATCAAATTTCTCATTTGTATCTTAAAGAGATAGTCAGGTTACATGGAGTTCTCCTCTACATTGTATCTGATCGTGATCCTATATTTATTTCAAACTTTTTGAAAGGCCTTCAGAAGTCGTTGGGTACTGAATTAAATTTTACTACAGCTTTTTATCCTCAATCAGATGGGCAGTCAGAATGAAAAATTCAGAATTTGGAAGATATGCTATGTTCTTGTTCGATGGATTATCAGGGAAGTTGGTACCAATATCTTTCTTTGGTTGATTTTTCATATAATAACAATTTTAATTCCAGTATACATATGGGAGCATTTGAGGCATTATATTGGAAGCGGTGTCGAACTCCAGCTTTCTGAGATGAATTGAGTGAATGGAAGTTTATGGGACTGGAATTGGTAGAAGAGTTGGTAGAAAAAGTTCAGATGATACAGAGACACATGATAACAGCTCAGAGCAGACAGAAAAGTTATGCAGACAACAGGAGGAATGATCTATCTTTCGAGGTAGGTGATCATGTTTTTCTCAAAGTCTCACCACAGAAAAGTTTGATGTGATTTGGTAAGAAAGGAAAGCTGAGTCCAAGGTTCATTGGACCATATGAAATTCTGGAGAGAGTTGAATCAGTTTCCTACCGAGTGGCTTTACCTCCATGTTTATCTTAGGTACACAATGTTTTTCATGTTTCAATGTTAAGGAAGTACATGCCATATCCATATCATGTTTTGAGTCCAGAGGTAGTTCAGCTGGAAGAGAACCTATCTTATGAGGATCAACTGGTCTAGAATCTTGACCACAGGGAGCATGTTTTACGTAATAAGGTGATTCATCTGGTAAAGGTTTGGTGGAAAAACCACATGATTGAAGAGGCAACATGGGAATCTGAAAATGCAATGAGGGATAAATACCCCCACTTATTCGATAAGTAAATAAATTGCGGGGACACAATTTACTAAAGGGGGGAAGGATGTAATGTCCCAAGTAAGTAATAAATAATATATATTCTTATCTATGTCCATTTATGAATTACATAGTGTTTTAGATGCTTAAAACAAGAATAAATCTAATCTTAAGCATTGAATACACTAATATTTTTAAAAGATTATTATACTTCCTTTTGGTGACAAACCTTTTTTTAAATCAAACCTTTGACAATTTTATAATCTCTATTTGTCAAAATAACCATATTATATATGATTGTGACATTGAAATTTACAATGGATAGTTTTTGGGTATTTTTCTGACAATGTTCATTTTTTTTAATGAATAGTGAAAGATACTGCATTTTACATCAAAACTACTTTTTCATATAATTTAATTATATGGTTAGATTATCTTTTTAATTGGGTTTAAAGTGTAAATAGAATATATTTTTACCATGTAATCCAATGTTGGTCAATGGGATTAATTTCACTTTGTAATTTTGAATAAACAAGTTCCAAACTTTTGATAGATATTGTTTCAAAAAAACCCGCTATTTGTTTTGACAATGGGAATTATTTTTAAATTAATTATTGAAATTTATATGATTGGAATTTTGTAAAATGGATTACATATTTGGAATCAAATGGTCCAAATTATTCAATTAATAGTCTTTTGTTTTTGGACATTATGAATAGTAACGACAGTAATTATCTTTAATTATCTTGATTAATGAGTAATCAGGTAGTTAAGGATAATAAAATAATATCATAATAATAACAAATGACCACAAAATATGTCCTAATTCTACTGGTTGTCTCATAACTGACCATGGGATGCATTGTTCCAAACTTGGGGACCCCATGGAATCACTTTTGTGTGATAGTGACTTTTTATCTTTTTATATTTTATAGAAAGTTAAATATAACAAAGAATGTTTTACCTGAGTAAAACATTTTTAATTTTGTCTATATAAATGATCTCTTAGAGTATAAATAGTAATTGTAAATCTAAAAATATTTCCTACATAATAGTATTTTTTTTTAATTTTTAGACATTAAATAAATTAAATTATTTATGACATCATGATGATGCAGCGATTACCTCATTATTTAACGATTTAATAAAATGAAAATATAATATAAAATCTAAGAACTACACATGTAAAAAACCTATTGGATGAGTATATTTCGAACCTTTATCACCTTATCCTCTAAATATATAATTTTGGGACCTTTAAAATCTGAAAAGAAATTTGTAATAAAGATACCTTTTATACCTTTCCAAAAGTGCCCCTCTTCTCCTCTTATAAAAGGCCCCCACCTCTACCTCCTTACCCACAATTCTCAAGCCATTGGCTCGGGTATGCACTTCTAATTTTATCTCTCCACATCCCTCTCTTACTCCTAGAAGCCTCACATTGGGCAGAAGTCATCCCAAGGAATCCTTTGAGCTCAAATCAAAAAGAGTTACCTGATTTTAAGGTAATGTCTTCTCTTGTGTTCTTATGTTTTATTTTGCGTCTCCAACCCCCTAAACTCTTTTTATTCCTTAATTTTGTAACAACACCAGTATCTTAACTATTCTATGATGTTTTTATGAGAAGGATTAGAGCTACACTTACACACACCTACATCTAATGGTTAATGAGCATACTGTTTCTGTGGATGGCGAATTTCTACCTCACGAAACGATGATTGTTCAATATTATTCTAACACCTTCAAAGGTGGCCATTAAGATTTCACTATATTTATATATGATATATAATATGTTTATGTTTTACTTAAGCTTCTTTATTTTTCATTTATGTCATACCTTTATGGTTTCCATTATTGTAAACGCGATATCTTCATTTTAGGAAGTGCGGACTACCGCACCCACAAAGTGATTTGATTCGTTAATACCATATGTGGTACTTATAAAGGATAGATTTAATGATATTATATATGATATTATACTGGAATTATAATATACATTTATATAATTATTATTTCTTTCCATTAAAGTATGAGATAGAAATGGAAGTAGCGTTCATGCGTACGTATGGCTTACCGTCTCCATGAACGGTGCATTTCATTTCTTATGCCCAAATGTAATGTACTATTATAAGTACATATATATAATGGATATATATTATGTATGATACATCTAAATGGTGAATATAATTCTGGAATTAAAATATACATATCTATAATTTAGTTTTAATTCCATTAATATGACATAGAAATGAAAGTAGTGTTCATGTGTACGTACGGCTTACCGTCTCCATGAATGGTACATTTCATTTCGTACCTCTAAATGATTATGTAATATTATAAATGCATGTATATACTGGATATATATGATATATATGGAATATACATCATGAATATCATTATTGAGATAATGGATATCCGACTACGTGAACAACTTGTAGATATAAGAAGTTCACTTTTGACTCAAGTACCAAATATCGACAAAACGACCGTTATTAACTTCAATGATTATATAATGTTCATAACATGGTAATAAGTTATATAAAAGGAATAATTAACATGGAAAATGTTCTTAAGAAAGTATAAATTAACTCAAGTTTATTATTCAGTACATTAAAGAACGATCGAGTCAAGTCAGACACGAGTTAAGGGACTTCATCTCAATCTCCATTCATTGAGGCATATTTTGTTTTATACACAACATTCTTTTATACGGTGTATAAACCCCTTTAAATTTTATTGTTATTAAAAAGGAATATTTTTTTATGCAAAGCGTTTTACTAAAAGGCAAAAGGAATGTTTTTTTGTCGTACGTATGCGGCGACAATGACTTCTCCGCCGTCGTGACCATTATTTAGGTTTCAGCTTCCTCTACAAGCCATAACCTAACTTTATTTTAAAATGAAAAATAAATACCTTGTATTAATTTTCTTTTATTTTGGTATTGAAAATGGTTTTCATAATGTTTTTTTATATCAATTTTTTGTATTGATATCTTGTGATTGAAATGTGGAAATGTTATGTTTCCCTTATGCATGTTTTACATGATACGATTATGTTATGATTCTTTGGAATTGTTATAAAGATGGGTGGTTCCATAAAACAATAAGGGCAGGTGATCCAGATATAGCTCTCCAATGCATTTTTTAATCCAAAGGAGTTAAACATTAAGGTTTCTCCGAAGAGATTTAGGGAATATACTGTGATGGGTATTCTAAACGTAACCAAGAGGGTTACTCCCTACATAAGAATGTTATGAATGCCTGAAGTTACCTTTATGTCTTATGATTTCTATGATTTATTCATGATTTGATGAGGTATGTTAAAGTGCTTATGTTTTAAGGGTAAAATATGATTTCATTCTTAGGTATATATGTACTCATGTTTCCTTTCCATATTTTTATATCCCTTACTGAGCTTTTTATGCTCATACCAAGTTTTTGAAATGTTTTTCACAGGTCAAGGGAATGGTACATGATATGATGATAGTGTCAAGGAAGTGTCAAGAAAGAATACATGTTTCATTTTAAATATGTTTCCGTTGATGGGAAAAATGAATACTATCTTTTATGTAACCACTTTGTTTAAATGTGGAATGTAATGCATGTTTTATGATCTAATTCTCTATAACTCTAAACCAGAAAAGATCTTCAATGTGTAATCTTGTAATAACCCAAGATTAAGTATGGATTAAGGCTGGGGCCTTATAAAATAAATTCTATAAATCTATGTTTATATAATGTATTCATTGAAATGTTGTCACATCTTAATCTTTGACCCCATCTAGAAAATATTGATTCTTTAACATCATTAAATTATATTTTTCATCAAGTATTAATTCCCAACATAGAATAAATTATTATTAAATTTGTGTCTATCACAAAAATTGTTATGAGAATAATCTATTATCACATATAAGGGATGTGTTTTGGAATATTTCTAAATGAGGTCACCACTAAAATTACCAATAACCATTATCACTTATGATTCACACCCATTATCTTCTCTTCTTAGTTGAATTGTAAAAAATATTGATATATTCTCAGTAATGATGGACATCAGACATTCTAACAACAAAAATCGACCATTATTGGGAGAACCAAGGTATAAATTTGTGTTTGATTTAAATGGAAATGATAGTTTATTAAAGAATATACATTTTCTTCTAAATTATAATGAATCTAAATTCAATGGAATATATTATAATGCTTTTTATCTTAAACCAACTTCACTGGGTTTTCATGATACCATTTTATAGCACATTCATTCAGAATTATATCTTTCTTCAATGTATTTAGATATGGATGACATCATATGTGAAATCAAAATTATGCCATATCCCATTCAAATATATTTATATTTAAAATATATTTTTATATAAAATAAAGATTAATAACATTATATGTCAATTTTTACTTTAATATATCAATCATAGTATATAATTCATAACTTATAGATTTATAGTCTATGTTTTTTGTAATATAATTAACTAATATATCTCTCATTCATTTAAATGAAAATATCAAAAAAAATCGTGTTTATTAATATATAACACATATATCTTATCTTTTTAATCTAATAATACTACCACTTTATAATAATGTTTCATACAGTCAAAATAAGTGATACGAGAGTAAGTGGTGTACCACAATAAAATATTCTCTAGGTGCTATCTACAATCTAGATTTCTTCAATAAATATGTATTCAATCATTCTATTTATATTATATCACTCTCAAGTACTGAATTTAAAAAACTTATCATGTTGGTTTTTCAATTATTCTACGTTGGGATTATTTTTATTATTTTATAAAGTTATTATAATTCCCAATAGATTCTGATATAACATTACTATTTTAATTCCAAAAATATTAGTATGAACAGTTACATATATAGAAATATTTTATATTTTAAATTGACTTTTTTAATAGAATAATGATGTGGAACTATCTAAAAACCATGATCTTCTATCTTTTCTTTCAATGTCATTTGGAGATATCTTCATGATAGATCCACTATTACTTTTTAATATCTAAATATCATATGGTCACAAATAATTTTTCTTCTTCTTATCACCTCTTATTTTATGACTAATTTTAATTCTAATATTATCCATCAAATAAATTTTATAAAATTATGTTTTTATCATTTATCCATTCAACTCCCTTTGAGAAAGTAGAATACCCATTCAACCATACAAACCATTTTCATGTTATATAAAACAACCAAATATATCCTATTAAGTCTCTTTTTAGTCACTTTTAGAAAAACTATCAAAAGATTATATAAATGAAATTTTTATTAATTTTGATTTTATTTTTAGTGAATATAATTTTATCTTTATCTGAAACATTAAACCTCTCAGTAGAACATCTCCAGTGTATATTTTTTCCTAACCCAATAGTTGAGAAATGTTCCAAAAATTCATTTCATTATTTCCAAATCTATATTAGCTCTAAAAATATCAAACGAATATCATCACATTTTATGTTTAGTTAATTGACAAAAGATTTATTCTCATTATATTCTAGAATGTAATTACTAATCCTTTCAATAATGTTTTTGGGTGTTCCATTATTAACTCTACAAATATTGACCCTTTATGTGATAATAAATTCCTCAATATTTTTCACTATGCTTATTGTATTTGATTTTTTAAAGTATCATGTACTACTATTTAAAAATATTTAATATAAATTTTGGTAACTAGTTTATAGAATACCTTCTCGATTGATTATTTTTAGGCTTGATAAGAAAAGGTTTGAATGATGTTATTAAAAATGACTATAGTTTATTTACTTATATAAAACTCAATAAAAGAACTTGAAAAAAATATTTTTATGTACATGAAATTTTTTATCTTAGGTTGATTATAGATTCACCCATGGAACCTCTAGTTTATTCCACTTTATATTTATAGTTTTATTCTTATCCTCTACAAATCATAAACTATCATCTAAATCATTATTTAACTTTATTGTATGTTCTTCTAGAATTTTTCATTATTCTATAACATTTTTATCATGACATGTTTTATTATATTCACTATTATTTATATATTAATAACTAACAATAATGGAAGAGTATTATTTTTTGAATCATTGGATCACTTCCCCAAAGAATATTTCATACACAGTATTCCCACCAATATACCCTTACCAAACAAATTCAGCTATAGAAACATTTTTATTATAATGTGCAACAAATTTTTGAATTACTTCCACATGATTTTAAATAAAAAAGAACTCTCTAAAATTATTACATAGTGATCCTCTATTTCCTAAAAATCGACATCAATTTTTCTATTATCATGGACCATTTCCTTGACAACAAAAATGATGTAAGTGGCCACATCATTAGGAAAAATAATTAAATAGTATTTATCATCAAACTATTAGTTATCATTATATTGTTATACTCATGCTACCTATATTTAAAATAGTTTGTAAATTCTTTCAATAAATTATCATTCTCTATAGATTTGGTAGATGAACAGTTATCAGTTTTAGAAACACGATATAGTGATAAATCCTTATTTTTTATTGATATGTATTTCATATTTATTCAATATTTTAAATAATTTTTAATGGGTTTTTATAAGTAGTTCACTTCATCCGAAATTTGGATGGAATTGGATATCTCCATATACGGAATATCATTAACTTTGTAAAATATTCACCAAAAATAAACATATTAAAATAACTTCATAAAATAGATCCAATATGGTGATACTTTGTTAAAACTGATAAAACAATGAGTGGACAAGGTATTTTTTGCTTCTTGTTTTATGTCTATAACATTTTTTTAAGTCTTATATAAGG
This sequence comes from Viscum album, assembly GCA_963277665.1. Taxonomy (NCBI): domain Eukaryota; kingdom Viridiplantae; phylum Streptophyta; class Magnoliopsida; order Santalales; family Viscaceae; genus Viscum; species Viscum album. The sequence continues at coordinate 1,552,227,730 of OY728134.1, forward strand.
ATGATTCATGTCAAATTTTTTATAGATTTTCTTATAGATTCCCAATATTCATATTTTATGGAATAGTCTCCCTAGGACTATGATAGGACCATAGTGCATGTTGAAATCCTATAAAATATTGGGAGGTTCACCTAAGATGTTATAGTGTATCCATGTGATGAAATTATAGAATCCTTATATGAGATATAAAATTAATCCCTAATAAGTCTACAAGCCCTTCTATCCCTCCATCATGATATAGGGAGAAGATAGAAGAGAAAATGAGAATGAGTGGTTTGGTGAGGGAGGAAGACAAAAGAATGGTGATTGTCAATAAATAATAAAGCAACCATTTTTCATTACTCATCCATCATCAATTGTGATTTCATGTATAAAATATATTAATAATACCATAAATATAATATTGTTAATAGTTTACATCATATTAATTTATGTACAAATAAAAAAATAAAATTTTTATTAATAAATTGGAAATTTTAAATAACAAAGTAATATCTCAGAGTGATTGGTTAAAGCATAACTATTCACCCAACATCAATCTATGGCACACCAGTTCTTCTAATTTGAGTGTCTCTCCTTTCCCTATATCCATTATAGTTCTACATAAGAAATAATGGATAACCATACTCAATATTTTTATAGATGGATTTTATTTCAAAATGACAGTTCAAATGGTAATTCATTTAATTACCTAGAATAGTTTTTACTGAGATCTGAAACAAAAATGAAAAAATTATACATCTCTAGGGTAAATTCCTCCATTATTAAACCAATAATATGTTTGAATTTAAATATAAGGATTCATTAAGAAGATATCAATTTTCCAAAACAGCACATAAATATTTATTTCGAAAAAATTATATATACCCTTATATTAAACAAGATTAAGAATTTTATAAAACACAAACCATGTTTCAACACCATGACCCTATATTAGTGAAAGAATTATAAACTAAAATTGAGATAATTTATATTATGGAATTTATTAATTTATCCATTTCATCTAACCAATGACAAAATTTTTACTCAAGCCAGGTAGGGCCCAAGTAAAAAAAACTCAAGGGGCTCTATAATAGTTAAGGATAAGTACATATACTTTAACAAGACTACCACACATGTGTTAAAGAAATCCCAAATTAGAAAATAATATACACTGGTCATCATGAGTTTCCAAAAAAGTAAGAAAATCCATAACATTATTCTCTTCATTCCAAGTATGATAGAGGGGAAGCTCCAAATACAAAAGTCTTTTGTATTTGAATTTGATGTATGTGATGGACCATGAAATTTTAAACTTCTCTTTTAACAATTAATAAATAACAGTCGAGCCAGTTTCGGCCGAATCTAGTTTAATGTTGTGATAATAACACAGTTCAATACCATTCAGCATCGTTTACACATATTCTATAGGAGAATCCACATGTCGGTCGATGTCATTGAATACAAGAACCATTGATCCTTGATTATCCCAAATGACACTACCCCCACATAAATCTAGAAATACAAGATCTATCCACATTAAGCATATATCCATTATTTGGGGGAATCTAACTCACCCATCTTCCCTACCTGAAAAAGATCCTAAGAAGGATAATTGGTGCACTTTCCAACCATGATTCTTCTCAATGATGAAAAAAACTCCCATCATTTACCCAATGGAATCAGATTAGGAAAAGGAATTCTAATTTTAACCACCTTGCCCAGCCTTGAACTATGGGTTTCATCATAATGGATTTAATCAATTCCTAATGAAAAACGTAGGTCCCTGTATTATTCACTCCTTAAAATTATTCTTTTTTAAATAATGTTTTATAGGATTACTAAACAATGATCACACAAATAAACATTATTTTATAGGTTTATTACCCTATCATTTTCATTAACGTTTATTTGTGGTCCAAATTAGATGTTAACCCAATACAAGAACCACACTGAATGAAAATCCTCCATTATAAACAATAAATTGTAAATTTTTTCCAATACTTCCAGTTTTTACATTAATGATACACCTAATCCTGACCCAATTAAATTCCCTGAAATTTATAATATCCCATTAATTACAGATGCTAGCCGTGTTAACACATTACAAAAGGATAGAAAACATCCTCACACATAATCTTTTCTCTACCAAAAATTGAAAACACACAACCCCACATTTTACTCCTGAAAATTAAAAAAATATCATAATAAAGGACATATTTGGGTTGTTTCTCCCACATGATTAAATTTATTAATATAATGAAGAACTATAGTACCCTCCATATGTTTTGAGGATATTTAAATTTTTCTCATCAGCGAACCATTGTAAAATAATCACAAATGATTTTTCATAACCCATTGAATGAACCTAATATATCATATCAAGAACCTAGGATAGAACTTATAGGGACTTGATTAATTATTACACAATTAATGTTGAAAGAAGCCCTGTTATGAATATTTTACTTCAGCCTATTGGAACAACATTACGTGATGAGACCTATACTACCAAGGTCTCATTCCCTATTGGGTAATCTAAGATTAAAATCTCTTATCATTGTATCCAAGATGAGTCACAAGGGGACACTACTCTCCATCCCCAAATGGAGATGAAGTGATATCCACATTAATAAAATAAATCATGTGAATCATATTTGGACACTTGGACATGAAATATGACTAAATTGATGGATTCTCACTCGATAGATGATTATGTGAGGAAGAACAAAATTTTCTAATGGTTGTATTATTTACCTATTCAATTTAAATCATCCAGGATATGTATGTATTATTAAATATCCCCTTTATCAGATGAGTAAGGAACATTTTGATAATAAATCAAAAACTAAAAATCTGTTATGCCTAAATAATTAACATAATACATCCAAGAATCCATGTACACAAGTGACATCAACTCTAAATACTTTTATATAATTTTCATTATATTTAATTCCTAGTTATATGGCTCAAAAAATATTAGTTTATCACATTAATCATTCTCTTAAAAGAAAATTTTGGATGATCCATAAATATGAAAAATACATGAACTCTATCCTATGATAGATATGGAAGTTGTTAATAATGACCATAGTAAAAGATATTATTGATTCCCACATAGATATAAGTGGAAATAATCCCTAAAAAAGACATTACTGGGGACCTATATTTTCTTTAGATATTTTATAATTCTAACTTTTACATTTTCTCAGCAAGAATATGAAGATTATGATATCTATACATGACTATGTCCGTGAGGAATCACTTTAATCCTTCTCATTTTTCTTAAGTGTAACACTAGGTCCAATTAAATATTTTTCAAATCAGGAAATCTCAACACACCATCATCTCCCAGATCGTAATTGTTCAATCTGATAAGTTTTATAGGGACCAGTGGAGTCCAAGGAATAATGTCATTGTAGAAATAAATCCCTTAGTAATTGAATTCATATAATTAATTGTAGTAAAATAATCAACATAACCTTACACCACAAAGGATACTACTATTTTTTGTTACCTTATCAAACAAAAAATTCCTCACCATCAATTGGGTAATTATAAAATATTTACTAAGGGTTAGCATAAACATCCTTCCAAATTTTATAAATCACCATTTCATGAGAATCTTGAATCATCAAACCTTTTTTATATCTGTTGAAAATTAGAGAAATTTATCAAATATTTTAATATTAATAAATTATGTTTAGTGAGTATGAATACATATGTTCTCATCCCATTGATCCTAGAATTATACCAAAACACCATTATTTGTTAAAATGAAACTAACACCATTAGTATTTGTGTGTAAAAGGTGTATCCAAAAAGATAAATATATTATCTCTTCTAGAATTTACATCTCCTAAAACAATAATATGGTAAGAATGGAATGACACATCCACTTACCAATGAGTATGTGTGATAATTTATAATGAACCACACATATACCATTGAAAATAAGGGGTGGTGTCTATTCAAGGACCTTATATCACCCAAACCATTAAAAACAACAAAATATGTATAGATACAAGATGATATAGCCCCTAACAACTTTTATTCTAGGCTAGACTCAAAATTTGATCTCACATGAATATATATTGAATAATATATTTGGAGATTGGCATGAGGTATTTGATACTTCAAACATACTTAGAAAAATATATACTTCCATCAATATGTGTTAGTATCTATTCATCTCAAATCATACTTGGAATCATAGGATAAAACCCATCCATAAACCAGAAATTATAATTCTATCCACAATAGAGGAACCTCATCCTGAGCCTGAGAAAACATCATCCTCCAACGATGGATGAAATCATGATGGAGACTCTATCGAAGAATCATTATCACTATCACCCAAGGGTCAATATCACTTTTCTTATAAGCAACCTCTATCACTAAAAATAAAGTATTACAGTCATCCCATAGATAGTATTATCCAACATTGAAGGAAACACAACTAGAACCACTATAGGGTTTGGTCAATGGGAATCTTCTTGGTGATCTACCCTCTTCTTATAGAGTACATATATCTCACAATTGGTTTCTAGAATCATTGTATATCCACTCAAAATGTAAGAAATGTGAGACTCAATAACATGATTGTTATCGAAAAAACCATACCTCTACATCAATAGTTACTATCAATGGGTGGAATTCATCATTCAATATAATGGACCAATGTTTATTATAGAATTATTAGATTAGTTGAGTTTGGAAATACATGAAATCCAATACATTACATTATACTAATTGTATACCATCATAACTACTGCATGTATCTCTTTCCTCTGAGTTTTGAGTGACTTAAAATGTTATTTATGGTTTTGAGAATCGATAAATTTGTATCCCCTTTATTATTGGGTTCCTGAGCCTAAAAATCAATATTTAGATTCATTGGGATTATTGATTGAAAATAAAAAAATAGACTCACATGAATCCTATAACTAACCACATTTCATTTGACACAACTAGTTTGATAACATTATGACATAAATAATCCATCTGGAACCCCCAACTAGGTTTTTTGTAAGTTCATTTTTCTACAAAAATCCCACCTCAAATATGAAATAATAAATATAGTACCACTAATAAGGAATAACTTAAAATGTATGCCATATCATATGAAATCATGTAATTGATATGAAATTCCAATAAGCAGCATATCTAATTATAACCTACAATATATATATGATCCCACCTATAAAAGAATTCATGATTTATAAAACATAATGAAAACAAAAACACAATGTAAATGGATAAAATTAAGAAAATTCATATAACAAAAAGCATCAAATATGATGCTTATATAAGAAGTAAATACACATTCTCACTAAAAGTCCTAGGGATATCAAATAGAAATTGTATTTTCTAGAAATTGATCACACATTAATAAGAATTAACATTTCCATATCTCTACTCTTTTTGTACTCCATGGAAATCTATAAATGTTGGTTAATACAAATTGCAAAAACATGTATGGTCATGGTAACCCAAGTGTGGGTAAATATACACATACCCAAAAGGTTGTGTCAAAAAAGGGACCTAAAACCCATAATGTTAACTAAAAATATCGAAATCACTCATACATACTCAATATTCATGAAATATAGGGAAAATATACGTATTAGAGTCTTATAAAATCATATTATTTAAGATTAGAAAGTGATAGAAAGTGAATATTTTAATACCCCTCATGATATCAAACTAATTGACACACTATGAAAACCAATGAAAAATAATTCCAAAATAAGAGTAATTGGGGGACAATGATACATTATGAAGAATAAAATAACACAGGGATTTATATGGTTTAGGAAGTATCTATCTGTTTGGAGATACATATGATGATGTAACAATTTTTCTGAGAAAAATAGAAGGAACAAAAAAAATTTCTTTAACCCTATCTTGAACATGATCTCATAAAGAAATGTACTGTCAATGTATCTTATATTTATATAGATTCATATACATATTGTATTCCAAGATATTGGAACAGCCATGTTAATGAATTCTAAATTACTATAAAAATAAATGTTAGTAAATTACATGTTCACATAATACTCGAATTGGAAAATTCGACCAAACTATATTACCTTCAATATGTTTTTATAGTTAGGTATTATATGTTTTTCAAAAATATAATACATTGTTGGATTGATATTTAATAGAGAACACTATAAATTATCCTAACATCATATGACAGATCAAGCCCCAGTATTACAATAATATACTACTTAAATCCCAATACAACAAACTAATCCTATTTTATGATTCCATCCTAGAAAACGTACATATTCTAAGATACACTAATTACTTACTATCTAATATTACATTTACCATAATTTACTAAATTAAAATCTTAAAATTCCTTAAATACAATATTTATTCCATTTGATTCCACTGTATTGGGATTCTATATTCCAAAATTCATCCTCTATTCAAAAATATCAACCAACTGAAGTAAAACACTTCCTCAATGGGGAAATAACCATCATCTTCATCAATATATATATATATATATCAAATTACTATTTCCTCAAATGTTTAATCTTTTTGTTTGTCCATCCTATATTAATACACATATAAATTCATTATTAAACTAACTATAATTCATCATAGTATAAATAATGTTGTTCATCACAATATGTATATCATATTTAATTTCACTAAGAAATAAAATTCCCCCTCAGGTTATATCCAAATCCTTTAGGAATTTCATAAGGAAAACAATCTCCATATTTTCCTTTTTCATAGTAATAAAATCATCCTTAATAGAGGACATTGTCACTAACTCCAAAAAAATACATCTAACTTACTCAAGGTCCTCCACAAGTAATCTAATAATATGTGGTATACTTTTTATTACAGATATCACCAATAAGGTTAGAACCCATGTACTCTTGTTATGGATTAACATTAAAAAATCATAGAGATAATTTAATTCTTCCATTTTAATATCTTACTTTCCAATATATAATTTGCCAATGTTATTTTCCAACGATATCCATGTCCACACTAAAAATTAAAACTATATGAAAAATATCATGTTGTGTATAAACCACTGAATAAACCATCTACCCATTAATTGATACATAAATAACATATTATAGTTACAGACCACCATCTTCTGTCACTATTTATTTACCATTGATAATATAAAATAAATTAAAATGAGAAAAAAAATAATTTTATTCTAATACTATAATGCTGGTTAAAAACATTACAACATAGTCATCCAAGGATGAATTTAGGGTTTCAATTATCCAATCTCTAGTTTATATTCATCATCTATATCATCCAAAATTTTCTAATATCTTTCATCCAGAATTCCTCTACAACTTAATTTTTAACATTGTAATTTATTTTGATACATGGTCCAATAGTGATCAATTCATCGAAATATGAAATAAATATAATATATATATAACATAAAATTACTTGAATGAGAAAAAATATGTGGTATGTGATACACCATTATAAATCATTTATACTCATGAATAAATCCAAAAAATATAATTCCTAGATTCCTAATTCATTGCATGTAAAATTTTCTCATGTTTCTAAAATAATTTAATTTCAAAATTCAAAAATACCTCTAATATTGCATTATATACATCTTCCACTAAATAAATATAAATTATAAGAATCTATAATTCAAGATACATTCCATATGAATCCAATAATGAAACAATACTAATAACTCTTGTGATAATGGTTCTCTTCTCTATATGTGTGAAATTTGTAATGAAATAAAAAACTCCCTTCATATGAAATACATTCACATCCATCAATTCCCTATATATTCTTTTACCAGCACACTCCTCCTTATCTATGTATATTTCTTTTTTCAACATGCATTTATTCCTTGTTGTAATATATGTAGCTATCAGGTATTTATAGTATGTAAAGGATAAATATCCTCGTTTATAACAAACTCCCACTTTCTCAACTCCTTTAACTACATAGTTTTTCTAAAGAATTCATTCTCTCAATAAAAAATAAATAAAACATTGTTAAGATGTTCAATATGTCAACAAAATTCTTTTCACCCAAGATTACCTCTTCAACTCTAAATGTAATGTGGGATCTACTCTTTTTGGTTTCATATGTCCATACAACATTGAGTTCATCAATCACTTATCACAATAATTCTTCCTCCCCATATTCAATTTTATCTACATGATTTATATTGTATATTGAACCTTTATAAAATATTAAAATATCAATTCTTATAATTATCTAGTTCTTATCATCCAAGAAGTGATATCAAAACTCCTAAAAGCCATATGAAACAAATAAATATGTTTTTAATATAAAACCATACATTTACATTACATCATTGTATATTTTTTCATATATAGAACAAGTAAATAAACATAAATGAAATATTGTATCATCTATTCAAAAATATTCTGACATTGTTAGTTTTTCATCCATCGATAAATATTAACTTCTATTGATAATTTATATTACCTTAATCAAATCCTCACCCTAAAAATGTTCATGTATACCCATGTGAATTCTCAAATTCTTTTTGAGTTATTTCAATATATTATTCAACACTCATAGAAACAATTTTATTATGGTATACCAGTAATAGGATTCTCAAATAAAATTTCAATGGATGTAAAACTTTACAAACATTCAACCAACATACTCTCCATTAATGTCAGACATAACCATTTCAGATTTGATCCTTACTCCTCTCCAAGAGTAATCTACTTATGATGAATATTAAAAATCATGGATTTATTTTGTTGATTGTAAACCCAAAAACTTCCTTTTTTATTTCACAATAAATTACATATAATAAAGTGACCCTCCAGAGGAATCAATGAGGGATAGTCCCCAAACATCAGTTTAAAATATGCATATATTTCTAGAATATAGTGTCTGATCTTTTTTTTATAAAACACCCCTTGATTAATATTATAATTTTGAAACCTTCACATACGCTAAAATCCAGAAAATTCATCTCCTATAAAATTTATTATTTTTCTAATAGGTTCATCCCCTTCCCACAGATTTATTCAATCCCATAATTCCATAATTGTAAATACTTTATAAATTTTGACATTATTACCATCCCAAAACAAATAATAATATTATATATTGTACTATTATTTTATCCATGAGATATCACCATAATATATGATGTAAATTTTCAAAGAATCACCGGTGAAGGTAGGGCATAACCATGTGTCATCCTGATATTGAACAGAAATAATACTTCATCTCAGGAATAAAATATATCATATATTCATTCATATTAGTAAATTAAAAAACTTCATTAACTTTAAAATTAATATTTCCTATAATCATTATGTTCTCATCATCAGTAGGATGAAACTTTAAAATATTTACAAAAATACATTATTAATAATAAAATAATTCACAATTATTAAAATTATTGGATTCCTATGAGTCTAAAATACAGTTGTCAACATAACTATCCAAACTCCCTATAAATAAATAAACTTCTCTGATAATTGGTTTTCTTTATTAACTAGTTCCAATTTCCTTTTATTTACCTCTACACTCCATAATATGGGTTAATTGTTCCCACAACTCCAGCTAGTTGAACATGGACACTTTCCCTATATGAGATATTTCATTTTTATTTATGTTTTACTCTATAATTATCTTTCTCTATATATATTCCTCTTAAATAAATATTTAGGGAAAAAAATAAAATACACCTCATTATTCTCATCGAATAAACAAAAATATGATTATATCCCATTCATAGTTTAACATTTGTTTTTAATTCCTAAAAAAATAAATCGTGGATATTATAGTGCCTTACAATATATCAAGTTATGATTAAAATAGAACAATAGAAAATATTAAATCATCTATAATTGTTCCAATTAACGGTAATATAATTTCTATGGTGTTCAATTTATTTAACTGATCACCCACAATATTACCTTTAATCACATTTACATTGAATAATTGTCACACTAGGTAAAAAGTATTGGGTATAGATGGATTATTTTATATATTATTAATAGCTTTTATCTTCCCATCCATCACTGTTACATCCATTATATTGAGACAAACATTCTTTTCAAACATAGGATGAAAAACTCCCAAAACATGTTAATCATGTAACATGCACTCTTCCTTTACCATCTTAGTTAGGTTTCTATGAAAAATTATAAGGTATCCTTTTTATAAAGATGATTTTAAATATGTGATTACTTGAATCTAAATTCAGAGAAATCAATATGACCAATAATTATAATGTCTATATATATATCCATAATTAGTTTTCAGAAACTAAATAAAATATACTAAAATAAATAATTTATCATAGCTAATTCAAAAAATATAGGATCATCAATAAAAATGATACTAGAATTAGAGTAAACAGATGAATAAGTAATACGAAGGGAAAAAGTATAATAATATAAGGATTCATATGTTTTCGGATAAAAAACAATGTATTTATATAGGGAGAATGATTATGGTATCTTGGTGATAAAATATATGTAACACACACTAGATCGAACTTGATCATAATGATTAGGTCAGAAAAAACATTGGTATTATAAAGATTAATATTTTTCGTACAATATCGGTACGATATTACACAATGATATTGTACCCTGGATGGTTAACTCTATACTACTATAATACCTGAGTCTAGAAAGTCAACAGAACGCAACACCCATTTTTGGTGTCACCGGTATAATTTATTATTGTTGGTCCAATAAGATATAGTTTCTATTATTCATTCCTCTATTTAGTGTTGTTGGACCATAGTTCAGTAAAGTTCACAAGAACATATAATAAATTAAATGAATTTATTTTTCTACAAAATTACAAGCCAAAATTAATATTATTTTTTTAATTCATAATATTTCTCTCTAAAACCACAGTCGGAAACTCAAACCCTCCCAAGAAATGAAAATTTCTCAAGGGGTTAATGAACCCAAGATTGGGGGACCCTATCCAGATTTCAAAATAGGGTTGACATAGCCAATACGTTATATGGAGGTCCCTCGCCTCATTTTGAAAATTTAAACATACAGGTTACATACTTCTATAGAGTATAAATAGCTTATCAATATCGAGGGGGTTCAAACTAAATGCCGGAATTGTAGACCATAAGAAACCAAACATAAGATTTATAATGGTGTACTCACCCAAAAAGGATGAATAGGAAATACACTCTTTAATAAGTAATCCTGTATGGTGTTTTCCATGTCTATTACTAATCCAAACATATCTCACACACTCTTTCATCATCTTCATGAACCTACTGGGTTGTTTCTTTCCATAATTCATTATAAAACCAGAAATTACAAATTGTAAGATACCATCCTTTCTAGCATCATATCGGGCATGTTTTTTCTAGAAATATTTGTTATTTTTAAGTACCATTTCTTTGGAATTGAGGTTTGAGGTGTGTTTGGGTGATATTTTAAGAAACATCTATAGAAAGAGGGTTTTGCAAGGTCTGCGCATTGTTTGAAAAACTGTTCAAACCGTGCAAACCTGGATAGTGAGGTCTACATGGTTTGTGCATGGTTTCCTTAACCATTCTTTCTTGTAAGTTGACATCCTGTTTTCATAATTACATTGTATGAAAATTGGTTTTAAAACAAAATTATCCCCCAAAACTCTTTCTTTTCCACCTTAGCTAAGGATTTGATTATTTTAGGTTATATAAGTGATTAATTATTAATTTAATCATGGTAGTAAGGGGATTCCCATATAGATAATTTACTAGGAGAAATATTTTATTATTTGAGATATTGTATTCGGTATTTTGAATTGTTTTTGTTGGAGATAATTAATTATGGAATTAATTATGAGGTAAAGATTTGGTTATATAGAGATAATTAATGGGGGATTAATTATGTGCTTTCATGTTTTATTTAGATAATTAACTATAGTATTAACTATTAAAATATGATATTTGATTTAGATAATTAATGGTAAATACTTAATTAGGGAATAATATTTGTGTTGAATTATTATTTAATTAGGGAATTAATAAATGGATTTTGTGTTCTTTGTTAATAGTTGAGCTAACTAACTGATTTGACGTGTTTAACTAATTTTTGAATTAGTAATGGGATAATGATGAATTATTAATTGATATATTAATAATATGTGATGTATAACTGGTAATGTTTTATTTGTAATGAATTAAAGGGTGGTAACATGGTCATCCAAATGGGTCATGTGTGAATGGTAACATAGTCATTATGGATGAATTAAAGGGTGGTAACCTGGTCATCCGGATGTGTGATGCGTGAATGGTAACATGGTCATTCAGCCTAAATTTAAAGGATGATAACACTGTTTTTCATCTCCCCTGGAATGTTTGTTGTCGTTAGGAATCACTCTATCTGGGTGACTTCCATTGGATTTATTTATGGAAACAGAAACATCCAAATGTTCTTTATCCAAAGGGACTATCTATCAAAAGGTACACATTCTTTAGGTTTTGACCTATGATATTTAAGAACATCCATTAGTCCAGAGAATGGGAGTTACGACTCATCACACCCTTTTGGGAGGAATTATTTCTTACTATTGAACACACTTATAAATTTCAGATATTTTCATGAATCCTTATTAATTCACCTTGTATAATGTATATTTCCCTTGGAATTTACAACCACTTATTAGCATGTGTGAAATTTATAATCATCCATATGTAATATATGTTCTTCATTAATAGATACATCCATATGTATTTGAGGTTCTCCATCAACGGTATCCTCTAATATGATAGTTATATAGTATTTTAGCAGTTGTTATGATAATACTGATTTTTAAGCCACTCAATGGGGAACTTTGGAATTTATTATCATCCATGGAGAACGATGTTTGTTTTTGATGTTGGAATCATACACAAAAATAGGCTACCTATGTATCCTTATGAATGTAATCTGAACCCTCAATGTTCGGTGTCTCTTAATGGGACACATCATATATTTAAGGTCATGTGATAAGGACCTAACAATATAATTTAATGCCATGTGGAAAAGATATCTTAGCGGAATGTGCTTAGTAAAATCTTGGGATTGGACTTATGTGTAAGAATCCAAAAGAACATGGAAAAGATATAAGTTCCCAATTTGTATTTTACCTTGTTGGTAATATGTTCTATGAAGAACATGGTTAATTTGAAGTATAGAGTTTGATCCTCAAAGAGGCTTCCTACGTATACCACTTGGATGGGAATCAATGCCCACGTAGTTCGACGAGTCTCGAAGGGTGTATGATCTATTTGGAGAAATAAGTTGGGCCTTATATCTAAATATTATTCTCATTTATGGAAGAAATCAGATAGAGCTCGGGCCATAGGAAGGCTTCCTATATATCTTGAATTTGTTGGGAAACAGAGTTCTCCTAGTCCATTGAGTGGATTGTTTGGAAGTTGTGATCATCACAACTCTCTAAGAAAACATGATTCATATTTACTATGAGAAACAAGAGGGTGTGAGAGATTAAAAAAACCACACACTCTATATTCCACTGATGGTAGATGGAGGAACTATAGTGAGAGAAACCTAGGAAACAGTGGTCGATGAGGTTGAGTGATGATCATTTCCATGTGGGATGGCGTTGGAGGTCATGCGGCTCAGGTCTTGGAATATTAGGGACTTAACTCAGTCGGAGTGTGGTGTTTGAGGATTGGTGGGAGATTACTAATAAGGAGTATTCCCATTTGATATTTAATCTTGCATAAAACTAAGGTGATGAGGTTGTTGAGTTTTATGAGGAGTGAATCGACTCAAGGTGCATAAGTAATCCATAAGGAGAATCCAAACTCGTAACATGGGAGACGAACTAATGGAATTAAGTCAACACATGGAACCTCATTTAGTGCGATGGAGTGTCATAAATAATGGAATTCAAATGATAGATGTTGGGCCACATAAAGTGAAACATGGGAATTTTCTTCAACCTGACCAGAAAAGTTTGCAGTGTAACTTTCAGTTTTTCTTGGGGGTCAGTGACGGAAGTGAAGAGATATGTTCGAAGGGCTGGGACCATATCTCAGTAGTGATCCAGCGAGGGGGTGAGGGGAATAGGCCCCATGATATAAAACAGCGAGGTCGCGTAGGTGTGTTCCCTAGTAAGGCCAGACATGTTCCACACCATGGTGTTTGGCGTAGGTGTTATACGTAGGTACTCTGCATAGGTTCTCCATGCAGGGGTTTCATGTAGGTGATCCACTAAGTTTCTTCGCATAGTTTCCCTTCCATGGTTCTTTGCACAGGTGTTCCACACAGGTCCATAGCCCAAATCAATGTGTTCTAGACCCTAATGGGAGTTTGAATAACTTATCGCCATTTAATTCTCTCTTCTATCATGTTTTGGGTAATTGCTTTAGAGTTTTTTGAGAACCTGGGAAAATGATCTATGCAATGGGATATTTGGGAGTTCTTCCAACTTTTTTTCTGCCAAAAGGGGAGCCCGTGGGTCCAATTTATAGGCGAGGATGTGACCTGGTTGAAGGGAGGTTGTTCGCTTTGGTCCTTTTCATAGCTCCCCTACGTAGCTATTCTGCGCAGGATTGTAAAACATACACAGCCACATATCTCCTTCTCATAGGTCCTTCCCATAGGTCCTTTCCCTAGGTCCGTTGTGTAGGTTAGGAAAATACCTTTATAAAATTATTCTATATTTTGAGTTCTAGAATTTTTGATATATAAGTTTGTTTGGGCTTGTGACCAGTAAAATCGATTCTCGGGAAGAGATATAAATTCATGAGATATTGAATACATGATTTCATCTCATATAAAAAATGAAATTGAATTTTAATCAATATACTCTTTATTTTCATCAATCTTATAAATCAACAACAATCTTTTTTAGGGTGGTCTTTCCACTTATCCCTAATCATGGAGAAGTCTGGAAGATATAAAGCTAAACAAAATCTTCTTCCTTTAAGCTGAAACAATTTTATTCATACATGAAATTTTTTTTCTATGTGAGAAACATACCTTCAATTTTGTGGAGAAGTGAATTAATCAAATTTTGTGGTGCTATCCAAATCCCCTCCTTAGAATTAGATTCATTTAGAATGAAAATAATTTGTTTTAGAGGTTACTATAGGGTACTTTGACACATTCCAAAATCATTTATATGATTTTTGATCTCTATCATGTTTTTAAGAATGATCAAATATTTTCCTAATCCATGGGGCCTAGCAATCATAGTTTTACGGTTTCTAGGTTCATGTGGAAAACCCAAAAACATTATGTATTTTTACTTTTTATTTCCAAATATTTCCAAAACCATAAAAAATGTACGTCTAGTTAAAAAATATTCAAACATTTTCTAGGGTTCTCTTTGAGAGTTTTCTAGACTAGTAACTATCGTGTCTCTTGTAATTGGTAGTTTAGAGTCATCCATGTCAGACAAATAAGGCTAGTTTTTAAGGTCAAATAACATTGACCATAAATTTTGAAATTAGATCTGAAATATGGCTCTGTGGCTCGGCATTTCTCCAGTATTCTTTAGATACATCCAATGGGAATCGTGAGTCATGAATTTTATGGTCACCAAGAATAAAAAATGTTTTATAAACACAAATGTAAACGTTTCCAGTAATGAAGTTACCTCCATGTGAAAATCCTGTTATGGGGGATGTATTATACAAGGCCAACTAGGGCTTGTGCTACATATCCAAATAGTAGAATCTTTTGATGGGATGGAATGTTATGTAGGCAACATTATGAAAGAAACCTAGGGGCACACACTACATAGTCATACAAAAGAGACCTTGAAAATATTATAATTTACTGTTGATAAGAAATGGACATTAAAATATGGGATAAACATTGGTTGGTTTTGCAAAGGAAAGAGATCGAAGAGTAGAGGTCCATTTTTGTAGGCATAGGTCATGAATGAGGAAACCCAATCTACATAAATTTAGTCTGTGAGGAATTGTTAAAAAATTTCAAAAAGGGATATTTCTGATATCATGCTCTGTAGTTTTAAGGTCATGTTTTGAGGACATTATACCATGCAGTTTAAAGTCAAACAGTGAGGAAATTAGGGGGATTTAATTTAAGGTATTTAGTTATAACCAAAGTTTTATGAGTCTCCAATTCCTTGAAAATTTTTCTACAAGCATACCACCATTTTTTGGTATGGAATGATAGAATTGTAAGCTGGTATTTGGGAATTTATGTATCTATAGAATGGTATTGGAAAAGGTATAAATGAATAACGGGAAGTCTTTTACAAGAATGAAGTTACCATTATTTAACAAACCCGTATGGGGGTTGTATTATACAGGGCCTACTGGGGAATATGTTGTAATGAGAAATAGTGGTAACTTTTGACTGACATGCCAGTTATATAGGCAACTATATGAAAAGACTCCTGAGGGTACTATTGAATAGTCAATAAAAAGAGTGCTTGAGAATCAGACAATATATTGATAAAATATGAATAATTTTTTTTGAAGATTCAGATTATCCAAAGCAGGGAGTTTTGTTTATGGAGAAAGGTACTTGAATACGAAAAGAGTATTTCCAATCAAAATTTCCAATAAATTGATGTAATTGTATCTTTACCAAGGTCTGATCAAATGTTTTTGAAGTATGGTGTCTGCAGTTTTAGGTTATATGGCTAGGACCAATATATAATGGAAAAGGTAAATGATATGTGGTCAAAGGATCCAATGTTACTTCATTATGCTTTGAACACAAGGATAGGGAAAAAAATTTAAACCATGGACTTGGAGACTTTAATACTGAGAGAAAGGTAATGGGACAAATATTCATGGGTGAATGCTTTATGATACAGATTATTTTATATTATCATCAAAGTTTGAATGGGATAGATGATTCTTCTACCAAGAATGATGTTACCATAATTTGATAAACATTTTACGGGGTTGTATTATGAAGGGCCATCTAGGACTTGTTCTACATTACCATGTAGTGGAATCTTTTGACAAATATGCCTATTTGTAGGAAACTTATGAATGGCCCCCTAGGGGAACATACAACATAGTTGGGTAAAAGAGATCTTATATATCAAATACTATTCCACCAAACCATAATAAAGGCTATGAAGATCTAAAAGTATTCAAGATTAAGAGTGTGAAATATGAAACTGGGTAATACTCAATGAACAGGAGAAATATTATAATCAATATTGGACATGATTTTGGAGATCCATTCAATGATTTGACTCATATGTATAATGGGATCATTTCGTTTTTTCCTTGGTGGTCTCTTTAGAAGAGGACCCAATATGAGGACTCCATCGTAGTTTTTTAATTATATATCGAAGAGAGATAAAAAATTTATCACATGGTTGGGACAAGGAGATGAGGCCTAGTTTTCACTATGTATCTCAATTGTGATGAGAATCAAGCCATATATTGTTCTTTGGTTACTTTGTAGTTTAATGTCATTCAAAAAGTACATGAAGTTGTTCCAATGTGAAAAATTAAAATTTCGGCTGAACCAATGTATTAAACCCAGGTGTCACTATGTATCACATAGGGATGAGAATCAATCCACCTGAAGTTCTTAAAACATTACCTATGCAGGTTTGATTCATACATATATGGAATAAAGGGGATTATATATATTTTTAATGGATCGGCTCAAGATTGGATATCCAGACATCTCTTCATATCTTATATATATGAGAATCAAGCTCAATATAGTTCTGGAAACATTCATTTCCCATACCAATTGAAATTGATGTGAGAGATGGGGGATTTTAACATATTCTCAATGAATAGTTAAACTTAAGAAACCAAAAATTGGCATGAACATCAATCCATGTATCCTGATAGAGTACTTTTATAGATTGGGTTCGTATATGTAAAGAGAAAAGGTAAAACCACAAAATGATTATTTCATTAATTTCCTCCATACTAGTTTTAAAAAAATTTGAAACCACATGAAAATGAGAAATACAAATGATTGTCTCATCCTAAGTTGTATTTTCCAAGGATGTGGTTGTATTATCTATTGCATGAGTTTGAGCATTTTTTGATCGTGGGACATAAGACAATGTTGTCTATGAGGGAAATTCATCCATTAAAAATCTGGAATAATAATATAATGGTATTCTGTCTTTTTTCTAATATTATAGTCCCCATTGAGCTGTATGTTTACCAATTGTAAATCACATTTCACTTTTAGGTGATTCACTTGTACCTAGAGTGCCAATTCTAGGACTGCAATGAGTGCTTCAAATTCTGTATCATTATTGGTACCGACTTCTGTTAATAGGATGGAATATGGAAACGATAATTTTTTTGGGGAGATAAGCACAATTCCTCACCCAACTTTTTTGAGTTCAGGGATTTCCATTCTATCTCCATTGGACTTCTAGAAGCACTATCAATGCACATTTTTCACATTTAGTGATTGTCTTTAATAGAGAATATTTCATCACTAGTAAGATAAATATTTAATTATGTATCTCATACAGATGGATATTTAGCAATGAACTCTTCCAAGGAATTGCCTTTTATTTCTTTTTGAGGAAAAAACTTGATATCAAAATATTGCAAAATAACTACCCACTATGCCAAACGTCCAATAAGCATAAAAAACTAAGGAATATTTTGAGCGGGTTTTTGTGAGATAACAAGTGAACCTTGTGATGTTGACAGTAGTTCCTCAGCTTCTGAACTACAATGATTAATGCTAGGAATCATTTCTGAATTCATGAATATCGAGTATCAATGTCATGCATAGTTTTACTGAGATAGTAAAGTTTGTATTCATTCCCAGCATCATTATTTTGGTTAAGAAAGGAACTTAATCATCACTCTAAAGACGTCACATAGAGAATAAGTGGATTTCCTTCAACATGTGGCATTAATACTGGTGGACTCAAGAAATATTTCTTGAGGGTATCATATGCCTCTTGGTATCCTTCAATCCATTGATATGCAACTCCCTTCTTCATTAATCTGGGGAAGGGTAACACTTTCCTTCCAAATTGGTGATAAATCACTGTATATATGCCATGTTTGCTTGAAGACTTCTTAATTCCTTAATATTTCATGGGTGTGACATTCCAAGGATTGTTTTTTCTTATCAGGATCCACTTTGATACCATGATAGTGTACAATGAAACCATGGAATTTTCCCACGGTAACCCAGAAATCACATCTCAGAGGGTTCATATTTCTAGAGCTATCAGGTGATCGGATAGTTTCCTATATTTAACATGATAAATAATCCATGTAACATTAAAAAAACCTAGTAAGGGTTTAAATACATGTTTCATGGCATGTTGATATGTTGCACCATCGTTCATTAAGCCAATGGGAATTACCTGATAGCAAAACACACCATGTAGGCTCTGAAGGCTGTAGACTCCTCATCCTCTAGGGACATTTAGATTTGATTATACCCAGAGTATCCATCCATGAAAGAGAGACATTCATTTCAATTTGTCTCATCACTCAAAAGTTCTATGATTTGAACTGGAAAGTCATCTTTGGGAAAATTCCGGTTAAGATCTCCAAAATCAATGAAAAATCCGACTTTACCATTGCTCTATTTTACTTGGTAAATAATTTCTAGAAATTTGGGATATTTTACCTCCCTGACAATGTTAGAATTGATAAGCTTGTTGAATTCAACATAAATTTTAGAGGCATGAGTTTTGTGTGTTCTTTATGTTTCCTACTTAAACCCACAATGTTCTTCCAGAAAACACAAATGATGAGTGGCCACGACAAGATTAATGAGTATAATTTCTATCTAGTTCTAAGAAGATATAACTCATTTTTTGTTTCATAATGAAGTATGCATATGTTACTCAACGAAATTCATGTCAGCACTAATATGATTAGGGAATGGATCTTCTTATATACCCAAATTTATTTATCTGAGCACATCTACAGTAGTGGAGATGACTTCCTCAAATGAAGGAGATGAATCCTTGAGATCTTCTACATATTAATCCTTATGTGTCACTTCTTCTCTTTCTACTTTCATAATTGTTTATTATGTAAAACTTTCAAAACTACTGGACGACTCAGTATTTGAAAATCTTTAAGTAGAGACGATCATTTCTGACCCTACTGATGATGAAGGGTCTTCCTGGATTATTGAAGATAAGATAATTGGTTGGGAATCAACATCCTTGTATTACATTACTAATTTGATAACTTATTCTAGACTTATTGATGAAAAAAATATTGTCTGAAGTTCATTGGATGAAATGAAAACATCTCCATTTATGCATTCACTAGAAAAAATTTCTCCCATGATGTTAGGATCGATTTCCATAATTAACATTATGCAATTCACTGAACATGTTCGTATATTGGGATATATACTTTAAATTTTAATGATAGGAAACATGTAATCTATAATCATATGTTTGAATCGGTTAGCTATGATATTTTCCCATCAATTCAGAGCTTTAATATTTACTACATCTTCTTCCATAAACCTTGTTCTCTTTAAGTGATATAATTTATCCCCAATATTCTGATATTAACACATTTTGAATTGATATTTGTCACCATACAATGTCCCGATTTGACCATATTAGCAATACATGAGACATTGGTTGCATGGCGAAGGAATAGATGCATGTTGATTTAGCCAAGGCCTTCCAAGAAGACTATTGAATGTTGTGTCAAGTCGGACAACCTTAAAGTCTAAATTAGACACAAGATTCCCAAATAGGGTTTTGTGTGTAATCACTACTAGAGGTTATTGTTCATTCATATCATAAACTTGCAACATCCAGGTGGAATGAGATTAGTCAAATTCGGTTAGACCTAATCAACGATGTGTATGAATGGGAATGAGGTTGACTCCCTAGCCATTATCCATTAAAGCTCGACATATATCTGTATCACTAACCTTGATAGATAGATAGAAGAGCCTGATATGTCCATGTACAAAATCATCCTCATCTTTATCCATGAATGATATAACTGCATGACATTCTGCAGGATCATTCTCTGTATGGTAAGCCTCATTAGCCGCAACTTCATTTTCAAACTCTTGAGTACATGAAAAAGCCACAATAAGTGCTTCTCGATGATCTTCTGAAAAATTAAATGCATTCAGGATTGATAACATAGCTGGTACATGGGATAACTATTTCAAAATATCATAGTTCTGGTCCAAAGTTTTGTGTTTTCGAGCATGGATATGTGTTTTTTCAGGTGCCTTGGAAGATGATACTCTTGATTTAGACGTACCATGTGTTAGGGAAGAAGCTGGAAATACTTCAACTCTTGGTATATTAGCATAGCTATGTCTACCTATTTTCCAAGAGTGTGATGGTGTGACCTCTAATCTACATTCAAAGATGATCATGTCAGGTATTATCAAATCATGTGTGGGAGAATTCCATTGTTTTTTTAGCCTATTTAAGGTCTCTCTAATGAGTTTCTTCTACATAAACAGTTGGAGCAGGGGTATAGTTACAACAGTGGTTTCTAACATTCCCATGTCTTCCCTTGTATCCTCGAACTTAACTTTATCCTCTAGATCCCCAATCAGGTAAAGGGAACTCAATTTCATAACTGAAATCATCACTTGCATAGGGGTCTGTTATGTGGATAATGTTAACAGAAACCAAGATCATTCCTTTATTTGGAAATATTTTGCATGACAAGTCGGATATTTTTGTGTTGTTTTTCTAGGAGGTGGCATGAAATCATTCAAAGCTAATGAAAACTTCGGCCTTGACATGATCTAATCTTCTTTGGACTGCTATTTATATTTCTAATCATTCCACTTCATTGAGGATTGACCTTTTTATGAAGATGGATTTGTTATAGTAGAAGTTAAAGGAGACATAGTTGGTTTTTTTGACTATGTTTTTAGAATGGAATGAATTTGATAGATCATTTTCCTAACCATCCAATCATCATAAAACAACACATTTTTTTCTTTTTACTTCTTTCTATTCACATTCTTCCTCTAGATCGGTATTAGTAACACATTCTATATGGGCTAATGAAATTTTTAGATTCACTTGTTCATAGTCTACCATTTTTTAAGGAATTCATTGAAAAAAAAACTCTTGAATGGGATACACTAATATTTGATAAAAGCGGCAATAATTTTAGAGATCTTTGTCCCCTTCTTTATTTAATTTCTTCAACCATTTAAATTGGACCAAATTGTTTTCCAAAGCTGAAATGATGTGACTAGGAATTTTTTCATTCAGAACATAATAAGATTTGTTCCCTAATTCCATAATTTGTCTCTAACTTTGATCATTTTTATCATCTGGATTATTTGGTCATTACTATTGACACATCGAAGGTGGATCCCTTCAGTATGATGAAGGTTTTGAAGTAGAAGCAGATACATGGTCTTGTTTATGAGTGATTGTAGCAGCCTCTTCTTTCCCAATTCTCCTTCCGAAATATGATTGAATTACATGAGATTTAGCTTTGGTTTACACAATGGAATCCTCCACTTGTTAAGAAATTGAAGTAAGGTCTCAAAACCATCCGGTGTATTTCACAGGGATTAGTGGTGTGTGTAACTCATCACACATATTTGTCAAACAAATTGGTAACAACTTTTATTGAGGGAGTTCTATATTTAAGGATTATGTAAATTATTTTCATTGAGAAATGAATTCTTGAACTCTTTCATTCTAACATTGTTTTCAATTTGTAATATCAAAAATCGTTGTCTTCAGTAGTGTTGAGCTGAATTGGAGAAGAAATTATTGACAGAGGACTTCCCATCAAATAATTGATCAACACTACAAACTTGTATACCAGAAAAGGGTTGGCCCCTATAATTATTTCACAAAACATCTGATATTTACAGATTCATGCTATTGAGGGATCCCCATCATGGAATCACAACAACAAACAAAATGCATTATATGCTGCTCTAGATCTCTCGAACCATTAAGGAGTTGAAATATGGTATTCACAATGTTTGGGGGATGGATTGTGTCTAATCATTTTCGGTAATCCTTTATATCATGTTGAACTAGTGCATTCTGTTATTCCATATATTTCAATCGAGTTGTTAATGCCTCAATTGTATTCATAACATTTGGGGAATATCTTGATGAGATGGGACCTATACAGGAACAACATCTAGAGCTTTAACTAATATGATGACTGGAAAAACCACTGTTGGTGGTGCTGCTAGTATTTTTCTTGGATAACCAATGGGGACAGTCATATAAGGATGTGTTTGATCAGGTCCTAGCAATATACTCAATGGAGTTAATTCATTATCCAAATTTGTTGTTTTAAAAAAATCATATTTTTCTGGGGAGTTACTACAAGATCTGTAAGTTGAGGATCTTCTTGTAGATCTTTTCTAGTAGAAATACTTCATCGAAGTAACTCTGCATTGGGTATTCTTAATTCCAACATCACCTCCTCTTACTAGGAAAATCATTCTTCAAAAAATGAAATTAACCTTCTCCTGTGGAAAATTGATACATGATCTAACCTTTACCCTTTCCCTTGTTAGATTCCTTTCAATGAGTTTCCAGTTGGTTACATGATAAAATACCTAGATTCTTGGTAAGCTTGTAATTTTGGGTACACACACCTTCTTTATTTTCTTCAGTGTGTAACATATTATGAATAAAAACATCATCCTCTAACTCCCATAAACTAGAAACATTTTTTGAAGGATCTTTAGAAATTATATTAATGAAATTTAATGACGCATAATGAATTGAAAACATTCTGTCTGTGTCTTTGTGAGATAATATCCTTTTATATCCTCCATGATACTTTTTTCTCATATATGCTGAATTATGGATAACTTTTTGTTAGATATTAACCTACAAGGAATACTTGGATAGTTCATCTGTGCATTAACATTGTGGATTATTCCCTAATCAAGATATAACTAACATGCATTGAGTAGGGGATTATATATGTGAAAAATCCCCTACCTTGTGGGTTGGTGATGTTCATCTTATTCTCCTTCAATTTTTCTACCTTTTCTAATTGAATTTGAAGGTCATGTTAAACAAAACTATCATCTTGTAGGCTGGGGTAGATCCAGAACTATTAAGGATGAGAGTAGTGCAGGTTCTCTTGTGATTTTTTTAATTTTGGTCTAAAAATTGCTTTGGTTCATTATCCAACAACAAAAGAAATTTCTTGTTTTAGAAGACCATTGTGCTATTTTATAAATTTGTGTAATATGATGACTGAAATCCTCTAAGAGAGAGGTCTACTTAATGTTCTAATTTGGTTGATGAAAATGTATCCAAACTTCTATATCTCATTGAGCCTGACATTGATCAGAGAAAGTGAATTCATATTCTTGAGAGTGTCTTTGATTTCACATATAGTTTGTTGATTGTAGCTGGAAATGGGAAATAGCTTTTCATGAGACCTCTTTTGGAAGGGTTTACAGATTTTGGAGTGCAGTGAAATGCAATTCTCCTTTTTCAACCCATCCTTTGATAAGAACATCAGATGGGGTATAATTAATTAATTGGTGTAGCCTCTTTAGTGCATCAAGGCGTGGACGTTGAAGGCATCCCTACTTCTTCTCAACCATTGGTTTTCAGGAAACTAAATGAGATTTCATATTAATTTTGAATTGAAACCCTCCTATTAACTTTACATGACTTTGATATTCATCATATGGTAATACTTTGGCTTTCATATTATAAAGAGTTTTCTATCTGTTGAGATGGATATCATGAATGCAATCTTCTTACATAAATTCAATAATGTTGTCCAGAATGGTTTCCAAAGTCCATCACACGAATAGTATTTCACCTTTAGCTAGTTGTTTTCTCATATTTAACATATCCTCATTAAATATTTCTAGATATTTCTCAACTTTTCCATACTAGAGTGAATTCTATTTTATTTTTTTATTACAATCAATAGAATCAGTTGCTTTTTTCTATTCCATATAAGAAGGAAAATGGCCTGAGGGAGGTTAGGAGAATGAACATGACCATAGGATGTCTTCTGTTTGAGAAATTATTTCACTTGTTAGTAACAAGGAATAATACATGACTGTATTTACGTTGGAAATTTTATTGAGATAGGGTTTTTTCATCACAACATTTTCAATTAGAGAATTCTCTTGGAAATGAAAAAAATACTATATAGAGAGCATTATAAAAAAATCCATCATGTGGAGGACCACTATGGTTCATTACAAAAAAGGATAAATCCTCTAACTCATTAGATTTATGGCCACACAGAGGGTTTTCATGGCTCTCATATAGAGAAAGACTCTCTAAATTGAATAAATATTCATCAATCAAGCCTTCATGCTAAAGTATATGATAGGGAACATCATAATTACTACTATTAATCCCATAATTTGGTAATGAGAGAGTAAAAACATGATTTGCAATAGATAAATGCCTGAGGGCGTTAAGAACCCATTCAATTATAGTAGCTAGATCACAGATTGTCTCTTGATTTTCCAAATTTGTTTGGAGAGATATCTTCCTAGATTCTCTTTTACATGTTGTTGTGGCCACTTGCTTTATGAATTGGTTAGAATGGGAAGGTTATTGTTTCTACCTTAGAGTGGTCATCCAAATAGGCTGATTATCTCCTAATGGAATGGGTGTATGTTACCCATCCGATTGTCTATATGATATGGGGGAGTATGCCCCATAACCTTCCGGCATTGAAATAGAGGTATGCATCTACTCCGAGATGGGATGATG
This sequence comes from Viscum album, assembly GCA_963277665.1. Taxonomy (NCBI): domain Eukaryota; kingdom Viridiplantae; phylum Streptophyta; class Magnoliopsida; order Santalales; family Viscaceae; genus Viscum; species Viscum album. The sequence goes on from OY728134.1 coordinate 1,552,253,335, forward strand.
ACAAGGCACCCAAGGTGTTGGGATATAATTATGTGTATTTTCCCATGGTACTGTTGATGTTTTTGGATGATATTCTAGCAGACTACTAGAATATGGGTAGGAATTTGTGTCTTCCCTTTTACTATTACAAATTTTTTTTGGTGAATTCAGTGTCCAGAACGTAAATATACATCCATTCCATGTCTCTAGTAGGTGTATGTTCATTCTATTGTTATCCCTTTACTATCAATGGATACTGAATGTAATAATGTATGGGGGAATAGAGTTGAGTCTGCCCATTTTGGTCGTTGAATATTTCTACAAGACTTCTCTGGGTGCTGCCAAATGGGAGAGATAATAGGCTTGATGAATGTTTATTTTTGTATGTTCCTGCTGGAAGTTTTACACAAAGCATGGTTGATGAATTTAATTTATTGCTGACAGATGAGACAACTCGAAGGATTGGTGATTGTAGACCGTTGTATGTTCTTGCCTACCATTTGTCATCATATTTGATTTGTGGGATTCCTTGAAGCAGTCATATGATATTTCTAACTGGATTAGTTTTTACAAAACTGTATGTGTCTTATCTTGGTATTATACTAGATTTACATGGCGATACTGGTTGGGCGCCACCAGACAAGTCTACTGGATGGGCGAATTATGGTAGATGAGTGTATGTTCCCATTCATTGTTTTCCACCAAGTTATGATGGTGTACTTCTATGAAGGGGGGAAAGTAAGAACCTTATCCCTATTGGTAGGATGTTTTACTTAGTGGTTCATCTTGCATGCCTAGGTATGAGGGGAATGGGCCAAACAAGAAAAGGAAAACCCCCCATCTTGTTGGGGGTTCACTATCACACAATTCTATTGGCCGAGATTTTTGGTGTGATCCCTTGGGAAGGACCACTGTATCTTTGTGTTGATTCCATGATTGACCTCTTGATCCACCTTCTTATAGTATGAGAGGGACTGGTTATTGCGTTCTGGGGATAAGTACCCAAAATGGTTGTAGATGGTGGTTGTTACCATCTTCTTCTTGACCACTGATCATTGCTGATTGGATGATCGGGGGTTGTTGTTAACATGGATAGCCAATTAGGCTGCCTCCCAGGTAGTAATATTACTGTGTTGATGTTATTCCCATACCAATACATTTGAGACCCAGCATTGAAGAGGCCGAGTTGGCGATGATGTCCTTCTAGAAGATGAGGATTCTTCTTGAGCAGTGGTCAGGTAATTCATGGGAGAAAACTTGAACGAATCCATTTGGAGTGAAGGGGGTTCTCATAAAACTAAGAAACAATTAACTCCATTAAAGAAACAACTTTTATATGGACACTTTCATGATTGATTCCTTTGTCTGACTTTCCTTTATCAATTGATATGGGCCTGACAGATCAGAAACACTATCAACATGGTTAAGGATTCACGTTGGGTTCACCATTTTTGTTTCATCTACATTGGAAGATATGTTTGGGTTAGGAATCACTACTTCTAGGCAGTTTCCATTGGATATATGTATGGAACTGGAAACATCCAATGGTTCGTTATCCAAAGGGACATGCTTTACAAAGGCATGAATTCATTTGGTTTGGACCTATGATACTTACGTACATGCACTGGTCGAGAGGATTGGAGGGTGGACACATCACACCCTTTTAGGGGGAATTATTCCCTACTATAGGTCTCTCTTATAAATTTGAGATATTTTCATGATTCTTTATAATTCACCTTGTATAACATATGTGTTCCTTAGAATATTCAATCACATATTGGAATGTGTGAAATTTCAAATCATCTATATGTATTCTAATTTGTTCATAAAGGTAGACATGAGTACGTATTCGAGGTTCTCCATCAATGGTATCATCTCATATACTAGATTGAGATTATTTCAACCATTGTTATGATAATGCTGGTTTTTAATCCACTTAGCGGGGAACTATAGAATTTATTATCATACAGGGAGTCAAATATTTGTTTTTGATGTTGGGATCATACCCATAATTGGGCTACCTATGTATCCTTGTGAAAGGAATCATAATCCTCATAGTCCAGTTCCACTTAATGGGACACATCATACATTTTAAGGTCATTTGATAAGGACATAACCATATAGTTAAATGTTATATGGTAAGAAAATATAAGTGAGTGGTACATAGCAATGCTTGGGGTGGGACTTATGTGTAAGCAGCCCACGAAACCTGGAAATGATATAATTTTCCAAGTGGTATTAGTCCCCATTGGGAATATTGTTCAGGAAGGATCTAGTTGACTTGAATTGTCGGTTTTGAACCTCAGTGAGGCTTCCTATGTGTCTCACTGGGATGGGAATCAAATCCCACCTAGTTCTATGAGTCTTGCAGGGGTTTATAATCCACTGAGGAAAATAGGTTGGGACTTACTCCTAAAGGAGATTCCCATTTATAGATGAAATGATATAGAGATCGATCCTTACGAAGGCTTCCTACCTATACTAAATTTCATGGAAATGAGAGTTCATGTAGTTCATTGAGTAGATTGTATAGATTTTATGATCATCAGAATTCTATAATCCCATGTGGGTCAAACTCGGTTTGAGAGACAAGAGGATGTGAAAGATTAAACAAACTTTATACTCTCTCTTCCATGCATGGTATAGGGTGTTCTTATGGCGAATGAAGATGAGGCGGTGGTGGTTAAAGGTGCGGCATGATGAAGCATTCAATGTGGGATGACATTGTATGTCATTCAGCTCAAATATAAAAATATTTGGTACATACCTTATTTGTAGTGCCCTATTGGATGATTGGTTGGGGCATACCCCTAATGAGGATGCACATTTGTGTATTAACTAGGAAAAGGAGTTTGGTGATGATGTTTTAGGAGTATCTTGAGGATTGTATCGACTAAATGTACTCGAGGAATCCATAAAGAGATTCCAAAATCATAAAATTTAAAGGTAACTAAGAGGATTAAGTCAACTAATGGAACTTCATTGAGTGAGATGGAGTGTCTCAAATAATGGAATTCCATGTCAGGAAGTTGAGCCACATAAAGGGCATAATGGAATATATCGTCATCCCGACCCAAAATTTTCACAGTGGGACTTTCCATTTTTCATGGGGGTTAATGATAGAAGTGAAGGGACCGACCATAATGTTTGGGACTGTATCCTAACACTGATCCAAATAGGGGGTGTATATTATTATCCCTGCAGTATGGACCAGTGGCGGATCATAGGTGTGACACCTATTTGGGTCATTCAGGAGTCCCCCCAAGGTGAACTTTTTAGGTGCTCCACACAGGTGCTCCATGTAGTTGCTTCATGCTGGTTCTCCAACATGGTTCTTTGCACAAGATCTCTATGTAGGTTCTCCATGCAGGTCTTTGGCGTAGTTCTATGTTTTTAGACCTAGATGGGACTTTTAACCACATACCCCCTTCAATTCTCTCTTATATCATGGGAGCTTTGAGAGTTCTTCCAACTTTTTTCACTATGAAATTGAGATCCCTAGTGTCCTATTTGTGGGCATGTAGGGGACCTGATCAAAGGGAGGTTTTACATTCATGTCCTCCATGTATCTCCCCCACATAGCTCGTCCACGCTGGGGTGTAAAAAAATCACATCTGCATAGGTCCTTCACATAGGTCCTCAACAAAGATCCTTTATGTAGGTCAGGAAAACCCCTTTATAAAATTTATTCATCTTTCATATTCCATAACTATTGATCTGTAAGTGAAGTTGGGCTCTGTGACTAGTCAAATCGAAGAACTCGATGAGATCTATACTTCATGAGATGGTGAATTCACCATATTTTATCGTATGAAAGTTGAAATTGAAATTTAATCAATATAAACCATATCATCATTGATAATTGATATTCACAGCCAAATTTTTGAGGGGGGATCTTTCAACTTATCCCTAATCTTGGAGAAGTATTTTGGAAGATAGAAATATATAATGCATCTTATTCTTTCATGGTCAATCATCATTATTCATACTTGACATTTTTTGTCTACGTGAGAATTATATCTTCAATTTTTCAAAGAAGTGCATGAAATAAATAATGTACTGTGAACACATGGTCATCCAAGTTGTAAAATAAAATAGCAATATGAGTGATCCATGTAATGGCATCACATTAGAATATTTTGACCTTCTAAATGAGTAAAATAAGGTATTGATATACCATAAACATGTGAATATATCAATATCTGGTTTGAGTCTAAGAAGGTATTAAGTTATGGTGTTACTGGGGGAACACTTAGAGCTCCAGCTAGATCTGATGTTAGTATTGAAGTGTGGGTCTCCATGGGAACCCTGGAAGTTGATGTCATTAAATAAAGAATAATCGATAATGTGTTAACTATTTATTAACACATTTTACATATGGCTTTATATAACTGAATTCACTATCCTTTTACTAGAATTGTTTAAACATCGTTGTTTGTGGCCTAATGAGTTGTAATCACACTCTATTTGTGACACCTAATTGGCACTTGAGAAAAATTTCTTATTTCAGGACAAGATAAGGGAAAGGCCCTGGAATAAATTGTTGTTTTGGGGATGAAGCATGGTTGAGGGAACCAGATGTGATTTAGGACGTACTTGGGAGTCATTCTGTCTTTTCATTTGATTTCATTGTTAACACTTGGATCTTGAATTGTTGTAGCATGATTTAACTTTCAGTAGAGTATTTTCTTTCAGGTTTAGTTAGATTGTGACTTTGGTTTTATTATAAATTTAAACATTCTCCATAAATTGTTTATTTCTGTATGCTTCCACTGGTGTTTTACTATGATAAAGAGGGTATAGTATCTCCATGGATGACTTACTAGGCCCTTGCTGATAGACAGCACACTCTAGTGTACGAGGAGGTGCACATAAGGGTATGTGACCGATGGACTCGAGGCACCATTGTGTGGCACCTTATCCAGGATGTTACAATGTGGCATTAGAGGAGACTTCTTTGTTTCTTCATTCTTTTACTTACTAATTTGGGAAAGGAAAATAAGTTACTAGGAAGAGTCAGGGCATGGTAATGAGCTCATGTATGAGTATGGGGGAAATTTCGGTTACTCAAAGTGGGATTTTTGTGATGGTTGTCTGTTGTTACAAAGAAATATTATTTCTCATTGGTTGATGCAGTTGTGTTGTGATGTGATAATTGATTTTGAGAATTTTTTAGGATTGATATGTGGCCTAAAGAGTCTCATGAGTTGAGTATCCATGGATCATTCTAGCCACTCGAGGTTTTTCTGACATGCATCATTAGACGCTCACATCAAAATAGGGTATGGGTAAGTTTTTGAACATGAAATGATATCCTTTGTTTGTGATTGAAATGAAAATGGTTCCAAACATGAATTGATAAATATTGAACAATGATGCAAATTTAGAATAATTGCGTGTATAAATGAGAGGCTTATAAATGATAATTTTTTTACCCTTGTTAACCATGACCTAGGTTTAGAATGGTTAAAGGTAGTGATAGTGCTTCAGTGTAGACCGGGTGGTGAGAAATGAGGGAAGGACATGTTCATACTTTTTCTGTTTATTTTCCTCTTAGTTAATGGTATAAGGTTGTGTTATGAGACCTAAGACGTATGTTTGGAATTATAGAGATTATGACCTTATGATTCTTGTTGACCAGAGGACCAACGGGTATGGATCAGAATGATCTTATAGACATGGAGTTTGAGGCACCATTAGTTCTAGTTGAGGAGTATGGGGAGAAGTTCTGAGAAAACATTTCCCATTTCATGCAATTCATAGAGAGAGACCCTGGGCTAGTTTTGGAAAGCATGTCTGACTTGAAAAGGGAGTTTCTTTTATAGCACCCTCCAACTTTCACTGGAGAGGGTGGACATGAGGGAGCTGAATTTTGGATTGATTCCATAGAGATGACAATTTTTTTATTTGGAGACCGTAGCTGAGAGGAGGGTTATTTTGGATGCTTATATGATATGGGGATCAGTAAACCACTGGTGGGACATTCAAGTTCGAACTAGGCATATTGATGGTATATTATGGAAGGACCTTTTCTATAGGCTCATGAGGCACTTATATCCCGAGACGCTGAGACAATAGAAGGATTCATAGTTTATGCATTTCACCTAGTGGATCTTGTCTATGATGGATTATTCTGGATGCTTCGTAGATCTATAACATGTTTGCCCAGAGTTGGCAGGAGATGAGGTATCTATGGATTAATGTTTTCAAGATGTACATAAGTGTGAGATTAAGTCTCAGTTAAATAATTTTCTATTAAATAAATTTTCTGAAGTGGTGGGTTCGGATATCATAGCTATAGGGAACCTAGGGATGCTCCCAATACTGGAAATGAAGTTGTTACAGGGTGATCAGGAGGTGAAAATCTTTATAGTAAGAAATTTCATTATGACACCTTTAACCAAGGTTGTGGGAAATAATTTGCTCAGATAATAGGTTCAGTTGGACGGAACCTCACTAGGGTGATCTATCATCATTATAGTCAATCGGGACACCATCTTTGAAAAGGTTCCTGACCACAGGTAGAGTGTCGGACATTAAAAAAGTGGGGCACCTACAGATGTTCTACAGGATGCAGTGATAGGTTGGTGCGGAGGGAGCACTTATGAAGAGTCATAGTATAGGAATGAGGTCTTCTACACCGTATAGTTCTGAAAGCTGGAGATCTACAGGTATAGGAAGTAGAGGTATTGGACATGGTTCTTCAAGGCAGGAGTTCCAGATTAGTAGAGAGGTGCTACTCAGAGGATTTAGGCATCACCAAAGGGAAGAGGGGCAGGATAGTATCATGATGTACAACCTACACTTTTGGAGAGAGAGTATGGGCAATCAATAGTGAGAGGTTCTATTATAGTAGCTTCTACATTAACTAGTGCCTTGTTTAATACATGTTCCTATCATTCCATTATATATACTAAACTTGTTAATGGTTTGATCTTAGAGGTGGAGTCAGTGATCGGAGTATTGAATATCGATACACTATCAGGAAAGCGGTCCAGAGATATCTATCTATATAAGGAATGATCATTATAGATCAAGGTGTATCATTTGTTTAGGGATTTTTATGTCCTTGATATGATGGGTTTTGACCTAATGATGGGTATGGACTGGTTAGTAACAAACTAAGCCCACGTCGATTGTTACTACAATAGAGTGACCTTTGTTACACATAAGGGGGACCGGTATATTCATTGTGGAGAGTGTGATATATTGGAAATCCTAGTAGGGTCAATTACTCAGCAACTAGGAGAGCTCACAATCATTGTTTCTTATCTATTAGTGGATGATGGGGGCGGTAGGAAAGACATCCTTCTACCAGTTGTAGAACAGTTCCAATATGACTTTCCTGAAGCCTTCTTAGGGTTTCCACCTGAGAGAGATGTGGAATTCACTATTTAGCTCTTGTTAGTGGCTAAACCAATTTCTATTCCACCTTAGATAATGGTATCGACTGAGCTTCAAAAGATCAATACTTATTTGAAGGAGTTTAAGGATAAGGGTTTTATCCATCAAAGTACATTTCCTTTTATATAACTTGTGTTGTTTTCTATGAAAGATTGCTGGAGTTTATGTTTTTGTGCCAACAAATAGAATCTGAACAAAATAACCATGAAGAACTAATATCTTCTACCACGTATCGATGATATGTTTGACCAATAGAAGTGAGATTATGTGTTCTCAAAGATCGGTTTGAGATCAGGGTATCAACATGGGATTGTTTAGACTATTGATAGACCAAGGACGAATTTCAAAAGAAGGTATAACATATATGAGTTTGTTATAATTCTTTTTTATGTTGAAAAACTCTCTATTAGTGTTTATGTCATGATGAACAAGATCTTTCATCTGTAACTGGACCAGTTTTTAGTAGTGTTCATGGAAGATATCGTGGTTTACTACAAGCCTAATGAAGATCATTCCCAATATCTTGACATTGTCCTGAGTACATAGAGAGAGAAATGGTTATACTCCAAGATATCTAATTGTTATTTTTGGATTGACTAGGTACACTTTATAGGTCACGCCATCTTAGAATAATGTGTGGTAGTGGACTCAGAAAAGGCTCAAGCATTCATCTCTTTTGAGCATCCCAATAATGTTTTTGATATCTGAAGCCTTTTGTAATTAGTTGGGTATTACATGAGGTTTATTAAAAAAAATCCCAACTGTAAGTGCTGCTTATGGGACTGACCAAGAAAGGGATAATGTTTGAGTGGACCTAATAAAGAGAGAATAATTTCTTGGAGTTGAATAAGTTCTTGACATTGACACCAATTTTGATCCAACCTGCATTGTGTGAGGTGTACAAAGTGTATTGTGATGCTTTTGAGATTGTACTTAGAGTAGTGTTGATGCAGGGGGGGTCAAGTCATTGCATATGGTTATTGGAAGTTGAGGCCACATGAATGGCATTCTATACACATGACATTGAGTTGGCAGTAGTGGTTTATGATCTTCAGTGTTGGATACACTATAATTTGGTTGAAAAGTTTATAGTTTTAACAGATCACAAAACCAGGAAGTATATCGTTTCATAGCATGATTTTAATAATCAACACTGAAGTTTGGTAGAGTATGTAGAGTATATGCAGTCTGTTGATTTTGAGTTCGAATATATGCCCTAGAAAGGGAAAAGTGTGGTGGATTCCATGATTAGGAAAATCCAGAGTTAATTGGTACATGAGTTTTGTGCAGAGTGGAAGATAATGACTTATTGGATGAAATGCATGTGGTGGTTCAAGAAAATTAGGAGAAAATAACTCTACTTTTAGTAGTAGTGGAGTCTACACTATTGAGACAGATCGGGGATAGATATTATGAGGATCTAGAGTGTTTAGCCTTGAGGGAAATCTTTGAAGGTGGGGAGACACCTTCAGACTTGTTGATATATGAGGATGAGGTCAACTATGTGAAAAAAATACATTATTGTACATATGAGCTTATGATAAGATATAATGTTGGAATTTAATACCTTGAAGTAGGTGGTACACCCAGGACTGACAAAAATGTATCATGATATACAATGATAGTTTTGGTGGTCAGGCATGAAAAAGGAAATCGAGGGTTCATTATGAGACATTTCACCTATCATCAGCTAAAGGCATAGCATCAACAACTTAGTGGTCTGTTTCATGCATTGCCTATTCCAAATTGGAAGTTGGATGACATGACTATGGATTTTTCGGTAGGTCTCCCAAATATAATTATGAATAATGATGTTAATTGGGTCATTGTAGATCGACTGATGTTGGTAGCGCATTTCTAGGATATTAGGAAAACCATCACAGTATAGTAGTTGCTAGAGCTATATATTCAAGACATATTTCATTTTCATGGGGTGCCAAAAACTATAATTCCCGATCTAAATTCGGTCTTTACATCAGGCTTTTGTAATGGCTTGAATAATTTTCTTGGCACACATGTTTTGTTGAGTAGGGATTTCCACCCACAGACAGATGGGATGTCGGAGCATCACATATAGGTCCGAGAGGATATGTTGGGGAAATTTTCCATGACTTTTTCGGTTCTTGGGAGAAGCAATTTTCTTTAGTGGAGTTTTCCTATAACAATGGTTATCATGAAACTATTCAGATTTCACTATATGAGGCTCTTTAGGGTAGGAAATGTAGAACTCAACTATGTTGGTTACAGTTGGTTGAGTCATAGTGGTTGGGAGCGAGTCTCGTATAGAAGACATTGGTCCCAGTGCTGTTGATTTGGAGACATATTACTATAGTTAAGAGAAGGTAGAAGTTGTATGATGATAAACAGAGATGACCCCCTTGACTTTTCAGAGGGTGATCATCTATTCCGTTGGGATTTTCTTATATTGGTTCCTTGTAAGATATGTAGGCAAGGAAATTTTTTACCTAGGTTTGTGGGACCATTTGAGGTAGTGGAAAGAATTGGTTTGGTGGAATATCAATTTACTCTTCCATAAATATAGAGCTATACACATGATGTTATACATTTTGAAAACTATAGCAGTATCACCCCGACCCTTATGGTGTGATATATATGGAATATACTGACCTTGATATAGATTCATCCTTTTATAAGAATCTGTTATTTTTTCTAGATTGTTGTGAGAATGTTTTGTGGGGAAAGTCTGTGTGGATAGTTCATTAGTCCTGGAAACCAGGAAGTGTGAGAGAGGAAATGTAGGAATGGGAAGCAGATATGATAGCTCAATGGCCCAATCATTTTGTCTTAGAATCATAATGATGTTATAGAGTGAATCTTGTGGATGATATATTATATGTAGGGGAGATTTTATGATCTTGACCTTTTCAAGAGTCATATCGTGAATTTTTTTCATGTACTTTTTGTTTTTTTATGTACCATTTCACAGGAGTTTTGGTTTAATGTTTTTTGGGTGATGTTTTAAGAAAATTATTTGGAAAAATGTTTGTTCATGATTTTTTAATGGTTTCAAAAACCATGAACCCAAAACTAGGTAACCATTAAGACCATGTGAACCTAAATAGCGATTTTCTCCTAGTTTGCTCATGGTTTCCTTAACCATTCATCCTTGCTAGGTGAAAATGTGTATGTGGAACTACTTTCAATTAAGATTTGTTTTAAAAATACCCATGCTCCCTAAACATCACTTTTTGACCTTGGTTCATGATTTTATGATTTTAGGTGATATATATTATAACTTGTTAATTTATTCATGGGACTAAGGGACTACACAAATTGGCAATTTATTTGGGTAAATTATATATGATTTCAGATATTATACTCAAGATATTAAATTGATTATGTTCGAGATAATTAAGTAGGTAATTAATTATGAGTTAATGATTTGGAAAGTTTGACATAATTATTGGTTGATTAATAATGTTATTTGATGTTTGATTTAGATAATTAATTGTTAGATTAATTATGAAAAGTTGATATTTGAATTGGATAATAAATTTTGGAGAATTAATTAGGGAATAAGCTTTATATTGAATGATACATTAGTTGATGAATTAGTTTATGGATTTGGTGTGCTTAGTTAATTTTTGAGTTATATAATGTATTTGATGTATTTAACTAATTTTTTAATTATTAATGGGTTGATAATGAATTATTAATTGATGAATTAACAATGTGTGATTTTTTAATTGTAACATGGTCATTCATCCTGAATTATAGGGTGGTAACATGGTCATCCAAATATGTGATGTGTGAATGGTAACAAGGTCATTTAGAATGAATTAAATGGTGGTGACATGATGATCCAAATGTATGATGTGTGAATGGTAACATGATCGTTCAACATGAATTTAAAGGATTGTAACATGGTCATCAAAATTTTGATATTAGAAAGGTAATATGAGAACTCCATGAAATGGCCTAACAAGAGAATATTTAAAACTCTAGAATGATTCTAATCACATATTAAGACACCATAAACATTTTAATACTTTAATCTCTAGAATGAGTTGAAGCAGTTATTAAGTTATGGTATTACTTGGGGAACACTTCAGGCACCAGCACTAACCGAAGTTAGTAATGAGGTACATGTATCCTAGGGAACCCTAGTGGTTGATGTGGTTAAATAAAGAATAAATTATAATGTGTAAAATGTTAATTTATACAATTTAATTATTTTATTATAGAACTGCATACACTATATTTTGACTGCTCTTGTCTAGACACTATTGGTGGTGGCCTAATGAGTTGTACTCACACCCTATTCGGGTCATCGAATCGGTACCCAAGAAGAATTTGTTATTATAGGATAGGATAAAGAAAAGTCCCTAGGATAGATTGATATTTTGGGGATGGAGTATGGATTACGGAACCATACATGGTTCGGGACCCACTTGGGAGTCATTGTGTCTTCTATTTTAGTCACATTTCAGTCACTTAGAACTTGCATTGTCCTAGCATGCCTTACCTTTCATTTGAGTATTGTTTTTCCTATTTGGTTGGATTTTGACATTGGTTTTTTTTGTTTATTTACTTACTTCTTCACTTATTTGTTTCTTCCAATGGTGTTTTAATTTGATAAATAGGTTATAGTATCCTCATGACTGACTTACCAAACCCTCACTTCGAGTGAGAACCCTATAGAGTATGGGCAGGCTCACTTGAGGGTATCTGACCGACAGGCTCAGGGAACTGTTGTGTGGCACCCAGGTTATGAAGTTTCAAAAAGTGACATTACCAATCATGTTTTACCTGTAAAAATATCAAATTTAATTATTCATTAGATTAATTACAATAATTTAGTAAAAATATATGGGAAAACTAGGAAAATGAAAATAAAATGTATGTTGTTTTACAAAACATAATCTGTGAAACAATTATAGTCATCAGTAATGTTCCTATACTATCTAGTAATAAATTCATAAAATAGATGAAATATCACTGCCCAAATATTTTTCTATGCATGAACCTCACCATCACATTGTGTGACTTCCACATGTATGGATCGAAATATTCATATATATAGCATTTAGAACTAAAAGGATAATTTTCTTGTAACATATTGAGACCTATGTCATGTCATCCAATGGAAATAAAATTTACTCCTCAACTATACACCATTTTCATCTAGTAAAATATTTGAATAAAAAGATATTCCTCTAATCTATACATATTTTTCACTGATCAAGTGTTGAAATAAGTGTGTATTATAGTATTGGCTAGGCACACGTCCCAAGAAAAAAGATCGTTATTATGTTAATACTATACCAATGGGATATTTAACCATATGAAATTGTGTTTTTGTGTATGTGAATGAAGTAATAGCATATTATATGGTATTAAACTTCATAAAGAAGTCATATCCACATCTATAGAATGAAACAATGTTTTTACACTACAATCACACATCATGTGATCACATCACCTTATAAAATTCCAATTTCACCATAATTTCATCTACTAATATAGACATTTCTATATTTATTTACCTATCCCACTGGCCAAGTATGACTGTAACAAATCCACTTCACTATCATGGGTTAATCCATCCCCCCAATCATTGCTTTGATCAAGGTGAGTCAGCCACAAAAGTTTTCAGCCTATGTACTACCCTTAAATGCATCACAATTCATTCACAATACTACCACAATATTTCTTTTGAGCATATAACCTAACTTCATCAACATGGATTTATTTACTCAATTTTATCATATGGGAATCCATCATCTTTTTCGTCCCAACACGTCACCATCCATATGACACATTGTTCATGGACCCATCCCATCACCATCATCTCCCTTTAAACCCATTATAAGGAACCATAATGTTAATGATATTTTTTATAATCTCCTTCAAGAGAAATGTTGAATACTGATGAAATCAGATGTGATAGAGAGGTTTTTAGGTGGAGGGGGATAAAGGAATAATGGTTTTCAATGATCAAGTGGACACTCATTCTTCATTATTCATTGTTCATTAAATGTTACTTTTTGTAACCATCATATTGATAATAAAATATACATAATGACATTTATAAATTCACTGAAATTAATATAAAATATATTAACATAAATTTATAATAAAAAATATATAATTATATATATAAAGTCATGTCTCATAGTGATTTATCAATGTTCCATTGTTTCATTAGTTCCCACTCAATGGTAATAATATCCCACCTAATATCTCTTAAGGCTTCATCATGGAAATGGTGGATAACCTTATATATTCACGTAAAAGATTTTTTTTATATGATATATTTAGGTCAAAATATATTTCTTTTAAAAAAGCATGAAAAATTCATCGTTGAAAAAAAAATGAGACACATAAATTATAACTTTAATAGGTAAAAAACCCCATTCAAGAAACTATTGTGGTGTAATAATTTCATTTTGATTCTTCTTTACAAAGATATATATATTAACATACATTAGAGAAAATTAAATTATTAAATAATTGATAATTATCCCTTAAAATTTAATAGTATCATAAACTCATCATATCTTAACTTAAGCGTAAACACAGTGACTGAAAAAAAAGTAATAAAAAATTATTTTTCATTTACCATGGTTAATTTAATATACTACCCTTTTCATGTCATAGGGATCCAAAGCATAAAAACAAGTTATGTCTTGATTAACAGAAAACCTTGGTCAGTATACTCAAAAAACCTAAAAATTGATGATATTCAAGAATTAGAAAGGAAATCAAGGAACATAATAGTGTAATTTTATTAAATATCTATTAATATATTTTTTACCAAAGATTCACCCTATATGTGCCAATTTAGAAAATGGATTAAATGTAAAACGTCACTTATCGAAGGGATGTTAGTGAAAATTTACATCTTCTACAAGCTCACTCTAGAGCAGTATAAATATTTCTAATTCTATAGAACCAAATTCTAGGGATAGAATATATAATACTTGGTGTGTCATCACAAATATAAACCCTATACATTTGGGTGAGAATGAGTTTAACAATCATGTGGATCACTGTTTATAAAAATATATCATTAGTTGCAGATAAGTGATTTCACATCTCCACGAATCCCGTATATGAGATAATAGATTTATTACACAACTCAAAATTTACCAAATTAATATTTTTTATATGTCATTTAAATGTTTTTAGTGATTGGTAATCGATTCACATGTGATAAATGCAAGTCCCATCTAATATATTAGTGTTAAATGCGGTAAAAATCATTATCAACATGAACCCATGCTAGTGATAGAGGGTATAATATCATATTATTACATCATAACCATCAATATCATTTAATTTCATGATTTTAGCACATGAAATGTTTCTTATTATATAAAGAAAATACTCCACAGAAACTGTCACATCAGACAAAAAAATTACTGTAATTATATATTCCTTTCTAGGTTTCAATATACTTATCTCAACTAGATTTCAATAATAATTACGTGTTATAATTTTGATTAATTTTCTTAAAACATACTAGTAACACCTGTATAGGAATTATTGTAATCACCTAGAAGTATATTATTTGTATTTATTTGGAGGTTGAGGTCAACTACTACTGTTTCACTATATATTCAACATACACTTTCAGATTGATGTAATATCATAATATCTTCTATAAAAAATTACCTTCATGTGAAAGAAAAATAGGTAGAAATCATATATTTTAATTATATTACTTTTAGGCTAATTCTCAAGGAATGGTGTGTACACTAAAAATATTTACCTATGGAAGATGTAATCTAAGATAGTGGAGTTAAATTAGTTTCTTGAAATCTTTGTTATTCATCTAAATTTTTAGTTAGATGAAAAAAATTTGCGTCGTGAGTGGATAATTTTTTTTAGTTCCATTATGTTTATATTAATATAATGACAAAGATTAAATCCTTAAAATCCTTTCATGAAACATTGTTTTATGGAAATATTGATTCTCTAAACAAACTATAAGACCAATGAATAGATTTTTTGTAGATAATTAGAGAAAATGGGCCTTTAGGAATTCCCCCATATATATCACTTATTTTTTATATTATCATAGTATTAAAAGAATGGTGGTCCTAAAAATTAAAAACATGGATCATCATATGATGTGGAGAAAAATCCTCTTAAACCTGTAGGTCCAGTATGGAATTATCATTGGTGACAGAAAACAAGTGCAGAGGTACCCTGATAGAATTGAAATGGGCTCCAGTCAAAGGAAATTTGCATCTGTGTATGATGGTGCTACTAAGAGAATAACGAGAATGTGTGACACTGGCTGCGTGTTTCCTAATAGGGAGGTTATCTGTGACATATTTAAGATTTTTGTACACTCTATTAATGTTTGAATTTTTCTTCCTATTGAATGAATACTATAGAAGATAGATTATTTTTTCGAAAGATAACATCTATATGGTGTCTTGTAAATTGAATACATGTATCTATGGGTCAGATATTATTTCATAAAATTTTATCATTGGAGGAGATTAAGTAAAAAGATATTTGTGGATCAGATTTATTTCATTAAAACTATGTATGTTATGCTTTCAAGAAATGGATTTTTAGTTAAATACTTTTACTATAAAAAATAAAATAGAAAATGTCTATATAAATTTTTATTGGTATTTATTGGATCATATGGAATCCTAAGATTAATTTTACGTAGATTATTTTATGGGAATTAAAATTAAAAGGATAAGACCAATGAGGCATAAAATTTTATCCCTATGCTATGGTCCTGCTGGAATTTGACCCATATTCTTTCTTGATTTAAAATGAGGTTTTTATACATTGGAAGAGGATATATATTTAATGGTGGAATATGATAGATTACCTAATTTATATCCAGACATCCATGTTATTGAACATGTCAATGTTAATTGATGTAAATATGTTATCTTCTTATTTTTTTCACTAAAAGGGAATCGGGATGATTCTTGATTAAAGGATTTGAGGAGGCACACAATATAGAGTAATGTGATTTTTTGTGGAAGGAAATACCCTCCTGATAGTGTTAAGGATCATAATAGGTCCACTATTCCAAAAATAGTGGACACGTCTCAAGAACTGATGTAAGAGACACAGGTGGTACAAACATTTCTAGATCATGAATTTGAGGAACATAGGAAGTATTTTATGAGAGATTTTCCAAGGAAGACCATGGATTTGGGACCTAAGCTTGAAGTGGATGCTCAACTGGATGAAGGAATCTTGAAACCCAGAGTGGATTTAGAAATGGATTACTGTATATCAAACTCTGCTTCTATAATAGTGGGGAAACAAACACTGATTTATGGTGAAAATATTTCAAGGATACAAGAGAAAATTTTTAAAATAAAGGAAACAGGGGGAATTCATGGAAAGTGGGGTGATATTTAGGATGACTCTGCAAGAGAAACATCCTGTTGTTAGGATTTTTCCAATGAAACAATGTTTTCCTAGATAATAACACTATTAAAACTAATTCACCTATAAAACCAAAATATATGTAATAATACCCTTATTTGAATCCCACTATGGTTACCAGGTCTCCTGGTCAATTAGAATATGACTCTAATTGGTATGGTGATTGTGATACATCCAATAAACACAATTATGGTAAATGGTATATCATTTTAATGAGGTAATGAATGCTTTTATCACCCCATTCATCCTCTTGTTTTTTTTCGTTTTCTTTATTAATAATAAGGGCTTTACACTAATGTTTTTTTGTAAATAGAAACATTATATTTTAATCTATCAAAATGATATATATATATATATTATGTTTCTAACTTTTCTTTTCCATAATTTTATTTACTTATTTTAATAAATAACATTTAAAAATATGAATTTTCACAAGATAAAAAACATTTTAATATTATTAACACCATTTTAAATCATTAGGACTATTATAATTAATTTATTTTACATTAGTAATTAATTCATTTCTATTATACACTTTAACGTTTTTATAAATCTCTTTGTGACAAACTTATAATGTAATTTATTTATAAATATACTTTCTTCGAGGTCAACCCATTTCATGTAATATTTTCATGAATTCACATCCATAGTATAACTATATTATATGTTGTTTTTTAAAAATTATATCAAATAAAATTTTCATTGAGTAGTTAAAAACTCCATTTATATAATTAATTTTCAACATATCTAAATTAATTGTTTAACTCATCATGGCATATATTATAGAAACATTTAATTCCCATTATTTATTAATTTAATTAATAGTCTCTAATCACATTAAATATCAGTAGATCCACCTCATTCACTATAATTATATTACAACTACCATTAATAACTATTGAAAATTATGTAAAATCATTCAATGATTTAATAAATTCTTTATATCTCACACCATTCAAATATCCTATTATAATGACATGTATTATTTTATTTTGATAAACTAAGATGTACAAGGAATTTCAATCATTTAAATTACATATATATGTTATAGGGTGTAGATGATTATTAATGAAGTTAAAAATTATTTATATAATGATCGTTGTTGGTTATGTTATTAGTTTACATTTATTTTTATTCCACTCACATTTAATAATATCAACACATAATATCATTAATATAATCACCAAATATCATTATTATGTATATGTGAATATTTATAACTCCTCATTTACGAAACAAAAATTCTTATCAGACTCTCATTTTGAATGTTAAATTTCATATCCTTGTGCATTATTATTATAAATTATTAATATTTATATATTTTTATCAGTTAATTAAACACCCATTATAATAATTTCACTTAACTAATTTAATCACAATAATTTATTATATAAATTAATGATAGCTAGGAACAATTATTTTGTAACATTACATAAATAAATAAAGTAACTAAATTTACATGATATATGAAATAATTTAAAATATTTAATAAGAAAACATTTTAAAAAAATATGAATCCTTTTTGGAGAACATATTTTCAAAAAATAAATTTTAAAACACTTATTCATAAGAAAATATATTTTTTATATTATAATTTTCATCAACAAACTTCCCCCAATCATACAATTGTTTTATATAATTTATTAAACATATAAAATTATATATAACCATAAAAATTATAATATTTTAGATTACATATAGTATAGTTCATTATTTATTTTTGACTATAGTAATAAATAAAAATTCAAAATTATTTTACTCATACCAATAGTAAATGTTATTTTCAAAAAAAAACTAACAAAACATCAACAAAATAATTATATATAATTAATGTTGTTTAAACACCATTAGATTAATATTCATACTAAAATTTCATCAATATGTTCTTGGAATCATGATTCATCAGTAAGTGAAGAAGGTAAAATACATTAAAAAATTCAAAAAAAACTGTAAATTTTTTTAAATCCACCCATTAGAATAAAAAAATTACAATAAAATTGGATATCATTCAATATTTACAAGGCGCAGCTAAATTTATTAGGTTTAATATGAATAATATTTACATTAAATTGTATATATAATTTTTAATCACCAATTACTCACTCTATGATATCTAATAATATATATATTATATTATCATGATTCTTACACAATTATGTTTTTCGATACAATTTATAAAAAAA
This sequence comes from Viscum album, assembly GCA_963277665.1. Taxonomy (NCBI): domain Eukaryota; kingdom Viridiplantae; phylum Streptophyta; class Magnoliopsida; order Santalales; family Viscaceae; genus Viscum; species Viscum album. The sequence continues at coordinate 1,552,272,294 of OY728134.1, forward strand.
TATATTTATATTTTGTAATTGTCTAACGCAAATTAATTCAAACTTCAATATTAATGAAAAATGAATATAGAATTGTCTCTATTATGTTTCTATAAATATAAATATAAATTCAGGAATTTTTTTATGTTGAGAACATTTATGATAATAATTTTAACATATGTGATCCAAGGTTTTAAATTTATGGTATGGTACATTATTGTTTAGAGTTCTTTTTGAAAAATCATGTTTTTCTCTATGTTTTCTAAAAATCTATTTCATTAGAGTTTTACAAACCCAATACCATAATTCTCATATTGATTTGGATAATAACATAATAAATTTTTTACTTTCCCAATCATGTTTCTAGAAAACTATTTTGTAGCATAACAGACATTATTTTATTAAATATTTAGTTCAAATAAATTTATTTTCTTTTATAGGTAGTGTTACACGATGCATTGAGTGTTAATGAACCATGATATACTATAAATATTATTATCTAAAAAATAATGTTATACCCTCATAATTAAACTTGGAAGTTTGATTATGAATAACTAATTTTTGAAAAATATTTATGAGTATTTTAGATAAAAAAATATTTTCTTAAAGAAGACCATATTTTTTGTAAAGACGTTATATTTTTAAAAAATACATATTTTGATTATTTCTACTTTATGGGAAAAATAAAAATAATTATTATTTCTAAATTTTTAAAAACATTGGTCAAAAAAATATTATGGGAATAAACACTTAAAAATTATTTTAGGGTTTAGATTTTAGATTTTTCTGAATATTAAATTGTTTTAAATGAATAGTGAAAAATATTTATTTTTATTAAAAATTGTCTTTCCATTTAAAAAATTTACACATACCATTTTATTATGATGGTTTAAAATTTATAATTTTGTAAAATTATATCATCATTAATCTAATTATGGTCATTAGAATCTTGTTTGTATAGAAGTTTTAGATTACTTATTTGAATACTTATAAATATTTCTTCTTTGGAAAATAGTTTTTTCATCAAGGTTTAGTTTCTAAATTACATTCAACCACTTATATGAAGTTAATTCAGAAAAATGGAATAAATATTTGTAACCGTAATTAATTATATTATATAATAAGTTAAACATAAATTTTAATCGTAATAAATAGTAAAAAGAGGAAAAATAATTATTTTGTCTATGTTTAAAATGAGTTAACCATTATTTAAAAATTAAGGTTAAAGGACCAGAAAAAGTGTTCAAATTATATTAGAAATCCATAGTTATACCATAAATCATCTATGGTTCAATAATTATCAATTTGGGATCCTTTTTTAATGTGTAAAACATGAGTATTACTTTCTTATTTTTAAAACTTGTAACATTAAACTCTCCCACACATATTAAATACCCTCCTCCTCTCATCTTCACTTTCCCAATGTTTTTTGGTTCATCCAAGACTATGATAAACCTTTTATTTAATAAAAACTATTTTAGGATTTATGTGGCACTTATTACAAAAAAAATAATATTTAGATGAAATTTTATTTGGGAGATTAGGTATAAAACCTAACATTATAAAATTGGGATAAAAAAACTTCATTTAAAACATCCTTAAAATAATTTAACTTTTCACCACCCTTAGAAAACATCATGAGATAAATTAGGAGAATAAATAAGAAAGGGATGTGATATAAATATTACTAAGTGAATAAATACTCATGGAATAGGTTAAATAAATACATCTAAGATAACTGGCATAGAAATGTAACATAATATATGAGAGACATAATCAAGAACAATGAGACATGATAGAAAATGATAGGGTAAAGGTAACAGGGTAATGAGGTAACAATATTAAACAAGGCATGATAAGCATATTTATGGTAAAAAATGAGTACATCATAACATAATGTGATTTGGATAACGTATTTCCCACCGTATATGGAATCTCCTTATACTAAAACACTACCCAATTCATTAGAGTGATATCTAGGTCCATCCCTCAAAATCATATCATGTCCACTTATAAGTGTTTCATAGAGATCACACAACCTAATAATTTTTTCATCAGTATTGATCCCAAATTTATAGAGTGTGGGTTATATACACAAAAGGACCAAATAATAAAACTATATGTATGTTTAGTTCAATACTCATGAGTGGAAATGATTATGGAAATTCACTTCACAATCATTTGGCATGATAATTCGGAATGAAACTTCAGAAGTATAACAGTATTTATTAAAGATTCATTAAAAAATTAATTAGACAAAAAGAGGTATCTCATAAATTTGGAATAAAAAGGGACCATATTTGTGATACAGGAAAATGTATCCCAACTTTATTAATTGTAAATCAAAATTAATAAAATAAAAAATGTAATAGAACAAAGAAGAGAATAAGATGATCCCTTATCTAGAGAGGCTGCTTCATAAACCATGGGATAAGCTTCTTGATAGATCCTGGGAACCTTTTGGGGAATATTGAGAGGTAAAAGAATATTAATGTTTTCCTCCATGGTTTTTTAATGAATCTATATGGGAGTATGTGTGGGTTTATAAAGGAAAAGAGTGAGGTGTTATTTATTATTTTCCAAACATTTGTTTTGGACTATATACAAAAAAGTAATCAATATCACAAAAAATACTCGTGTATTTCCTTATGGTTTCTAAAAAAATATTAGTGGTATTAATTATTATATAAGTTCTGAAACCTCTATCATTATAATATTTCCCATGGTGATGAGAAAGTATATAAGGTTCATAATGAATTAATTGTAAAATATTAATATAATTTATTGGTCATGGAGGATTCATAAACACTTTATAGAATTAATAAAATAACTTAAAAACACTTTATTTTAAAGGTTAAATATATATTTGGTCTTCTATACCTTTTATATTATATATTACATCCCTTTTGGGACATTATGATGTCGTAATACAGACCATAAATTTATACAGTATCTAATTTTTATATGAAAATTATATTATATTAGAATGTTATTAAAAGTTGAAAAATAGATAATTTTATCCAACTAAGACTAAAAAAATATTTATTCTATCAAAAAATTTATAAACATAATAATTTATATATTAAAATGAAAACCACCGTTTATTGAAAAATATTTGTTTTTTTATAATAATATTTTTCTGAACCTTATAAAAATTGTTATTGACTGTATAAAATTATATTATCAAGTATAATTAAATAATATTATTTAATAATATTATTTTATAAAATTACCTTTATTTATAAAATTCATGAATTATTTAAAATAAATATAATAATTGAAATTTCTTATTACCTAAAAATACAATTTTATCATTTTCATATTGAAATATGATTTTTATAGATATATTATTAAATAATTTATAAATTAAAATAAATAATTATTAAATATAATAATTATTTCCTAGAAAATAAAATATTTATATATATATTAGTGTAGTCAAGACACATATCGCTCTACTACACAAGTAAACACCCGATGGGTATGTTGTGTGAATGTGATATTTCTTTTGGGTAGTTCAGCAGACATTGATTGTAAAATGATCTAAATGAGTTTAAACATCTCTGATAAATGGCTTCCATCATGATTTACTCATAGAATTTTTTCATGGAATTGGTCAAGGGAAAATCCCAAATATCATAACTCCCCCAAAAGCATTGATAAATTCATAATGTCTGATCTTATTAGTTGATTATATCCCTTCTTTTGTACATTTCAATTTCATTTGTCAGAAACCATAACATATACAAATCTAATGATACTTTCTCAAAATATATTTTATGAATGATTATTATTCTTAACTTTCTTTAAATATTGTAGGATATAATTTTCCCAATAATACCAATGATTTTCATTTTTTATGTAACTTCATGACTTAATAATTAACATAATTAATCCACAAATTGAATTTCATTTATAAAACTTTGGGTTGTTATATTATACCCCCATTTATAAATTTTTCATTAAAAGTTTTAATTTCATACAATAAAGTAATTGTTTTACATATAAATCATTTTCTTCTTCTAGATCAGGCCTCACTTACTAAAATATAAGGTTCCCCCATAACACTTAGACTAGGTAAGTTGTATTGTTTCATAAAACATTGTCTCTACAATAAAATATCTTCATCCACTACTCCTAGTATAAAATATCCTTCTCTAATGGAACCATCTTTGGATTCAGTAATTTTGAGTGTTTTGGTTTATATATTATCAAGTAGGATACATTAAATACATCATGTACTTGATGTAGGTTTGGCGGGAGGTTTAGATCATAGGACACAACTATGATATGATCAACGATATCTAGTAGTTTTATGTATCTTAGGATAAGATTTCTCATCTTCTTAAACCACATAAATTTATTCCATGGAGATATATAATAGAAACCTTTGTCTCCAACTTCAATAAATATATATAATTTATTATCTTATATATAGAATATTTCTACTCTAAGATGAATTAATATGATGCCAAATGATATGAATTGTTTCTATCATCTCTTAGATAAGATCAGGTCCCATCAGCATCCACTCTGTAACTTCATCCCAACATGTTATATTTTGAGACCACTTCCCATATAGAGCCACACAGGGTTCCATTTTAATACTCAAATGGAAACTGTAATGCCCTGACCCATTTTAACCCGAGTCGGTGCATTATTACATAATTTCGACATGATACAAAGAAATAATGTCCCAAAAGACTGATCAGTTTAGTAGCCTTCGAAACAAAATTAATACATAAGTTCAACTTTACAACATGAAAAGAAATACACCACTACTTTATTCCATTAGAAACATCCAAGACTCCTATATTAAGCCTGCAAGTCTCTCATAATTAAATTCTTCATATCATCAGACAATGAAACAAAATATAGGGGTGAGCTCAAATGCTCAAAATGGGTACACAATATAGCGGAAGATAACATAAATATTAATCATGTTGAATAATTGAAGACACATGCTTTTAACATTAACAAAAATGAACAATTTTATTGGAGGAATATTAGCTTAGTAAATAATGTCATAATAAAACATAATCAGGGGTATTCTACTAGTCGAATGACCACATGAACCATCAATATTATTTTTATAATGAGGGAATATATAATATTGGACATTCAGAAACATTTTCTCAAGGCCTTGGCCAAGACGTCTAAAATGATTAAGGCCTCATCCAAAACCATATATCAAATTGGGAAAGGCCTTAGCCAATTCCACATCTAGTTGCCTCATGATACCTTCTGATGCATCGAGTAGCTAGAGCGAGTTCCACCAATCACTTACTAATTAGAATACATTCCACATATGAAAAGGTTGAAATATAACATAATCATTTGTATAAAAAACTAGCATACAAAATTTCAATATTTATCCATAAACCATGAATGGTATAAAAATAACACATCCACAGTCAAACATATAACAAAACCTTCAATAAAATATGGAATATTTGTATCATAATGAATTTAATTCAAACAAGTATAAAATCCATCAAAGATTTTGACATAGACGAAATCAAAACTATTTGAGAGAAATATCTCTTTATTTATTTAAATCATTTAAAGTTACATAATTATAAATAAAACATTTATTTTTAAAATATTCTTATAAGATTTTAAGGGAAACTTCGACGATGTTATAATGGTGGAGAATAAATGCACTTTCCGTATAAGTTAAAAACATTCTTACCTTAATTTTTTCATAAAGGCCGTAAAGAATGTCACGAACCAGATCTGGTCGCCACCATTAACGGCACCAAACCTGGCCCGTGGCAAGGCCCGAAGGGCATTCCCTATCCCCACGGGCTGGCACAAGTGCCCGGGTATAAAACAATATGATTTGGGAACGATTTACCCGAGTATGAAAGCATAAAACAAATAAAACAATCAATGATAAGAATCTGAAATTTCCATGCTAAACCATTCTTAACAAAACCAGATCTGAATACATATGTTTAAAGACACAAAAATTGGTCCAAATAAAGATAATGACAACATCAAGACATCCCCATGGACTCCACAAGACAAGGGGATCATCACACGCAATCCATCCCCGCAACTCCGCCCCAAAGATGGGTACTAACATCCCGAACCGCCATCACCCTTAGCCTTCCCTTTACCTGAGTCAAGCATAAGCAGGTCTACTTACACCCAAGGGGTGTAAGTAGGGTGTGAGCCTAAGCCCAATAGGATACCACCAGTTGATTCCAAAGAGTATGCAATACAATGTGAACAAAACAAGCAATTTTAATACACAAGGTGAAACAGTGTTAAAATTCAAAGAAATGCAACTTTCAAATGAAAACAGTTTTCAATTCGAGAATTTCAGAATGTTAGCACATTAAATAGACATGTGAGATACTGTAATGTACTGCCAAAAACAACCCATAACAAGGGTAAACACCACAAATTCTATGAGCATCAAAATCAGGAACACCCCTAAGCACTAGGTTGTCTCGGGCCCTATGTACCTCGTACCTCGGTGTAGAGTAACCATAGAAAAATCCGTTCTCGTGCACGAGCCACTAGTAGGGAACATACCCATAACCTAGTGGTCCCCAATCATCATCCAAATAGTTTAGTTAGAGTTGTCGTTATCCAGATGCTAAGTGGAACAGGGACAAAACCCATCCGATCCACTAGCCGTACTAGTACAAATCCGCCCCACCTAAGTACCCGGGCTTCCCCTTTTGTGCTCAAACAATTTTAGCAAACAACACACATCCATTTTCATATAAAATATCACTACTGGTCACAAACAAATTGTATAGTAGCTACACACATTTTATACCATTTAAAACACACAATAAAATAATTTTTATTTCCAATAAAACAACCTCTCAAAACATCACATTGTTTTTCACCCAAAGCTCTTTATGATATCCACCTTTCACACTATGATAACACTTGTAAGATATTAAAACCAAATTTCAGTTCATAACCCTTTAATGAAACCAAAAATTCAGTTAGGGGGCATCCCAAAATGAACCAATAAATGATTTGAATGGAAAACCCTCAATTTCACCAAAAATTGGAACTTAAAATTCATTTGCATTATAAATGCAACTAAAACCAATTTTTACAGAAACATTCAAGTGAAATAAACATTAGAGTACCATGAAAAACAGCAAGCTAATTCACAAAGATTGCACACACAATGGAATCACCTACCAAATTAACAAAACCCCTTGAATCTCCGTGCGAAATCAAATCGCACCCCCGCCGCACCAAGAGAGAACTAGATCAAACCTAAAACCACACAAATTGGCCAAGAAAACCCAAAGTTAAACCCTAGGTTCGAAATCCTAGTTTCTGGACATTAGTAAACTCAATTATAACCGAATAAACCCTAAGAACAAAGAGTTAAACCCAAAGTAATTTGAAAGAGGAAAGAAAAGGGCTCATTTACTTGAAGTATCTTGAAGTAATCACTCCAAAACTCTAGTATCTGAAATTTAAAAGATCCCAAATTTAGGGTACGTTCGAACAAGATGTATTATCTCATTTAGGAACTGGAATGGAGGAAAAAGACTGAGAATTGAGAGATTTATGAAGGAAATACTTTACCTCTTCAAATCTGGGCGATTTGAGGAACGCTATGAAGATCGGCACAAAATCGCGATTCTACAGAGCTCCAAATGGGTGGGAGAGAGTTCAGGCGCGCGGCTGGGTTACTTGGGCTTGAGTGAGACTTGGAATCACCGAAAAATCCCAAATAATGAATAAGTTATAACAAAATCAAATTTTATTTTTAAAACAGGAATTGGGCTTTCGGGCAGGCCCAACCCCTTAGACAAAAACCCAAATAACCCCTGGTTATGAACTTCTAAAAGCTCCAAATTACCTTGGTGGTGTTAATAGGTTAGGGTAGGTCAATTAGGAATTTGAATGGATGAAAAATATTGAAAAATGAAAAAGTTATAAAAGATACAAAATTTATTTTTTAATCTGGAATTGGGCTCACGGCTTGGCCCAATTCATGAATACTCATCTATTCCTCCCTAAAACCTAGGGAAACCCCCAAAACAAAGAAATGATGTAAATTAAATGAAAAATACCTTTAAAATATGTCTTTTATGTGACAATTCTCCCCACCATGAAGGACTTTCCGCCCCGGAAAGTCAACATGAATCTCGGTTGGAAAATAAGAATGGGTACTCTTCCTTGACCCATGACTTTCGCTCCCATGTCTCATGTGTATCATTCCCATGCTGCCATAAAACCCGGACTAAAGGAATAGACTTTCCTCGAAGTATCTTCTCCTGGGAGTCCACTATTTTCACCGGCCTCTCAACGATAGACAAGTCAGGCTCTATCTCTAGTTCTTCCCAACTCAACACATGGGATGGATCTGGATTGTATTTCTTCAACTGGGAGACGTGGAAGACATCATGGATAGATGTCAACTGAGAAGGTAAGGCCAACCTGTATGCCACCTTACCAATACGCTCGGTGATCTCAAAGGGTCCGACATACCGTGGCATCAACTTACCTTGCTTTCCCAATCGACGATGGCCCAGACGAGGGGCCACTTTTAAGAATACCCTGTCACCCACAGAAAACTCTAGGTCTCGACGCCTCCGGTCAGCATAAGATTTATGACGACTCTGAGCTGTCAATAAGCGCTGCCTGATCAACTTGACCTTCTCAGAAGTCTCCTGCACAAGGCTCGGCCCCAACAGTGAAGTCTCTCCTACCTCAGCCCAACATAGGGGGGACCGACAAGGCCGACCATAGAGCGCCTCAAAAGGGGCCATTCGAATCGTGGATTGGTAACTATTATTATAAGCAAACTCTACCAATCCCAAATGGCTATCCCAAGAACCTCCAAAGTCCAGGACACATGCACGAAGCATGTCCTCCAATATCTGATTTGCCCGCTCTGTCTGACCATCCGTCTGTGGGTGGTATGCTGTGCTCATCTTAATCTGAGACCCCAAGGACTTCTGAAGGCCTTCCCAAAATCGAGAAGTGAAGCGGGGGTCTCTATCCGAGACAACAGCTGATGGTACACCATGGAGTCTCACCACTTCTTGAAGATGCAAATGGCCCAACTCATCTACTTTAGTTGTATCTTTAATCGGAATGAAGTGGGCTGATTTGGTCAGACGATCAATCACCACCCAAATAGCATTCTTACCCCGAGGTGTACGAGGTAAGCCAACAATGAAGTCCATGGAAACCTCTTCCCACTTCCAGGTAGGAATGGGTAGTGGTTGGAGCAAACCGGATGGCCTTTGGTGCTCTGCTTTCACCTGCTGACATGTGTAGCATTTCGAAACAAAGCCTGCTATGTCCCGTCTCATACCAGGCCACCAAAACTGCCGACGAACGTCATAATACATCTTGGTGGCACCCGGATGGACAGCCCACTGAGACTGGTGGCTATCTTGCACCACCACCTTCCGTAGAGATAATGGCACTACTGAACGGCCCTTGAAGCACAAGATGCCCTCGGGAGATGACGACCAATCAGAGGATGTCTCCCCACCATGAAGGAACTTCTTAGACCGCTGACAAAGATCATCACTGGGCTGTTCCTGCTGAATCAACTCTAATAGAGAAGGAGTCAACTGGACACTCGCCAAGAATGCCCCTCCACTGTGTTCCCTAGCCTCCACATGCATTTGAGAAAAGAGCCCCATCAATGCCCACTCATCACTAGACTTCCTCAAAGCCTGCACTGGAACTCTTCGGCTCAAAGCGTCGGCCACTACATTACCCTTGCCTGGGGTATAGACAATGTCAAAGTCAAACCCCTGCAAGTACTCGATCCAGCGACGTTGCCTCAAGTTGAGGTCCTTCTGCGAGAAGATATAAGCCAAGCTTTTGTGATCAGAGTAGACCACAAACTTCTCGCCAAAGAGGTAGTGACGCCATGTCTTCAAAGCATGCATCACCGCTGCCAACTCCAAGTCATGGGTAGGGTAGTTCTTTTCATGTGGTCGGAGTTGGCGAGAGCCATAAGCCACCACGTGATCATCTTGCATAAGCACGCACCTAAGACCCATACCTGAAGCATCACAATAAACCACATAACCCTTCCCAGCCTCAGGCAAAATCAGCACAGGGGTGGTAGTCAACCGTCTCTTCAGCTCCTCGAATGATGCTTGACATTCTGGACCCCATACAAACTTCACCCCTTTCCGGGTGAGCGCAGTCATTGGTGATGCAAGCCGAGAGAAATCCCGAACGAATCGCCTGTAGTAACCAGCCAGGCCAAGGAAACTTCTGATCTCGAACACATTCTTCGGCTGCTCCCATGACATAACCGCACTAATTTTCTTAGGGTCCACTGAAACTCCGTGCTCTGAGATCACATGCCCCAGAAATCTCACCTCTCTGATCCAGAAGGTGCACTTTGACAACTTTGCATAGAGGCGGTGATCCCGTAATGTACCTAAAACGATCCTCAAGTGATGTTCGTGTTCCTCCTCAGAGCTAGAGTATACCAGAATATCATCCACGAACACCACAATAAAGGAATCGAGATACTGATGAAACACCCTATTCATAAGTGCCATAAAGACTGCTGGAGCATTGGTCAATCCGAAGGGCATGACCAAATACTCAAAGTGGCCGTACCTGCACCGAAAGGCTGTCTTTGGGATATCTGACTCCTTCACCCTGAGTTGATGATACCCTGAACGCAGGTCTATCTTTGAGAACCACTTTGCTCCCTTCAACTGGTCAAACAAATCATCTATTCTGGGCAAAGGGTATTTGTTTTTAATTGTTACCTTATTCAGCTTCCGGTAATCAATGCACAACCGGAGGGATCCATCAGCCTTTTTTGCAAACAACACAGGAGCGGCCCAAGGGGAGACGCTCGGGCGAATGAATCCTTTGGATTCTAAGTCGTCCAGCTGTATCTTTAATTCCCTCAACTCGGTGGGGGCCATGCGATAGGAGGGAAGAGATATCGGCTGTGTTCCCGGCGCCAGATCAATCGAAAACTCCACATCCCGCTCCGGGGGCAAACCAGAAAAATCATCAGGGAATACCTCAGGAAACTCATTCACTACATGAGGTAGTGCACCTTCAGGGGAAAGACCATCCTCTAGCACAATCGAAGATAACTGGAAGATAACACTTCCCAACTCTGGGAGTGGAGGCCCTGCGCGACCTGACCGAGGATCCCATTCACCATGAAAAACCTGACGACTCCCGTCAGGTGCCGTGAAACTCACACGCCTTCTGTAGCAGTCGATGTGTGCCTGGAAGTGAACTAGCCAATCCATCCCGAGTATGACATCAAAAAGGTCCATATCTAATACCATAAGGTCCCACTCCATCTCGACCCCTGATACAGAAAGTGCACATGAGGGGCACCTAAGGCCCTGCTCCTTCTTCTTTCCCAGCGGTGTCACCAACTCCATCGCGAAAGACATCAACTCAGTTGGAAAATTCAGAATGTCCACAAAATGGGCAGAAATGAATGAAATAGAGGCACCAGTATCAAAAAGAGCAGTAGCAATAGAAGATGCAATCAGAACGGTACCTCGAACTGTCGAAGGTCCCGCCTCTGATCCTGCTGGTGTCTGGTCCACTGCATGGAGGTGTCCAGTATCTGTCTGAGAACGACCGCTAGCCTGAGGCTGTGCCCTGAACTGGCTCTGCCCAGAAGATGATCCAGCCCTACCACCACGACCACCAAATCGAGATCCCCCAGTCCTTGACGGCTCGGACTGTGTTGGCACTCCTCTTGAAGCCACTGACCCTGCCCCACTTGGGAGTGGACGTGCCACACTGCAGAAGCGCTGCAAATGCCCCATACCTCCACACTGGAAACAAGGCTTTGGAGGAAGTGGACATGCTGGTCGGATATGCCCAGGCCTCCCACATTGGTGGCACACGACCGATCTTGCATCAGAAGCAGCAGAAGAAAACTGCCTGGAAGAGTGGCCTGAACTGCCCCCTCCTTTCTTCACATGATCCTCCCGCTTCCTTTTCTTCTCTGAGGAGCTTCCACTTCCCACTGCTGATACAGAACCATAGAAACCAGCCCTGCCTTTTCTATCAATCTCCACCATGCACGCCCAATCAACGACCTCAGCATAGGTCCTCAGCTTAAACAAGAACACCTGGGAGTATATCTCTGGTCGCAAGCCTTTCTCAAACCTTTGGGCCTTCGCTTGCTCATTAGAGACAATTTCTGGAGCATACCGAACCAATTCAGCGAAACGGTTGGCATACTCCATCACAGATAGATTCCCCTGAACAAGTTCCATGAACTCTCTAGACCTGGCATAAGCCAACACCTCAGGGCAATACTGTTCATTGAAGACAGCCTTGAAATCTCTCCAGCGCATCTGCTCATTCTTCCCAGATTGAAGCACTGACTCCCACCATTTACGGCTGGGACCCTCCAACAGAAAGGAGGCACACTTCACCCTGAGCTCCTCGGGTGTTTCCAGGAACTCAAACATACGCTCGATCTTCTCGAGCCATTCTTCTGCTTCCTGGGGTTCTGAGCTTCCTCGAAAGGTTGGAGGCTTATTTTTCAGGAACTCCTGGGCCTTGTCCTTTCTAGGACCAGTATAATCCTCTCTAACAGGAGCTGGAGCTGGAGCTGGTCCATATCCTAGAGCCTGGACAGCCCGGACCACGGCCTCGACTAGCCTCTGATCAATCGGCGTGGGAGAACTCTCTCCAGCTTCCTCCTGTGGGTGCGTGGGAGCTTTCCGGGGAGGCATGTTGCTACAAAATGCAACAGTCACAAAAGAAATAGTCAATACCACAATTCTGAAAATTGTAATCAAATACATCAAATATAAACAAACTAAACACATTCTTGTAATAAAAGAAACAACTACTCCACATCTGCCTGATGTCCACATGTGGTCTGCAGCCCACACGTCTCACCTAGAAGTGAAGTAAATCAGTAAATTCCAACATCCTCTGGTGACTCAAGGTCTGCCATGAGAGGTGCGGGCCAGGCACCCTACTCACAACCAATACCCCGAGCCCCGACAGTCCTAGCTCCTGTCTATCCCGACTCATCTCAAAATAACAATATAACCCAAAAACATTAACCTCCTTTGATACCATTTTGTCACGAACCAGATCTGGTCGCCACCATTAACGGCACCAAACCTGGCCCGTGGCAAGGCCCGAAGGGCATTCCCTATCCCCACGGGCTGGCACAAGTGCCCGGGTATAAAACAATATGATTTGGGAACGATTTACCCGAGTATGAAAGCATAAAACAAATAAAACAATCAATGATAAGAATCTGAAATTTCCATGCTAAACCATTCTTAACAAAACCAGATCTGAATACATATGTTTAAAGACACAAAAATTGGTCCAAATAAAGATAATGACAACATCAAGACATCCCCATGGACTCCACAAGACAAGGGGATCATCACACGCAATCCATCCCCGAAACTCCGCCCCAAAGACGGGTACTAACATCCCGAACCGCCATCACCCTTAGCCTTCCCTTTACCTGAGTCAAGCATAAGCAGGTCTACTTACACCCAAGGGGTGTAAGTAGGGTGTGAGCCTAAGCCCAATAGGATACCACCAGTTGATTCCAAAGAGTATGCAATACAATGTGAACAAAACAAGCAATTTTAATACACAAGGTGAAACAGTGTTAAAATTCAAAGAAATGCAACTTTCAAATGAAAACAGTTTTCAATTCGAGAATTTCAGAATGTTAGCACATTAAATAGACATGTGAGATACTGTAATGTACTGCCAAAAACAACCCATAACAAGGGTAAATACCACAAATTCTATGAGCATCAAAATCAGGAACACCCCTAAGCACTAGGTTGTCTCGGGCCCTATGTACCTCGTACCTCGGTGTAGAGTAACCATAGAAAAATCTGTTCTCGTGCACGAGCCACTAGTAGGGAACATACCCATAACCTAGTGGTCCCCAATCATCATCCAAATAGTTTAGTTAGAGTTGTCGTTATCCAGATGCTAAGTGGAACAGGGACAAAACCCATCCGATCCACTAGCCGTACTAGTACAAATCCGCCCCACCTAAGTACCCGGGCTTCCCCTTTTGTGCTCAAACAATTTTAGAAAACAACACACATCCATTTTCATATAAAATATCACTACTGGTCACAAACAAATTGTACAGTAGCTACACACATTTTATACCATTTAAAACACACAATAAAATAATTTTTATTTCCAATAAAACAACCTCTCAAAACATCACATTGTTTTTCACCCAAATCTCTTTATGATATCCACCTTTCACACTATGATAACACTTGTAAGATATTAAAACCAAATTTCAGTTCATAACCCTTTAATGAAACCAAAAATTCAGTTAGGGGGCATCCCAAAATGAACCAATAAATGATTTGAATGGAAAACCCTCAATTTCACCAAAAATTGGAACTTAAAATTCATTTGCATTATAAATGCAACTAAAACCAATTTTTACAGAAACATTCAAGTGAAATAAACATTAGAGTACCATGAAAAACAGCAAGCTAATTCACAAAGATTGCACACACAATGGAATCACCTACCAAATTAACAAAACCCCTTGAATCTCCGTGCGAAATCAAATCGCACCCCCGCCGCACCAAGAGAGAACTAGATCAAACCTAAAACCACACAAATTGGCCAAGAAAACCCAAAGTTAAACCCTAGGTTCGAAATCCTAGTTTCTGGACATTAGTAAACTCAATTATAACCGAATAAACCCTAAGAACAAAGAGTTAAACCCAAAGTAATTTGAAAGAGGAAAGAAAAGGGCTCATTTACTTGAAGTATCTTGAAGTAATCACTCCAAAACTCCAGTATCTGAAATTTAAAAGATCCCAAATTTAGGGTACGTTCGAACAAGATGTATTATCTCATTTAGGAACTGGAATGGAGGAAAAAGACTGAGAATTGAGAGATTTATGAAGGAAATACTTTACCTCTTCAAATCTGGGCGATTTGAGGAACGCTATGAAGATCGGCACAAAATCGCGATTCTACAGAGCTCCAAATGGGTGGGAGAGAGTTCAGGCGCGTGGCTGGGTTACTTGGGCTTGGGTGAGACTTGGAATCACCGAAAAATCCCAAATAATGAATAAGTTATAACAAAATCAAATTTTATTTTGAAACAGGAATTGGGCTTTCGGGCAGGCCCAACCCCTTAGACAAAAACCCAAATAACCCCTGGTTATGAACTTCTAAAAGCTCCAAATTACCTTGGTGGTGTTAATAGGTCAGGGTAGGTCAATTAGGAATTTGAATGGATGAAAAATATTGAAAAATGAAAAAGTTATAAAAGATACAAAATTTATTTTTTAATCTGGAATTGGGCTCACGGCTTGGCCCAATTCATGAATACTCATCTATTCCTCCCTAAAACCTAGGGAAACCCCCAAAACAAAGAAATGATGTAAATTAAATGAAAAATACCTTTAAAATATGTCTTGTATGTGACAAAGAACCTAGTTTGGAAAATGACGAAAAGATTCCTTTCAAAACATATAAGGTAATATAATGGGATAAATTAATTTAACCCATAGTCTAGTAAATAGTAAATATGTTTTTAAAAATCCATTATTAAGAAAACACGGAAGTGGATGATAAAGAGGTCCCAGTAGATACTTACGTTAAAACAACCTCGGATGACAAAGATATTTTGAAATTCACCCTTACATTTTACATTTCCTTGGTTGGGGGTAGGGTAAAATCCTGCATAATGGTGAAATAATTTTTATTAAATTATACAATAACTATATAAATTAATATTATATCATATATGATCTTTGAATATTTCTTTGTTCATAATATTTTAGTATTATCGTCATTTTGGGTGTTAACTGATTCATTTTCCTTTATATGATTTGTTACATATGTAATGTTTGTTATAGATAATATGTATATTATTCATATTCCGAATTATATCAAGTATTTAAACATTATCTTTAGTCATCAATTGAAAATTATCCTTGAATGGATACGATAGGGAATGAATCTCATCGAGTTTGTGGAGACGGTAATCCGTACGTACGTACGAGTGACAATATCATTATTTTGATTTTAAAATAATATATAATTTAATGTTATATCATATATTCAGAATAATTATCATGTTATATTTATTATTTAAATAAATTATACATCATTATTATACCCATCCAAATTATAATGTATTGAATAACAACTACACCATGACGTGGAGACAATAAGTCGTACATACGCACGTATAGTGACATGTCATTCAAAGGATGGATAAAATAATGAATATGGTTGTACCATATTTATATTAACATAAAATTATATAGAAGACACTGGATTTATTATTTTTTAATGGAAACAACAATGAAATAGAATGTGGATGTAGAAATGAACGTGAAAGAGGTGAGGAAATATTTACATCTTCTTCTTGTTCTTCCTTTTTATTTGATCAAAAGGGCTCCGTATGATGGCTTTATAACTAAAGGAAGGCCTGTAGGATGATGGTAGGGAATTTAGGATGATATTTGGCTTGGGTTTGGCCGACCCAAAGGCTTTGAAGGTGTGAATTTGAGTGAATGGGAAGTGCCCTTTAATAAGAGGTGTGAGGGGCACATTAGGAAGAGATTGAAATATTATTTTATAATAAAACAATTTTCAGTTTCAAATGGATCAAAAATGATTTATTTGAAGTCTATGGTTGGGATGGGTAGATAACCACTCAACCAATAGGTTTTAGACAGGTTTGGGTCACTATATTAACTTTCTCTTTTAGATTTAACACTTAGTTAAATAGTTTGACATTTACCATGTCTCTTTGAATTTTTATAATATATGATTTATAAACATACTATAAACTTCCAAAAGAACCTCAAGTGGTACATTAATGACATATATAATATTATTTAAGACCTTTGGCCGATCCTCGGATTTTTAGGAATAGAAAATCAATTAATAATATAATATCTTTTTTAAAAACTCTTTAATGCCAATTTTAAAACTATTTTCTATTTTGTTTTTGTTAAATTGATAACAACATTATTACTTCTAAAAAAATTCATTTAATCGACCACAATATGTCATATTAACCTATAAAATTAGTGTAATTCATAAAAAGCATCATATTACATTTATTTGGATACTTATAATGTCAATTATTGTAATATTTCATTAATAAGGTAACTACTGCATCATCATTGTGTCATAAATACATTTAATTTTTTAATATCTAAAAATATAAATAAAATATCATTATATAGGATATAGTTTCATATTTATAATGAATATTTATAGTCGAATTTATCTTATGTTTAACCCTATATTAAAAATGGTTTACTTATTAAAAATTGAATTTAACAATTTTAACTCTTCTATGAATTAAATAATAATAAATGTCCTAATATAACCAAAGTGGACCAAAGAGGTTCATATTTTTTCCTATTGGTTTTTTGGTCTAATTTTATTTATCCAATAGAATTAGGACTTTTTTATGGTAATAATAATATCATTTTCACCCTTAATTTCCCTATTTACCTTTAAATGGGTTAAACAAAAGTCAAAAGTTACAATTCACCAAAAATTATTTTCATCTCATTGAACTACATTTTATGTAACGCCCCGACCCTAGTTACCCAGAGTCGGTGAATTATTACATAACATTGTCATGATCACAAGAAAGATAAAATCTCGAAAGACCGATTGGTTTAGTAGCCTTGGAAACACTAGATATATTCATAAGTTTTACATTACATCATAAAATGAAAAACTACTACAACAACATAATGTTTCCACAATCCACACTATTAGCCCCTCATAAAATCCCTGCAGGTCATTCATAACTTACTTCTTCACATCCTGGGAAAAATAAAACATAGAAAAGGGGTGAGCTCAAATGCCCAGTAAGGATAACAATATAGCGGAAACTTTCATAAATAAGAATAAACATTTAAGGCAATGTATAACTAAAACAAAAGCCTTTTAAATATTAACTTTCAACATGGTATGGAATAAATTAAATGAAATAATTCCATTTACTTATTCACATGGATATTCTACTAATCGAATAATCACATGCAAAAATCAATAACCACTTTCATAATGTTGGAATGCATAATGCCAGACTATCATAACCACATAACCAAGGCCTTGTGCCAAGACTACAAATAAGATTTTGTCAAGGCCTTGTGCCAAGACAATAGTTTGTCTCATGAGACCTACCGATGCATCGAGGAGCTATAGCGGGCTCCACCCGTCACATATTAAGTCCAATGCATTCCCATATGAAAAGGTTTAAACATATCATAATCATTCGTATTAAAACTAGCATACGAAATTTCAATAATTTCACCATAAACTATGAATGGTATAAAAATAGCACATCCACAGTCAAACATATCACAAAACCTTCAATACAATATAGAAGTTTTGTATCATAATAAATCAACTTCAAATAATCTTAAAATCCATCAAAGGATGTTGACATAGATGAAATCAAAATTCTTTTTAAAGAAATATCTCCTTTTATTTTGAAATAATTTAAGATCCATATAAAATAAAACATTTTCTTTGAAAATATTCTTATAAGCTTGTAAGGGAAGCTTTGAAGATTTTATAACGGCGGAAAATAGCCGCACCCGCCGTATAAGTTAAAAAAAACATTCTTACCTTAATTCTGTCGAAAAGGTTAAAAAGGACCTTGTTTTGAAAAAGACCGAAAGATTCCTTTATAAACCACTTACAAAAGTCAAAAAGGGTATAAATGACTTTAACTCATATTCTAGTAAATAGTAAAAATGTTTTGAAATGCATTTTTAAGAAACATGGATGTGGATGATAAAGAGATCCCAGTAGATTATTACGTATAAACAACCTTGGATAATGAAGAGGTTTTAAGTAAACCCTTACCTTGTACTTTTCCTTGGTTGGGGTAGGTTAACCTCCTGTATAATGGTGAAATAGTTGTTATTAAATTATACAAGAATCATATATAATAATATGATATCATATATGATCTTTTAACATTGATTTGTTAATAATATCTTAGAATTATCGTCGTTTCGGGAGTTAACTTACTCATTTTATTTTATATGTTTTGTTACATAAGCCATGGTTGTCATATCTTATTCATATCCAGAATGATATCTAGTCCTTAAACATCATTTTTAAATCATCAAATGATAATTATACTTGAATGGATACGATGGAGAATGAATCTCATCGCGTTCGTGGAGACGGTAGTCCGTACGTACGCACGAGCGACAATATCATTCTTTTGATATTAAAATAATATATAAATGGATGGTATATCATATATACAGAATCATTAACATGTTATATTTATTCTTTACATGAGTTACACATCATTATTATACCCATCCAAATAATATTATATTGAATAACAATTACACCACGACGTGGAGACGGTAGTCCGTACGTACGCACGTATGGTGACATGTTATTCAAAGGGTGGATAGAATACTGAATGTGGTTGTACCATATTTATAATAACATCACAGTATATGTGAGATAGTGGAGTTATTATTTTAGAATGGTAAGAACAAAGGAAGAAGAAGTGGAAGAAGAAATGAACTTGGAGAAGGGTGGTGAAATCATTACCTCTTCTTCGGGTTCTTCCTTTTGATTTGATCAAAAGGGCTCGTTAGGTTGGCTTTCTGATCAAAATAAGGCCTCTAGGTTGTAGTGAGGGATGTTGGGAGAGTATTTGGGCAGAGGTTGGCCGCACCAAAAGGCTTTGAAGGTGTGAAGAAATGAGAAGGAGGAGTGCCCTTTTATAAGAGGGGTGAGGGGCACCTTTGGAAAAGCTAGAAATATTAATTTATAATAAATTCATATTCGGTTTATAATGGCTCCAAAGCTTATTATTCAAAGTTTAAGGTGGGGATAGGTCTAAAACCACTCAACCAATAGAATTTAGACAGGTTTGGGTACTTATATTAACCTTATCTTTAAGTATTAACTCTAAGTTAATTAGTTTCACTTTTACAATGTCTCTTTGTATTTTTATATAATATGGTTAATAAACTTACTATATACATCCAAGAGACCCCCAAGTGGTACATTAATGATGCACCTATCATGATATAAGTCTCTTGGCCTATCCATAGATTTTTAGGAATTTAATATCAATTAATAATATAATATTTGTTTTAAGAACTCTTTTATGTCAATTTTGACACTATTCAATAGTTGATTTTTGTGAAACTCATAACAGATTGATTACTTCGAAAAAAGTCAATTAAATCAATCCTAATATATCATATTATCCTATAAAATTAGTTTAATTCATTAAAAGGTTCATATTATATTTATTTTGGTATTTATAATATCAATTATTTTAATTTTTTACTATTATAGTAATTACTGCATCATCCTTGTGTCATAAATAAAATAATGTATTTAATGTCTAAAAACTATAAATAAAATATAATTATGTAGGAAATCTTTTTAGCTTTCTAATGAATATTTATAATCTAAAATCCAACATATATAACCCTATGTAACAATTGTTTTTCTAAAAGATATATGCTTGTGTCATTTTTGTATTCATTTTAACTTAATTAAAATAACGTGTCATTATCACTTACAAGTGGATCCATGGGGTCCCAAAATAGACCCAAAGATTTCCATGGTCGACCATGTATCAACCAATAGGGTTAAGACACGTTTTAGGGTAATTTAGTATTATTATAATATTATTTGTTAACCCTTATTTACCGGATTTACCCTTAACCATGGTAAATAAAATATTTAGCGCAGTAATTATTCAAAATGTATAAAAATAAGAGTTACCTATTTACAAAATTTGAACATCCTGATTCCAAATATGGAATCCATTTTCCTAAATTCAAAACACAGAAGTGGCAGAAATTAATTTAAAATTAATTCCCGCTGTCAAAACAAAAAGCGTGTTTTTAAGAGATAATAACTATCAAAAGATTGACACTCGTTTATGTTCGGTTTAATTGTAAAATTATGTCCAATGACCAACATTATATTAAATGGTAAAAATATATTCTAAATATACTTTAAAACCACTCAAATTCATAATTTATCACTATTAATTATTTTGATTAAAAAAGTTGTTTTTAATTAAAACTTAGTAATTTTCACTATTCATCAAAATATGAAAGTTATCCGAAATGTACCAAAATTTCACCTTAGGATAAATTCGATATTCTGAATCCAAAAATGAAGTCCATTTTCAAATATAAAATATATATAATTTCAAAAAGTAGGTATTACTATTCATAACGGCTAGTTTGATTAGTTATGGTGTGTTAGAACTCGGTGTTGCGTACAACACACGCTATCACATTATTCAAAGAGAAGCGTATCGTAGAAGTTTGGGGTGTTACATTCTCCCCTCCTTCAAATAATTGCGTCCTCGCAATTTCTAGGGTATTACTGCATAAAAAAACTCGGGTGGTTCTTCATCATAAGTTCCTCGGGTTCCCACGTTGCCTCTTCCATCTTATGGTTTCTCCACAAAACTTTTACCAGACGCGTCGTCCGGTTTCTCAGCACTTGTTCTCTCGTATCAAGAATCTTGATGGGCTCTTCGCAATAAGACAGATTGGCTTCCAGTTCTAATTCCTCATAGGTGAGTACATGCGTCGGATCAGAAATGTATTTCCTCAATAGAGATACGTGGAACACATCGTGAACTTTGGAGAGACTTGGCGGCATTGCCAATCGGTAAGCTACAACCCCAATTCGTTCTAGAATTTCGAAAGGTCCGATGTACCTGGGACTCAATTTACCTTTCTTACCAAAACGTATAACTCCCTTCCACGGAGATACCTTCAGAAAAACATGATCACCGACTTGAAATTCCAAATCCTTCCTTCGATTATCGGCATAGCTCTTCTGCCTACTTTGAGCTGCTTTGATGTGATTTTGGATTACTTTCACCTTTTCCACCGTTTCCTCCACCAGTTCTGGGCCTACAAGTTTTCTTTCACCAACGTCATCCCAATAGGTTGGTGTACGACATCTCTTTCCGTATAACGCTTCATATGGTGCCATCTGAATACTCGAATGGAAGCTATTATTATAGGAAAATTATACCAAAGGTAAATATTGATCCCACATACCCTGAAAGTCAAGTGAGCAAGATCTCAACATGTCTTCTAAGGTTTGAATAGTCCGTTCTTATTGTCCGTCTGTCTGAGGGTGGTAAGCAGTGCTCAAATGAAGTTCAGTATCCAGGGATTTCTGAAGACTTTTCCAGAATCTTGAAGTAAAACGGGGATCACGATCAGAAACAATCGATAGGGGTACTCCATGAAGTCTCACAACTTCATTAATATATAGTCTTGCTAGGCGTTCCAGGGGTAGATCTTCTCTTATAGCAAGAAAATGTGCTGTCTTGGTAAGACGATCAACAATAACCCATATTGCATCGTTCCTTCTATGAGTCTTTGGTAGCCCCATGACAAAGTCCATCGTAACATTTTCCCATTTCCACTCTGGTATGGGAAGAGGTTGCATGACTCCTCCAGGCTGTTGCCTTCCAGCTTTCACTTGTTAAAAAACCATACATCTTGACACAAAATCAGCAATCTCCCTCTTCATGTTGTCCCACAAAAAATGTTCCTTCAAATCTCTATACATTTTGGTGCTCCCAGGGTGTATAGAGAAATTGGAACTATGAGCATCATCCAAAAATTCACTTTTTAGATCAGGTATATTGGGAACACAAAGTCTCTTCCCGAATTTCAAAATTCAATCTTCATACACAAAGTCACTCAATCTCCCATCATCCACAGCTTTAATCTTCTTTTGGAATTCTTCATCATCGGTCTGAGAACTCTTAATCCTTTCTAGTAAAGATGGTTTGGCAACCATTTGAAAAAGCATTAATGTTTCACCTTCCCTGGTTATTCCCATGTCCATCTTCACTAGATCCATGAAAATTGGATCCCTTTCAATTCTCATATTGTTCAAAACTCCATGGTCTTTTCTACTCAAAGCATCTTCCACCTTGTTTGCCTTCCCTGGGTGGTAGTGTATCGTACAATCATAATCCTTGAGTAATTCAAGCCATCTCCTTTGCCTCATCTTGAGTTCTTTTTGTGAGAAAATATACTTCAAACTCTTGTGATCAGTATAAATCTCAAATTTTTCACCATAGAGGTAGTGCCTCCATATCTTCAAAGCAAAGATCACTGCTGCTAACTCGAGATCATGAGTAGGATAGTTTTGTTCATGAATTTTCAACTGTCGTGATGCATAGGAAATAACTCTATCATTCTGCATAAGGACACAACCAAGTCCTTTCTTCGATGCATCACTATAAATAACGAACCCATCATTCCCCGATGGTAGAGTCAATATAGGATCATTGACTAATCTTCTCTTCAGTTCTTCGAAACATTCTTCACACTCTTTTGTCCAAACAAATTTAACCCCTTTACGTGTGAGCTTCGTTAATGGGTTAGCCAATCGGGCAAAATTCTGGACGAAACGTCGATAATAACCTGCCAAACCAATAAAACTATGTACCTCAGTTATACTCGTAGGTGCTAGCCATTCTTGGATTGCCTTGGTCTTAGAAGGATCAACAGAGATTCCATCTTTAGAGACAATATGGCCAAGAAAAGAAATCTCCTGAAGCCAGAATTCACACTTTCTAAACTTCCCATATAATTCATGCCTCCTCAGAGTCTTCAAGATAATGCGCAAGTGATTTTCATGATCTTCGTAGGTTTTGGAGTATACCAAGATATCATCAATAAATACCACCACAAATTCATCGAGATACTCCTTGAAAACTCTATTCATTAGATCCATGAATACAGAGGGTGCATTAGTCAATCCAAACGGCATTACAGTAAACTCGTAATGCCCGTACCTGGTTCGAAATGCTGTTTTCGGAATGTCTTCCTTCTTCACACACAACTGATGGTATCCAGATCGAAGGTCAATCTTTGAAAAGTATTGAGCTCCATGCAGTTGGTCAAATAAATCATCAATACGAGTTAGGGGAAACTTGTTCTTTATCGTTATAGCATTGATCTCCCTGTAGTCGATACATAACCTCATAGATCCATCTTTCTTTTTAACAAAAAGAACAGGGGCTCCCCATGGAGAAACACTAGGGTGAATAAATCCCTTATTACTCAATTCCTCTAGTTGTTTCTTTAGTTCGACTAACTCTACAGTGGCCATTCTATAAGGGGTCTTCGATATTGGCCTTGATCCAGGAATCAAATCAATAGAAAACTCAACTTCACGTTCTGGAGGATGTCCAGGTAAATCTTCCGGAAATACATCTACAAATTCTTTCACAACAGGTACATCCTCTATTTGAACATTCCTTTCCTCACCGACAGTTATTTCATTCTCTTCCTCCCCAATAATTGAATTAAGTTGAGCTACTGGGGGTGGATCTAAATAAGAATTAGGTGGTGACGATTCTGCTCTAAAAATAAGGTGCTCCTTATCATTATCATCAAGAATCGTAACCTCTTTCTTCTTACAATAAATCTTCGCATCATAGTCCGAAAGCCAGTCCATACCGAGGATTATATCAAACTCAATCATAGGTATGACGATGAAATCGGCAGATAAAGAAAATTTATGTGCTCTAATGGGGACTGATTCACAAAACTTTGTTGCAACGATACTTCCCTTAGGAGTTTTAACTGACAACTCCCTTATTAAATCAAATTGTAAATATCTAATTTTCTTAGCAAACTGGGAAGATATGAAACAATGCGATGATCCAGAATCAAATAATGCATTTGCTAAACTTGAGGAAACCATTAAATTACCTGCCACCACGTCTTTCGGAGCTTCTACCTCAGCAGTAGTGATAGCATAAGCCTGGCCTTGATCCCTTGACCTTTTCTGAGGTAAGTTCTCCTGACGCTTAGGACATGCATTGGCATAATGCCCCATCTCCCTGCAATTGTATCACTGAACGTTGGTAGCTTCCTTCTTCCCTTTGCAATCATGAGCTTGGTGGCCTTTTTCACCACACTTGTAACAGACTCCCATTCCCTTCAAGCAAGTACCAGGATGTTTCTTCCCGCATTTACCACAAGATGGATATTCAACCTTTCCCTTCTTCCCCTTATTTCCATTCCCAGATTGATCAGCAGGTCTCTTCTTCTCTTGCTTTTCTTTAAAGTCATAAGACTTAGAGAATTCCTTTTCGGTCTTCATAGCACATGAGACAATGTCTTCGTACGATGAAAAGGATTGTGAGACTAACGCTCGACGGAGAAATGGTTTTAACCCATCAAAGAAACGATCAATCTTACTTCTTGGGTTACGAATATAATCACCAGCGTACCTCGCTAACCTTATAAAGTTAGCCTCATACTTTGTGACATTCTCATCCTACTTTTCTCTCAGACTCAGAAATTGCCTTTCCATATCTGCTCGATGGTCGCGAGGGAAGTATTTTTCTAAAAATAGATCTTTGAACTCCCTCCATTCCATATTTTATACTTCATCATCTTCCTTCGTATTTTGAATCAATGACCACCATTGATCAACATCTCTAGTGAGGCGGTAAACTGCCATGATAACTTTTTCCCTTTCACTGCTCCCCAAAGCCTGAAATATTTTCTCTAGGGAAAATATCCATTGCTCAGCTACTAAGGGATTTGTATTCCCATTGAACGTTGGTGGTTGTTGCCTCATGAATCGATCTAACATTGATCCTCCACGCTGCGGATCAGGGTGCTCCATACGGGTAAGGTTATTATTCATAACCTGAGTAAGTTGTCCTAGTATGGTGATTAGCTGATCAGCACCAGTTGCATCACCAGCCCCACTATAATTATCTTGAGCAGGAGGGCAATCCCTACATGGAGTGCGTGCATTGATACGGTTTCCATTTCTTCCACTAGGCGCCATTTCTAAACAATGGCATAAACTAGATCAGTTTATGAATCAAAATACATAATCCCATACTTATAAAACACTTAACATAAATTGAACTATTTATGGATATAATCCATAATCATAAGAATGTTTTCTTTGAGAAAGTATATACTCATAATCCCTTCAAAATTATTTGTAAAGAAAATGAGAGTTATCCTAAGCATATCCCCCGGGAGTGTCGTAACCAAGAGTGCAGCAAGGCCCGTTGTCGTGCACCAGTTCCCGTTCGAGTCTAGCTCAAAGCGGTGTTTTCGGGTTTTACCCCTAGGTACATCTGTGCCAGAGCCGCCTCTAGCTGCTCGTATCCAGACAGGGATGTATTGCTTGGAAAACTCACAAAATCTCTACAATACCAAAATTCTAGGAAGTTCTTCTATACTAATCCTCAAAGTTCATCTTAGGTCTATGTGCTCTAATCAGAGTTTATCTAAATCTAGCTTCCAAGGTTTGTACTAAACTTCCTCTGATTCCAACTGTAACGCCCCGACCCCAGTTACCCAGAGTCGGTGCATTATTACATAACATTGGCATGATCACAAGAAAGATAAAATCTCAAAAGACCGATTGGTTTAGTAGCCTTGGAAACACTAGATATATTCATAAGTTTTACATTACATCATAAAATGAAAAACTACTACAACAACATAATGTTTTCAAAATCCACACTATTAACCCCTCATAAAATCCCTGTAGGTCATTCATAACTTACTTCTTCACATCCTGGGAAAAATAAAACATAGAAAGGGGGTGAGCTAAAATGCCCAGTAAGGATAACAATATAGCGGAAACTTTCATAAATAAGAATAAACATTTAAGGCAATGTATAACTAAAACAAAATCCTTTTAAATATTAACTTTCAACATGGTATGGAATAAATAAAATGAAATAATGCCATTTACGTATTCACATGGATATTCTACTAATCGAATAATCACATGCAAAAATCAATAACCACATTCATAATGTTGGAATGCATAATGCCAGACTATCATAACCACATAGCCAAGGCATTGTGCCAAGACTACAAATAAGATTTTGTCAAGGCCTTGTTCCAAGACACTAGTTTGTCTCATGAGACCTACTGATGCATCGAGGAGCTATAGCGGGCTCCACCCGTCACATATTAAGTCCAATGCATTCCCATATGAAAAGGTTTAAACATATCATAAACATTCGTATTAAAACTAGCATAAGAAATTCCAATAATTTCACCATAAACTATGAATGGTATAAAAATAGCACATCCACAGTCAAACATATCACAAAACCTTCAATACAATATAGAAGTTTTGTATCATAATAAATCAACTTCAAATAATCTTAAATCCATCAAAGGATGTTGACATAGATGAAATCAAAATTGTTTTTAAAGAAATATCTCCTTATATTTTGAAATAATTTAAGATCCATATAAAATAAAACATTTTCTTTGAAAATATTCTTATAAGCTTGTAAGGGAAGCTTTGAAGATTTTATAACGGCGGAAAATAGCCGCACCCGCCGTATAAGTTAAAAAAAACATTCTTACCTTAATTCTGTCGAAAAGGTTAAAAAGGACCTTGTTTTGAAAACGACCGAAAGATTCCTTTATAAACCACTTATAAAAGTCAAAAAGGGTATAAATGACTTTAACTCATATTCTAGTAAATAGTAAAAATGTTTTGAAATGCATTTTTAAGAAACATGGATGTGGATGATAAAGAGATCCCAGTAGATTATATCGTATAAACAACCTTGGATAATGAAGAGGTTGTAAAGTAAACCCTTACCTTGAACTTTTCCTTTGTTGGGGTAGGTTAACCTCCTGTATAATGGTGAAATAGTTGTTATTAAATTATACAAGAATCATATATAATAATATGATATCATATATGATCTTTTAACATTGATTTGTTAATAATATCTTAGAATTATCGTCGTTTCGGGAGTTAACTTACTCATTTTCTTTTATATGTTTTGTTACATAAGCCATGGTTGTCGTATCTTATTCATATCCAGAATGATATCTAGTCCTTAAACATTATTTTTAAATCATCAAATGATAATTATACTTGAATGGATACGATGGAGAATGAATCTCATCGCGTTCGTGGAGACGGTAGTCCGTACGTACGCACGAGCGACAATATCATTCTTTTGATATTAAAATAATATATAAATGGATGGTATATCATATATACAGAATCATTAACATGTTATATTTATTATTTAAATGAGTTACACATCATTATTATACCCATCCAAATAATATTATATTGAATAACAATTACACCACGACGTGGAGACGGTAGTCCGTACGTACGCACGTATGGTGACATGTTATTCAAAGGGTGGATAGAATACTAAATATGGTTGTACCATATTTATAATAACATCACAGTATATGTGAGATACTGGAGTTATTATTTTAGAATGGTAAGAACAAAGGAAGAAGAAGTGGAAGAAGAAATGAACTTGGAGAAGGGTGGTGAAATCATTACCTCTTCTTCGGGTTCTTCCTTTTGATTTGATCAAAAGGGCTCCTTAGGTTGGCTTTCTGATCAAACTAAGGCCTCTAGGTTGTATTGAGGGATGTTGGGAGAGTATTTGGGCAGAGTTTTGCCGAACCAAAAGGCTTTGAAGGTGTGAAGAAATGAGAAGGATGAGTGCCCTTTTATAAGAGGGGTGAGGGGCACCTTTGGAAAAGCTAGAAATATTAATTTATAATAAATTCATATTCGGTTTATAATGGCTCCAAAGCTTATTATTCAAAGTTTAAGGTGGGGATAGGTCGACAAACACTCAACCAATAGAATTTAGACAGGTTTGGGTACTTATATTAACCTTATCTTTAAGTATTAACTCTAAGTTAATTAGTTTCACTTTTACAATGTCTCTTTGTATTTTTATATAATATGGTTAATAAACTTACTATATACATCCAAGCGACCCCAAAGTGGTACATTAATTATGAACCTATCATTCTATAAGTCTCTTGGCCGAACCTTATATTTTTAGGAATTTAATATCAATTAATAATATAATATTTGTTTTAAGAACTCTTTTATGTCAATTTTTACACTATTCAATAGTTGATTTTTGTGAAACTCATAACAGATTGATTACTTCGAAAAAAGTCAATTAAATCAATACTAATATATCATATTATCCTAGAAAATTAGTTTAATTCATTAAAAGTTTCATATTATATTTATTTGGGTATTTATAATATCAATTATTTTAATTGTTCACTATTATAGTAATTACTGCATCATCATTGTGTCATAAATAAAATACATTATTTAATGTCTAAAAATTATAAATAAACTATCATTATGTAGGAAATCTCTTTAGCGTTCTAATGAATATTTATAATCTAAAATTGAAAACATATATAACCCTATGTAACAATTGTTTTTCTAAAAGATATATGCTTGTGTCATTTTTGTATTCATTTTAACTTAATTAAAATAAAGTGTCATTATCACTTACAAGTGGATCCATGGGGTCCCAAAATAGACCCAAAGATTCCCATGGTCGACCATGTATCAACCAATAGGGTTAAGACACGTTTTAGGGTAATTTAGTATTATTATAATATTATTTGTTAACCCTTATTTACCGGATTTACCCTTAACCATGGTAAATAAAATATTTACCGCAATAATTATTCAAAATGTCTAAAAATAACAGTTACCTATTTAAAAAATTTGAACATCCTGATTCCAAATATGGAATCCATTTTCCTAAATTCAAAACACAGAAGTGGCAGAAATTAATTTAAAATTAATTCCCGCTGTCAAAACAAAAAGCGTGTTTTTAAGAGATAATAACTATCAAAAGATTGACACTCGTTTATGTTCGGTTTAATTGTAAAATTATGTCCAATGACCAAAATTATATTAAATGGTAAAAATATATTCTAAATATACTTTAAAACCACTCAAATTCATAATTTATCACTATTAATTATTTTGATTAAAAAAGTTGTTTTTAATTAAAACTTAGTAATTTTCACTATTCATCAAAATATGAAAGTTATCCGAAATGTACCAAAATTTCACCTTAGGCTAAATTCGATATTCCGAATCCAAAAATGAAGTCCATTTTCAAATCTAAAATATATATAATTTCAAAAATTAGGTATTACTATTCATAACGGCTAGTTTGATTAGTTATGGTGTGTTAGAACTCGGTGTTGCGTACAACACACGCTATCACATTATTCAAAGAGAAGCGTACCGTAGAAGCTTGGGGTGTTACATTTTACTTACTGATATCAACCATGTCTCTTGTATTTTCAAAATTCAACTCATATAAGTGGTAAAGTTATGTTTTATGTAACTTTGAAAATGCTCCTAAGAGGTGGGTAAAAGACGGTAAAAAGTTCAATAAAATTTTTATATATCTAAAATTATTATAAACTAACTCCAATGAATTACATTGAACTTATATAAGTATTATTTATCTATTTTGACCTAATATAAATTTAAATAAAATAAAAAATTATTTAACTAAAAATTCAGTTTTAAACAATAACTTATAGTTTTCACTATTCATAAAAATGGAAGTTTTCAGAAAAATACAAAAAATTCACCCTAAGATAATTTTGATATTTCGAATCCAAAAATGAAGTCCATTTTGAAAAAAGAAATTCAAAAAGTGTTTATTAATATTCATAATGGCTAGTTTAATTGGTCACAGTGTGTTAGAATCTCGAAGTCATGTACAGTGCAAGTTATTGCATTATTCAAAGGGAAACGTAATGTAGAAGCTTGAGGTGTTACATTATCCCCTCATTAAAATTATTTTCTACTCAAAATTTATAGAATATAACTACATAAAAAGATTCAGGTGGTTCTTCATCATATGTTCATCAGGTTCCAACATTGTCTATTCCATTTTATGGTTTCTCCATTAAAAAATTACTAGACGAGTTGTTTGGTTTCTCAACACTTATTCTCTTGTATCAAGAATCTTTACTGGCTCTTTGCAATAAGAAAGATCAAGTTCTAGTTCTAATTCCGCATAGGAAAGCGCATGTGTTAGGGTAGTCATGTATTTTCTCAATAGTGATATCTGGAACACATCATGAACTTCAAAGATACTTGGCTGCATTTCCAAACAGTACGCTACAACCCCAATTCAATCTAGAATTTTGAACGGTCCGATGCACCTAGGACTCAATTTACCCTTCTTAAAAAATTGTATAATTCCCTTCAATGGAGATACCTTCATGAAAACATGATCTCCTACCTAATATTCCAAATCCTTCCTTCGGTTATCAGTATAGTTGTTCTGCCTACATTGAGCTACTTTGATGTGGGTTTGGATTACCTTCACATTTTCCATCGTTTCCTCAATAAGTTCTGGGCCTATAAGTTTTCTTTCACCAACATCATCCCAATAGGTTGGTGTAAGACATCTCTTTCTATATAACACTTCATATGGTGCCATCTGAATACTTGAGTGGAGTCTATTATTATAGGAAAATTATACCGAAGGTAAATAATAATCCCACATACCTTGAAAGTCAAGTGAGAATTATCTCAACATGCCTTCTAAGGTTTGAATAGTCCATTCTGATTGTCCATCAGTTTGAGTGTGGTAGGAAGTGCTCAAATAAAGTTCAATAAAAAGGGATTTCTGAATACTTTTCCAGATTCTTGATGTAAAGTGGGGATCAAGATCATATTTAATCGATAGGGTTACTCCATGAAGTCTTAAAACTTCGTTAATATACATTATTGATAAATGTTCAAGTGTTATATCTTCTCTTATAGAAATTTTTTTTTGACTTGGTTAGACGATAAATAATGATTTATATTGCATTGTCCCTTCTAGAAGTCTTTGGTAGTCCCATGACAAAGTCCATCTTAATATTATCCCATTTCCACTCATGTATGGGAAGAGGTTTCAGGACACCTCCAGGCTATTGCCTTCTAACTTTCACTTGGTGACAAACCATACATCTTGACACAAAATCAGAAATATCCCCCTTCATGTTGTCCCACAAAAAATGTTGCTTCAAATCTGTATACATATTTGCTCTCCCATGTTGTATGGAGAAAGTGGAGCTATGAGCATCATCTAACAATTCCATTTTCATATCACGTATACTAGGAACAAAAATTATCTTCCCAAATTTCAAAATCCCATCTTCATAAATAAATTCAATCAATCTCCCATCGTTCACAAATTTAATCTTATTTTTAAATTTCTCATCATCGTCCTGAGAACATTTTATACTTTCTAGTAAAGTTGGTTTGGAAATATTTTGAAAAATCGTTGATGTTTCACCATCCATGGTTATTCCCATATCCATATTTACTAGATCTATGATAATAGTATCCATTTCTACTCTTATCTTATTCCAAACTCCTTGATACTTTCTGCTCAAAGCATCTACCACCTTATTTGCCTTCCCCGAGTGGTAGTGTATCATGAAATCATAGTCCTTGAGTAGTTTAAGCCATCTCCTTTTCCTCATGTTGAGTTCATTCCGAGAGAAAACATACTTCAAACTCTTTTGATCAATATAAATTGTAAATTTTTCACCATAGAGATAGTTTATCCAAATCTTTAAAGCAATGATTATAGCAGCTAACTCAAGATCATGAGTAGGATAGTTTTTCTCATCAATTTTCAACTATCATGATGCATATGAAATAACTCTATCATTCTGCATAAGGACACAACCAAGTCCTTTATTTGAGTCATCACTATAAATAACAAACCCATCATTCCCCGATGGTAGAGTCAAGATAGGAGCATTGACTAATCTTCTCTTAAGTTCTTCAAAACATTCATCACACTCTTTTTTCTAAACAAATTTAACCCCTTTACGATTGAGCTTCGTTAATGGGTTATCCAATTGGAAAAAATTCTAGATGAAACATCAATAATAACTTACTAAACCAGTAAAACCACGTACCTAAGTTATATTTTTCATTGCAGGCCATTCTTGGATTTACTTTGTCTTAAAAGGGTCAATAGAGATTCTATACTTAGAGATGATATGGCAAAGAAAAGAAATCTCCTGAATCCAAAATTCACACTTGCTAAACTTCCCGTATAATTCATTTCATCTAAGGGTTTTCAGAATGGTACTCAAGTTATTTTCATGATCTTCATATCTTTTGGAGTATATCAGGTAATCATCAATAAATACCATTACCAAATCATCAAGATAGTTTTTGAAATTTTTTTCATTAGATCCATGAAAACAGAGGGTTCATTAGTCAACCCAAATGGAATTATTGTAAAATCGTAATGCCCGTACCTGGTTAGAAATTCTATTTTCAGAATGTCTTCCTTCATCATACACAACTGATGATATCCAGATCGAAGGTCAATCTTTGAAAAATATTAATCTCTATGAAGTTGGTCGAATAAATCATCAATGTGAGGTAGGGGACACTTGTTAATTATTGTTAAACCATTGATCTCTCTGTTGTTAATGCACAACCTCATAGATCCATCATTCTTCTTAATAAAAAGAATAGGGGCTCCCCATGGAGAAACTGTAGAAAGAATAAATCACTTATTACTAAATTCCTCTAGTTGTGTATTTAGTTCCACTAATTCCACAGTGGACATTCTATAAGGGGTCTTCATTATGGGCCTTGAACCAGGAATTTAATCAATGGAAAACTCAATTTCTCGATCCAGAGGATGTCCAGAAAAATCATTTGGAAACACATAAAAATATTCTTGAACAATAGGTACATCATCTATTTGAAAATTATTTTCCTCACCCATAGTTATTTCATTATCTTCCTCTCTAATAATTTAATTAACTTGACCTACTGGGGGTGGATCTTGATAAGAATAAGGTTGTGACGTTTCTGCTCTAATGAAATGTTGTTCTTTATCATCATCACCAAAAATCATAACCTACTTCTTCTGATAATAAATTTTTTCATCATGGTCTTAAATCCAATCCATACAAAGGATTATATCAAATTAAATCATGGGTATGATGATGGGATCAGCAGATAAAGAATATTTATACGCCTTAATGGAAACTGATTCACAAAACTTTGTAGCGATGAAACTTTTCTTAGAAGTTTAGACTGAATACTCCCTTGTTAAATAAAAATAAAATATCTAATTTTCTTAGTAAAATGTGAATATATGAAATAATATGATGATCCAGTATCAAATAAATAATTGGACAAACTTGAGGAAACCATTAAATTACCAGCCACCATGTATTTCGGAGCATCAAACTCAGCAGTAGTGATTGCATAAGCATGGCCGTGATCCCTTGGCCTTTTCTATGGTGCATTTCCCTAATGCTTATGACATTCATTTGAATAATGTCCCATATCCCTGCAATTGTATCATTGAACATATGTGCATCATTATTTCCCTTACAATCACCAGCATGATGGACTTTCTATCCACATTTTTAGTATACTCCTTTTCTTTTTATATAGGCACCAGGGTGCTTCCTTCCATAATTATCATAGGGTGAAAATTTAATTCTTTTGTTCTTCCCTGTTTCTTTATTTCCATTCCCAATGTGTTCAGCAGATCTCTTCTTCTCTTTATTTTCTTTAAATTTATAAGACTTAGAAAATTCATTATCTATCTTAATAGAACATGAGAAAATAACTTCGTATGATGAGAAGGATTGTGATACTAATTATCGATTGAGAAACGTTTTTAACCCATCAAAGAAATGATCAATCTTACTTCTTGGGTTATGTATATAATCTGCATCATGCCCTGCTAACCTCATAATGTTAGCTTCATACTTTGCGACATTCGTATCCGCTTTTTTTCTCAGACTCAGAAATTGTCTTTCAATATCCACTCGATTGTCATGAGGACATTATTTTTCTAAGAAAAGTTCTTTATACTCCCACCATTCCATACTAGACACTTCTTTATCTTCCATTGTTTTTTGAATCTATGACCACCATTGATGGGCATCACCAGTGTGGTGATAAACTGCTACGACAACATTTTCCCTTTTGCTACACCCCAAAGTGTGAAATATTTTCTCTATGGAATTTATCCATTTCTCAGCCACTAATGGATTTGTAATCCCATTGAATGTGGGTGGTTTTTTCCTCATGAAGCGGTCTAACATTGATTTTCCATGTATTGGATCAAGGTTCTCCATACGAGTAAGGTTATTATACATAACCTCTGTGAGTTGTCCCAGTATGGTGATAAGCGGATCAGAACTAGTTGCATCACCAGCTCTGCTATAGCTATCTTGAGTAGGAGGGAAATCCCTATATAGATTACATGAATTGATACCGTTTCCATCCCTTCCACTAGGCGCCATTTGTAATTAAGGGCATAAAAAACATTAGTTTATAAATCTAAATACAGAATTCCAAACTTGTAAAAAAACATAACATGAATTGAACAATTTATGGATATAATAAATAATCATAAAAAATTAATTCTTTGAGGAAGTATATACTCATAAACACTTTATAATGGTTTGTCATGAAAATGATAATTATACTAAGCGTATCCCCCACGAGTGTCATAACCTAGAGTTTAGTAAGGCCTGTTGTTGTGCACTAGTTCTCGTTCGAGTCCAGATCATAGCGGTGTTTTTGGGTTTTACCCCTAGGTACATCTATGCTAGATCCACCTATACCTGATTGTATTCAGATTGGGATGTATTGCTTGGAAAACTCAGAAAATCTCTACAATACCAAAATTCTAGGAAGTTCTTCTATACTAATCTTCAATGTCTATCTTAGGTCTATGTGCTCTAATTAGGGTTTATCGAAATCTAGTTTCCATAGTGTGTACTAAACATCCTCTAATACCAACTCTAATGCCTGAAACCCAGTTACCCAGAGTCAGTGCATTATTATATACCATTGGAATGATACAAGGAAATAATGTTCTGAAAGACCGATCAGTTTATTATCCTTGGAAACATGATTCATACATAAGTTCAACTTTTCAACTTGAAAATAAATACACCTCTAATTATTCCATTATAAACATCCAAGCATCCCAAATTAAGACTACATGTAACTCATAATCAACATCTTCATATCCTGGGAAAATGAAACATAAGAAATCGGGGAGCTCAAACACTCAGTAAGGGTAAGCAATATAGCAGAAGATAACAAAAATATTAATCATGATGAATAATTGAAAACACATGCCTTTAATAGTAATAAACATGAACAATTTTATGGAAGGAATATGAGATTAGTAAATAATGTAATAATAAAACATAATCATGGGTGCTATACTTGTCGAAGGACCACATGAACCATCAATATTAATTTCATAATGAATGAATGTATAATGCCCGACATTCTGAAACATTTTTTCAAGGACTCTACCAAGATGTCCGAAAATGGTTAAGGCCTCGACCAAAAGAAAATATCAAATTTGGAAAGGCCTCTGTCAATTCAATGTCTAGTTTTCTCATGAGACCTATCGATGCATCGAAAAGCTATAGCGGGCTCCACCCGTCACTTACTAAGTGCAATACATTCCTCATATGAAAGGTTTGAAATATATCATAAACATTCATACTAAAACTAGCATACAAAATGTCAACAATTTAACCATATACCATGAATGGTATAAAAATAACACATTCATACTCAAAAATATCACAAAACATTCAATATAATATGGAAGATTTTTATTATGTTGAATCGACTTCAAATATGTATAAAATCCATCAAATGATGTTGACATAGATGAAGTCAAAACTATTTGGGAGAAATATCTCTTTATTTTTTTGAAATCATTTAAAGTTAAAAATTTATAAATAAAACTTTTATTTTTAAAATATTATTGTAATCTTGTAATGGAAGATTCCATGAAGTTATAATGGTAGAGAATAACTGCACCCGCAATATAAGTTAAAATAAACATTCTTACCATATTTTTGTAAAAAAGGTCGTAAAGTACCTTGTTTGTAAAATGACAAAAAAATTCCATTCAAAACATATAAGGTCAAAAAGTGTATAAATTACATTAACCCATAGTCTATTAAATATGAATTTTTTTTAAAAATACATTTTTAAGAAAATACGGATGTGGGTGATAAAGAGGTCCTAGTAGATACATATGTTAAAAAAACCTCGGATGATAACGAGATTGTGAAATTAACCCTTAACTTTTACTTTTACATGGTTGAGTGTAGGTTAACTCTGGTATAATGATGAAATAATTTTTATTAAATTATATAGTAACCATATACATAAATATGATATCACATATGTTCTTCAAATATTGCTTTGTCAATAATATTTTAGTATTATCATCGTTTTGGGTGTTAACAAATTTGATTTACTTTATATGCTTTGTTACATAAGTAATTTTTGTTATGGATAGGATGTATCTTATTTATATTCAGAATCATATCAAGTGTTTAAGAATTATTTTTATTCATCAAATGAAAATTATTCTTGAATGGATACGATGGGGAATGAATCTTTTCACGTTCGTGGAGATGGTAATCCGTACATACGCACGAGCGAGAATATCATTCTTTGGATTTTAAAATAGTATATAATTGAATGGTATTCATACATGGAATATAATTTTTAAGTTATATTTATTATTTAAATGAATTATACATCATTATTATAACTATCCAAATAATAATGTATTGAATAACAACTACACCACGACATGGAGACGGTAAGCCATACGTACGCATGTATGGTGACATGTCATTCAAAGGATGGATAGAATAATGAATAGAGTTGTATAATATTTATAATAATATCAC
Organism: Viscum album; assembly: GCA_963277665.1. Classification (NCBI taxonomy): domain Eukaryota; kingdom Viridiplantae; phylum Streptophyta; class Magnoliopsida; order Santalales; family Viscaceae; genus Viscum; species Viscum album. Next base: position 1,552,309,841 of record OY728134.1, read on the forward strand.
AGTATATATAATATACTAGACTGATTATTTTATAAAGGAAACAACATGGAATGATGAAGTGGAAGAAGAAATGAACTTGAAAGAAGTGATGAAATATTTACCTCTTCTTCGGGTTCTTCTTTTTGATTTGATCAAAAGGGATCCATAAGTTGTCTTTATGACTAAAGTAAGTCTACTAGGATGAAGGGAGGATAGTTGGGAGGATATCGGGTTGGAGGATGGATGATCAAAAAGGCATTTAAGGTGTGAATTTGAGTGAAGGAGAATAGCTATTTTATAAGAGGGGTGAGGGGCACCTTAGAAAAAGATTGAAATATTATTTTATATTAAAATATGATTCGGTTTATAATGGCTCAAAATTGATTTATTTCAAGCCTAAGGTGGGGATGGGTTTACCACCACTCAAAAAATAGGTTTTAGATAGGTTTGTGTCACTATATTAACTTTATCTTTTAGATTTAACTCTTAGTTAAATAGTTTAACATTCACCATGCCTCATTGTATTTTTATATTATATGGTTTATAAACATACAATAAACTTCCAAGAGAACCTCTAGTGGTTCATTAATGACATATATAATACTATTTAATACATTTTTCCTATCCTTATAGTTTTATTAACAGAAAAACAATTAATAATATAATATTTGTTTTAAAAACTATTTTATGCCAATTTTGAAACTATTTTCTATTTTGTTTTCATTAAATTCATAATAGCATTATTACTTCTAAAACAATTCATTTAATCAACCCTAATATGTCATATTAACATATAAAATTAGTGTAATTCATAAAAAGTCTCACATTACATTTATTTGGATATTTATAATATCAATTATTTTAATATTTCATTAATAAGGTAATTACTGTATCATAATTGTGTCATAAATAAATTAAATAATTTAATTTATAACAAATATAAATAAAATAAAATTTATTAGTAAATATTTTTATCTTTATAATTAATATTTATAGACTAATTTATATTATGTTTATCCCTATATTAAAAATGTTTTAGATATTAAACAATGAATTTAACACTTTTAACACTTCATCGAATTAAATAATAATAAATGTCCTAATCTTACACAAGTTGACCAAATAGGTTCGTATTTTATTCCAAAGGTTATTTTCTATCTAATTATACTTATCCAATAGAATTTGGACATGTTCTAGGGTAATAATAATATCATTTTTACCCTTAATTACCCCATTTAATTTTAATCGTGGTAAATAAAAGTCAAAAGTTAATATTCAAAAAAATTATTTTCCTCTCATTGAACCAAATTTTACATTCTGATATCAACCATGTCTCTCGGATTTTCAAAATTCAACTCACAGAAGTGGTAAAATTATGTTTTATGTAAATTTGCAAATGCTCCTAGCAGGTGTGTAAAAGACTGTAAAAAGTTCAATAAAATTTTTATACATCTAAAATTATTATAAACTGAGTCCATTTAATTACATTTAACTTATATAGGTATTATTAATAAATTTTTACCTAAAATAAATTTAAATAAAATAAATAATTATTTTAATAAAAAGTCAGTTTTAAACTATAACTTAGTGTTTTTCACTATTCATCAAAATTTGAAAGTTTTCAGAAAAATATCAAACATTCGCCTTAATCTAATTTCGATATTCTAAATCCAAAAAATGAATTCCATTTAGAAAAATAAAAATTATAAAAATTTCAAAAAGTGGGTATTACTATTCAAATGGAAGGTTGAATCTCTATGTTGCGTACAATACACGCTATTGCATTATACAAAGGGAAATGGGTTGTAGAATGTTCGGATCTTAAAAACTATTTTTATTGGAAAATTGTACTAGGTTAATGTTTTGATCCCAATATCATTTTAAATTCATCAAACATGACCTCAACATATCTTCCAATGTTCTAATGGTCTTTTCAAACTAACCATCTATATAAGGGTGATTAGCTGTGATAAAACTCAGTTCTTTATTCTTCTCACGTTGAAGGATTCTCTTAAATATCATGTCAAACATTAGATATGGATTATATAGAGTATAAATTGGTATTGATGAAGTCTTACCACATCTATAATGTATATTATTGTGAGTTGGTCAAGATATTAATCTTCCTTAATAGTAATGAAATTCACTGATTTGGTAAGGTGGTCGAATTAAAACTAGATGTTTTCATTACCTTAAGACATCATGGGGCGTTCTTTGATGAATTACATGGTTATGTTTTCCCATTTTATAATGGTATGGGAAATGGTAGCATTATACACATATACTCCTATCCTTTAGCATTGAATTATTGGCATACCAGTCATCTAGATAAAAACGCTATAGTCTCTCCCTTCTTGTTATCCCATCAGATATTTATCTTAAAATCTCTATACATGTTAATGATTCTTAGTTGAAATGATAAGGATAAGCTATGCACATCATCCAGAATCTTCCTATTCAGTTTTGGTTTTGATAAGACACATAACCATGATCTAAACCATATCACTCAATCTTCAGCAAATTTTAACACTAAAATAACCACTACCATATTCTATATGAAATTATAATCATTATAATAATCATTAATACTCTCAATAATTAATGTTTGAGTAGTTGAGTTTGAATGTTTTGATAAATATCCTTTTATTATTCCCATATTTATCCTATCCATGTCTAGGAAGAATGTATCCCTTGAAATCCTCATAATTGATAGAGTTGATGTATCAATTCAACTCAAAGAATCTTAAACATTGTTCACCTTCCTATGATGGTAATGGATTGGAAAAATAATTATATTTTTTAATATATAACCACATTTATATGTGTATATAAAGATCCTTTTGTATGAATATATACATGTAGATTTTATGGCCTATATATATACTACAATACTCCCAATAAATATAACACCACCAAATTATAACCCCAATATCACATCAACTAATATAGATTAGGAGATTTGTATTTATGATCATGAAAATTTATTTTCTAGGAAATATATTCTATCATGTATTATTTTTATATGAGTAAAAAACCCAATAACATTTTAGATTCGTCACTATAAATCAAAAATAATTCCCCATAAGTGGGAACTATTGGAACATGTGCCATGATTAACCACTAGTTTATCTCTTTAAAACAATCATCAAATTCATCATTCCAAAAAACCAATACTCATTTTCCTGTTATAATGGTTACTTTTCATGAAAGACATAAAAAGTTACTCAAAAATTAATGATAATACACTTATAATCCATGTAAACTATGGATTTCTATCACAGAGTTTGGTATTGGCCACCATTCAATTATCTCCATTTTTAGGATCTATATATATCCTTTTTCTGGTGATGACATATCATAGGGACGTTACATTCTCTAAATAAAAATCATATTTACTAAACATTTCATGCAACTTTTAATTCTCCATGGTACACAGTACAATATTCAAATGATCCACCTCTTCATTTATTTTAGAGTAACTAAGAACGCAATCTATAATGACTACCACAAATTGATGGAGATAATATTAAAATACTCAATTAATAAAGTACAATAATATTGTTGGATAATTTTTGAGTATGAATGTAATCATAATGAACTCATAGTGCCCATACCATGTACAAAAATAAATCTTTGGAATAACATCATTTTCTACATTACATGATAATATCCTGAAAAATGATCTATAATAGAAAAATATTTGGATCCATAGAGCTGATCAAGAAAGTTTTAATTATGTTGAAGTGGATACTTGTTCTTTATTGTCACTATATTTAGCTCATAATAATCAATGTAGATGTGCATTAACACATCCTTCTTCTTGAACAGTTGGATTGGTACATCCCATGGTGAATCACTTGGGAATATAAACACTTTATCCATAATTTACTAATTTTAGTTTTTTGTTTACTCGTTTGTAACAATAGAAATTCTATATCATGTCTTGAAAATAATAAGTGCACTAGGTAAAAAGGGTGATTTCCTCATAGTTGGAATGTCTTCAAGGATGATATTTTTTTATCCTCAATCATTTGGTCAAGATTTGAATACTCATATAGAAATAATATAAATTGTTTAAATAATGGTGTTAAACAATATTCAACATTCTCTATGCAACAATATTCAAATATAGGTTGATTCATGGTAAAAAGGGTGATTTCCTCCTCTTGGAATTTTTTTTGCACTATATAAGGAAATAAAATCCATTCCTATAATAGAATGTAATTCCACTAAAGGGAATGTGAATCGTTTATCTAGGAAGTTCAACCTAAAAATGAGGGAATTATATAAATTTTACACCAAGGATACAACAATTCCCCCATTTCCCATTTCCATTGATATTTAAAAATCCATGATTTGCTGTTTTTATTTTATAGTTATACTTGAATTCTGAGATATTGAAGAATTCATAGAAACATAATGAAAAAGTACTTTCAAAATTATTTAATGAATAACTATAATACCTATCACTGCTTCATTGTGTGGATCCACCTCTATGGTTGTGATGGAATAATCTCCCCCTTTTTGACCTTGGAAGTTCTTGACAATGATTATGTTTAACAATCCTTGGAATAGGTCATTGTGACATAAATTTGGTTTTGTGGATCCACCTGTAGCATCACTGTAGCAGTGGCGATACTGTGTGGTACTATAGTAAGTGGGTTACTATTCACAGAATGGGAACTAAGTAAAATATTTGTCCCTACGGGATATGTAATGGGCTACAAGCCCATTGGGCCTTAGGGCTATGTAAGAGGTCTCCCTCTACCCAATTTAAAGAGGTATTTTCTTTGAATTTATAATAAAATAAGGCTTTCACCCCAACCATTAAAAAAACATATCAACTTTTAGGTAAAATTAGATATTTTCCTCATAACTATCAAAGACTCAAATTTCCAAGGATTTTAGTATACTCACCTTAAATCCACTAAAGTAGTATTCAAATTAATATTCAGGGGGAAATGAGAAATTTTAATTCATATTGTGAAATTATTTTGATGTTCAGATCATATTACCAAATAGATTTTCTTTTTTTCCCTTGAGGTTATGGGAGTCCCTCACTATGTTCTATTAGAGTGTTTATAGAAAATATCTATTAAAATAACTTCGTAATTCCTACCATTCCATCACCCCAATATCCTCCTTGGGCATTGTATTATTGAAAAAAAACTACTAATGATTATCTTAACCTTCTATATGATAAACTAAATGTAGGGCCTTGTCTTTTAAAGATAATTAAAGGATATATAAGATGTTTTCAATTGAGACCATCTATTTTTCAAAAATTTAGTGATCAAAATATCCATTGAAATTTTGAGGCCTTTGTTGCATAAAGGTCTCAATTGAAACATGATCATTATTATTGGTATTTTTCCCTCTTTGTTCACGTTTTTCATTGAAACATGGTTCAGTTAATATATTATAGTCACAGTGTTCATGTTTAATACTCACATCGGGTTCAGAATCTCATTTGTTCATTCATCACATTTAACCTCACATAATTTTTTCACTTTATTTCTCATATATTTGACTATTTTCTAGAATAAATAGATATTTAGGGATGAAATATTTTATATTAATGAACACATAAAATTAAAACGATGAAATTTAGATGGATAAATCATAAATGAAATATGATTTATGACCTATGAATATCTAACATTAAATCTATGTTTTCCACGATCAATTTCCTCCCATAAAATATTATATCCTTATTTTTTCCCTTCATAATGGTTCATTATGATCATATGAATTTTCCAAATCATATCATTTGGTAGTTTCAAACAAGGTGTGCATTAATTCCCATTTTCGGGCACCACTACCTGATTGAGTCTAGCTCCATATGGGGTTTTGTGGTAGTTAAACATAAGTAAATATGTTCTAGATCCACATCTAATTTAAGTAACAGAAATAGAATTTATTTTCATAGAAACTAGTAGCAATATAATTTTTCAGTATTTTAGGGATATATTCCTTTATAAATTCTTATACATAAAGATTTTCTATTATATTTAGAATCCTATTCCAAAAATCTTCTAGAATTTCTTCTGATTCTAACTATGAAAATAATTCTCTTTAATAAAATATAATTCATAATTAATTACATAAATTTTAGCATTATATATTCCATATGGTTTAGAGGCCTAGTGATATTGGGAGTGTAGGTACAAACAATAAATCATAAAACTGGGATACAATGAATTTATTGAAAACTTCTTTAAAATGTTATAAACTTTTCACTTATCATCTAAAACTACATGGGATTTCATATTAATGTGACATAAAATTTAAGAATTATAATCATAAACAATGAGTCGTGATAAAACAATATAGTATAAATGGAACATGGTAATTTGGAAACAACATTAAACATGAAATCATAAGCATAAGTCAATGTTATGAGCTAATAAATCATAGTAAGTTGTGATTTGGAAAACCTCTAACACTCCGTACATGAAATCTCATCAAATTAATCTATTACCCAATGCATTGGAGCGGTATTTAGCTGCACCCATGATAATCATATCATGTACATGTATAACTGTTCCACATATATCATATGACATAAATATAACCATAATATCTGTTAACCCTTCTATTGAGAATTTCAGGTTACATACAAGTATTTCCCCAACCAAAAATTTATAGGTATATATATGTGAGTACCATTGAGTATAAATGGTTATTGGAATTCACTTTAAAATTATTTGACCTGAAAAATTGTATTGAAATAACTTTAGTATAATGAAAGTACATAAATATTCAAAAAATGGTTTAATGAGACTGAAATTGGAAAGTGATCATTTTTAAATAAAAGTGAAAATATAATTTATGTTCAAAAAAATGTCCAGACATAGGGAATTGGAAATAAAATGTTATAAAATAAGGAAGGTACAAGAAACAATATGAGAAGCATTGGATCATTTACCATGAAAGTGATCATGATTCATGAAAAATTTCTAGTATTTCATTGAGATATTGTGGGAACCATAAGATGTATCTAAATATGGAAGGTCCTTTTAATGTCAGGGATCATGGATTTTTAGTGAAGATAAATTGGAGTATTGGTGGGTTTTTATAATAAAATATAGGGGATTTATCTATTATTTCATAAACTGTTGTTTTGGACTCTATAAAATATTGTAATAAAAAAACAAGACATCACATTTTTTCTTCCAATGTGGAGTGGATTTCAATATTTCATAATTACAAGATATAAACTCATTAAAATATTTATCCATGTGATGTCAAAGTGAGGAATATTTATGAATAATTGATTTTAAACCGTAATATATAGTAATACAGACTGAAAAAAATTTATAATATATAATAAACACACAATATTTTAAAGGGAAATTAATATTTTTCAATATATCACTTTTATGGAATTTATTACATCACTTCTAGATCATTATTATGTTATAATATAAATAGTTCATTTATACCATATTTAATTTTTACCTGAAAATTAGCCTATCTTATAAAATTATGAAAAAATTTCCATTGATTAATTTTGATGTGATGAATAAAAAATATTTTTTCATCAAAATAAATCCATAAATTTTATAATATATATTTTCAATCAAAAAAACTATTTATTGAGAAACACTTGTATTTTTTCCAATAACAGTTTTTAGACAATTACAAAAATTAATTTTGACATTGAAAAATCATATAATAAAAAATACATATTAAATATTATTTATTAGTAATTTATTATTAAAATATCATTTATTTATAAAATTTAGTAAATATTCAAAATTAATTTCTTAATTACAATTGTTTATTATCAAACAATACAATTTAATTTTTTTCCGAATTGAAATCAAATTTTTATCAAACTCATTATTTAATCATTTATAATGTAAAATCCATATGGAATAAATTTACTAATTTAGAGATAAAATATACATACCCCTGATTTTAGGGTTGAGATAAATAAACCATAAATCACCTCCCATATCTTATAGGGAATATTTTTATTCCAAAAACATTCTTAAGATGGCTTTAGTTGTAAACCTAAAAAGCCTCTATGAAGAGGATGTATAGACCTTAACTATGTGTTTTCATTTTATTTATTCTTCTAACTCCATAAAATATTATTCAAATATGATGATGTAATTACATAATTATGTACCATATATATATTATTATGTTAATGTAATAACCTATATACATCTCCTCTCACATAAAATTGGAAATGAAACCCTTGAGTAGTTGTATGCACTAGTGCAAAAACACTTTTTCGCGTCGGTTTTTTTTAATTTTTAACGTCGGTTATAAACCGACGTCTTTATAGGCGACGTTAAAAATAGCGTTTTCGCGTCGGTTCATAGAAACCGACGCGAAAAATAATTCGCTTATGAGCTTCGGCGTCGGTTTTTTATAAAACCGACGCCGAAGCTACATGTAGACATTATTTTCCGCGTCGGTTCATTAAAAAACCGACGCGGAAAATATATTCGAATAGGTTTTCCGAGTCGGTTTTTAGAAAAACCGACGCGGAAAACCGATTGGAACAGGATTTTCCGCGTCGGTTTTTCTAAAAACCGACGCGGAAAACCCTTTCGGCGTCGGTTTTTAAAAAAACCGACGCCGTAAATAATTTTTTTTTAAAATTATTCGGCGTCGGTTTTTAAAATAACCGACGCCGTAAATTTTTTTTTTTTTTTAAATAAAATACATATATTTTCTCCTCCAAACAAATCGGAACCCTGAAAAAAAATAACGAAGTATACAAAAACAATTAAACAGCTTTAACAAAAGTACTTCAGAAAACTCAAAGTAAAGCAGAATTAAAATACACGTACCTACATGGTGCATTTTCTTAATCTAACCATACTCAGTATCAATCATTGTAAGTTTCCTCCCATAGATAGCACCAATCCTGTCAAAACAGTAATGAAACGAGTGAAAAAATCAATCCAAGTTATTAGTGCAATGAATAAACATTAAATGAAAATGTGTAATTTATTTGAATCATTCATTTTTTCACAAAGTAAATTACCAAAATGAAATGATCAAAATTCCAGGAACACTCAGCCGATGCAACCTCTTCCTCACCTCCCCCACTGAAGATGTTGGGGGTGTCTTTTCACCATAGAATCCCCACCACCCCCAACCTCAGGTTTTTATATTTGCTCTGTATAGACGTGCATTACCTATTCACTATTGTTATTTGTTTAAGTTATGGAATAACAGAGAAATAAATTTGAGTGCAAAAAATAGGTTAGAAAATTGAAATCAAATGCAGATTGAAGATACATAAAGAAACATACCTTAAAAATTGACGCCTTCTATTTTATCTTTGTGCAAACCCACTAAGTGTTGTTTCAGGTATTATGTGATATGCTTCTCGGCAATCATTTTTCGATATTTATTTGCATAAAAAATAAAAAGGCCTAGAAGATATTGCTGTGCATTCAAGGGAGACAATTTTTAGTGTTTGTGAATGTTATTTCGCTATACGAATCTCTATGTTCATGATCCAAGTACCACCCTACAGATTTGTCACTGTACAGACAAATGATTTTAAGAAATAACAATGAAAAGAAATATAATAACTAATTCTGAATTAAAATACACGTACCTGAAATATACGACATGCTTATTGTTGGTTATTGTTGAAGGATTCATTTGATTATTAGTAGATTCAATAAAACAGTTTTTGCAGAGGCACTTGAGAAAACTCAGTAAATCAGAATTAAAATACACGTACCTGAAATATATGACATGCTCATTGTTTGTTATTGTTGAAGCATTCATTTGATTATTAGTAGGTTCAAACACCTAATATATCATAAGAGTTAGTTTTTTAAACCCATATATAATATTATTTATAAATATTAGTATACATACCTCAAATCTTAATCAGACTTAACAAATAGTCCGCAAAAGTAGATTGAATATGAATCATATCAGATTGAGAATATGACTGTGAATCATTGAATACCTACAATAATATTGAATGATATGAAATTAATAAATAGAAGAAAGTGGATGAAAATATATAAAAAAGTTAATACAACTAACCTTATGAAAATCAGTAGTTTCCCCAGTTGTGATTATCTCGTACATAAATCGTATAATATAATAACCACATTCAACGCTTCCATTTTGACGATGACACTGCAGTTATAAATCATTTAACTAATAATGAAACCCAATATATAACAAAAATATAAAAACTAATTACCTGTACTTCCACATATTTGATTTTCGTTGGTTTCTTTTCATTTGTAAAATGTTTCCATGAACTGCATTGTTTTATATAAGAACTAATAAAACTTGTGTAAACAATTAAAATTAAACATAACAAACTTATAAAAATAAAAAAACAACTTACCTGTTTAATAAGTTGGAAAACGTTTTACGCACTTTTCCTAATAAAGAGCAAAACCAATATAAGGTGCATTCATTTGGGCAAAATACACCTAACATCCAATGCCCCCTATAATACAAAAAGTTCATAATTAATTACATTATAATGATCATGAGTTCAAAATTATGTTGATATTCTTACTTATCAACAAATGGCAAAAACCAGCACTGAATCTCTGTTTGTGATAATCTCTCGGATATATATTTAACTTTTTCATCATTTTTCACATGTTTGAATTCCGAGGAAATGTACTCTGGATCTATAAAGCTATAAATGCTTGTAGTTTCATTTTGTAAAAGAATCCTGTATAGATACCTAATTTAAAAAGAAAACATAGTTAGTCAATGACATAACAATATTTTAGTAAAGAAATAGCAATTCAGACGTCAATTTACTTACATGGAAAACAACTGCACCACATTCAGCCCGATCTCTTCAAAATTAACTAAATTCATGATATCTTCTTTCAATATTCTCAATTTATAATTTCTTCCACATATATCGGGCGTCATCCGAAACTCATAGATAAAATTCAAGGAAGAAGAGCACTGAGATAATCTTTTCAACCCAGAAGAAATATCAGAAGTATCTACAGCCGACTGTTTTTGAACATTTTGCTGCATTTGTATAGTTTCTTTTGCTTTCAGATATTCCTATATAAGTTAAATGTCAGAAAACATTATAAGTAATTTGGAATCATTTCTAATTACTAGTTAAAAAAACTCATACCTCATGTGAAATATAACGAAGAAGTGCAGTTGGCCAAAGTAAAAAATGGCCCATGCATTCCCCAACACTGGTGATCTCCGCAGTAGGAAATGGTAGTAGAGCAGTAGGATCTATAATAAAAAGTACTGATACTCTAACCTGACCCATCTGCATAGGCTGATGATGTACCGAGTCCCCCAAAAAATACACTTGTCCTAACGCAACAATATGTACATGAGGATCTCCCGCAAACAACTCACAATATAAGGTTTGATCCGATGGAGGAGGTGGAGGCTCAAAGTTAGCAGGTGGGGCAGGGTAGTCAGGGTGAGCAGGCTGAGAAGTCAGAAAAATGAAAAGGGTATATTAGTGTTTAAAATTTTTAACATAGAAAAATTGATTAAAAATTAAATTAAATAATATACCTCAAATGGTTGCGCAGACGGGGCAGGGTAAGCAGATGAGGCAGGGTAGTCCGGGTGAGTTGGCTGAGAATGTTGAAAAATGAAAAAGTTATATCAGTGTTTATAATTTATAAAATAGACAAATTGATGACATTAAATAATATACCTCGGAAGGCTGCCCAGACGGTGTTGGGTAAGCATATGAGGCATGATAGTCTGAGTGAGTAGGCTGAGAATGTTGAAAAATGAAAAAGTTATATCAGTGTTTATAATTTATAGAAAAGAAAAATTGTTAACAGTAAATAATATACCTCGGAAGGATGAGCAGACTGTGACTGTCTTGCCAAGTGTTCTAATAAAGCCTTCTGTACTGCTGCTTGAATTTGATCACCCATAGACCGTTTCATATCCTGCAGCTCTTCTTTTAAGGATTCAATTTCCGGGTCTCTTGGTTGCTTACTCTTACCAAAAACCTTCTGAATACTAACACCCGCCTGATATCCTCTAACACGGCCGGGGTGTTCAGTCTTTCCCAAAGCAGTGGCTAGGATATCCATCCTACCCTCAGGGATAAAAGAGCCCTGTGTCTCTTTCTCCTGAAGTTCATCCTGAAATGAAAAATAAAAAATTTATATTAGTGTTTATAAATTATAAAAAAGGAAAATTGTTAACAAAGAATTAATATTTACTTACAATTCTATCAGCCACTTGATGAGCTTCGTCTGTAAGATATTGTTCATTTTTTTTTCTTCTTGCTCGTTTCCATTTCTCATGGCGAGTGGGAGGAGATGGAGGACCATACTGGACCTCTTCTGAACCACTACTTGATCGAGCTCTTAATGCTTCAAATTTTTCTTCAATAATTTTCTGCTCCAAATACGAGTATCCTCCACGTGATAAAGTATGAGGGTATACGTTTTTCAACTGGATCTCCTAATGAGATCTTCTGGAGGCCTGTTACATAAAAATAAACACATTAGTAATAAGGAAAATATAGCATAAATTTTAAAATATAAAACAATTACAATACCTGAAATTTCTCTTCCTGACGACTGTCAACAAATCGCTTCCATGTTTCTTCATCTATATATGGATACTTAAGACATGGGCTTTCAAACCTTCTCTTTCCAAAAACATAATCTTTCGTCAGTTTGTTTTTAAAATCTCTCCATCGAACCGCCGCTAAAGAGAGATGTCTTTTCCTAATTTCTTTGGTTTCCTCAAAATTGAATGTCATCTGTAATTGAAAAAATAAAATATGTCATTTAAACTATATAATATTAAAAAAATGAGATAAAATAAATAAATAAAGATATTTTACCGTCACGGCCTCCCAAAGCTGTTGCTTCGCCGTCCTGTCCACTGACTTCCAATCAGGATATAAAATACTAATCCTGCAACGGCTCTGCATCGCTATATAACTGACAAACTGAACTGCATTTGGGCCAACTGCATTATTATTATCATCAAAACGGATGTGTAATTTGTTATCATCACGAGCGAGTGATAGTTTTGGTAAACGTGTAATACCACGTTTACCAACTAGAGAACTTGATTTTTCAGTAGTAACTGGAGAAGTCTCCTCCGCCGAGGACGCATCAGTAGTCCTGCAATTTTTTTTAATAAATTAACAGTTTTATTTCATTAAATATGTATATTACTGAATATTTAATAATATGTCAAAATAGATATACCTCGGTAACTGCTCATCTCTATCTGTATTTGACATTGCTACTAGAAAGTGTAATGAAATTTTGGGTACCTGCATATCATTAGAAAACTGAATAATTAGAAACAAGGAAATGAAAAATAAATATGTAAAAATAGAGGCATGCATTTGTAAGTTTTAAAAATAGACACAAAATATAAATATTTACCAGAAAAATTAGGAGACTAATTTAGTGTTTTCCCACGTCCCTTCATCATGATCGGTACGTACTGCATGCACTATGTCTGTCTTATATTCATTGTAATCATCTGAAAATTGCATAATAGATGAATAACGCTCATGTAAATCACTAGCATCATCAGAATCATCATCATCACCCAAATGATATCTTTTCCCTTGCAAAACAACTGACCACTGATCATTCGACGGATCAATGACATAAAATACTTGTTTTGCATGTGTCGCCAAGATAAATGGTTCCTCATTGTGATTAAATCTTTTCAAATCAACCAGTTTAAACCCATATTCATCATGTTTCACGCCACTATTACTATCAACCCAATTGCACTTAAAAATAGTGACTCGAAATTTAATATAATCAATTTCCCATATGTCTTCAATAACTCCAAAATATGATGTTGATGCAGAAATTGGGTTTTTATCTTTGGCACTCGAAAAATGCACTGCTTCAGCGAATACCATCACACCACTATTCTGAACGGTACTCTTGTCATCCAGGTTTTTTGTGTAAAATGTGTAGCCATTGATATCAAAACCAGACCAAGTGATCACATTAAAAGATGGTCCCCCTGATAACCACTTCAATGTTTCTGATACAGATATATCTGAGGTGACTTTCTCTTTAAACCATGAAACAAATGTCTTCTTATGCTCAATCATCAACCACTTTTCATTTCTTTTCTGATATCGTAACTTTAATTCAGCAATATGTGAGGATATATATGGTTGAACCTCATCTGTGTTGTTCAAAATGTATAAATGTGCTTGCATCACTTCATCACGTGGAATGAACTTTACCTTTAAGCCTCGAACCCCTCTACCTTCTCTGTCAACTGTCATATGTCGAGATAGAGGGAGACCAATATGCTCCACTTCATTCAAATAATCAGTACAGAACTCAATCACCTCTTCTGATACATATTTTTGAACAATAGAGGCCTCTGGTCGATAAGGATTTTTAACATATCCTTTCAAAATTTTCATATATCTTTCAAAAGGATACATCCATCTTAAATAAACAGGCCCACACATTCTTATCTCACGCACCAAATGAACCAATAGATGAACCATTATATCAAAAAATGTGGGTGGGAAATACATTTCTAGTTGACAAAGAATAAGAGTTGCTTCATTCTCCAACAAATCTAACAAATTTGGATCAACGACTTTGCTACAAATGGATTTAAAGAAATTACATAACCTGATGATTGTCTTCCTGACAGCTTTCGGTAATATACCACGCACTGCTACTGGTAGAATTTGTTGCATTAACACATGAAAATCATGTGATTTCATACCTATTAATTTACAATCCTTCAATGACACAAAATTACTCACATTTGAAGAAAAACCGCTGGGTACTTTAATACCATGAAGACACTGACAAAAATTCATCTTTTCAATCTTGCTTAATGTGTGACAAGCCGGAGGTAAATATGTTCTTTTTCCTTTCACAGCGGGAGCTAACTCCAAACGTATTCGCATTAACATCAAGTCCAATCTAGCATGTAATCCATCTTTTGTCTTTCCTTTTATGTCTAACAAAGTTCCAATCAAACTATCACATATGTTTTTCTCAACATGCATAACATCAATGTTATGTTTTATCTCTAAAAATCTCCAATAAGGTAGTTTGAAAAAAATAGACTGCTTCTTCCAGATATGTTTTTGTAAACCAGAACTTTTTCTCTTTCCGAATGTTGAATCAATATCTTTCACTCTGTCATAATATTCTTCAGCTGACAATGGTTGAGGGGGGAGGTTGTATTCTTGTAAACCGTTAAATTCTTTTCTCAATCTACGATAAGGATGATCAATTCGCAAAAATCTTCGATGTCCCATGTACACTGTCTTTCTTCCATTCTGCAATTGATAATATGAAGTTTGTTCTTCACAAATTGGACATGCTTTATGTCCCTTAACACTATATCCAGATAAGTTTCCATACGCAGGAAAGTCGTTTATAGTGAACATTATCATAGCACGCAAAAGAAAATACTCTTTCTTGTATGCATCGAAAACTGTAACACCTTTCTCCCATAGCAGTTTTAAATCCTCAATCAATGGTGTAAGATACACATCAATATCATTTCCTGGTTGTTTTGGTCCAGAAATCATCAAGCTCATCATAACATATTTTTTCTTCATACATAGATGTGGGGACAAGTTGTAAAGTACCAGCAAAACAGGCCATGAACTATGTTGGCTACTGAGGCTCCGATATGGATTCATTCCATCAGTACACAATCCCATTCTGAGATTTCTAACTTCACTTCCAAAATCATGAAATTTTTTATCAAAACTCTTCCACTGTGGTGAATCGGCCGGGTGACGTAAGTTACCATCAGAAATGCGCTCATCTGAATGCCATCTTAACCTTTTTGCATCATTTGAATTTGCAAATAGACGCTTCAAACGAGGAATAATTGGAAGGTACCAAAATGCTTTAGATGGAGTTTTGATTTTGGTACCTAAAAATAAACCAGAATTGAATTATCAGAATTGTTTGAAAAAAATATTGGATGATATCATTGGAAAGTAAAAAAATTGATTTTTCATAACGTTACATGACATCACCTGAAAATGAATCTGAGTTGACTTTCTCATCCATCTTATAGCGCGATGTTCCACATGTAGGACAACTTGATAAATGTTCATTTTCTTTCCTATATAGTACACAATCATTGGGGCAAGCATGTATCTTTTTATACCCCAATCCCATTGGGCATAATATTTTCTTCGCCTCATAATTGGAATCTGGAAGCCCATTGCCTTCTGGAAGAAGCTCTTTTAAAAGCTCAAGTAAACTGGAGAAACTTTTATCACTCCACCCATTTTTTGCTTTTAAGTTAACTAATCTCAAAACTGCTGATAACACTGTATATTTACTGCAACCTGGGAATAATGGTTTCTCAGAATCTCCATACAATCGTTCAACAGTTGGTGTTTTTTCGATGGTTTCAACACCTAAATCATGAATTAATTCTTCAATATGATCCTCTGCCTCATTATGAATATCGTCATCAACATTGGATGTTGAATTTTCAGTTCTTTCACCATGCAAGATCCAACGTGTATAATTAAGGCTAAAACCATAACAAATGAGATGATCTTTGATTTCTCTGAAGTTTAACTTTCTCATATTTACACACTTCACACATGGACAGAAAATCAAATCAATATTTTGATTATGCCGTTTAGCAAATTCCAAAAAATTATCAACTCCTCTTTCATATTCACTAGTAGTTCTTCGTAGATAAATCCAATTATGATCCATTAATACCTGATATCACAATATAATTGATGAATATATTAAAACATAAAAACATTTAAATATCTATCAGATAAATTGTAAACAAAAACATATTCCATAAAAACTATTGATAATCAGATAAAAGACATCAAATATGAAACACGTTTACAAATATAGTAAACAGTTAATTTTAATATTATATACATGTGTGTTATATTGAAATACAAGGACAAAATGGTTAAATCAAAGGTTTCATTTTTTGAAAATAAAGTTTCATGATATAAATATTATATGAATGACATACAAGATAATATGATTTCTCACTATGACTACTATTGATCACACTATATTTATTTTTTTATTCATTTGATGTAACATGAATGAATCATGGAAAAATTAATGTGAAAAATAGTGCAATAACTATCCTTATTTAAAACAATGTGTATTAAAACACACATGTGGAACTCGATTAACAAAACTACTTGTGGGATTTGAAGAGTCATTAAAACTATTCAAAAGGGCTCCATATGGTTGGCCTAACTATGGGGGATAGACCTATAGCTACAAATCTTCATCCACCATCACCCCAATATTAAGTGAACCCCCAAATAGATTACACATCATTGGTAATTCAATCATCATTTTTATATCAAACACATAAAACCAATCAAAATCAATATCAAAATCCAACAATAAATCCTAGAATTACATAAACACTCAAGGATTCAAATGGAAAAGATATTATGACACTTTTCCCAATGTGTAGCACTAGATTTTTTATAACCTATATCCATAATAACATTATAATGCCAAATAACAAAGGGAACTTGGAAACCCAAACCCTCTGAAAAATCTTGGTTTTGATACCATTTTCATGAACCAACCCAAGATATCTATCCATTAAACACCTAAACTAGACCATGACATACTTGAGGGGAGTACCTAATCCTCATAGACTAACAATAAGCATTATAGGCATCTAAAACAATCACTAGGTATGATTTCACCCATTAATCATAGTGTAATTAACATCATATTTCTATCATAAATCTGAAATGACCTATCCATAGGTTATACATCAACACAAAATTTGAATCAGTAGAAATAATATAAAGAATAACTATAAATAGATATAAACTAATTCCCTCAATACACTTCATCTCCTAAATCACCTAGTCCTCACAAAAGTAATTCAATACACTTTTAACCATAATTTTAAGTAGTAAAAACATCATTTAAATGGAAAAAATTTACACATATTCTATTTAAATAAATCCGTAAAAAACCTATAATAGGCACACTTGGGATAATTTGATAACTAAAACAATAACTGAGCTCAAGTCCCCACTAATCACTAACCCAAACTGAAACAGAATGCATCCTAAGAGGGAAAAAGAACTGGATAAGATCCTAAAACTGAAATGTAGATAAACATGAGTATACAAATACTAATTAGGCCACTACTCACCTTACAAAATTTCTAACTTTTAATTAAAGCCCCTTTTAATCTAGTTTGAAATAAAATAAAATAAAATCTTACATAATTATTTAAAATCCAACATAATATAAAATCTTACATAATTATTCAACCCGAATTGAGATGTTAAATCCAAACTGCGACCGGTATAATTACTTCCAAAAACAAACAATATCAAATCTACACCAACAATGATAATACAAACAAAAAATAATGATAAATTACAACTAAAATCTAACCAATAATCCAAATCACGCAAAATAGGGTTATTGATAAAGAAATAAACAATGGGATATGAAACAAGAGATAAATAGGAAGAACACATACCCAAAATCGTGCAGACGACAAAAAACCTTCAACAATGGCCGTTCAAGATCGCAAATCAAGTTCGAAGGTCGTCGGGAGTCCGAAGCGCCGCAGCGGAACTCGATTTCGACGGACGAACAAAATGAGGGTTTCTGTCCGTGAATATTTTTAAAAGACTTTTCGCGTCGGTTTTAATGAAAACCGACGCGAAATATATTTTTTTTATGAGTTTCGGCGTCGGTTTTCATGAAAACCGACGCGGAAAATATAGTCGAAGAGGTTTTCCGCGTCGGTTTTTCTACAAACCGACGCGGAAAACCGATTAAAACAGGATTTTCCGCGTCGGTTTTTAGAAAAACCGACGCGGAAAACCTCTTCGACCGGATTTTCCGCGTCGGTTTTTCTAAAAACCGACGCGGAAAACCTCTTCAAACAGGATTTTCCGCGTCGGTTTTTAGAAAAACCGACGCGAAAAAAAAACATAATTATTTTTGGCGTCGGTTTTGTGTAAAACTGACGCCAAAAATTCCCCGCATATACTATTCGCGTCGGTTTTTAAAAAACCGACGTTATTACGACGACGTTAAAGCCCGTATTTCCACTAGTGATGGTGGAATACCACCTCACGAACAGACGTAATTCATTTTTCATAACTCCCTATTATTGATTAATATAATGATGTATTTAAAGTATATATATGATATTAATGAAATAATTAATTTTATGTAAATATAATATCACATCTAAATTATTACCATATAATTTCATAGAAAATGGTAGCAACTCTCATGCGTACCAGTGGACTACCACCTCCATGAACAAATATGATACCTTTCTCAATTTATTTTCACTTAGAGGATAAAAATGATATATTAAAAAATATAAAAAATATAATTTATATAAATGATTTTGGTAAGGTGAATTCATATTTACCTATATTCATCTCTATCCATGAATAAAATTGAAATAGTATTCATGTGTACATATGACCTTCCTTCTCCAAGAATGGTGCCATTAATTTTCTATCTCTATGTTTTTATACATTAATATAAATAAATATATAATGAATATATTTTATAATTATATTATGGTTCAAATTATGAATATTATGGATCCATGATAAAATTAAAAGTACCGAGAATACCAAAACAAAACACACATGAAAAATGATATCTATTATCTAAAATGTCATTTTAACAATGAAATTATATAAAAAAGGTAATAAAATGACATAATTAAATCATGTATTGAATAAAATATAAAAATATAGTTTTGTAAGAAAATTAAAATAATATTTTATTTATTATAAATCTGTTTCTATCAGGTAAGAATAGATTTCAGTCATGAGGTAACAGTTGTCTTCTCAAATTTTCATTATTATGATTTATGTTATCTTATCCAGATATCCGATTTTAAGTGGTGTATGTAAAGCCAATTTGAAATGTTCTATTATTAATTTCTTGACTATGATTATATTAAAATATTTATTTCATGTTATTCTTTCATCGGGCATTGGATTTAAATGTTTCCATTGTTGTAAGGGGTTATTAAATGTCATTTATTTATGTGAGAAACATGGCATATACACCACTTGTTTCTATTCTTTGTTCTATATACATCTCATTAATGAATTTTATAATTATTTTCATTAATATTATACGGTATACATATCTATTTATCTGTATTTATTAAATTAGTACTATGGTTCAAAACTTATCAAAGTTGTAAGGGTTTTATGACACAATCTATTTGTTTATTGAGATTGTTTATGATTATGATTTTATTTCTTAAATATTATTATAAATGTGAAACCATAAAATATTATGAAATATTTTTTCATAAGAATTTAATTTAATTTATATATTACTTTACATGCAACACTGAGTTTTATCAAACAGAAATATAAAATTAATATTATAACATGGCCCAGATTGATGCATCCTTTTAGTTAAA
The DNA here is from genome assembly GCA_963277665.1 of Viscum album. Lineage (NCBI taxonomy): Eukaryota > Viridiplantae > Streptophyta > Magnoliopsida > Santalales > Viscaceae > Viscum > Viscum album. The sequence continues at coordinate 1,552,330,211 of OY728134.1, forward strand.
CATAGTGGAATGAATATAATTAAAAATATTTTTAGAACTAATGATAATGTTTTTCGATAAATAAAATATATTTATTAAAATTAATCAATTTTTAGTAAATTCTTTATACCCATAAATAAAATGTTTTTTTCTCAAAAAAATGATTTTATTGTTTCATTCAAAGAAATAATAAAATAATTTTTTGAAAATTTTAGAAAATTAATATAAAAAAATTAACATCATTTTTTAAATCAATATGTCCATATTATATTATAGAGAATTCTGGAAAACATTATGAAATGATTAATATTATATTTGACAATGAAAAAACACTTATTATTGTTAACAAATTAATTTTCATTTAATGCAATTAGAATATTGAATTTTATTTTAAAATTCATTAAATTTAACATTATCACACTTATATAATCATTAATAAAATTTAATTCATTGGAATTGAGGGGCCCATATCAGTGTGAGATAACTTAGAGGGAGAGGGGTGAATCATTTATCCCATTTTTGTTTTACAAATTGTTTCATTTCAATTAAACTTATATTACTAGTTAAAGACATGATACAATATTGTTGTGTATAGTAGCCTTACCATGAATAATTATGTATATATAAAGGCATAGAACATAAGGATCTACAATGTTTGGTACCAGTACCTACTCCTTTCTATGCTGGTTATTCTCAACTATAATCATGTAATCAATTACAATGGTCGATATACAGTCACATTATATCTCTACAGAATCCACACAGGATGTTATTCTGACTATATAAAATAATGTTACAAGAATCTACACTAGCCTTCACTTAAATCATTACTAGAGACTTCTTCTCCTTATTCACACAAGGTACTTCTTTCCCTAACTCCAACTAAGGAGATTATTCCTCTCTTTATGGATTTATCAACCATAGATTGACCTATTAATATCCCTCAATTATCATGCTATATCACACATTCCCATGTACCTATTAGTGTAAATTTTCAATTTCTTCTAGCCTTTATCACAAATATTTGATCACATGTATTTGATTAATTTCTTTAGTGAAACAAATTATAGGAATGTGCTTCCTTTTATTGGAAGTGCAGACCTCACTAATTGTGTGAAGGTAGTGGAAAAATATTTTAGAATATTATATGAAATAAAGATCATGAACATTATCATCTTAGTTTTCCTTCCTTAATTAAAAAATAGTGTCAATACATATATTAGTTCTTTTGAAATTATTTCCATATTCATACTCAAATTAACCACACTTCATGCTTGATTTTATATCACCCAAAACCTTATAAAATTTATTTATTAGAAATATTATTATGTTATTATCAATTATTTTTCTTGAATCTCAATTTATCAGGTAACTTTTAATGTGTTCATCTTCTCATTAACTTTACAACTTTAAGTTCCAATTTCCTATGAACCAGCCTTAATGTGTATGTGTAACATCCAAAATATGGTGCCACACACAGGTTCCCCGAGCTGGTCCATCATATGACCTCTAGCACATTCCTGGTATGCTTGTAGATTTCGACAAGTAGTGAGGTTGTAAGATGGGTCATGGGGATACTATCCCAACATTATCAAAGTAATACAATAAAAAATTAATTTAGAAATAACCATAGAATGATATAACATAACATGAACATATCCAATACCACAAGATGACAAAAACATGAAATACAACATCAAAACAAAACAATAGATATTCAATGCTAAAGTATATTTCATGTTTCAAAATGAAACTCAAAGTTAAAGGCATTGACAACCCCCATGAATGTCCTGAAATGCATCTGATTCTTTCAACCATGCTCCATCTCGAGTTAGCCATCTAACATAGGGCCTTTTTCCTTATCCTATCCTACAACCATGAAATCTATCTAAGTACCGATTAGGAAGCCCAAGTTGAGTGTGGGAATAACTCCATAATCCCACAACAACGGTGTCTAAAACAATATCCAGTCAATAACAGGTGAAAATATAAAGAATACCAAACTGAAATAATGTAAAGTGTTTACACTTATTAAATTACTCTTTGTTTAGACACATAACACTCTCGATCCTGAGGACACAATAACACTTTATACCTGATTTGGCTCATGGAAGAGTCTGAACTATCCCAAATTGATATCATATCTTATAATGACATTATTACCATTCTTCATCTAAATTCACATATTAATTCAATTTTTACTATTCATTGTCTCAAATAAAATATGAATTTCATTATTACCATTCATCATTAGAATTCCCACACCGGAATATTATTTATGAATTCCATTGTAACCATTCATCATTTCTTGTCACACAACAGTATTTGGATACAATGGACCATTTCTCACACATGTCTATCAAATAAATTATCACTTTGGGATTTGAAAGCATACGACCATTTCCACCACCTATTAATCAATCTGTTTATCACAATGGGTTTTCAAAGCAGCAGACCATGTACTACACACAATGACCAATCATTTTATCGCAAAAGGATTTAAAAGCAGCACACATTTTCCAACACATGTTAATAAATTATTTTATCACTAGCGTCATTAGAAGTAGAAGACCATCTCACACAAACATTAGTCAATAAATCACATATATACCACATATATCAAAATATAAAATTAATTAATTCCCAAATAAATTAATCAAAATCGACAATTGCCTATTCACACTATTTTATTAATAAATTCTCCAATTAATTAACACATAATTCTCATTAGTTAATTTTACAATTATTTATTAACAATATTTTCTATTTGTTTATTCAACAATTACTAATCACAAAAATAACAATAATTAAAACATAAATTAATTATTCACATCAATTCCAATAGTTAATTATAAAATCAACTAATCACATAAAAAAATTAATTTAATAATTAATTAATCACATAAATTTATTTAGTTAATTAAACATTTAACTAATCATATCAATGTTTTTAATTAATTCATCTATTAATTAATCACATCAATTCCATTAACCAATTCAAAAATTAAATAATAACATTAGTAATATTAATTAATTCATAAATTTATTAATTACCTCAATTCCTCTTGTTAATTCACATGTGAACAATCACATCAATAACACTATATAATTCAACAACTAATTAATCACCCCAATTCTTTTTGTTAATCCAACACATAACTAATCACATTAGTGACATTAATTATTTAAACAATTAATTAATCCCCTCAATTCCATTATTAAATTGAATAGTTAACAAATCACATCAGTAATATTAATTAATTAAAAAAAATTTTAACCACATATATTCTTGTAGTTAATCCAACAATTAACTAATTACATAAATTCCATTATTTAATTGAAAAATTAATTAGTAACCATTAATCCCTTCAATTAATTCACTAGTTAATTATTTATGTTAATTCCATTATTGATTTCAACAATTAACCAATTACATTAAATCCATTAAATTAATTCACCAATTCGTTTCCCCCATAAATTCCATTATTTAATTTCATAATTAATTAACTAAATTCCATACCTTAAATCAATACAGAAATTAATTATCCATGTAAATTCTATTAATTAATTCCACAATTATATAATCACATTCTATCCCGTTAATTAATTCACCAATTAATTAATCACATAAATTCCATTAATTAGGATAATGTTTAATTAATATATTTTATTCCCTTTAATTAATTCACTAATTAATTTTTCACATCAATTCATTTAATTTCTTTCAAAATTAATTAATCACATTCAATCACTTGAATTAATTCACCAATTAATTTTTCCTGTTAATTCCACCAATTAATTCCATAATTAATTGATCACATTCAACCCCTTCAATAAATTCTCCAATTGGTTGTTCACGTCAATTCTGTTAATTAATTCCAAAATTAATTAATCACATTAAATTGAATCAACACAAAATTTATTAATTAATAAATAAAATAATAAATCCCTTTTAATAAAATATATAATCCCCCAACAATTCCCAATAATTAATTTCGATAATATATTATATCAATTTAAAATTCACAATATTATAATAATTAATTCATCAATTAATTATTCCAATTTAAAAATCTCAAAATCTCAATAATTAAATCCTCAATTAAATATCTCAATTTCCCAATAACAATATTCAATTAATTAATTATATAACCAATTAATACACTTCAGTTCTACTAGTCAATTAAATAATTAACTAATCATCTCAACCCTATTAATTAATTAAACTATTAATTTGTCATAAAACAATAACTAATTCAAAAATTAATTTTCTAAAATCAATTAATTTCATAATGGAAACAATTCCCATTAACTAATTCATCAATTAATTAATCAAGTAGCACAATACAAATGAAATCATAATTAATTCAATAATTAGTTTTTTCAAATTAACAATCCCAATATCCATAATTTCAAAATTCCCTCAATTGATTTATTAATCAAATTAATTAATTTAATTAGTGAAACTAAATTACTATTCTTCAAATAGAAATTATATAGTTACAAACATGTAGTTGAAATCAAAACTTTTAGATTTGAATTATAGACCACCTATATCAATTTGTTTGATGATTAATGTTCATCAATAGATATTCCTAAATTGAATGGAATCAAATAAGAATGTGGAGATGAATAGTGTTTACATATGAATCCTAAATCCATAATTTAACAGATCATGATCTAACAAACCTATATAAGGATATAAAACCAATAATGGATAACAATCCTTCAATTTATGAGAGAATAATAAAAAATATATAGTAAACCAATCCTAATGAGATTCACTTACTGAGAGAAGTGAAAATCCTTGATATGGGAATAAATCACAAAGAACAAAGGTCGGGAGCAAAAGGAAATTGACGGGGATCCTCCAAAATTGATAGGAATCGTTAGGGTATGGGTGGGGTCGATTTGAGGTTAAAATGGTGGGGATCGGGAATTTAAAAACTAATTTCTATTTTAATTTGAATTACATGAACAATATTTTGTGGAGGGGTGCATGGTTTGCCAACCTGTGCACCTAAACTATACACCACATCTTGGGGTGTTTCATGGGTTCCCCTTTTGGAGAAAACAGTTTGGAAATCCTTACCCCAACTATAAAAATCCCATTTACCTGGGTTCACATGCTTTACTGGGATGGGATCATGGTTTATGAAAATCGTGCTCTAATCATGCACAACCTCTCCTTCCAAAATGTTCAAATTTCATCCAAAAACTCCCCAAGATACAACCCAAAAATAGAATAGAAAACTAGAAAAAATGGTACATTAAAACAAAACTAAGACATGTCTATAAAATGTTGTGTTCTTACAATATATCCACCTTATAATAGCTCATACTCAAGATATAATCCCAATTATCTCTAAGATTCCTAGTCAAAAGGTTATGACACTATGCCCTCAAATCCTCTTTTTAAAAAAAATTCCTCTTGAATACATGCATGTTTCCACAAACATGAATTATTGACAAAGTATTATCCCACAACACATTACCACTAAAATCCTACACACATATCAGATGCCCCTCAAAGGACACATTATTCTCAATCCCAACTTCCACAACATACCCGATGTTTTTCTAAACTCACCTTGCCCAAAACCACCAAAACATGATCCAACAATACAAATCATCCCATCCATCAAAACTATAAATAAAGGATGTACATACCCACCTCCAAGGACCACCTCACCTTTATATAAAAATTTTATATATGAAACTTTCAGGTTGATCATTAACATTTTGATTCCACCACTTCTATCCCATAGTATTTCTATAAGCACCTACTTATGAAACATTGAACCACACCACTAGATAATTGTTAACATCAATTTTCAAGAAACATAACCACCATTCCATAGTCTGAACTATCCCTGAGGGATATGATTTCTCATAATTCCATTATTATAATTCATTATCTCAATTCACATGTTAATTCCATTGTTATCATTAGTTATCTCAAATCACATATGAATTCCATTGTTACAATTCATCATTTCAGTTCATACTATAGTGTTCTGATGCAACATACCTTTTCTCGTTCATGAATATCACATATGAATTATATTTTTACCAATAATTATTTTTATCACACTATGGGCCTCTGATGAAACAGATCGTGTACCACATATGTTTATCAAATAATTTATCCCTATGGGTTAGGGAAGTAGAAAACCATGTCCCACACATATTAATAATTTATTTGTCCACTATGGGGTTTGGAAGCAACAAACCATATCCCACACAAGTTGATCAATAATTTTATCGCTACAGAATTTACAAGAACCAGACCATGTCCTTTACATGTTAATCAATCAATAACACATATAACAAATTTATCACAATATAACATTACATAATTTTAAAATTTATTAATCAAATTCAACAATTTCATATTCAATTTGTTTCCTCTGTTAATTCACCAAATAATTAATCACAATGTTCTCATTAATTAATTCATCAATTAATTAATCACAATAATTCTTATTATATAGTTCAGCAGTTAATTAATCAAACCACTTACATTAATTAATATAACAATTAATTAACAACATCAATTCAAAGAGTTATTTCTACAATTAACTAATCACGTCAATAACATTATTTACTTCAACAATCAATTAATATCATCAATTCCATTAGTTAATTCAAAAATTAACCAATCACATAGCTAACATTAGTTAATTATATAATGAATTAATTTCATAAATTCTATTAGATAAATAAATAATTAATTATTCACATCAGTAACATTAATTCATTATAAAATTAATTAATAATATCAATTCCTCTGGTAAACTTAAATAGTTAACTAATAAAATCAATAACCGTAATTAATTCAACAATTAATTAATCACATCAATTCGATTTTATTGTTCAAAAATGAATTAATCTCATTAGTAAAATTAATTAATTCAACAATTAATTAATCACATTAATTATTTTATTTAATTCAACAATTAACTAATCACTTAACTAAAATTAATTAGTTAAACAAATAATCAGTCACATCAATTCCTTTATTTAATTCAGTAGGTGACTAATCACATCAATTCCATTTATTATTTCCATAACTAATTGATCACCCTCAATATATTCAATTAATTCACAAATTAATTTTTTATGCCAATTCTATTAATTAATTCCAAAATTTACTAATCACATTCAATCCATTCAATTAATTCACCATTTAATTATTCATGTTAATTAAATTAATTAATCACATTCATTACCTTCAATTAACTCACAAATTAATTGTTCATGTCTATTTCATTAATTAATTCCACTATTAGATAATCACATTCAATACCTTAAATTAATTCACCAAATTAATTATTTACATATATTCCAATAATTAGTTCCATATTTAATTGTACAAGTAAAACCCTTTAAATTAATTAGACAATTAATTATTCAGGTCAATTTTATTAATTTTCCACAATTACTTAATGACACTCAAACCCTCCAATTAATTTACTAATGAATTGTTCACGTCGATTCAATTAAATAATGTCATAATTTATTAATCATGTTAAATCACTTCAATTAATTCAATAATTAATTATTCATGTCAATTCCATTAACTAATTATAAATTTAATTAATAAAAATAAATTTCATCATCACAATAATCTATTAATTAATAAATCAATTAATTAATCAATCTAAATCAAATCTATTATCAAAACAATTACAAATAATTAATTTCACCAATTAATTATCCTAATTTCAAAAAAATAATATTATAATATTTATTCAAAAAATAATTATTCCAATTTTAAAATATCATTATATTAATAATTAAATCAACAATTAATTATCCTAATTTTACCATCACAATACCCCATTACATAATTAAATTACTCATTTTTCTACTTCAAATCCATTGATAAATTCAAAAATTAACTAATAATCTCAACCCTATTAATTATTTAGAATATTATTTTATCATCTCAACCAATTTAATAATCACAATAATCTCTAAAAATTAATTCAACCATTAATTATTCTAATTATTCAATTTCAATATAACAAAAACAAATTCAAAAAATAATTATTTCAAATCAATTTATGTCATAATCACAAAAACTTCCTGTTAATAAATTCATCAATTAATTAATCAAGATCGATAATCCCAATGATGTTATAATTAATCCAAAAATTAATTAATTCAAATTCACAACCCCTATATCTCCAATTTCACAATTCCATCAATTAATTAATTTAATCTAACAATCTCAATTTATAATTATCTATTATAAATTATATAATTGCATACATATAACTGAAATCAAGACTTTGGGATTTGAATTATAGACCACCTACCTTTATTAGTTTGATGATGAATGCTCACTAATAGATATTCCCAAATTGAATGGAATAAAATAAGAACACAGTGAAGAATGGGATTTCCATCTAAATCCTAAATCCTCAAATAAACGAATCAAGATCTAAAAAACATATATCTATCTCTATAACCTATATTAGATAAACATTCTTTCAATTATGGGGGAAAAATAGAAAAGATTTTAGAAACCAATAGAGATAAAATTAACGTACTGAAAGAGGTGTAAATCATTCTTCCAGGCTTTGAATCACAAATAACAACAGTCAGGGGCCAGGGAAAATTGTTCGGGAGCCTCTGAAATTGAGAGGAATCATTAATGGATGAGTGAGAGTCAATTTGAGGAAATAATGGGGGTTTAAGAATTGAAACACTAATTTTCAGCTAAATAAAAATTGTATGTCTGACTATTGGGAAGGGGTTCATGGTTTCCCAAACCATGTTCCTTAACCATAAATCTTTTCAAAGGGGTAAATTGTTTCCCCTTACAGGGAACATGGCTTTAAAAATCATGCACTATCCATGTGATTCCCTCATCCTAGGTTCACTTGGTTTTCTGGGCTAGGACACACAATTTTGTAAAACATTATTCCAAAAATGAACCACCTCTCCTTCTTCCAAAATTTAAAAATTTCACCACAAAAATGTTGAAGATACAACAAAATAAAAAGGTACTCAAAACTAGAAAAAGATAACAGAGAAAAATATTAGACATATCCATAAAATGTTGGGTTCTTATAGTATGCACTTTTCCTTCCAATTTATTCATGTACTACATTCATATTACTTCATGAGCTTCACAGAACCTTTTCCTTCCACCATTCTACATTATATCATTGAAATCGTATGATCTTTCCTTTCTTATATGATTTTTTAACTTCCTTTGTGTGATTAAGGTTTTGATCATGGGTTCTCCTTCCATCACATGAAGTGATCATATGACGTCATGTTTTCTTCAAGAAAATCATTCACTTGATCTTGGTAGTTTTAATATTTTCCTTCCACAGATAAGAAGTGTGCCTATGGATTCTGGTAAAAATCTTCACACAATAAAGAGTCACATAGACTGATACTTTCATGTGGTAAGTTGTCTTTGTAGGATCTCTTCAAACTCTTTCAAGACATTATTTTATAATAGGTTACATTCATGTGACATCAGTGGGGTCCATGGGTTCATAAGCATTCTTTCATGTGATCCAAGTATGAAAGATCGTGAAATATGCTCCTTTTTTTATCAAAATTAGAAGTGTCATGGGATACTCCTTCATTTGATTGAATCAAGTCATAAAAAACATCCTTCACAAGAATAGATCATATGGATTATCTATAATCAATGCGAGAGATGTCTCTCTCCCTCAGTGGCTCGATATTTTTGTTTCATAAAATCTCATATGATATTTGGTTAATATGGGAAATATACCTCAAATTTTTAAGGCGTGTTGAGGACCACTTCAAATACTATAATATTTCATTGTCTTCTGAATGATGAGGGTTTTGAAAAATCTTTAAAACACTAGAAAGACCATGTGATTACATTATTGTTTAACCTAATTACTTCATTGATCAGGTGATCCCTCAGTTGATTTTCAAATGTTCATGTGGCGGATTATCACAAGATATACCATTTTCTTCTCATGAAAGTATATATAAAAGATGAAGAAAACTTTTTATCAATAGTTTGGTTCCTCTTCATGTGATGGAATCACATGGTCACAATAATTCTTTTCTTAATCCAAATAACATCATGTGATAACATTGATGACTATCACTTTTTGATGTAAATAAATTATTATTTGTTACTAGTTCTTGTAATAGATATATAGTCATTGGATAAAATCTCTTCTCCTTAACTAATATGATCTTCAAATCATGTAATACCTAAAAGACAATGATTTTATGCATTTAATTGGTATGATTTAGTTTTTCTCATTGTCTTATAGTGGATGGTTGTCTGAAGCTCATGTGGAATATATCCTCAGGTGGATGAGGTTGAAGATGATCTATATATGAGGGACTTGGATACATGATGTAAGGGACCATATGAACAATTGAAAATGTGTTTATTAGTTTCATCATATATATCCAAATTTAAAATGATTCATGTACAGATGCTATAACTCCTCTACCAAAATTATAAATCTCTAGAATCTTCTCTATTCATTATAAAAATATATGTGGATACTACTCATTTGACATGGCTATCGGGGATTAGTACTGGTCACACTACACACACTCCATAGGGATTCGACCTTATAGTCTTTTGGCCCAAAATATTCATATTCCCCAAACAATATGCACCTATGAAGTGATCTATTTGGGTCTTATTCCCAGGACAACCAAGGCATAGTTATAACAGTGCCGCTTCTACTACCCACATTCTTACCTGGGATACTACCTTGAGTGTGGTTGAACTCTCAATCCTACAATGATGATGTCAAAATTTTCCTACTCTATCCAGTGGGTTGGCCCAAATTTTTACATAATTTCCATATCTATATACTTATTAAATATTATGTATAAAATATAATTCAACCATTAGTACATATGTACCCAATAATAAAATTACATCCCCTCAAACTCTCTTATTATAATATTAAACCAATATAATATTTTCAATGGCCTTAAAATTTTTCTCATTGAAACATTTCTTCATGCTAATTAATATTTTAATTGTATTCATCTATTATAAACTATTCATGCCATAATATTCATATTTTTCCCTTTATTGATCTCCCTAATTAATTTAGATAATTCCAAATGTTCACTTCAATATTCAAATTTTGTAATAATTTCTAGTCTTAAAACATCTCTTACACGTAATGTTTGAAATAGGAACAACTATATTGGATTTAGTCCACTTGAACCAAATTATAAGTACTTTATGATAACAATTATTCATATTTTTGAATTTTAAAAAACCTTTTATCAAATAATGATTATTCTATAGAATGAAATAGTATGTGATAATGACCTAACAGTAGTTGTAACACTAAAAGTTCATAGAAGTTCCCCACGATGGTGAGAAACAACAAGTGACATGACATTATTATTAAATATATATTATATAGATGGGTTATATAACATGAGGGATTGAAATGATATAATATTTTATGGGTGGAGACTCATAAGACTTTGAGGCACCACATCATGTCATATGCACTTAGTAATATCTAATTTTTGATAGTATGAGAATAATACCTGCTAGTAGGAAATCTACATTTATAAATGTCATTGGATGTTCTTATATTTATATGTCAGTATTGGTCAAGGATTTTAATATTATAATTAATGACTATTATAAGTTTCATAGTTTTTTATTAATGAAAAAAGTGATGACATATGTTCATAGTGTTGTAGGATAAACTCTGATATTCATGAGTAATATTTCATTTATGAATAACATGAGATGGAATTTTTACATTCTGATCTATAATAAAATTTTATATCTTGGTCCTTTTATGGAAATTATACAGCCTAAATAAATCCATTTCCATTGTATCTGTAGGAATGATTTATTTTTTGAAAATTCAAATAAAGAGAAATTATGCACATAAGTTGATGGTACCGGCATGTAACCTTCTTGATTATATATTTTTAGACAAAGGAATTATATTACATAGTAAGAATCCATGTGAGGTATTATGTCATTAAGGCATTAACATCTTTATTTAAGGGTGAATTTGCATATTAATATATGTTACCTTGTACTTTAGGCACCTTGGCCTTATTTCAAGGAGAAAGAGGTCTTACGGCTCCCATAATTAGAGTATCCATAATCTCAATTAAATAATATATTAATATATTTTATATAAAAATATTACTAAATATTATTATCATATGTTCTTTGAAAATTATTCATCATTTCTTGATCTCATATATTATGTCACTAGTTATTAATGAAAATATTACATGATGAGTATATATAATAAATTATTATTCAATATTTTGTTAATATTTTGTTTATTTATTTATTGGTTAATAATGAAGATATAATAAATTATTAAATAAATGTTCATTATTCAAGTCCTGGTAAATATTGTAAAGGAATGGTGGAATGAGTTTAATGGTCTAGTGAGAAATAATATTTATTGAATATTATTTGGACAAATAGTATTAAGATTAATTAATGAGTTTATGGAGTGTCAAGATAAAATAGTAATATGATTATTATAGGCTTGGGGTTGCATATATATTAATTAAATAAAAATGGGAAGTTATGAATTTATTTATTTCTATCATTAGTGGTTTATTAACCCAGTTATATCATTTTTCAAGAGATATAAATCATTTATTTTATTATTGACAATAAAATCTATAGAATCCTCTAAAAGACATAAATATAACCCCTCACCAATAATTATTACTTAAATAGAGATAAATCTTCCTCCATTTTCCACTATCAATACAATGTAGATCATGGAGAATCATTTGGATGTGATTCTCAGGGTGGTCAAAGGAAAACGACACAAGTGATAGGATATTTTGTTCTAGCACCCAAATATTCTTATAGTGACATTTAGAGATTTTTGAAACATGTGTGGATAATATTTAGGGGGAATCTGTTCTTTATTTATATAACAGAACCAAGGTACAAAGAAGAATCACCATGAGATACATCAATAAAGAAATAATTTCATGAAAGGTAATTCTTTAATTTCTTAAATTAATTACAAATAATATGTTACAATCATGTGATTTGGTTCCAAAAATTATCTATTATATATATTATTTTATTCTATTACATTTATAAAGACATATATCATCATATAAATCCCAGATTTATCATCTTTCATAAAAAAAGGTTGTGCATGACTTATCTAACACTTCAACTCCATATGAATCCTTCAAATTGTATCAGAGTAAGCCACATACCTATTTATAATTATTTAAAAATCATTATTGATTTATGAATTTATTATTGGTATTAAATTATAGTTTATTCATTCCTTAAACCATTTTGTGAGATATTTTTTCATCCTCTCAGTTCACATAAATATAATCAAATCTATTAATTTTATGATTAAAATTAATTCAGAGAAATTAACTAGAGTAGATAAGGAGTCTGACTGGATAACAGAATTGTACACTCTATGTATCATAGAGATACATGTAAGGTGGTCCTCTTTAATACACTAAGAATTAATTTGGAATTAACTCATGTCATGTGAATTTGTTGAATTTAATTATACAATGCATGTTGATTAGGACATCTGAGAACACATTCATCTAGAGTAGTACGAGGTGTGTATTTCTTTAGTTTCAGATGGGTTTTGTATCATCTATCATGGCCTACTTGACTAGTTGCCATGTAACTCACAGACAACACACTATATTTCCCATGTACATTCAATGTAATCCGAAACATTCTATGGCATGGTTACATGCCGAGTACTGAGGATTTTTTCTGTAGATATAATGTGATAATAATACACATTGTGCATCCTAAATGAACAAGCAATGTAATTCTACAAAATGACACCAAATTAAAATTAATTTATTATAATTTTAAAACCATATCATCATGTACTTGCATTTGGTTAATAAGTTCATAGGAAAATACATGTTGTGTGTTTTTTTATACAAAAAATTTTATTTAATTTTTTTGTAACGTTTGGATCTATACGTCATGTATTTTACATATTTCAGTTATTACTCTACACACATTGAATCATTACATACCCCATATAAATTAGAAAAAATCATGCAAACTATGAGATCATTATTCTGATAGTAAAAATCATGATACTACGTGATGAGAAGTGTATGACACATGTCGTATGAGTAAATAATATATGAATATAACACACATTAGGTAGTTCAAATGGGTACTCACCGTGCTTCCTCAAAGAGACATTTTTTCTACACTGTTGATTTTAAATAAATTTACTTATTTTCTTTAAAGTTATGATGAATGATAATCTTATGGAAATTCAAATGATTATTATAAAAAAAATATTTTATTAATTTAATAAGATATTTAATTGATTTGATCATGATTAATCTTAGATAAAAAATGTTTAGAATTCATTGAAAAGTTTATTAAATATGCATTTTGTTTCATGAATATTGATGATCATGATTTGAGACCAATTTTTTTAATGTGATTTGTTTCACTAAATTTATAATTAAGTTAAATTTTATGGCCTATATGTCATTTGTCATCTCATTATGTAAGGGTATGTATCCCATTGTTTCATTTATATAAACCACTTAATCAATCCTTTGGTTACACTCATTGAAGTGGGAATGAAATAATATGAAATAGATATAGATCCTAAGATAGTGTAGGTTTTTTATGTTTTTATATATGGTGAAACTAATATAAGAGATATACAATGTTGGGATTGTGTAAGTGATCAATATGAACCATAAATAATTCAAGGTGTTTTTACCTTAGGTCAACAGTCAGATTAACATCTTCCAGATAAATTGTCCATTAGTAAAAGCTTCTGATCATACTACTTTATTATTTTATCTATTTCTTGTTACATGGTTATTTCATTATAGATGTTTTTTCATGACCACATGAATTAGGGAATTAACAAGAATGCAAGATATAACTAATATAAATTTTCTTATGTGTATATATTATTAAATACGTGGTCAATAACTTTTGTAAATCCACTTAATATTAAAAAATGTAATAAAGATAACAATTGAAAAATTATTCATACAATATAAGATCCTTCAACTATATATATTATGTTTTTATGTCCTTCCACTACATCAGTTAAAATCGAACCATTGTTCAAAGTGCATGACCTGCTAATGTGGATGTTCTTTAAATTATTGAGGAATTCTAACTTGATTTTTTGGGTTGACATAACTTAGTTCACATTGAGGGTTGACTTCCAAAGTATTACATGGTGTAACAAATAGTAAATGGTTTAAGAATTCCCAGTTATGGATTTCAAGGCTATAGAGTCAACATATCGAGGAACTATAAGTTAATGTTTTTGACATTTGGAATTCAAACCTAAAACCCATCAAACATCATGAACATCCAATGTTGGTGTGATGAAAGGGGGAATATGAATGATTTCCATGAGTATTCGCAAGAAATAGGATATTTTTTAGCCAATGGTAAGGGATATAGGGTTTTGATAAAATATAGGGAGGTAAATAAATATAATATTAATTTTTTAATATGAATTTTATCAGATAAATTACTAAAACAATTATAATCTATTTTGTATAACCTAAAAAAATGACATCAAACATAAAACTATGGTCCATAATTGAAAATTATAAACTCATCATAGGAATATATTTTCAAGACTAGGAAATGTGCTAGCGCATTATCCCACACCATGAAAGGAAATTATATGTGTTGGGAGAACCTATTTCTGATGAACTTTGTTATAAGGTTAGGGAGGAAGAGTTGTCTCTCTAACAAAAGAATTTGTACAATTTTATATATTTTTAATGTTTCTTGCTATCATCCATGATCAATGATCTTTTAATAAGACATTAGGAAATGGTTGTATATGGCATGATTTCTTACCTTCGGGGTCTCTATCAAGAGAATCTGATACAATAGGATAAACTCTATATAAAAATAGTTTGGGACAATCAACACCATTTGGGCCTAATATATTCAATATTATTGGATATTGTGATTTCTTATACATTTTAGGCATTAAATTCATAGATGAGTTGCGCATGGATATCATACATTCCTTACTACAGAAGACCTTCTCCAGATTTATTATTAATTATAGCTTTAGAAACAATGAGAATATTCTTTAGAAACAAATTAATTAAATTCACTTAGTGGATAAGGACATCGGGCATTAAAAACATGGTTGTCCTTATGGTGAATATGAAAATGGAGAACAAGGAAAAGGGGCCCAAGACACACAAAAAGTATAACGTCACTGATTACTATACAACTATGAATAGGAAGATACATTGGTATGGAAAGGAAAAGGAGGTAATATTTTTTCCATATTGAAAGTAAGGCCACAATATGAGAAATTACACCCTGAATAAAGGGGAAACTAAGGTTGAATTCATATTGAGTGTAATATTTCAATATCTACACATTTTGTTTTAGGTACAGTATGTGGTTCTCACATATATATCCAAATATGAGAATTAACTAGATTAAAAAAAAATTAAAGGAGTTCTTGGTCTTTAATCTTCCAATGGTGCAAGGATAGATGCTCTAGACCCTGGTGACTTCCACATTTCATTTCCAACATGAACAATATTGGTTTTACCAAATTATTATTATTCCCCATTGGTAACTAGGAACATAATTTATATATAATGCCTAAAATCATGTGGTCTTATATTAATGATTGGGAATATTTTTTTATATAAAGACAACATATGATATGGTATGGTTCACATAGATAATGGTCATTATGTATTAAATTATGAAAACTAAGTTTTCAAAATAGATAATAAATCATGTTCACACGACTCATATAACTCCCTGATATGGAATCACTATAACGGTCACATAAACAACAATAATTTTACAATGATATGTTAATATGGTTACTTAAACACTTTTGAGTAGAAACCAATTGAAACTTTTCATCATTTTTCACAAGTAAAAATGACCTTACCAACATTGGTGGACTAGGTGAAAGGGCCATAGATATGTTATGATTGGTAAAAAATGATGTGCATGGTTTATATCTCATATAATCTCAATGTTGGCATTCTTAGTTCATAACTGTTAATGATGACTTGTGTGTATATGGATATGTCTACATGAAAGTGTATAAGTACAACCCTTTTGAGAAATTAAAATAATTCAATATTGATGTAAATAATAAACTAGAATGAAGATAAACAATCTTTGATTAGATCTAGTAGGTGAATATACTAACCAAGTGTTTAATGACTTTTTAAAATATTTTGCTATTTTATCTTAACTCACTCAAACATATTGACAATATTGAAATGGTTATTGTCAAACAAGAAACCATACCATATTAGACATGGTAAGGTCGATGGTGATTGATTTATATTTTCTATTAGGTTGTGACTTTAAAAATACTAAATACACACTAAAATAATTATTAATGATAGTGTAAAATAGAATTAATGTGGAGTTATGGTGAGAAAAGAATGTTTTATTATCACATAAACACATGTGGTATTTTGAGGAATTTTTTACCACCATCTTATAAATATTAATATCACTCTAGGTTATAAGGTGTATCTTTATAGGGTATCCCATAGATATGAATTAATACTACCTATAAAACCCCTCATATAAGAAATTAATTGTTTCCATAGAAGTTGTATCTCTTTAAATAGAGAGAATCATCAAAAAGGAAAGGGGTATCATTATTGACTTCGATTAATTTTATAAAAAAGGTATAAAAAATTTGGTATGGGAACAAATTTTACATATCCTCATGGAAGAAGTAGTTTATAAAATGAAATAAATATATATGGCCACTAGATAGGTAAATATATAGAGAGAGATATGGGTTTCTAGTAATAGAATATGGTGACTTGTTATTTTTTTATAATGATGAACCTCTCACATAAAAAGATATTATAGAGAGCTCATAAAATATAGGATGGAAATATGCAATGAATTTTGAAATAGATTCCATGTATCAGAAACAAGATTAGGTTCAATTTGATATTCTAGTGGATGTAAATCCCCTAGGGAGTATTTGTGTTTTGAAGAAAATACTAGTCCTGGAAGGTAGATTAAATCACAATAACGTTGGCCTAGTGGAAATGGGGTTTAAAGTGTGTCAAGGAATTGAATATGGAGAAAACCTTTCTCAAGTATCCATATTAAAATCCATCAAAATTATACTTCGTAAATAAAATTACTTGGGCTATGATTTTTTGTAGATGGATGTCAAAATATCTTATAATAATGGAAACCTTTAGTAAGATGTTTAAATTACACAACCATAAGGGTTTGGGACTGTAGAAGATTCCAAAAGGATTTCCAAGTTTCATAGATCTATTTATGGATTAAAGAAGGAAACTATGTCATTGAAAATTTTATTCGATGAAGCTATAAAATAATTATATTTCATTATGAAATAATGTGAAACATGTTTTTACAATAGTTTCAGTGGGAATTCAATTATTTTACTAGTAATATATGTTGATGAAATATTACTTATTGGAAAAAATACCAGTCTTATCTTCGATTAAGGTCTGGTTAATCAATTGTTTCTCAATGATGTAAATAGGTGAACCATCCTATATTCTATAGATTAAGATCATTAAGGATATATCCAAGAGGCAACTATAATTAAGTTAGAGTATATATGTTGTGAAAATAATAACAAAATTTAACATGGAATAATCAAAGTGGTGATTAGTTCTAGTGTCATATTGTATATATATATCTAAAAAATGCTCCCCAGACACAATAAGAGAAAGATGGAATGTGTAATGTATCATATGCTTCAGATACAAGATTAATCATGTATGTCAAAATATGCACTTGACATGATGTTTCCTGTACATTGAACATGGTAGGAAGATATCAAGAAGATCTCGGAGAACAACATTAGTATACTATAAAGGCTATCATTATGTATCTGAGAATAACTAAGTATATATTTATGGTGAATATAGAGGAATAATATATTTTTATAATGGGTTATAATGATTCTGTTTATCAAATATTTCATAATTGTTTTAATTCATAGTTAGGATGTGATTTTTCTCTCAACAAAGTAGTTTTGAGTTGGAAGAGTTCAAAGCATCCAGTTATCACTGATTCTATAGTGGATTCTAAGAATATAGCATCTTTTAATTCATCTAAGGAAGATTACTGGATATGAATCATTCTTGAGGATCCTGATGTGGTACCTATAATTAAAGACCCTACAATATTTTATTGTGATAATACTACAATGGTGGTCGTGGTAAAATAGCCAGGGTCACACTAATAGACAAAGAACATATTCTGGAAAATTGAATTTTGAGGGATTTTTATCGAAGGGTTGAAGTTTCAATAAACTGTGTTCTCGTAATATAGAACATAGTAGAAGCTTTGAATTGAGTCCAATATTATTAGAAGAATTAATAACTTCTGATAAATAGAAAACTAAAGGTTTTTAGCAGTTACCGTTAGTGAAACTGGGATTCTGTTCGATTTGGGGACCTACAACCAACTTCTATGAACATAATGGCATCCTATATACATAGTTTTGAATATTAATAAACTCCTTATTAAATCAGTATTATTATTATGCATAATTTAGTCTGTGATAATGTAGTAAGAGTATTTTTCATACTAAAAGGTTATAGTAGTTCCCTATAATTTTGAGAATCATGTAGTGTCATAACATAATTCCAAAATATATGTTCTATAGCCAGATGCTATCTTTTAAGGGAAAATTTTATAAAGGATATCATGGGTGGAGACTCATAGTACATTAAGGCACCTTCTCAGGGTTTATTCTATTCATAATATCCAGTGTAGGTTATAATAAAAACAGGACCATCTAGTAAGAAATCCACATTCATATGTGTCATTGGTCAATCATATCTGCATACATGTGTACTTTTTTTAGAATATGATATTATTATTAATGGTTACTAAAAGTCTCATACTTTAATGGACAGACAAATATCATGAGTATATGTGTTTTCATCTAGGTAGGATACGTTCGGTTCATCATGAGTAATGTTTCATTGATGAATAATGATATAAAGGATTTTACTATAATTTTAATTAATGGAATTAGATATCCCAGGCCCTCTAATAGAGATGATATATCCTAAATAAATCCATGGCTGTTGTGTTATACAAGAAAATTATATTTCATGAAATTGAAAAAAAGATGCACTCAATGTATAGGATGATTGAACCAACATAAAACCCACATTATTATAGATATTTTGATAAAGGTATTATATTACCTGTAAGAATTTTTATGAGGTATTATGTCACTACGACCATAACTTCATTCAATATGGGTTCCTTGGCATGTCTCTAAACACTAACCCTAGAATTTAGGATACAATGGAAAATGTATTTGATAAAATGGACTTGTGAATCAAAGAATAAGGGTATCCATAATCTTAGTAAGGTAATATACGGTAATTTATTTTTTAACAAGTTGAATAAATATTTTCCTCACACATGGTTTAATAATTATTCATGGTTTCTTAATCACATATATTCATTCATTAATTATTTGGGAGAACATTATGTGAAGAGATTATTCAATAAATATTTATCTACTATTTAATGAATATAATATTTACATTCTTTCAAAAATGAAGTTAAATTTGATTATTAAATATATATTCATAATTCAAGTCCTCATAAATATTTTAGGGGAATAGGGTAATATGTTTAATGGTAAGTTAATAAATTGTATATATAGAATATTATATGAATAAATGAAATTTAATTTAATTCACATATATAGAACATGTTAAGAAATAATATTATTATTATAATAGAAATGATATTCCACATGGATAAGATAAATAATAAAGGATACTTGTGAAATTATTATTCTCTAACTGTAGAAGTATGTACAACCAATTATATTATTTTCAAAGACCCAATTAATTTCTTTTGATGTGCACAACAAAATCCAGAGAATCCTCTTGAAGCCCTTGATTTCTCCCTTCCCTAAGAACGCTACCAAAAATGGAAAGTGATATTCCAATGCCTTTCACTTTTAAGTTAAGAGATATTAGATAGAATCATTTGATGTGATTCTCAGGGAAATAAAGTAAGAACAACATAAGCGATAGTATCTTCCACACTAGCACCCAAAAATTCTTATAGAATTGTCCAGATATTTCTGAAATAAGTGTGGATCACCAGAATAGGGAATATAATATTGATTTCTATAACAAATTATTATATGACATATATATATTGTCATATTCATCAATAAAGAAAAACTTTTACCCAAATATAAATATTTAATTATATAAACTAGTTATAAACAAAATGTAATGATCATGTGCATTAGTTTTAGAGATTGTCCATTTTCATTTTTCTTCGTTTTAATTTCATTGATCACAACACTTATCATTGTTTATATATTGTATTAATCATAAATTATAGAAAAATGTAAATTTGGGTATGATGCATCCAACATTTTTATTTCTCGCATAACCCTCAAATTTAAAAATTGTTAGACTTGCAAGGGGAATTTTACAATAGTTACAACAAATTAAAATAAATGGATCCATAAAAATTCTCTATGAATCACTATTTCATCCCCCAAAACATATTGAATTATTGACAAAAAATTGTAATATACTCTAAAAAATCTCCCCTTTTTATCTTTTTTTCAATATCATCACATATCATAAGTTAATATGTGGTTCTATTGTTTCACTTCCTTGATGAAAATCAATATAAAAGGTTATATGGGGTCTTTTTAAATAATAAATTTTCAAAAAGTTGATCATCTACCTTATATGAAGACATCGAGATTACTTATATTTGACGAATGATCACACGCGGTTCTCTTAGAAACAAGATGTTAGAAAATAAACTCTAAATATATGTTGGCTAATCTAGGGTAAAAAATATATATACAATAAAGTACATATATGATTTTTATAAAAATCCATTCTTGTGAAATCATGCTCAAAATTTCTCAATTCTCATCCAAAGGGTTGTAAATAATCATATTTATCAATAAAATGATATATCCTATGAATACATCATTGAACACATCCTAAATTTTCTATGATGAAGATATTTCCCCCTGCTTATTTTCCATCAACCAAACACTCCCCATTAATTGATATAATCAATATAATTAATTACCAGTTATGATAGTGTCATTAGAATACCTCACTCTAAATTTTATAATGATTTTCTCTATTTATATTTTACTAGGAATTAAATAATTGAATGCTTCATATCATCTGTGATACACCACAAATTTTTTATTCTTACACTTCAATTCCTTATATGTTAGTACGAAATAATTTATATGCAAGGGAATAAGAAGGTATGTCTTGGTTTCTCAAATATAACATCGATACACACTGATTCATCCTAATATATACTTATTCTAATTCGTGTTTCCCTTAGAATGTTAGATTGAAACTTTTTCATGTCTTGACACAAAATATGTGGATGAAATTTCCTTTTTAGCATCATATTCATTATTTTTTACTTTCCATGTCTTCTTCATGATTTCATCTTAGGATAGTCAAATTTTCATACAATATCATTTTCCCTACCATGTTTTTTCACACATTTCACACATTATGATTTTTTATTCATCCTAAATAGATGAATTTCTATCAAATTTAACATCCCCAACTTTCACTACTTGATTTAATTTTTCTTAAAAATGTTTTTGACCATTCCTGATTTGTTTGGAATGGGACAGTCGATCATACCAAATAACTAAAAATTATATCATGATGTTGTCAATTTTTTTAGCTTCTACTGTAGCACACTGGTGACATTTACTTAATCACTAAATGCATTATATTAAAATGTATAGTTTGTCAAATTTCAAATGGTGATCTTAGATTTAATTTTCTTACTTTGTGACCTTATTTTAAACATTAACCATAAACATCCTTCTAGAATTCCAATTAGTACTGAGGTGATAGTTATGTTAATGTCTTGTTCATCAATCCCTCTTTCTGATTATTTGATCCCATATGTTCGGCATCCTCCACACCTTGATTTATAACCCATTAATAATAGAGACATGTTATTCTAGCCTTAATAATATTTATAACAAAACAATACACTACACCCAAAGTAGATTCTGAACCTTGATAATACAAATTGAAAATAAATATTATGTAAATATTGTTTTTACTATTTTTTCAGGGATTCAATGTGTTCTTATTTGAGAGGAATTATACAAGATCAATTCCTCCAGTCTTCTTTTCTGGATTATGTTTTTTCTCTTTTTATCATTTGTTCCATCAGTATTTGGTCTTCTCTCTCTCGCCTAAATCTTCATATAAAAAAATTACATTTAGATTCATTATCTAGAGAATAAATATCTTTCTACGAAGCTTTATTCTCATTATATTCTAAGATTATCTCTTAATGTCAATAGCTTTTGTGTATTGTTCATTATTATTATTCATCTAACTTGGATATTGAAGGCTCATTAACTATGTATTTTATAATATTTCCTTTTCCAAACATGTTTTTCTTCAATATAATTCAATATATTATAATGTTCTTCTATCCTCAACATAGTTTTTCTGTTAAATGGAAACAATATCATCATTGTTGAATTCTTCTCTTCCAGTTGAATTTTCTGTATAATTTTTTCATTTTTATTCTAGATCATCTATCTCATTTACATATCCCATTATCTTATTAATATGTATCACTTAATTATTTAAACGTCCACAAGTTCCTTTAATAATTTTCCTTTCCCCTTCTTGAGATTCATGTTATTCTCAAGTCTACCATATAGATTATCTATCAAGTAAATTCTAGCTCATTTATCTTTTTAAAATCATCAAATTTGATTATGTATTTAGCTATTTTGTGTTTTCCCATAAAACGAATTTTATTTATATAATGTTGTTCAAATTCTACCCCATTTATTGATGATGAAAATCCAACAATTTTCTACTCATTAGAATTAATCTATTTTCCTTTAAGAACATATTATTTTTCCACTCGTAGTTACCCTTTTTTATCTCAAAATTTGTTTGTTGAGGTATACATATTCTTTATCATATTTGGTTAAATTGGAATTATTTTTTGAACATACATATGAAAAATGTTCAAACCATTGATTGTTAAATGAATCTAGTGTAAATTTTCCTTTTTCTCTATTGTCTCAATTATACAAACTTGTAAACAATGACTTTATTTTTTTTATAGTTCTCTTTAGCTTCCTCATACTCATAATAATTTTTTTTCAGTTCCTCTTCAATTCAATTTTTTTTTACTTTATATGAAGGATTTAAAGGAAATATCACATTTATATTTCTTCTTAAAATTTGTTATTTGACACACTTCATACACTATTATAATTTCATGGAGTTCTCCCATTTATATATCTTCTTCATATTAGAGTATAGAAACCTTTCAATCAAATCTATTTAGAAGGTTTCTAAATAAATCTTCATAGTGGTTGAATCATCCATCTTCTCACCAAAAACATTGATTCCACTAAAAATATCATTTACTCTTTTAAATTCTTAATAAAAACTCTTCATCCTAACCCATTTGGATATTTATAAAATATGAATCTATATATTTTCATCTTATCTTCCATGAATTCAATATTTCATTTCTAACTCCATATGTATTTATCCCATGTTTCCATGATGGTTTAGAGTCCCATCACATGATTATATATATTTTCTAAAAAAATGATCAAGATGTAAATTTAATTTATCTATCCATATCAAATTTCCTCTAATATTCGAAATTAATATGATCATTCTGAGAATAGGGTGGATATCCCCATATAACTACATCTCTCACTTCGACTCCAAGTTATAGAACATATGGTATCACCTTATCTTATCATCCATGATTTTTCCCACCATTTCAAATGGGAATACCCCTATTTTTAAAAAAGTTTATATTCTCCATCATCATAATTCTCCTAGATCATGTAGATGTGCCCTTCCCTCTAATACCAATTCAAGTGACTAGATCTGTGTGAGACAATAAAAATGTGTACGATAAGAATAATTGATCCCTTTTTATTTTTTAAAATTAACTTACTTCAATTAAACCTATGTGGTTAGTTAAATTTTTTATATACTCTTATTATATCTCTTAACCTTACCATAAATAATTCTATAAATACAAAGGAAAAAATAATGACTTACAAGCTTTGATAAAAATACCAACACCCTGTCATGTTGGTTATTCTCCCCAATAAAAATTCTCCACTATAATTTTCTAAATAGTTACAACTGTTGATATAGATTAACATTGTATGTTTCATGAATCCAAAAAGGACGTTATTTATACTATATATTATAGTGTTACTGAATCCACCCTAGATTTCTCTTGAATCCACACTAGAGACTTGTTCTTCCATTTCACATAAGAGACATTTTGATCCCATCCCAAACTGAGAGGCTTATTACCATCATCAAAGATTTATCCACTATAGGTTGATCTATTGAAATTCCTCCACAAGCATGCTAGATCACAATTTCACATGTACCTATAAAAGTAAAATTTCTATTCTTGTAGGTATTCATTAGAAAATGTTAATTACCTATATTTTATCAGTTTTATCAGGGGGAAACTAATTCTCGAGCTATGATTCCTTTTTTAAAGTCCCATACACACTGATTGTGTAAAATTTGTTCACATAACTTATTAAATAATACTATGTGCATGAAATACCTTTCATTATTCAATTATAGTCTACCTTATTAAAATTTTAAACATTATATAATCAAATATAATCTCAACTAATAGTTTATCTAACATCAGCCTCAAATTAAGTACACCTTAAGAGTGGTTTTCATGGAATCTAAAACATAAAACATTCAGTTATGAACATTATTATTAGGTGCTTATCAATTATGATTTGGGTATCTATATATCTAAATTTATTTACCACTTGTGTATATTATAATGCAATATCCTTCCTCAATATTTAGTGTCTTTCTCAAAAACCATAATGAATATTTATTTCTCCATCTCTTTTGTTCACATAGTACATGAGATTTATTTCATGAGTTTCATCTAACTATTGTCTTCCTCCCTTGTTCACTTATTTATTTGAAGATAATGATCTATCAAATTTCATGTGATATTAACACTGGACTTATGTAATGTAGGTGTGGTTTATAGGTTCTCTTCTTACTTTAAATAATATTATCTTGTCTTGTTTAGTGTTCTTTATGTAATGAATTTGCATGATCACAATACTCTCCATAGTTTCATTTACAAGACAAGATATGTTTCATTTGGATCACCCAAATATCATCGCCAAATAATGTGTTTTATTCATGTTACATTCACATTATATGTTTTTCATATGGTTTCTCCTAAAAATATTTACAGGACATAGATATCTTGAGAGTCACTTTCTCTCGACATAGGTTGTTTCCACGAGTTCTTATACCTTCCATAATATGATCCAAGTTTGAAGGATCATGGGAGATACTCTTTCTTTGGTTCAAAAATTTCTCAGTCTCACTGTATAATGCTTCACATGATTGAATCTCCAGAGAATAAACTACCTTCATGTGAATACATCACATGGATACTTTGTTACCAATATGATATTTCTCTCTCTCTCATTATGTCAGGGTGGTAGTAACATAAACTCTTTGAGGAGACCCAATTTATATAGGAAATGTATCTCTTTTTTTAGGTGATCCAATGACTTCTACAAAACCTCTATGATATTGGGAAATCATGAATACCAAGGTAATAAACATCACCACATGGTATTGTAGAGATCACATGATCAAATAAATTCGATGGCCTGATCACTTCATTAACCAGGTGATTCCTTGGTTGATTATAATATGTTCATTAGATGGATTTCTGATTGAAAAACCATTTTAAACACATAAAAATATATGTAAAATATGGAGTAAACTTGTAATCCACATTTTTAATATTCTTCATGTGATGTCATCATGTGATCACAATAATGAGTAGATTAATCCAAAAAATATCATGTGAGACTATTGATCATTATTAATCATTTGTGTGATAAAATCGGGTTGTGTCATTAGTTCTCGTGATGCATTTAATTTCACGGGAAAACATCACTACCCCACAACCAAAACAATCTTCAAATCATATAATGCATACAAGACAACAATTCCATGAATGTATATAAAATTATTGAGTTTTTGTCAATGTCTTATAGTGTCTAGATTTCTTCAGCTCACAGAGAAACTAGACTCAAGTGGCTGAGGTTGAAGATTATCGATAGATGAGAAATTTTAATAAATGATGTGTGAGATCACATGGAATGTGTGATATAATAGTTCATGGAGCAAGTGATATATCTTAATTTTAAATTATGTGAGAATAGTTATTGAATCTTCATGTCCCATATCGTAAATCTATAGAAACATCTAATAAATTTATAATAAAATTGATTATCTCTACACATTTGAGCTGGAAATCATGGATTTTCACTAATCACCCAACACTAACAAGACCACTATTCACCCACGAATATTTATAGCATAATATATGTGTGTATACCAAACTATATGCACATATAGTACATGCTTTGTGGGCCTTATTAAATTCCCTCCTATAGTGGGCATTATGCTCCCTCTCCTACCCATTGGATGACCTGGTTAGCTTCCTTAATCATGGTTTAACATTGGCAGCTCAAGTGTTGAGGCTAAGCTCGGTTAACACGGGAAAGTGGGTTCACCCAAAATTTTACATATGT
The DNA here is from genome assembly GCA_963277665.1 of Viscum album. Taxonomy (NCBI): domain Eukaryota; kingdom Viridiplantae; phylum Streptophyta; class Magnoliopsida; order Santalales; family Viscaceae; genus Viscum; species Viscum album. The sequence continues at coordinate 1,552,357,846 of OY728134.1, forward strand.
TTTATATCCATATAAATACTAAATACCAACTATAAAATAAAACTAAACCCTTAGGATATATATCCTAACATAAAATCACAAGATATTAAAATGTATTATTCAAATATTCAATCAATCTAATATTTTCAATGGACTTCAAATTCTTCTCATCGAAACATTGATTCAAGTCAATTAATATTATCACGGTTTGCGTCTATTAGAAAATCCTCATGAAATAAAATTCAAAATACATAGAATTAATTAAACATCCTCATTCATCAAGAAAGTTTCATTACCCATGCCTATATCTTAAAATTTTGTAACAATGTGAATTCTCAAACATCAATTACACATAACATATAAAATAGGAAGAGTTCATCAATCATCATAATTATGAGGAGAATTATCCAAGCATGACATACAATTACATTATTAAAATTCATATAAAATATATAGTAATAACCCCTTCATATAATGACACATGTTGACTAATTCACAAAAAATTCAAACAAGGCTCCACAAAAATAAATTTATTGTTAAACCTTGATATAAAAACATTATATACTTATAAATATTTTATCTTTGGAAAGACACATTTTCAACACATCTTGGGGTTTTATTTTAAACTAAACTTTTCCTATTTCTAAAATGTAATTTTAAAATATGGATTATAAAATTTTATTCATCATAATTGATGTTATATAACATATTCAAATTTATTTTTGGTCAAAATTGATAATAATCATTAATTACTATGGTTAAAGTCCAAAATAGTTTACTAAGGGTAAAACCAAAATGATATAGATTAAAAGTGCCTAAAACATTATAAATTAATATTTTATAGATATATTGGGACCTTATAACATATAATAATTTATAATAATCCACTATGGAGGCTTGTTTCTTGATTAAAATGTGGGTACACTACTTCCATTTCAAAAAATATGAATGTATCATCTCCCCCCTATAAAACGAAAACCCGCTATCTTCCCTTATTGACACATCCAAAACCCTTTGGTAATCCATGAATGTCCCAAATAATTTCCCTAATTCCCAACTCATATACTATATTATTTTTATTGATTTAGAGGCCATCCTTATAAGGCATTCGGTGTAAAACTGAAGGGTTCTCTGAAAAAAATGTATAGTTATTTACTATGTATTTTCATAATATTATTTCCTTAAACACCTTAAAATCTCATATAACCATTATCATATAATAAAATAAATACCAAACATAAATGTATATAATATTATTTCAGTTTAATGGTCTACAACTATCTCCACTTCCATCAAGTAGAAAATTAAACTATCAATCGTGTGTATGGAGGACTATCGCATCATGAAGCGATTTAATTTTTATTTCATCTTCAAATATAATTGTTGTAGAAAAAAATTAATTAAATATATTTTTAGGAATTTTTTTTAAATTTATATACTTATGGAATTATTATATTACATATACTTTATTATTTTACATTCTATGGGAATATCATAATGTTGATCATCTGTACGGTGGACTACCGCCACCTGAAGCGATGTAATTCAATTTCCCATAAAATTTATATGGAAGGAATTAAGGATAAATTTAATGAATATATTTCATATTTATGTAATTAAAAATACACAATAAAATTTAAATATGTTTTTACTTCATATTCTTCCATCCGTCAAGAAAATGGAAATAGTGTTCCTACGTATGTATAGCCTATCATCTCTAAGGACAATGTAAGTAATTTTTAATATCTAAAATTAATTAAATACTATAAATAAATATCTAATGAATATATATAATATTTTTATCTGGGTAAAATTTTTGGAGAATATGGAACCATTCTCAAAGTAAAAATACAGAAAATACAAATCAAAACATACATGAAAAACAAATCACTTATTAACCAAAATGTGATTTTAACATAGAATTGTTATAAAATGTGTAATAAAAGGTTATAGATAAAAAATATATTGGATGATACATATTATTATGGTTATTTGATGTTTTTATAATATAACTATATTAATTTTATAGGTATTTTAAACACATAAAATGGAATTCAATACATAAGAAAAGGGATTTATAGTCTCTCTTTGATTTTTTGGAGACAGGAAAAATAGTCACCACTCATTTCATTTTTGTTGTCGTATATACTTACCCTTGGACATGGTATATAATTAAAATCATTAAAATCATGATATTTAATGTTCAATTTGAGGTTATTTGTTAAGGAGATTACAGATTAAAATTTTCCATTGTGGTAAAGGAATATCATCTCAAAATGGATTCCTTGGGACATAGGATATATTATGAAACTATATTATTTTAAGTGGTGTATATATAGACCCTTTGAGATGTTATATATTGAATTAATTTCTTTACAAGATATTTGTATTTTCATTTAATTTTATTATTTCATCTATCTCAAGAATCAAAAGAAAAAATATGGTAAATGTTTTATGTTCCAGCCTCATTATTTATCGAGATTATTTATTATTTGGATTTAGATAATGAAATATTATGATATACCCCTATATAAAATCTATAATATTCATATCATATGGTTATTTTCTGAAAATACTAGTTTCATTTTATTTACCTCTCTTTATATATTAAATTCACTATAATATTATTTTTAATGAAAATCATCTATATATCTCTCTTTAATTGAAAATTATTTTTATTTCATGTCCATGTTTTTTGAAATATTTTATAGAATGTTTTTAAAAATATCCGATGACTACAATTTATACCCATTTTTTAATGTTTTTTCAAAATATTTAAAATTAATCTTCTTTCCATTTTTTAAATGATGTAGTTGTGGACTTTTTACCAAAAATTCAAAAGTAATCATTCTTATAACAAGTATGACATGAATGGTATATTATATCATCATTACCAATTAATGTTTGAAATCTGCCAATATAAGTTTCAAATATTTTGTTCAAATAAAAGTAAATTCATAATTTTTTTATTACATTAAAAAAAAATGTGAAATGATGTTTTTTAAGATAAATTCCAAAGTGACTATTAGAAATAATTTTCCATCTTTGAGGGAATCCTTTGAAGTTACATAGCCCTTACTAGGGATATAACATAAGGATACAGTGATTATTATCTTTCATTGTGGTTTATCTTTAAAATGAAAAGATTTTAATGAGTCAAATTCCATTTTCCACAGGTTATATTATGATGAAATGATTTAATGATTTTGAAACCTATTTTTTCTTTAGTTTCACTCTGATGTGATATTTATAAAAGTAATTTAATTTCATGGAAACTGATATAATAAATATTATATAATATTTTGGCACAGTTATTTATGGTTTTCATTAAGTTATATTGGTTACATTATAATGAAGTATGGTTTTTACATTATAACCAAGGATGGTTGGAATCTATATCTCCCTCCAATGAAGTGGGTAATGATTGATAATTTTTGAGATAAAAAGAACTAGAATAGAGAATATACATATTTTAGTATTTTACATTTTCTACTATGATACTCATGGGAGTCAACCTTAACTACTATAATGATTTGAAGAGTGAATGAAATTCAATAACATACACTTTTGAGTCAAAATTGGATACACGATGGTTTTCGGAGCTAAAAAAATCCATTTTGATAATCTAGGAAAGGAGTCTTGACTACTAATGAAAGTATTTTTTATTCTTATGAGTATGCCAAAATTTCATTTCATATTCCAATGTTATTCTCTCATGAATTTTCTATTTCATTGCCTAGTGAATGATCTCTTATTAATTACAGTGATTTAAGCTTGGAATCATGTGTACAATGTATTATATCCAGGTATGTTTTTAAAATTTTATTCATTAATTCTCATGACCTCATAATAATGTTATATTTATATCTCCCTTATTTACGCTTATTGCTCACATGATCTCACTATTTATTATGATTATATTCCATGAGTTATGGAATACGGTTTTATTTATGATATGTCTAAGAAGGATTTTAGTTATGAATAACATAATGATAGATGATTTAATTTTCCTATGAACCAGTTTCTTATGTATCTATGTTTCCCATGTCACATGACCAACATGATTCTCAAGCGGACCATCATGTTATGTAATGAATATTCATTTATTAATATGTAATATATATATATATGTGAGAGAGAGAGAGAGAAGTATTTTCCATCATATTTTGTATCATGGTAATATTGATTTAACTATTTGTAACTATAATTGAAAACATTAGTCAAGTCCCCATGGGTTTTTATAGGGATAAGTATAAGGATATGTCGACCTAAACGAAGATTTCCTAGAATTTTGGTATAGGATAGGGTGGTATCATATATATTACTTCCTTTTCTTCATAAAACAACCGGATGTGGTTCTAGAATAGTTGTAGTTACATTTGATAACTCTTAAAAAGGGGCATTGGGATTTGATTCAATCATCTCATAGTGCATGAACGTAGCTCTTACTACAACCTTGGTTTGACACTCCTAGTGGATATGTTTGGTAAATTCACAAACTCTACATGAATCATCAAAATAGATTTTAAAAGGTGATAATTATGGATAACCATGGTTAAACCATAGGTGTTATAGATATAAAAAGGTTTCAGGATTTAAAAATCATAAAAAATTTTGATCACTCTGATAAAAGATTTTATATGGTCATAATGATCATTTTGGTTTTACTATGGAACTAAAAACAGAATAATGAAGATGGTGTGGTCATAGGTATTCTCAAATATTGAGCTACCAAATTTTATCATAGTTATATAAATTCTATTATATCATTAAATGTTTTTAAAAATCAAAAACCATATCCCCAAGGATTAGATATTGAATTGGTGATGAATTAACCTAATAATACGATGATATCATCTCAATTATATGATTATTCTCCAATTTAAGTGAGATTGAATTTTATTCCTTCAACACTTGTTATTATCCCTTTGGTTAAATCTAATGTTTTAATTAGCATGGATTGGATTTATATTTATAAATTCCATTTAAATTATTGGGGTAGGGAAGACACATTTTATATTCCAAACTAGCTTATGAACAACTATCAAAGCAATGATATATATCAACTTCTAATAAATATTATAACCATTGTCTGAGTTCTTGATAGAACTAATCTGTAGTTTCACACCTATTTCAATGACCTGGATTGAGTTTCAAGAATTAAATATTCAACTCTAGGAGACCATTGGAAAGGGTTTTAACACAGTTGGTGTTATATCCTGGTGGTAAAATAGCCCAATAATCCTACATGTATACCCAGGTTTGAAACCTATTTTCTTGGATTTTTAGGGTAGCCTCATGGAATAAAAAATTTCCATGTTAAAGGTGGATGTATATCATAGAATCCAGGTCTGATACTTTTTCATTAGTTATGAAAGATCCTTCTTGCTGACACCAGGGGTATCAGGATGGCATACCACAAATATATGTGGTGATGACTCTAGGATATTTGACAGTTAGTGGCTTCTATGGAAAAGGTAGATAGTTCTCTTATTAGTGAAAGGCCCTTGGGTGGGTATCAGTGTGACCTGATCAATATCGAAAGCTCCAAATAATCAATAATTTAAATCATAGAGAAACCATCATAAAAGATAATTGCATTGTGAATGATGAGAGGGTATGTATTTTATCCTCAGTACCATTCACCATGCAGTTCGTGATGGGGAAATTCTATTTGGTCAGCTATATGTGATCATAGCTTTAGGTATAAAATTGTATGTTCTTGGGTAGGAATTTTAAATTTATTTCATCTTTGGGACTTTAGGTCAGGTTTGGGCCCTATCACTTATTCCTATGTACCATGCATTGGTTTTCCACTTCACTTAATAAAAAAAGGGTGTTAAAAATTAATAAAACAATATAAGGCATTCAGGAAAAGGGTATAATTTACCAAGTTTTTTCACCTTCGTATAAACAAATTCTATTAATTAGGCTGGAAAATGGTTCCATGTGACCCTATATTTTTTACAATTAAATGAACGAGATCGCATTCAAGATCAAGTATCCACTACCTCAAATTGATGTCTAGTTTGATCAAATTCATGAAGATAAATAATTTTTCAATATTTATCTTCATTCTAGATATCATCAATTAATGTCCTAGAAATAGATTATAACCCTAATAGAATTCTATGTATGGTATGGAAATTGTAAGTATATAGTTATTCCATTTGGTTATTCTAATTACCCTTTTATCTTTATAGATTTTAAAAATAGAGTCTTTTGATATTACCTTGATCAGTATGCAGTACTATTTATAGATGATATTCTTATATATTCAAAAAGAATTAAATAATATAAACATAATATGCGAATTATTTTGAAGACCCTAGGTAATGAGAAATGGTATGAAAAATCTAAAATGTGTAAATTTATTCTTCAATGGGTTTCATTTTTTGAGTCATATAATCTCAATAAAGGGTATATCGGTAGATCCATTAAAGATGGAGGATATAAAATGTTTTACAAGACAAACTATAGTAACAAGGACATGTTTTTATTGGTTATAATGAATATTAACAATGGTTTGTTGATAATTTATCAAAACTATATAATACACTAACCACATTAACTCAAAAGAGAGTCATGTACGTCTAGATGAATGAATATAATGACAAATTAATGTAAATGATTAAAATATCTGTTAGAGAACATGTACATACATTAATCTTCATTTGAATATGGTTTTTAATAAATAATGATGCATACAAGAATGTATTTGGATGTTTTCTCATATAAAATTGAATCTTTATATATTATTCCTTATGAAAATTGATGTTTCATTAGTAATATTACCCAACTCATGATTTATAGTTATGCTTTATATTTATTCATTAATGATTTTGAGGAATTATCTATATAGATAAAACTATGATATATATACAAATATAGAAATTTTAAATAAAATATTCAAAAAGAAGTAGTTAGACATACTTAATAAAAGATGGTTGGAGCTAATTAAAGATTGTTACTACTCAATACACTACTGCATAGGTAAAATAAATAAGGTGTAAGATACTCTAAGTAAAAGTATCATAAAAGATTTTCCATCATGAGGATCACCGGAGGTAATGTATTTCATGTTTGTACAAGGATATACCTCAAAAATATAACAGAAGGGGAGATATATTATGTCTGAAAATGAGAGTTCAACGATCAATACAAGTGAATATTAAATATTCATAGAATAATAATGTTGATCTGAAAAGGATTTTCCTAAATTCATTAGTATAATATAGAATTTTATCAGGAAATATGGTTCTGGAACCATATTTGTTCCCCTTAATACCAATTTTAGAGATAAATCTCTTAGTGGAGAATCATAGTTTGTCATTATCAATTTATCGTGGAAGTAAAATTATGTATAGTTATTTGAAGGACTATTTCTCGTGTAAAGGTCTGAAGAGATATATTTTAGAGTTTTTATCTTAGTTCTTGGTATATTAGTAAGTTATTATATAGAGGAAAAAATATAAGGGGATGTTACAAACATTTCCCATTCTAGAATGGAAATGGGAAAACATCACAATATTTTTTCAAAATCCCCAAGATATCTAAATGAAATAATTCTATATAGTTTACAGTTGGTCGACTCACAATGTAAAAAAACTTCATCAATATTAGAGTATCTTTATCTCTATATCAGCTTCTCTGGATATATATTAAAATTTTGTTATGGTTTCATGGAGTTCCACATTCAATTTTATTTGTTTCCGTTCTCAGGTTCATGTTAATGTTCTTTTTATGTATTCAATAAGATCAATATAAAAGTTTTGAGTTTTAAAACTATATATCATCTGCAAAAAGATGGACAGTTTGAGAAAACAATTCACACAAGAGAGGAAATTTTGAGATCTGGTTATATGGATTTCAAAGGTAGTTGGTATATTCACCTTCTTATATTTTAGTATTCATACAAAAGTAGATTTCAATCAAGCATTCAGATATATCCTTATATGTCCATCTATGGATAGAAGTGTTGAACTCCAAGGTGGTGGGATAAATTAATAGAAATAAATTTATTAGAACCAATAAAATGGAAGAAATAGAAAAGTGTCATATATCAATTTAGAAACTTTTAAATTTAATATAATGTCTAAAGAAAATAAATATTAACAATCATAGGCATGATCTAGACTTGGAAGTTAGTAACAAGGTAATTTTAAAACTTTCTCTTTGGATGAAAATAATGATATTCGAAAATAAGGGAAAAATAAGCCCTAGGTATATTAGTCCCTTTGATATTAATTATTATATCTACAATATTTCTTATTTCTCACATATTCTATAGAACCTCTTTGAGTTTCAAAACATCTTCAATGTATCTCTCCTATGAAATTATTGGCCTGATCCATCACAAGTAATAAACATAGAGGTCATGGAACTAGAGAATGATATCTGTTATGAGAAACAACAAATGGACAAAATCAATGATATAAAAAGGTTTTACTACTAAGACTACTCACCTGGTCGAATGTTTATGGTGAAACCACTAGCTTGGGGAATCCATGAGAGAACCTGAAGATATAATGAGATAGATGTATCCTCAGTTTTTTAAACTGTAATGATATAATTTTGAAGGTGAAATTAAATTTAAGGTGGTTATAACATAAAAGATTTTATTTTTGAAAATAATTTTCCAAGTAAATTTTGTATATCTAATGCCCTATGATACACGTAACACCGAGTCTCAACAAACCATGATATACTATTAATTTTATTAAAACATGAATATTATTAGTTATCTATTAAACATAGAGTAAAGATAATGAATAATGATATATTTCAAATCTTTGCTAATGTTTTACGGTAAAAAATATATATATATATATATATAAGTACTAAATGTTTAGTAAATTATTTATTTTATTTGATAACAATTTCCCCAAAAAAGGTTTTGAATTATTGTTTATAAAGAAATAAAAATATTAATTTTTGACACATATATTATTTTTTTTGGATAAAATAACTTATTTTATGACATCAAAATGTAAAAATTAACATAGGGGGAATTTATTAAAAAAAATTAATATAAATATTTTTAAGTGAATAGCGACAAAAATAAAAAAAAATTATATCAAAAACTCCCTTTTCATTTGAATCAATAACAAATTAGTTTTACCCAAAACACTATTCTTACAAAAATTTGTTAATAAAGGCATAATATAAGGTCATAGGTAAATCATATATGGTATTATACATATTAATTTGGTTTCTAATTAATTTACACAAATCCTTTATTATTATATAGGAGGTTTGGATGTGTTTGAAGGAAATAAAAACTTAAGATAAGGGATTTCAGGTATACCATTAATTTTTCGGTGAAATATTCTATATTCACCTCTATTTTAATTTTTTGATTTATATTCTACCCCTTTGAAATTTTATAACATGAATATCCTTAATTTAATTATCATTAATCATTCATTTCTTTTTATTCTTCAATGAGGCTTACAACTCAAAATATTCCAAAGGGGTAAGTGAATTTAGTCCCAAATTGGATTTTATAGGACATATGTTTTGATACACACCAATATTATTTGATGAAGTTTATATACTAAATAATTTACATATAATATCTTGAATTCATTTATTCAAAATATAGTTAATATTTAATTTAGATTTATTCTTTCATTCAGTTTTTATTCAAAATATACCAATGTGGAAAATATTTTATCTTAAAATCTCATTTTACATCCGGTTTTTTATGATTAAGATTATTATAATGAAATATTTTGTTCAATCACTCAATAACATCATGGATTATCTTATCCTCATATTATTTCCAGAATATATATTTTTTCCCTTCATTTTTCACTCATTATGTAATCAAGATTCCATAAGTATGTCTTCAAGGAAAATAGACATTATGTATCTTTTCGGTTCAAAAAACATTTTTTCTTTCATGTTAGTTTTTTATAATTTTTTTAAATAATTTTATGTCTAATACTCAATGACTTATTAGATAAATTTTTAACCTCAATGGGAATTTAAAAAAATAAAAGGATATTTCATATCATTTTCTGAATGATTTACTTTTGACTTAAAACTGAAAATTTAAAAGGAGTCATTATTTTCATGTGTTTGACATGAACAAGATTTCCCACCATCATAATAAATAAATTTTTTAAATATTACATTAAAAATTTAAAATATCATTTTAAATTATGTATTTTCACAATATTTTAAACACTTTTAGTTTTATAAATATGATTTTCAATGTGAAAATATATCTTTCTCCATAAATGTCCCAAGTGATATTTCAAAATCAGTTCCCCTCTCAGATAGGATCCTTTGATGTTACATAACATTTTATAGGTATATGATCCATGGATAACATCCTTGTAGTCTTTCTAGATGTTTTATGTTTTTGATGAAAACATCTTAATCAAACTCGTACCTTTTTCTAAGGGTTGTGATATGATGAAATGTTGAATTGTATATGAAGTCGATTTCTTTTCCATGTGTTATGTTATGATGAAATGTTTATGAAATCAATTTCTTCTCATGGGTTCTAAAATGATGAATATTTAATAATCATGTGGAATAGTTGTTTATGGTATTCATTATGTGATGGTGTCTACATTGTAACCAAGGAATATTGTGATGTTATAACCAAGGCCAATGGTTACATTATAAATAAGGATGGGTGGCACCTATATCCCCCCATAATGCATTGGATAATAATAATATATCATGAGATAAATTGGACTGTAAGAGGATATAAACAAGATTTAGTAATGGATTTTTTTAACTATGATAATCATGGGAGTGATCCACGGTTACTACTATGGTTTGTAGAGTGAATCCAATCCAATATGATTTTCTTTGAAGTGAACCTTGACAACTAATATGTTTTGGGGTGGGAACCGAACCCACAATGATAGACATTAAAATGAGTCTTCAATTCTAGGTAAATGATTTTCTATTCTTATCTGTATGTGACAATTATATATATTATTCAAATTTTATGCCCTCATATATCATTTTATTTGATTAATTTATGATTAATGTCTTATGAACTACCATGATTTATTCCATCCCTCATACTTAAGATCTATGATAGGAATGGTATGGTATTAAAATTTTATTCTCCATTACCAAAAAATTATGCTCAAGTTATGCTAATATATACCGTGTTTACCCTTGATGGGCATTAGGGCTCATTGATTATTATTTTTCTTTTCCACGGGTTATGAAGAATTGAATTATGTATGATATTTCTAAGAAGGGTTATAGTAATTAAGAAATTTGTGGGAGATGATGTATTCACCTATGAACCAGTTTTTTATTTATCAATGCTTCTAAAGGCATAATACCAATATGATTCCAAAACCAATCTTTTTATTATGTAATAAAAAATAATTTATTAATATATAATATATAAGTATGAGAAGTTTGGGTATTTATAAGAAATATCTCAAGAAACTCATGACATTTCTTATCATCAAATAATTAATTGAATCATTTTGTTTTATTTTCATTTTCCTCTTTTTATATACTCATGAGATCATAAAAATAAGTAATTTCAAAATTTTCCCTATCTTAAGAAGAAAATAATTTTTCAAAATGTCCATGTTTCCAAATAATATTTTAAATAAATTTTTTACTATTCTGTAATGGGTTTAAAGAAGCTTTTAACACATGATTGAATATTTTCAAAATGTTATAAAAGAAATCATCTTATTTTTTTGATAAAATATGTTTTTACTTTTTATTGAAATATTGAAATGAGTCATTATTTTATCATATTTTTTCTCAAAATAATTTTAAATCATCATATCCTCTCCATGATTAAAAATTAATATACAAGTTTTTAATGTTATCGTTAAATAAAATGTCTTTCTTTATGTTTTTGAAATTTTTAGTTTTTAAATAATTATTTTCCAAATTGGAAGGTTATTTTCCTTAAAAATTGTTTCAAGTGATCCATAAGAACCATTTTCCATATATTATGACATCTTATGATGTCACATAATATTTTCTGTTAATATGATACAATTATATGATCATTATATTTTATGTTTATGGATTATTATTATGATAAAAATATGTTTATGAAACCCATAAGTTTTTCATATATTATGCTACGTTGAACTGATAAAATGATAATGAAACATGTTAATTTTACATGTTTTATGCAATGATTTATGGTTGAAATGTTTATTGGAGATATTTATATTTCATGGGATATGTTATGTATAGAAATCCTTCATTTTCATAAATTACTATTACATCATTTTTCGGATAAAAAATATAATGGTTCTACAAAATATGGATCCAAGGGTTTATTTTCTTTGGATAAATTAGAACAAAACATAACAATTACATAATAAAACATAAAAATTATTTAATTACATATTCTATAGTTTCTTAGTTTCCCTAAATTACTCTTTGTATTTTTATAACCTGAGGATACAAACAAAAAAAGTTGTGAGATAAAATACAATCAAGATGATAGATAAGAACATTAATCAATATAACATGGGTGAGAATAATAATAATAATCATAACATAAGGATGGTATCATCATCATTATTTTGAGACAAATCATTATATAAAGTCATGGAATTTGAAAATACCTAATAATGAAACACAATGTCATAGTGGTCAACTACCACACATTTGTTTCAATAATTTTTTCATCATGTTCACGCATAAAATATCTGTATAATCATAAAAAAATCATTGGGAACAAAGATAGAATAATTTTTAAGAATATTACACATTATCTCCTGAGATGAATCTTATTACCAAATTCATTAAAGCACTATATAGTTTTTGGTTCACCCATCACATCCTAACATTTACGTGATCATGCATGCCACATAGAACGTATAATAACTGCATTCATAAAATAACCCCTAAAAAACAAATGGATATCATGAGAATTTAATAAATTATACTAATAAAAATATAGGTTCACAAAATAAATATGTAATAAAATAATTATAATAAGAATCATCAATATTGAGTGAAGTAGAAATAGTCTCAAGTGAATTAAGATATGTCATTTTTTAGAAAGAACATTTCTTTTGGAAAAAACATTTCATTTATCACAAAATCATATTGTAAACATTTATATCCTACAAAAGAAAATTTCAGAATGAATACATTATATTTTAAGAATACTAAAGATCATCCACATTGAAACTTGGCATGAATGAGGAATAACACAATGAAATGAAATTTTGTTCGAGAATCCCCTTACCTCATGTCAAAATTCATTCATTACATGAATATTATGGATAATCAAATTAAAATAATTAGTTTTTAAATTAAGATCCTATTATATATTTATTTGTTTCATTATAATTTTATTAATTTATTTTATATACATTTTACTGAGTTATAATGTTTAATTCCATCATTCAGGAGTGTTCATTTTCTTGGTTATCAGCATCGTTTCACTTATATATATCTATAGATGATCATGTAAAATAAGAATAATCTCCCAGAATAGAAATTATATATTTTTAATGAACATAAATAATTATAAATCTTCTAATTAATTATGTTATTTCCAAATATGAGGATGAATCATTGGAGAGAGGTGTTTTTGATTATTTTATTCATTAGTTTATTATTTTCACTCATAAAAACAAATTTGAAACATATCACTAAATTTATTAAATAATTAACGAGATCTAGAGATTATGGGATTATATCTTCTATACATCATCTGTGACACAAAACTCATGTACTTTTTAAATATCATAAATTTTAGTATTTTACTATACACAAAAAAATTGAACTATTTTATAAAAATCCAAAAATTCACTCTAACCATTTTTAGGCATTTATAATTCATAAAATAAATCAATATTTTTAAAATAAGACACAAAATAAGTGAAATTTAATTTTTGCATAAAATCAATATTTACATGGAAAATACATATTTTAAAATTATAAATGATTCTATTTTTTATATTTCATAAAGGTAGGAGGGAAGCCCCTACTTTGTTATTAATTATATAAGAAACTGCCTCTTTTTTCTATGATAGGAGAGAGAACCATTTACATGGTTAATAGATACCCAAGGAATTAAACCGTATTTCAATTGGCCAGCAAGATGCCTCCTGTAATGTTCACCTCACACTTCGCATTAGCACACCGCCATCCTTTCATTCTTCCACCACAGCATGGACCCCACCCTTCCCCATCTAAGCCCACTACAAATCTCCCCTTCCTATCATGTTTTCATCACCATGAGGCATTCCAGTGATCGTTATGGCCTCAACCCCACACTTCTTCACTAGCTTAAACCGCTCGTCTCCTTCACCTCTCGGCTCGCCTCTACACCCAAAGTTGGAGCATGCCGACATCACCCCGATTGAGAAGTCCACCACCCATAGACACTATATCCACACCCAACTTCCTGTATCTTTTTCTACCCAAAAATTTACCACATAGGTGATAAATCCCCAAACACTTAATTAATAACTTTTATAACAGTTATTTAGTTATACTATGACATAATTATTTCCAATTACAATTTACAAGATGTATAATTTTCATTTTTTACATTCATATATTAAGTTTCAATTATATTACCAGAATTAATATTTCTAATGGTTATGTTTCTCTTTCAAGTGTATGGTTACTATTCCATTATGATGGGTTCTTTAATTTATTTAAATATTACTTATTAAATTCTAAATTTATGATATTGATGTTTTTATTGGGATCTTTATGATATGTCTGTGTTTTATACTATAAAATAATTAAAAAAGGTAAATATTATTTATAAATTTTTGGGGCATTACATTCTTCTCCCATATTAAAATTTCTACCATGATATTTCATTTTATATGAAAATATGAGAAAATTATATAGAACTTATCCTTCATTTATTCCTTTGGTACTCATGTTTCTAATTCATAATTATGGTTCTACTATTGTATACTAATAAGGAGAGTAGTCTGGTTTTGAAGAACATTATCACTATGTTTCAAGATATTCACTGGATACTCATTATATGATATATCATTTTCCAATTGTACCACCTCCAAATTCTTAACATTTGAGGGATATGGTATATACGTACTCAACAAGGATATGTGGAATACATCTTGTACTTGTGACATTATTGGTGGAAGTGTTTGTTTAATGTCCACATCACTAACATGATAAATAATCTCAATGGGGAAAATATACCTAGGATATAGATTTCCATTCTTACCAAATACCATGATCATAATCCATAGAGATATAAATAGGAGCACCATGTCGCTAGACATAAACTCTAGGTCTCATCAAGGATTTTCAACATAGATCGTCTATCAAATTTGGTCGCCTTGATGTGACACTGAATGGATTTCCATTTTCTACCATTTCATTGACCATTTTAGGTCCTAACATATTATTTTCTCTGACTTCATCCCATCATGTTGATGTTTTGTATATCTTTTCTAGAATGGGTTTAATATGAATCCATTTGGATAGTGGAGTGGAAACTATTATTGTAAGAGAACTCATCCAGAGGATGATGTTGATCCCATCCTCCTATGAAGTCTATAAAACATTTTATCAACATTTCTTCAAGTGTTTGAATATTTTTCACTAATTGGACATAAATTTTAGGATGATAAGGATTTCATACGTACAAATTACTATTTACAGCATGTTGGAATCTTTTCCCAAAGATTGAGTTGAATGTAGAATCTTGATTGGATACAATTGATAGTAGTACTACATGTAGCCTTACTAGTTATCTATTGTATATCTGTGTGAGTGTAACTAGTGAGAAGTAATCTCATATTTCGATAAATTGAGTTTTCTTTGTAAGTCAAACCATAACAACCCATATATATTTAATAAATATAGATGTCTTTGGTAGTTTGGTGAAAAAAGTTCATGGTTATTTATTCTAATTTCTATGTTTGTATACGTAATTTTTTCATCATCCCCTTAGTCTTCTTACTTTGAACTGCAAATTCATAACATACCACCCTCTTTGATGTATATTCAGTGATCACTTACCTCATATTTTCCCACTAATAGTTTTCTGAAAGATCTCGATACATCTATGTCCTCCTTAGGTGAATAGATAGTGTTGAGCTATTTACAACACTTAGATTCTCCTTCTTTATCATTGGTTTAGATGGTAAACTTAATTTTGACCCAACTCTTACAACTCCTTCGTCATCAACTATATGGATTTCCCATTTGATAAGGCTTCAACGATCTTCTAAATTTCCACATCATTTCTTGGATAATTTCATTATATTATCTGTGGAAGATGGTTGAGAAATATTTTCAAAAAGTATTAATGATGTTCCTTCCATAATTATTCCCATTTCCGTTGTTTCAATATATAAGAATATTAGATCCTTCTTGATTCTCATCATTGATAATGTTGAAGGATCCTTTATACATAGAGAATCTACAAATTTAATTGGCTTTTTATAGTGGTAGTGTATTGATCAATCATAATCCTTGATGATATATAACCATATACTCTGGTTCATATTATGCTCCTTATATGTTAACATATATTTGAGTCAATTATGATCAGTATATATTTCACACTTCTCCCGATAAATATAATGAAATAAGATTTTCTATGAGAATATCACAACTGTCAAATCAAGTTCCTAAGTGGTATAGTTTTTCTCATGAATTTTAAACTATCTTTGCATGTAGGATATCACCTTATAATTTGGAATCAATAAACATTATAAAACATACTTTAATTTATCTTTTTATACCACAAAGAGTTCCCCACCTGTCTGTTCTGTGAGTGTTGGTGTACTGATAAGCCTCATTTTCAACTCTTTAAATAAAAATTCACATTCAATGGTCTAGAAATTAATTTACTCCATTACTAGTCAACTTCCTTAGTGGGTTTTATACTCATGATAAAATATTCACAAATCATCAGTAATACCCAACTAGACAATGTAAAAAATGGATCTTCATTACTAATATTCCCTTGGGCCACTTCTTTTTCTATTATCATAGAAGGTTCCATAGATTGTCATTCACTGGTGATAACATTCCCCAATAATGATACTTCTTCTTTCCAAAACTAACATTTAATATACCTGGCATATAGATTCTACCTTCATATGTTATTTAGTACATTATTAAAATTCTCCTCAAGTTCCTCCTTTCTCTTGGAGTATATCAAAATATCACCAATAAAGACTACAAAACATTTGACAAGGTAATCTCTACAGACTCTATTCATTATATATATGAATGTTACTAGAGAATTAGTGATTTCAAAATGCATCACTATGAATTCCTACTGTACATACCTCATTCTAAAATTTTTCTTGGGAAAATCTTCCTTGATCACCTTTAATTGGTGATCTCTTGATTGAAGGTCAAACTTATAGAAATTCTTGGCCCCATGAAGCTAGTCAACTAATTGAACTATCTGAGGAAGGATATATTTTTTCATTATAAATATTTGCTTAAGCACATGATAATCTTTGAAATGGAACATCAATCTATCCTTCTTCTTGAAGAAGAGGAATGGTGCCCCAAATGGTGATGCACTTGGGAATATAAAACAATTTTCCAAATTTTCATGTAACTACTTCTTTACTTCCTCTAACTCAATGGTGGACATTGTATAAGGTGTATTTGATATCGAAATAGATAAAGGGATATGTTCAATTGAGAACTCAACCTCTCAATCATGAGTAAGATTGGGAAATTCTATAAGGAACACATCTGTTTTGTCCCTCATAATTAGCATGTATTCAATTATGCTTCTCTCTTTTATCCAAATAATTTTAGATATATATGCTTGATCATATAGAAAATATATCCACACATGATATGATGATTCTCAAAAAAAATCTTACTTATCCTTACACTTGTACATAATTATAGGATTCCTCACAATGTGAAGAGTGATCTTCCATTACCGATATTTTATTTTAGATTTATATAATGATAATCAATACATGCCCAATAAAACATAATACTGCACCAAGGGAAGTATGATAAGATTTTATGTCATTTTTAGTCCACAAACATTTACCTGGGAGTATTTATATATTTTGGACATAATAATTACCCCATTTTCTATTATAATATATAACTTAGCCTCTATATTTTGAGATGGTGTTTGAATAGCTCTGATAAAAATGAAAGATATGAAAGAATTAATAGAACCAGAATAAAATATTTTGTTCCCTATTCATAAATGTATAACCAACTGGCCTATCACCACATCATTTTCAGGATCCAACTTAATAGTAGTGATGGAAAAATCTTTAACTTGATCTTTTTTCAATGGTGGCTATTGAAGCTAATTACCATTTATGAGTCTATGTTTAGTGAATTTTATTTCATAGTGCCCATGTTCCCTATAGTTTTATAATAGAAATGTGGGTGCTTCTTTCGGTTCCTTCACCACATTTTCAAACATCCTCATCTCTCATTGAAATTTGTGGTCTTCGTGGACTTCTCTGACACACTTAATGAATTTTCCCATCCCATTGAGTAAATTCTCATGATGCTTCTTCCCACATTTTTGACAAGTTAGTGGTTGATTGTGCTTCCAATTTTTATATTATATCCTCTAGATTGAAATTCCATATTTCATTTCTCATTACCTTTGTCATGGGAACATTCTCCAAAATCCATCTCTCCTTTGACAGCATGGTAAATAACTACTTCATAACTTTTAAGGTCTGGAATTTATAGATCTTATTGAAGGTGTGGTTTCAAACCATTAAAGAATCTATCTATTTTTTGTTTCAATATTCATAACAAAACCTGAGGGAGTACCTTTCAGGCCTTGTGAGATTTTCTTCATAATTCGTGACAGATTCATCTTCATTTTTCTTCACCACTTTGAATTATCTCTCCATATTTGAATGAAAAGTTCAATGTAAATACTTATTAAGAAATATTTTCTTAATGTATTCCCACTCCATCTATTAAATTTCATCCACAATCATAGTTTTCTTAATCAACACCTCTTATTGGTTAGCCTATCCTCCAAACAAATAATTTTCCATAGTCACCTTCACTATCGTAAAATAGGGAATCACAAAAAATATCTTCTCTATTGAATTGAACCACTCGTCTTTGACTAGTGGATCAGAATATCCACTAATAATTAATGATAATTTCCATGTAAAAGACTTGATATATAGTTTCGCCCTCTTAGTAAAATGGTAAGTTTCCAAATTATTCATTTTTTGTTCATATCTTGAGATAGTTGGGTAAGCATCACCCTGAAATTTTGAAATCTACCTCCTTATGAATTGGGTATGTCATTCAAGGAATTGTTGCATTGTCCCTCACATGCTTTGTTGGCCTGGTTTCTCTAAGTTCCCACCTTTTTCTAAAATTTAAAATGTTTGAACAAAACATTAGTCAACAAAAAATGAATACATAATTTATTTCATTTTTGGAATTAACTTTCAAGGAATATCTTTTGGGACCCTGTGAATACCATTTTCCTAAAAGAAATATTTTTTAGTAATTAAATTTAATTAGTCTCATATAAATGGTTTTCACTAATTTTCTATATCCTAATACCAAATTAACTATACTATTCTCTTATATTGACTATAGAAAAACTAATATTTCTTAAATTAGTATTATTTAAGTATATAGATAAAAAATATAAGAGTGTTTCAAAACCAGGATCCAATGCCTTAATGTCTGAGGAATAATTAGAATAAAATATAACGTGTACAAAATAAAACGTAAAAATTATTTAATTCCTTATTCTATAGATTCGTAGTGTCCCTATTGTACTTCTTAGTATAAGTAGCCACCTGAGGATATACATCAATGAAAATGGTGAGATAAGGGCTTATTAAGAGGATAGATAAGAACATGAATCGATATAACATGGTTGAGCATAATCATCATAATCATTAAAAAATCATTGTATCATAATTATAATCAAGAGATGAATCATTGGATAAAGTAATGGAATTGGGAAATGCATAAAAATAAAACATCATGTATTAGTGGTCAACTATCTTACACAATTGTGAACAAAGATTGCATTATATTCACACGTAATATATGTGAATAACCAAAATATCATCATTGTGAAAAAGATAGAATCGTGTTCACACATATTTCCTATTATTTCATTAGAGACATTACATTACCCAATTAATTAGAGTGCTATATTATTTTAGGATCCCCAAACACGTCAAAACAATAACATTATCATTCTTAACACATTGAACATATGAAAATATTTTCAATAAAATAACCAATGTAAACAAAATGGGTTTCATGAGAAGCACATAAAGCATAATTTCCAGAATAAAAATTCAGGTTCCAAAAAAAGGGGAATAACATACTTGGTATAATAATTATCACTATTGAGTGATGAAGAAACAATATCTTGAGAAGTAAAAGATGTGCTTTTAAGAAAGAATTATTCTTTTGAAAAAATCATTGCATTAAAAACAAAATAAAATTAGAACATGTATATACAATAAATGAAAATTAAATAATAAATAAATTATATTTTAGGAATTTAAAATAATATCCACATTGAAATTTGTCATGAAATATTGAAAACCCAAAGAAAAGAAATTGGGTTTGAGAATCCACTTACTTTATTTCTCAATGATTTCTTCACTTTAATATCCTAGATAATCAAATTAGATTCATTAATTAATAAATTCATAACCTATTATGTATGTAATTGGTTAATTATAGTTTTAAAAAGTTCATTTATGGCCATTTTTATGATATGTAGAGTTCAATTTCATTACTTGAGAGTATTCATTTTCTTGGTAATCATGCTCGGTTCACTGGTATATCTTTATATATATATATATGATCATATAAAATGTGAATAATCATCCTAAATTGAAATTTTATGTTATTAATGAAAATATATAACCTTAAATGGTCTTATATATTATTTTTTCCATATATGTTTATGATTATTTAGATAAAACATTAATGATAATCGTTTATATTAATTTGGTGGTTTTTCGTTCATCTCAAACTAGTTTTGTTTTGTTATATTATATTATATATATATATGTCAGTTACATAACATAAAAAAGGGTATAAAATAAATTTTAAAATATTTTTAAACCATTACAATGGATTTATGACAATCCTTCATGGTAATAAAGGAAAATGAAAATTTTTCATCCTCGAAGGTGATAAATCAAAACCACATAGAAAACATTTTCATTTTCAGAATAAAATGGGGAGGGAAAGAGTTTTTATGATAGATTATTCCATTAACATAATAAAATTAGGGTATGTCTAATATTCTAGAGTTATCATTCCCCATGTATTTCGGTATGTGAGTATAGAATAAGAAAATAAAATATCTTAAAAATATATTTAAAGAAATGGAAAAGAATTTAACTCATGAACTTCTTTTCCATGAGAAACTTCTTAAGAAAATTTTATATTGTATTCTTTGATAACAAAGGCTCTTGGAAGTTGGAGTGTATTTGGAAGAGTATTGTTCAGAGTGGTATATCTTATTATTTTATTCATTAGTTTATTATTTTGGCTGAGGACTATAAATAGTTCTAAAATTATAAATAAATATATTAAATAATTAAGGGTATTTTTAGAATTTGTAATTAAATATTTCATAAATAATATATGACTTAAAATTCATGTATTTGTTAAATACCATAAATTAGAGTATTTCACTATTCACAAAAAAAATCAACTATTTTTAAAAAATCCCAAAAAACAAACCTTAATTTTTTTTTAAAAAAAAATTAGAAATTAAAATTGAAATTATTTTCATGAAATATAATTATCTAAATATGATAAATTTATTTATTAATTAAAATCATCATTTACTTGGAAAATACTTAATTTAAAGTTATAAAGAATTTTTTAACACATAAAAAAATTATTTAAGTTCTCATAAAATTTTATTACAATGGTATGAAGAATAATTATTTTACAAATCTATTTTATGACAGTTAATTTTCTTTTAAATCAATATATTAATTATATTATTGTAAATAATCATTTATTTTTTATAAAAATTCCAACACTTAATTAATAATTTTTAAAACATTTATTTACATATACTGTGATATAATTATGTCATATTATGATTTATAAGATTCAAAAAATTTATTTATACTTTAATATATGAGATTACTATCATATTGGATAAATTTCTATCCATAATGGTCATGTTACTGTTTTAAGGGTCAAGTAACTATTCCATCGGAATAGGTTCCTTAATTTATTTAAATATTACTTATTTCATTCCCAATTTATGAGAATGAGGTTTTTAATAAGATATCTATGATACTTGTGTCTTTTATACTATAACTTAACTATAAAAAGAGAAATTATATTGATTAATGTTTGTTTTGACACAATATGAGAAAATGATTATCAAATATACTTTTATTCATGGCTTCTAATGTGATCAATATTCTGTGATATTGCAGTTCATAAATATAATGATTATTTGATTGGTGGTACATATATCTCCATCTAATTCATTATGAAATAAATTGATATTTCCTAAGATAAAGGGAACTAGAAAATGGAATGAACATGGTTCTCTTAGGGACTATGTCCACTATGATAGACTTGTAGGATAACCTTTACTACTATGATGGTTTAGGTAGTGTACTCATTCTAATATTATAATTTTGGAAATGATCATTAACTACTATGATAATGGTTTTATATGTTTGTGTTTGTGCCATAAATCTATGACTTATTCTAGTGTTATTTTCTCATGTCTCATTATAATTGATTCCATTATGATTCAAGTCTTATGAACTTCCACGAATGATGCCATGACTCAATTTTATGATCTATGATATACATTGTTTAGTTTTTAAATTATTTTCTTCTATTATTATACCCTTGTTATCATGATATATTTATTTCTCCCTTGTTTCACCTTATATAGAAACCTATCTCACCCATTATTATGTTTCTTTTTCTCATGATATGAAGAATTATATTATGGATGGTATGTCTAAGAAGGGCTCTAGTTATGAAAAAGGTAGGATGAAATTTTATAGTTCACTTATGAACAAGTTGCTTATGAAACCAGGTTTAAAAAGTAACTAAACCCAGATGATCCTAGTTTGGATCATTGTTTTATATAGTGAATATTAAACTATTCTGATGTGAAATCTATGTTTGAAAAGTCTGGGTCATTAATGTTAGTATCATAGTAAATTTTAGTTAACCATTAGAAACTTTTGTGATTAAAATGTCGTGACAACCATAATCATGAGTCCATCTATAGAATAATATCCTAGAATTTTTTCAAAGGACATGGAGAGTGGTTTATATGAAATTACATCCCTCTCAAAATGTAATAAGCATATATGGATCGATCATTATTGTATAAAGTTTTAATAACTCCAAAAAGAGTTCATTAGGATTTGGATCGATCGTAACCAAGTTCACAAAAACATACCTATCTTCACACGTAGTTTGAAACTCCCATGGTATATGTTTTAGAAATTTACAAACTATTTATGAACACTTGTGTAGGATTTGAATAATTATTATGAATGAATTATGACAAAATAAATATTTTTTAGAATGAAATGTATTTTTATTTATTTAAAATTAATATAAATTATTTTTAATGATTGATCACATTGACCAAATATTCCCAGTTTTCATGAAAACCATTTCAGTTTTAGTAGGTTATTAGAGAGAGAATAAGGAAGTATTAGTGGTAATATGTATTTTTAAATATCAAATTACCCTATTTCACACTAGTTATATGAATTATTGTGTATCAATAAAAGTAAAAATTAATATCATTTCCTATCAACAATAATTATATGTGGAATTATCTCTGAATACCCTTGATGGTATGATGATCACATATCAAGTATGTGATTATTATCTAGTTAAAATTTACAAGTATATGCTTCCATAAAACCTCATAATTCTTCTTCTCATTAAATTTTATGGAATCTTATGCATATATTTTCATTATTTACATATATCCCACATAGATTTATAGGGATGTTATGTTATGTCGAATATTATAAACCATCCTATGATTATCTATG
Organism: Viscum album; assembly: GCA_963277665.1. Classification (NCBI taxonomy): domain Eukaryota; kingdom Viridiplantae; phylum Streptophyta; class Magnoliopsida; order Santalales; family Viscaceae; genus Viscum; species Viscum album. The sequence goes on from OY728134.1 coordinate 1,552,381,812, forward strand.
AGTGTGATGATAAATATGAACTTCTGATGGAAATTGCATCCATTATATGGGTCCTTATTCCCATTCAAAAATGTTTCTTATCTCTGATGGTTATAGAGAAACTGAACATCAGTGATATTCCTATTGTGTGTGAATTTATTGATGTATTTTCATAAAAGTTTCTTACTCTTACACTAAATCTTGATGTTATGTTTTCAATAGAACTCATACATTGGACTATGAAAATTTCAAAGTGTCTATATAGAATGGCCTTGATTATGGTAGTGGAATTGAAAAATAAACTCTACGAGAATCTCAAAAATGGATTCATTTTACCAAGAGTATCACCATGGTGTGTACTGGTTTTTTCCATAAAAAATACGGATCGATGTGAATCTATGTTTATTACTAGGAACTAATAAATGCCTCAATCAATAATAGGTATCATTTACCCTGTATTAATGATTTATTTGATCAAATTCATGGAACTAAATAATATCCCAAGATTTATTTTCATTTGGGATATCATAAATTGAGGGTTAAGAGGGAGTATATAACCTTGAAGACGTTATATATGATGTTAGACACTAGTAATGCATATTGATTCTATTTAGTATTGCTAATGACCTATTTATCTTAATGGATTTAATGGATTCTATCTTTAGATATCACCTTTTTTAGTTTTGGGTCATATTTATATAATAATTTCTAAATTATTCAATGCTAATGGTTGATAATTAATATCAATTGATTTTTATGTTAAAAACAAAAATAAAGAGTCAATGTTTTCAAAATTAACAAAGAATGAATTTTTGCTCTAAAAGGATTCATTTTTGGGTAACATAATACCAATAGAGGGTATATTAGTGCATCCATCAAAGGTAGAGGCTATTGGAAATTGATTAATACAAACCATTATGGTGTCGATCCAAAATTCTCTTTATATTGAGGGATAATATCAATGGTTTGTGGATAATTTCTCATGGATATCTAGTTAACTCAACATTTTAACAAGGATGGTATCCAAGTTCCACTAGATGGATTAATGTGGAGAAAATTTCAAGGAAAAAAATAGAGGGACTGTCAACAGCCCTGAGAGTATATCGCCCTATAGTGGATAAGGGTTTGTATGTTTTCCCATGCCTTTAACTCAAATGACTATAATATTCTTAAACCTAAATATCCAATAATTACAGTATAAGGATTGTAAAGGCCAATTTTCTTTAAAAGATTAGGTTCATAATACAAAATACAAAACTAAATCATTGAATCCTTAACTTATTCTCTATATTGACATCCTAAAATAAATATTATCTCCTAAAACCTTACGGAAACAACTTGGAATACATAATGAAATGGGTGAGATAAAAATCTCAGTAGGGGAATAAATAAGATAAGGAAGCATAACATGGGAGTAAAATGTAAAACAGGGTATCATAAAAGAGATGGTACATGAGTAATAAAGTGGAAGAATAACATAAATATAATTGTATGATAAGATCAATGATACATGGTAAAGAGGAATTGACATAAAAAATTTCATAGAAATTACTCAAGGATAACTGCCAAGACAACAACATATGGTGGAAAGAGTCCCATAATGGATTAGGTCTACTACATAATCCCATACACAAGCCTTATTAGACTAAAATATTACTAGATAAATTGGTGGGATATCAGGGAAAATACAACATATTCATTTCACGTACATTAAATTTTCTTCCATATAAGTATATAAATTATAATGTATAAATATAATAATTACCCGTGGAAGGAAATGGGTTTCATAATCTAATCTCATAAGATAATCAAAAAATATTCCTTAAAGAAGTAAGTTTAGAGATTTTCATTAGGTATTTATTAACCCACTAAAGGATGGGAGATAAATATAGGTAATCATGTGGGAGAAATATATACATAACCAATATTAATATAATAAATTTAAAGGGATATAAATTGATTTAGAGACATAATATTCATAACCCAAAGAAAAGGGGAGGTTAGAATAATACCTTAACTCAAACTAGATTTTTCCTGTTTGATAATTATATACCTAAATAATAAAGTTATGTTAATTATTTACCTTATTAGTTAAATTTTAATTTTTATTATTTTTTATTCTAAATTTTACCATGTCATATTCATATACTTATCCAATTAATTTCAGGTTGTACTTTTTAACGATAAATGGCTCATATTTCCCAAACCACTTTAATAATTTTTCAATGTTAAAATAGATTATTAATTAATCGTCTATATAATTTTAAAAATTAAACAATTATAACTTTTATACATAAATTATTTTTTAAACCCAACATCGAAATATGACCATGAAAAATGAACAATGTTACAATCATGGAGATGGCAGGTTGTATGTATGCATGAGAAATGTTACAATTTTTCAATGATCATGATGGAAAGAAGGTATGAGTTATTTTATCTTTTCCAGAATTTAAATTTTTCATAAATATCATACTATTTCTATAAATACCCTTAAACACAGCATCAATGTGATGTAGTAATAATAAATATACAAAAAAACCAATCACATTGCTTTGTGAGGCAATAGCCATCAATACACATGAACGGCGTTAAAATTTATTAAATGGATTGTATGGTTAGAAATGTTATGAAATATTTATTTTTATACATTATTATTATACCATTAATATAATTTATAAATATCAAATCAATACTTATTATGTTTCATATAAAGTGAATGTGATAAACTAATCGCATCACTTCGTTAGGTGGTAGTCCTCCATACACACCAACAACATTATCTTATTATCTACCTAATTGAAATTAAGAAAGAACATATGATATTATAATAATAGAATTATAATTATATCATATATATCATATATAAACATTATAAACTTCATTATATCTAGCAGTGATAAGTGATGTTGGAAAACTAATCACATTGGTTCACATTGTGGTTGTCTTACACGCACACAATCAATAGTTTCATTTTCCATTTAAGGGGGGAGAAGATATTTCTGTGTCATTTACATAACATAAGAACATATTAGTATATTTAAAAAATATATATTTTTATATATAATCAAATTTTAATAATATTTTATGTAGGTATAGGTATATATAAAATAAAATTTCTATTTATGACATTAACTCTTATATAGAAACCTTGTTTTGGTATTCCAAAAAGGATTCATTGGTTGTATTTCAAACAAAAAAATCCTTCTAGGTAAAGGTTATGGAATTAGGTAATTTATTTGGGTACTTATTTCATGAAACAATTGGTTTTCGAAGTGTGTAAATTAGAGTATTGTGTGTTTTCTTTTTTAAGTGATAGAGAGAACACATTATTTATGTTTGAAAACAATTTATCCCTCCTAATTTTTATTATAAAAATAAGAACAAAAAAGGACCATGACATAAAATAATAATACATAAGTTATAAATATAACCCTAAAAATGAATTATAAATGTTGTTTTCATTTTAACCATGGTCTTTTTAGTTTCACCACCTGGTAAAATCATTTTTACATTAACCATGGTCAATATTGGTCATTATTATCAATATTCATTGAGGTAAAAATTGAAGTTGAAATAATTAGATAATATAAATTTTTTAGTGTCCTAATAATGAATCATATTTTCCATATTCATCTTATAGATCTTGAAAAATATAACGTAAAATTCCACTCATTGATGTGTCAAAAATTAGTTTTATCAAAAAACATTAAAAAGTTGAAAGGGATGTTATAAAAAAAATTCAATACAAAATTTAATTTAATTACCTAAGGAGAATTAATAAATATATAATTTTATTAATTTTAATTTATTACAAAACTAAAATAAAATAGGGCTTTTATGTAATTTAAATGAAAGGTGGGATTTTAATAAAAATTGGTATTTTTAATTATTCATCGAATAATGATCCTTTTTAGAAAAATAACACACATTCAGCAAAATAAAATTTTCATATGGAGATATCATAATAAAATTTAATTTTATGAAATAAATTTTCAATAATTAGTAATATTAAATTTTAAATTATTTTTTCAATGTTCCAGTAAAAAACATTTTAGAAGGAATTTAATTTTTCTGAAATCATTTCTCTTTATTTTAGATGGTTCTTATTTTATTTAAAATTTGTATATAATTGTTTAATTTATTTATTAATGGAAAAAAATATAATTATTTATTATTTATTAATTCTTATTCATTACAAACAACTTAACAGCTTGGTTATGATGGAAATGTCTTAATAATAGTATTTTAATTCACTATGAGGTTTTATTTATGCCTGGTGTATCATAATTCACAAGTTATCAAATTGATGGAATATATTTAAAAATATATATATATTAAATTCTCATGGTGTTGAATTCTTATCACCTTAAATAATTCCTCCCTTGAAATTATATATTACATGCTAAGGATTAAACTTGTGTGTGTATTTCGTCTTTATCACCTCTTCGGGTTCCATGTTTCTTCCTCAAACTTGTGGTTTCTATAAATAACATAGAACAATAGAGTATTATTGTTTCATGGGACTTTTTATATACAGTCCAAGATCATCATTGGATTCCCCTTGTAGGAAATTACTTTCTTTAATAGTATCACCTCTAGATTTGGTACAAGAGAGCTATCTGGTGTATACTTTCTCAGGATGGATACATAAAACACATCTTGTACGTGGAATAGGTTAGTTGGGGGTACTAGTCATTAGAAAAATGCTCATATTAAATTAATTATATCAAAAGGGTTGATGTGTTTATGACTATTCATTCACTTTTATGAAAAAATCATTTATTTATTCCATAGTAAAATTTGTAAGAAACCATTGTCTCCAACATTAAACTCCATGTATCATTGAAGGTTTACCATGTATATTTTATATCAACCCTATGTGTATTTTACATGACTATAAATGGTTTGAAACTTCGCTAAAATATCTTGGAAAATATAAGTTCCCATAAACTTTCTCCCTACATTTACATCCCATCATAATGGAGTCTAACTACGCATCTCATATAGAGCCTTAGAAGGTGCCATTTGAATTCAAGAATGAAAACAGAGGTCAAGTGAAAACTCTACTATGGTTAGGTTATTATCCCAAATTCCTTTTAAATCCAATTGAAAATACCAAATCATATGCGCTTGGGTTTTTATGGTTCTCTCATATAGACCATTCGGTTGTGGGTGATAAAAAGTATTGAAATCCATTTACAAATACAATTCTTTTGAAAGGGTTATCAAAAACCATGATGTAAACCTCAGATATAAATTTGATAAAATAGGGATTGGAAATCCATGAAGTATTACCAATAATATTTTGTATATAATGTAATTTTTTTAAATAGATAAATATTCATTGATAAAAATAAAATTAGATAACTTTTTAAGATGATTGAATACCACCCAGATGATATTATTTCCTTTTGGTTTCTTGGGGAGTCTTACGATGAAATATGTGGTTATGTTTTCCCATTTATATACTTATATCAGAAATTTTTCATCATTGCAAAGAAATAATTAATTCAACTTTGATATTTATATCTTACAAGAATCAATATCCAAATACCACAATCTTTATCTTCTTGTTGTCCAATCAAATGTTTTTCTTCAGATATCTATACAACTTAGATCTAATTTCTTGAATAAAGAAGGTCGATTTTTTTACATCACCTATAATTTCACACTTAATATGTGATTTTAATGGAGAAATAGGGGTTTCAAACACTATAACTCTATTTTTAGAAAATATATACTCTGTAATATTTGGTACAATTATTTTTACAACTTTATGCTCTTTTTGGGCATCCTTTTCCCTCTCAAAAATAGATGGTTGATAAGTTATTTTATAATGGTAATATGAATATCCTTTTTATATTTCGATATCCATCCTTTGAATATACTCTAATATTAAACCCTTCTCAGTTATCATCATTAACAAAATCACTATATCTTTTCAACTTAGAGCATATGTAGCATTATTTTCCTTCCCTAGATGGTAATTTATTGAGTTGTTATAGTCATTAATCTTCTCTAACCATATTCATTTTCTCATCTTAAGCTCATTCTTTGGGAATATATATTTGAGTCTCTTGTGATCCATATATATTTCACACCTTTCCCCATAGGAAATAAATTCAAGGATCTCTAATGAAAATATCACTAATGCCAACTCCAAATCATGTGTTTGATATCTATGCTCATGAAATTTAAACTTCCTTGAAGAGTATGATATAATTTTAGCTTGATTTATTGGTATATATCTCAATACCTTCTTTCAATGATCACTTTATTTCATAAAAAGGTCCCAACATGAGGGCCACAGTAGTACTGGTGCATTAATAAGACATTTTTTCAACTCATTTAAGCCCAATTCACATTGAATTTTCCAAAAAAAACATCAATCCTTATTATATTAGCTTGGTTAGTTAGTGTGAAAATGTTGAAAAAAATAAAAAAAATCAGTAATACCGAACTTGTTTAAGGATAATAAAAATATATGTTATATATATTGGTCTAGTCTAATAATAAATTTCTTTTATCATAAAAGGGTCAATAAAAATCTCTTTTTTGGTGATAACATTACTCAAAAATGATACTTCATTCATCCAGAACTCACATTTACTATTCTTTACATATATCTTATCCTTTATCAAATACTTTATTATAGTATTAATTCAAATTCTCATATTCCTCCACCATTCTCTTATATTATATAAAAGTAGTTTCTATAAAGAATACCAAAAAGTTGTATATGTAATCCAAAGTGACAGTAGTTTTTATGTATATTAATATTGTAGAAGCATTAGTGAGTCTGAAAGGAATCACTATGAACTTATATTGTCCATATATTATTCAAAATTGTATTTTGGGATTATCTTCCTTATTGAACATTTATTGGGGATATATTGAATGAATGTACACCCTGTAGATTTAAAAATATCTATATAGTTGATAAAAATTCATCTATCTATGGTAAGGGATATATTTTCTTTATCATGATTTTCTTGAACTCACGATAATCAATTGAGAGATACATTGACCAATCCTTTTTCTAAATTAAGAGGACACTTATACCCTACACTGAAGAAATTGGCAATATAAAACCTTTATAAACATACTTCTACATTTGTTTCTTCATATTCCTAAGTACAACAATATCTGTAACACATTGATTCAAAGACAATGGTAAAGTTCATAGAATAAAATCAAATGAATGTTCAACCACTTCGCTAGGCAGAATACTGGGAAACTCTTTGGGCTTTAAATTAGTATAATCCCTCATAATAGGAATTTCTTACACCATTATAGTTTTTTTAATATCAACCATTTTTTATAGTTACATTTTTTTAGAAGGTAAAAATATCTATTTTTCAGATAACGATACCAAAGGATATTCATACACCTTTTTAACTTGTATATAATGTGGGTGTGATTTACTATTTGGATGGTTATTTCCTTATCTTGAAATTCTATATTGAAATAATATAAATAATAACATTTCATTCCCATAATTACAAAAAAGTATCTTATATGAAGTATCATAGGGTTTTCTGGGAAGTTCAACATCCTAATATGGATAGGAGAAGAGTTATATTCTTGGGGTGTAATAATTTTCCCATTCTTTGACTTCACATATAACTCATCTTCAATGTTTTGAGCTTGTGTTTGAATAGATATAATAAACTTTTATAATATGAAAGAATTCATAGTGCTATACTAAAAAATGACATTTATTATTATTAAATGAATAACTATTGTACCTATCAGCACTTCATTTTTAGGATCTTTCTCTACAGTTATGAAGGCATAAAAATTCCCTTTTTCATTAGGCCTTGGAGGTTATTGTTGTCAATTGGATAAAATAACCCTAGTCATAGTGAAATGGTTCACATAGTGTTCTTATTCATCAAAGTTGTGACATTCAAAAAAAAATAGGATGAGGGGGGTAAGATGAATACTTTCATAAACCACATTGGGGGCCTCACCTGCATGAAATATCTACCTAGTAAACCTTCCTTACCATATATAAATCACTACTTGAACCCCTTTAAAAAATGTACATGATGTTTTTACCCACACTTTTGACATGTGGGGTGTCATCATTTCATGATACTTTTAGATTTACATATCATACCACCCTATTCAAACACCATTTTTTATATCTTATCCCCATGAGATCCGTGATATTCTTAGATCTTTATGTCAACTTTTAGGGAACATCTAAATGTTTCCTCTTATCAGTAAAAGTAGGAAATTTAGAAATTGTTTCATATTCTTTTCATTATCCCAAAAAATAAGTTGTAAAATTTAATTTCCTAGGAGTTAAAAAATCAAGAGTCATATCATGAATTTCTTGTGATGTTTTATTCACAATCCCAAACAAATTCATCATCATTTTTCTTAAGGATGAGGAAATACATATCCATTTTAATTCATATAGTGTGAGGAAAATATTTTTAAAACAAATCATAATTCCTTCCACTCCATCTATCTGATATCCTTTTTAGGATTTGTAATTCTGATAAATTTCCACCATTGATTAGATTCTGTATGTAAATGAAAAATTGTGTGTGCAATATTCCAATTATCAGTGCATTGAAGAAAAGAGAAGATATTTTCAATTTGGATGATCCATTGTTCCATGATTAAAGGATTAGATAATATAGTAAATATTAGAGACCTTTTTTGTTTAATGGTTTCAATTTCAACTTTCACATTCTCAAGGGGGATTCATGGTTTCGTCCTAATTCAAGATTCGGTTAAAAATGATGTTAGACAAAAAAGTATCGTCATGAATTTCAGAACTCCCTCAATTTGTTTAGCAATATCATTTGTCAATTCATCAAATTTATCTTCACAATTTTTTAAACCCATTCACTCCAACATCAAACCATTTGAATAAAATAAAATCATAATTGGGGATGATTATTTATAAATTATTAAACATATAAATGGGAAAAAATAAACATTAAATTCGTAACACATAAATTAGATATATTCTAAAAAATATTAATTTCTAGATTTCCATCATTGTTATTCATGATCTATTTCTATATATAACATATTATGGTATTTTTTCCCATTAATGTGGTTTTTAAAGTGTTTTTGAATTTCAAAAATATATCCCCCATGTGTGTGAAACTAGTTCCATAGTAAGGCTTGTTGTTGTGTACCAGGTAATGCTCGATTGAACACTGATGTACATTTTTTTGGAGTTTTTAACCCAACATAAATTTTTTATAGAACAACATTTATTTAAGATCATTGATATGAATATAATTTCATTGAATTTTCTGTCTCTATACATCACTAAAATTATATGATATTTTTCTATACATAGTATTATCTATAAACAAATCCTTGGACATATCCCAGGGGACTCACTAAAGTTATCTAATCCCAATTTTCAACGGTTTAATAACGATTTCTATGATTACTTATATAGAGTCTCATGTTTTCTACACATATTATTCCACGATTCCTAAATATAAATTTCTGATAATTAAAATTGAGGGATATTTAATTCCTAGTGTATTTGGAAGACTAGATTTATAATAAATGAAATGAAACCAAAACATGGAATCCTTAACTAATTTTCAACAGTGATCCATAAAAAACTATTTGAGATCCTAAAAATACATGGGGCCTTAGAAATAGAATGGTATAATAAGATCATGGAAACATGAGAAAGTAAAAACTACCGAAAAAATTACATATTCCTAATTCAATTCTATCTACAAATATAGAATAACATGGTGGAAAGAGTCCCATAGTGGATTAGGTTCAATCCATATTCTCATACATGACGTCTGATGAGACTAAAACATTTCCTAATGAATTAGAGAGATATAAAATTCCAAAAAAACCATTCCATTATTTTTATGTATATGCATATTTTTTTACATAAGGATATCAATAATAAGTAATAAACATAAGAATTGTGCATGGAAAGAATGTGTTCCATACTCTTATCACATAACATAATCAAAAGAGAATCCTTAATAATAATATTTGAGAGATGGTCATAAAGAATTTATATCAACATAAAAGTTACTGGAAATAATCTATTATTTCATTTGAGAGAATTTTATACCTAATTTACAATAATAACATAACTTTAAAGTGAAAGAAAGTGACTAAAGAGAGAATGGTCATAACTAAATAGAAATGGTGGATTAGAAAGTTCGCTTACCTAAAGCTCAAATGGTCATGTACATTATATATCTCCATGAATAATTACATAAGTTAAATATTTATTTGATTAAGAACCTTTATAAGTTTATTATTCCTTTAATTTTAGTTTTCACCATGTCATTTTAGTTACATAACTAATTAATATAACCTTGTATTTTTTTACTATAGGCGGATCATATGTTCAATATAACATTCGTAAGTTGAATAAGGTCAGATATATTATAAATTAATAATAAAAAAGGAAAATCATGAAATAATTATCATTTTTATACATAAATTATACTTTTCAATCCAACCATGAAATATTTGTATGGAAAATAAACTATGTTACAGACATGGATAGAGTATGTCCTATATATGAATGATTAACTTTTTTATTTTTTGAAGAATGTGATGGAAGTAATGTATGTATTATATTAACATTAAAGGATTATGTTTAAATGATAAATATATCATTATTTGTTTAAATACCCTTAAACATAGTATCTTTGTGAAATAGTAAAAAAATGTATCACATCACTTCGCAAGACGATAGACCCCCATTCACATAGAGGACATTATCATTTATAAAATTGATTACATGGTTAGTAATTATTTGATATGATAATTATTATGAATGATTTATATTTAATTGATAAAAAATATAATTTAATAATTAATAATTATGACCTTTAATGAAAATCATACTTGAAAAAATGAATCACATCACTTGAGAAGGTAACGGTTAGCCGTACACACAAGTGATGTTATCATATTCTCTACATAATTGAATGCTAGAATATTTTTAAGAAACAATGATTATATTATAATAATAATATCACTAATATCATATTTAAACATTATATACTTCATTATATCCATCCATGATAATCAATGATGGAAAACATATTATGTTGGCTTGTGAGGCAGCAGTCAGTCGTACACACGATCAACGGTTTCGCTTCGTGTTTGAGGGAAGAGATAGCAGTAGAAAATTACCGTAACATAAAAACATATTGGTATATATCATAATTTGTTTAATCTTTTATGGAGATAGAGGATTAAATTAACTAAAATGATATTTTAAGGATGTTACCTCTTCTTCGGATAACTTTTTTAGATTTCACCAAAATCCTTTCAAGGCTAGATTTCTAAAAAATAAAAGGATTATAGGATGATGAAATATAATTATGGAATTTATTTTTTTAGGTATTTTCCTAAACAAGGAGTTTTTAGGTGTGTAAAAAAGAGGATATGGGCTTCCATTTATAAGTGGGGGAATCACACAATTAGAGTTTTTAACAATAATGTTTTCCACCCACATTTGTATCTTGAAAAAAAGATCCAAAAATGATCATTATAGACCCTTTGAAGATATAATGTTAAAATATGAAAATATAATTGGAATTAATCACTTTTTGAGTCATTTTTAACACTTATCATTTTAGTTTAACCCAAGGTAATCCCATTTTTATATTAACCAATATAATTATTTTTTCCCTTTTTCACATAACATTAGAGTAAGATAATAATTTGACCTTATGAAATGATATAAATTATTCTGATCCCATATATAGAATCCATTTTTTCCAAAACTAAATTAAATATATGGTAGAATTTATTTTAAAATTAAACTCACAGACATGTCGGAAAGAGGACTTTCTTACTTCAAATAGTTAAAAATATTATTATATAAAACATTAAAATGAAATAGATTTCTATGAACTTAATTTGATTAATTAATATATAATATAACTAATTTAACTTTTAAAACAACACTAAACAGAAATTTCGCCTAAAATTTCTTTAAATAAGTTGGGTTTTACAATAAAATTTAGTATTTGTTATTATTCATCAAAAAATGAAACATTAAAAAAAATACAAAACATTTATACTATTTGTAACAGCTCAAGATATTATGAGATAGATTATTTTTAATTTATTTTATGTCTTATATTTTATACTACACCAAGTGTATCTTGCGCTATATGCAACACTATATTAGCTTGCAGTATACGCAATACTATTCTTGGTTTGTGTTACACAAATTTTCAAATTGTTTTGGTAGAATTCATTTTATGCAACCCTGAGAATAGATTTTTTTCAACTTATAAATGAAATAAGTTTGGATTATGTTATATTCATCACCAATGGAAGCTTTCACTACACTGATTTGTCTTGTGTTACATGGAAGAGAGACCTTCTTCAATAGCTAGCATTGTACGTAATACCGAGTTTCACTAAACAACGATATATTATTAAAATGATATTATGGGAATTAAACAAGACATTAAAAATATTATTAACCACATATTGAATTTTTTATAACATTATGATTTATCTTATATATTTTCTAGAATATGATATAAGAAAAAATACAGTTTTTCATATAAAATAAGTATTGTTCAAAAAACATTGTTTTGCCGCCTTTTGGTGGTGCACCCATTTTAAATCTAGTTATTGAAATTTTTTTAATTTACATTTTACAAAAGAAACTTCTTATTTGGAATCAGGATATAAAATTTTAATTATGTTGAATTTTTTGTATTCTTCTGATAAAATTAATATTTTAATGAATAGGGGAAAACACTGCAATTTAATTCAAAACTGCCCTTTCATCTAATTTATTTATATAGTTAAATTATTTTTTTAATTGGTTTTAAATTTTTATTTAATTGAATTATTATAATTTAATACAATGTTGGTTATTGGATGTAATTTCTCATTAAAATTAACATAAACACATGTTAATCTTTTGATAATTGTTACTTCTTAAAACCCCGCATTTTGGTTTTAACCACAAGAATTAATTTTAAATTAAATACTGAAAGATCTATGTTTGGAATTTGTAAAAATGGATCCAATATTTTTTATCATAATTTCCAAATTGTGTGAATATATACCTTTTATTTTTAAACATTAGGAATAGTAATTTCAGTTAATTATTTTATTTACCATGGTTAAAGGGTAAATATGGTAAATAAGGGTAAAAAATATTATAATATTAATAACAAACTAACCCAACACATGTACTAATTATATTGGATGTGTTTTTCTGACAATGGGAATACTTGGGTCGATTTTGGGACTCCATGGAACCACTTGGTTGTTAAAATGACATTTTATAAGAATTAATTTAAACTAAAAAAGAAATATGACAAAAACATGTATCTTCTTAATAAAAATATTTTAATATGTGGTTATACATATGATAAATTTGAATATAAATAGTAATAGAAAATATAAAAATATTTCCTAAATCATATTATTTTACTTATAATATTTATACACCAAATAAATTAATTTATTCATGACAGAATGATGATGTCCTGATTACCTTATTAATGAATGAATTAAATAAATGAGATTATAAATATTAAAATAATTTTATTTTGGACCTTTTTTTACCATCCAAAAAATTTATTGATTATTATGACTTTTTATATATGAATTAATTTTTTTTGAAAGAATCGTGTTTTTATTGATTTTTAAAATTCAAGATATAAATAGTATAAAAATTGACATAAATAAGTTTTTAAAACAAATGCTATTTTATTAAATGATATAATAGTACTAAAAATCTAAGATTCAGCAAAATGACTTATCTAATTTTGAAAATTTCATTAATTAACCACTTGAGGTTCTATTGGTATTTTATAATAACTATATTAACCATATTGTATGAATATACAAGAAGACATGGCTATGGTTAAATTAGTTAACTATGGGTTAAATCAAAATGATAAGGAAAAATTCGAGACCTAACCATGTCTAAAACCTATTGGTTGTGAGGATTTCATAAAATAATCATATTATTGTTCTTTTAATGAGTTTTTGAAATTTTAAAACCGAAAATAATCTTATTATAAATTAATATTCTGATAGTTTCCTAAAGTTCCCCACCCCTCTTTTACAAAAGGGAACCTCATCCCTCTCTGATTCACTCTATTTTGAGCATTAAAGCTTGTACACACCATACCAATTTCCAATATAAACATCCCTAGTGAAATTATAAATGTATTTGTATTCTCAAAATACCAACTATAGTGCCCTAAGAGTAAATTTAAAGGAGGCACGTTGAGGAAGATGTAATCTATTCTACCAATTCATTCAAAATTATTTATTTTTCTACATCATATTCATTAGTTGTTTCAATATAAAGTAATAACATAAGTATCACTAATATTATTAAATGTTATTATAAATATTAATCAACACTATATCACCTTCTATCCATCCTATGAAAAATGAAATCACTTCACATGAGTACGTACGACTTGTCGTCTCCCCGTCGTGGTGTAATCTGTTTTTCGCAACAACCTTACATGGATGGGTATAATTGTAGAGACCCAAAGCTTTACGTACATAGACATTACATTACTTTTGTAGAATACTTAGTACATAACAAAAACACACACACAAGGACCGTAATACTTTAGTGTCTTTGGAAACTCGGAATATAATCTTCTAATCGTGGTGAAAGATCTTCAACATCTCCCATAAAGATCTTCTTTTTTTTACCTAAAACCTTTCTTTATATCCTGGGGAAAAGAAAACATAAAAGGGTGAGCTCAAATGCTCAGTAAGGGTAAACAAAATAAATGTCATTCACATCATATACATAAGAACATAACTTTTGGAAATCTTAACCTACAAAAGAGAGAATAATTTCACAACATGGGATAAATCATAGTAGTGAAAGGTAAACCCCAATAATCATAACTTAAAACATGAATATTTGTGGCATACACACATAATCATAGAGAATCATTTCTTGTTAGTCAAGACTCATTGCCAAGACTATCTTAGTGGACAAAGTCCCTTTCTGAACCGAGTCACCCTCGTTTCAGTCCTGTTTCACTGAACCGGTATAACCTACCATTCCAGCCATGTCTATCACATGAGATATAAAATCTTTACCCAATGCATTGGAGGGAGATATAGGTCCCACCCATCTCATAATGATACCATTCTTCTATGTGCCACAAAATCATAAATCATACATCATTGCATAACCAATGTAATACAAATGGGAATCTTAAACATCATGACATCATAAAACAATTCATATAAGATAAAGGAATTAATAAACATAATTCAATCACAACATGATCAAATCAAAGTAATAATTGTGATAAAAACAGAACCCTTTATTATATTAGATGGAAAATAATTTTGATAAAACATTTGAACTCCATTCTTGAGGAAAATATCCTTTCTACTTCAAAAACATTTTTCCATTCTTAACATGTCATAAAATTTTAAACTAAAGTAGGTTGATTAAAAATAAACTTGAAAACTTGTAAAGGAAGCTTCTTGGAAATAGTTTTTTAAAAATCCATTCATTACGTATAAGTTAAAAAATATTCTTCGTACTTTTGTCGGAAAAGTAAAAAAGTACCTCGTACGAAAAACGACAAAAGATTCCTTTCATATCTTTTACTAAAAACTCACCGAAGGGTAAAATTGGATTTAAAAAATTGTAGGTGGATGGAAATAATATTACATATTGAGGAAACATGGATTTGGATGATAAAATACACCCCAGTAAATGCCAAAGTATAAACAATCTCGGATAAAAATGAGATTGGGATATTTCCCTTACCTTATGTCTGATTTGCTTTGTAAGTGTCTGAACCTCCTGTATAATGATTTAAATAATGTCATTTACTTATTACAGAATCATATTCATTGTTATGATATCATATATGGTTCACTTATGACTTTATATTACCCGTTCTTTTGTAAATTCCATGTTAAAGAGCGTTTTGGGTAAAATTGTTTCATTTGTTGTCCGTGTTTCGACTTGTAATTATTCATATGATTACTTAGATCATGATTACTTAATTCCAGAATATAAAAATTGATTTATATATATATATATTCAGAATATACATATATATAATAAATCCGTAAATGGAAAGAAATACACCGTTCATGGAGACGGTAGTCCGTACGTACGCATGAACGCTGTTTTCGTTTCCTTATTGAATTGAATGGAATTAAGTAGATGACATACATATAAATATACATAAATACAGTACCATTATTATTTCATATATTTCATTAGTACTTATTATATATTCTTTATAATCATTCATGAATGGTTAGTCATTGAGAATGAATCTCATCGCATCGTGGAGACGGTAGTCCGTACGTACGCACGAGCGATGATATTGTTCCCATGGTCGTGGAATTGTGTTGAAGTGTATGTATACTATTTCAGTATCAATATAACTTTATAATAATCATATATAGTTACTCATTACACAATTATACCCATACAATTAAGGTGGTGGCGGAAAATAGATTACACCACGGCGTGGAGACGGTACTCCGTACGTACGCACGCGCGGTGATTTCCTTTTTCCGTAGGATGGATAGAAGGTTAATTAGAGTTGTTTCATATTTATAATAACATATCAGTATATAAGAAATACTTATGTTATTACTTTATCATTAAACAACTAAAGAATAAGAAGTTGAAGAAGAAAGAAATTGAAAAAGATCGGTAATGGATATTACCTCTTTTTGACGCGCCTTCACTTAACCTCCACTTAATGAACTAAGGATGGTCTTTGAAGAAGACCAGGACCTCTAGTATGATACTAGGGAAGTGGAGAAGAGATTTTGGCAGGGTTTGGCCGAGCTTGAATGCTCAAAGTTGTGTGAGGATGAGAGGGAGGAGGTGCCCTTTTATAAGGGAGGAGAGGGGCATCTTAGGAAAAACTAAAAATATTATTTTATTATAAAGTCAAGTTCGGTTTTAAATAGCTCCAAATTGATTTATTTCGAGGATAAGGTGGGGAGGGGTCTAAATCCTCTCATCCAAAAGAATTTAGACAAGTTTAGGTTCCTATTTTAACCTTATCATTTAGATTTAACATTAAGTTAAATAATTTTACTTTTACCGTGTCTTCTTGTGTTCTTACACTATAAGGTTAATAAACATACTATAAGAAGCCAAACGAACCCCAAATTGTTTATTATTAATATATATAACTGTATCTAAGTCATTTGTCCGAACCTTAGATTTTTAGGAAAAAAACAACAATTAATAATATAATATTTTTTTAAAAAACTATTTTATATCAATTTTTTAACTATTTAGTAATTGATTTTTGTGAAAATCATAAAATAATGATAAGTTCGAACCATGTTACTTAAATCAACAATAACATGTCATAGTAACCTAGAAAATTAGTGTAAGTAATAAAAAGTCTCAAATTACATTTATTTGGGCATTTATAACATCAATTATGTTAATATTTTCTTAAAAATGTAATTACTGCATCATCGTTGTGTCGTAAATAAATTAAATTATTTAAAGTATAAAAATTACAAATAATCTACCATTATGTAGGAAATAGTTTTATCTTTCTAATGAATATTTATAGTCGAATTTATCTTATGTATAACACCATATTAAAAATGTTTTAGTAAATAAACTTTTATTTTAACTCTTTTAACTCTTCTTTGAATTAAATAATAATAAATGTCCTAATCTAATCCAAGTGGGCCTAAATGATAATATTTTACACTTAAGGTTGTTTTTGGTTGAGATACACTTGTCCAATAGAATTAGGACATGTGTTATGTCACGAACCAACCCGGTCGACCCTGAACCGGTCACCCGAGCTGGTCTGCGACATGGCCTGAAGGGCGTTCCTGATCCCCACGGGCTGGCAACTAGTGTCGGGCATCAAAAGTAAACAGGTGGGAAAAATTTAGCCCAAAAGACAAAAAATAAATTTAAGAAGCGGAAATAAATGAAACAAAAGAAAAAAGGAATGAGAAACCAACAACGCCACTAACCTGACCACGACTAAAACTCCATGTGACCCCTTGAGTCACCTTCCAATACCAAAACCAACATCGCTCAGAAGAACAACTGAATCTGGAACCTGCAACAAAACTAAAAAAAAGAAAACACTATAGGCGTGAGTAATAAAACTCAGTAGGTAGGCCCGACTAATTCTAACCCAATGCACATACTAATAAATAAAGAGTTTATCAATTCCAGGTTTGAACTAAATTATATAAAATATGTTTTCCACACACTTTCATTTCTAAAACAGGTAACAGTCCATTGCCCTTTTTAATTTAGAACAAGTTTAATGTTGAAAGAACAGGTGCATTGCATTTTCAAAACATTTTGTGAACAATTTAGAAATTCAAACTTCAGTTGTTAGTCAAAAAGGAAAATCACACACAACACACACTAAGGTCAATGGTAAAAGGGGCACACAATGGTCAGCAACCGAACTCGACCTCTCAATAGTCCGCCACACACAAATAAACACTAAATGAAACATGGGTCGAACCTAGGAGATCGTGAACAATCCAGAACGTACTATACATGTGACTCATCCTGAAGGCATGCCATAACTCGATGACGTCATAACGCCCATGATACTACCCGGCATAGCCCTGCATGGCCTAACCGAGGGTCCCAATCCCCATAGCAGCAATAACTCAGTATTCCCCTGCTATGGGGCCACTAGCCAGTGCGTGGTCTAAACTAGTGCACCAATCGTTCTCCAAAAATTCACTCAATATGCCAGGTTCCCATGTCAACACAAGCAATAAAAAGGGGTGCGTCTACAATGTAAATAAATCAGTCACGAAGCAAAAACATCACATACAGCTCACGCAAACAACGCACACCAAAGATCACCCCCGAGTGGGATTTCCAAGATAATCCATTTCATTAAAGTGCCAAACGGGCCTTCACCAATTTTAAAGTAAAACCTATTTTCTCAAAAAGATCAAAACACTTGTTCAGAAGAAATTATTTATCTTTAAAACTAGAAGTATGTTTGAAATTCTGTGAATTATGTTTAAAGGCCAAACGGGCATTCTTTTAAAGATGGGTGTCCACCCGTCAAGAAAATGTTCCAATTGTTCGGTATAAAATAAACAGCTCTTTTCACACTAAATAATCATTTAAAATATTATTATCTAATATTATTTATAATTCATTAAAATTAACAAAACCTCAAGCAATTAATAAATTCTAAATTTAATGGTGAGTGCAATGGGGGACCTACCTCGGCTCGCTGTCCAAACACAACGGCGCAACGCGCCTCGCAAGGGCGCGCAAGCGTGCACGCCAGATGACGATCGAATGAGTGTGGAAAAACCTTTCCAACACGCTGCAACCGCAAAGATAACCGAAATACGTAAACACCGACTTAGAACAATCCAAATGAACAAACAACGCAAAATAACCAGCTCGACATGTTTTGAAAATATCACATCCAAAGCACGTATCAAAAAACAACCAAACTCTATATTTGAATCTAATCGCGACCTTTAGACACACTAACCACTTTTCAAATATCATACACACCACATGACTTAAGCAATAAACCATTTGAATAACTTATAAAACATTCGCGGATGGTGAAACCAAGGTTCACATCAAATCATACTCAGTTTCACATAAGAAAGCACTTTAAAATAAAACACACTACATTTTCACACCAAAACAGGACTCAACACCTAAAAACCAACACATAAAACATTTTATAAAACAATGCACCCATTTGCACACACAAAACATCACCGCTTTTTACAGAAAACCACTTTTCAGTTTACACACACCAAAACCTGCTCAAAAAAAGATGTCTTTTATGACTCTCTGCACATTGAAGCTAAACCAAAACACAACTGCAATGTTTGTGAAATGAAAATAAACAATTATGCATGGTTGTTCGCAGAAAACACGGACATACCATAAATACATATTAACATCAATTAAAAACATTATCTGCATCAAACAAACTAATTAATATAATCTCTAAACTAATTTAAGGTGAAAATTAATTCATAAACAATCACTAAACGCATAAACATGCTACTTATCAAAACAAATACATGTTAAATATCAAACAATACCAGATTCACACCACGCAGCTAATAAATAACATGCTAAAATAATTAAATTCACAAATTAATTCGTTAAACAAAAGTTATACACGGAAACACCTACCTTCGATGTCGAAACACCATAAACGCAGTGCGCAAACTCCGCCGCACTTCAAACGCACTGCAAGGGGCCTAAGAAAAACCACGGAAAAAGAAAATAACCAAGAATTTATACCAAAACTAATATTGTGTGTGTGTGTTCAAAACCAAAACCCCAAAACTGAGGAAGAAGTCTACCGCAAGGAGGGTTGTCCGACGGAAATGGAAACGAGTCATTGGGGTCGAGTCCACCAGAGAAGACCGCGGATGGCCGGAGCGAAGCTGGTCGAATGACGCCGGGTCAGGGGGGAGGGGCAGCCAGTGCGCGACGAAGTCGGGATGGAAAAAAAACGGAGGCCAGCCTGGGGGGTGTCGGAGGCGGTTGCTGGACGGAGGTGGGGCCGCGCCAGACGGAGGGGGCATGGGAATGATGGCTGGAAAAAGGGGAGGAGCCGGACAGGAGGTCCACCGGAGCTGGGATCGCCGAGGGAGAGGAGGGTTGTGAGGCCGACGCACGCAGGGGCAAGGGGACTCGGGCACCGCAAGAAGGCCGGGGGTCGCACCGAGGCCTGGGCGAGCGGGAGCCTGCAGCGGAGAGAGGAGGCGGCGAGCGGTGCTGGGAGCGACAAGGACGGGAGGCCGGTTCGCAGGGAGGAAAGCGCTGAGGCGCAGCGCGCTGTAGGAAGGCAACAGCGAGGGCGTTGGAAAGGTGGGCGAGGGAGGCGATTCACGCAGAGAACAGACGGGGGGGGGCCCGCAGCGGAATAGGAAAGAGAGAATGGGGGGTGGGGGATACCCGGCTACGGGCATTAGGGTTTGATGGGGGGTTTTTTTGCATTTCATTATAATATAATAATAATAAAATAATAAAAATAGCAATAAGATAATAATAACAATAACATATGAGAATAATAATAATAATATAAATTACAAAAATTTAAGATAATAATATTAATGAAAACACTAATAATTCATTAATAATACTAATGTCATTAAAATCATTAATATTCTAAATAAACATACAATAATAATAATGATAATATAAATGATAATTATATAATATTAAAAATAATTATAATAGTAATATAAATAACAATATAAATAATATAAATATTAACATATAAAGGATAATAGTAACAAGTGTGAATAATAAAAACCAAATTCATTCATTTTAAAAGTTGGCCAATTGCACGGCTCGTGTGTCGCTAAGCGCGCATTTGAGCAAACCACGCTCAGACCGTGCCACCCGGTACTACTCGCTTGCAGGGTCATGTCATGTGCTTACCGCGTGGTTCTAGAAATTGCACGTGAGTCACGCGCCATAACTCTGACACACCCGGGAGTCTGTGCAGGCACCGCGCTGTTACTTCTAACCACGCGGTGTGATCATGCAACAGTGGAAAATTGTCTAAAACCCAAAGTAATAATTAAAGTAATTAATAATAGAAAGTCCGTGAGGTCAGGGTGTGACAATTCTCCCCACCACAGACACTTTCTGCCCCCAGAAAATCACTCAGCCGAACGATGGACCAAAAAAGAATCCATGCCCAAATAAAACTAACAGAAACCGCAACATAAGAGAATGGGAGAACACAAGAGGGTTCTCCCCACCACAATAACTCAACTAGCACGGAAATTAACACCTAAACGTACCACCTCGGGAAGGGGGGGGGGCGACACGGAAACTCACAACCGATCCTGACTAACCTCTATAGCACGAGCGAAACAACACCTCCGCCAACACATGGAATTCTCAGCTCAGACTAAAGAAAGCTCGAACACTAGATAAAAACCTCCATGAAGAACTTAACCTGAGCATAACCGCAAATCTAGACTCCTTTGTAGGAATATCTCCAAACGAACATTGCAAAACCAAGATTAGCCCATGCAAGGTCCAAACATACCTCTAAGAAAGCGCACGATCCTAAACACCATAATCCGACAAGTGAGACTGTTTAGATTACAAACGAATACGTTCATCCCAACCTCAAGACGATACAATGAACCAACAACAATGCCAAAACTTTAACAGTGAATGAACGAGAACGGAAGGGCATTAAATGTTTCGTTGGAATCACTAAACACCCAAACCCGAACTGAGGCTTCACACCCCCGTCAACTCCTGACTGCGCACGAGCTTCACCCCAAGTCCGGTGGTTGGGGCTCTGATGGTTGAAGCATCTCCTGCCTCACAGCCAGGCACTAGAATCTTCTATTCACAGTGTCTTCCTCAGGCGACGCTTCCTGCAAAGCTTCTCTAGATGATCCAGAAACCTGTAATGGTGGAACGTCTTTGGGAGGTGTGACATAGCGGCTCGTATTCCCTAACCGTACATACTGACGGTACACCATTAGACGGTCTAACGAAAGTGAAAGTTAGAGCCACCACAAAAAAATCATTAGAAAGAATTTTACCTGACACACTCTCCTCATCAGATGGGGGACCTTCACGAGCAACTGGATACGGTGGATTGTCAACCGTTTGCGCTTTAGAAACCAACTCACCTAAGAACACCTCATGCACCAACATCTCAAAAGTGATGCTCCCAAAAAGAGAGGACTCGTTCCTTGATCTCTGGACGAGGACCCCTGATGAAGGGAGGAGTCTTCATCCAGTCCTGCGACTCTACCCCTGGAAAAAGAGACACAAGATCCTTCAAATGGTCGACATAAGCTTTCATCGTCTGCTAGCCATGTTGAGCACGCATGAGCTCTTATATTTCCTTCATCCTCACCTCCACAAGTATAAACCATTGAATGAAGATGACATTAAAGAAGTTCCCCATCATCCCAAATTGCAGAAATAGCGGGCGTACAACTCCTACTCATCCAGAGATGGACCTTCAAACAGACCCAAAACAATACGCACTCAGATCACTTCAGGAGTTCCCAATACCCTGAAGACATGCTTGACTTCACCAAGCCACTACACTGTCTTTAACAAACTCCAATCACCATGAAGGATAGACAACGTCCGAGAAATACCAAAAGCTAGGCAGGACTCATCAAAACACTAGGGATCTTTCTGGGCAGCATTTCTGAACAAGATATATAACACCAAGACGAAACCAATATCAATCGAAGCAACATCAAACAAAGTGGCTTCATCCAAAATAACCAGCTAAAAGGAAAAAAACAACCTCAAACATAACCCAAAATTCTCTGTCCAAAATTCCCGTTTCATTTTAGATTCCAAAACCACATCTTTTTAAATTCTTGTTTCAAGACCAGTTTCCAAATACCAAATCCCTTTCAAACCAAAATCACTTTCCAAAACCATTTTCCTCTTTAAAATCCAATTTATAAAAACATGGTCAAGACTTTAATTTCAAATAAACACCCAGGTAATCTCATGACCCGTTGCACATGTCATTATCCACATTCCATTCATACACGCACCAACACGCAATTCTATGCATTCTCTCACATGTGCAAACATTAATAAGGGGTACCTGCGGTTTCACCCCAAACCATTCTCGACCAATTTTCAAGAAAAAACGAGTTTTTCCAAACCAAAGGATTTCAGTTTTAAAACTCATTTCATAAATTTAATGTCATTTAAATTAAATCAGTCCCATTTTTCAAAAACTCTTTTTAACTTCCAGAAACGCACTCACACTAACCAAAACGAAAGCGACACTCAACTCACATCAAACCATCAGGGTGAGGGACCAGATGTCACACTTAACATGGCGACATGATAGTCGGTCATGCCCCAAGTAAGAGTCAACCACTAGAAGGAATTCAAATCGGGTACCCAAACTCCACATGGGTCACTACTCCATGTGAGATCACGATGTAACATAGGTTTACCTCCGTTGTCATCCCTCAATCCAAAACAAGCCAGAATGAAACAAATACTCAATTCCCGGACTATCCCTGGTGACTCGAGGTGCGGAACGGGTGAGGGTTCATGACATCCTTCCCATACCTACCACTCGAGTCCCGAAATTCCTAATCTCCATCTACCGGACATCCCAAATAACAATGGCCTCCTCTGATACCATTTTGTCATGAACCAACCCGGGTCGACCCTGAACCGGTCACCCGAGCTAGTCTGCGACATGGCCTGAAGGGCATTCCCGATCCCCACGGGCTGGCAACTAGTGTCGGGCATCAAAAGTAAACATGTCGGAACGATTTAGCCCAAAAGAAAAAAAATTTAAGCAGCGGAAATAAGTGAAACAAAACCAAAAATGGAAAGAGAAACCAACAACGCCACTAACCTGACCACGACTAAAACTCCATGTGACCCCTTGGGTCACCTTCCAATACCACAACCAGCGTCGCTCAGGAGAACAACTGAATCTAGAACCTGCAACAGAACTAAAAACAAGAAAACACTATAGGCGTGAGTATTAAAACTCAGTAGGTAGGCCCGACTAATTCTATCCCAATGCACATACCAATAAATAAAGAGTTTATCAATTCCAGGTTTGAATTAAATTATATAAAATATGTTTTCCACACACTTTCATTTCTAAAACAAGTAACAGTCCATTGCCCTTTTTAATTTAGAACAAGTTTAATGTTGAAAGAACAGGTGCATTGCATTTTCAAAACATTTTGCGAACAATTTAGAAATTGAAACTTCAGTTGTTAGTCAAAAAGGAAAATCACACACAACACACACTAAGGGCAATGGTAAAAGTGGCACACAAGGGTCAGCAACTGAACTCGACCTCTCAATCGTCCGCCACACACAAATAAACACTAAAAGAAACATGGGTCGAACCTAGGAGATCGTGAACAATCCAGAACGTACTATACATGTGACTCATCCTGAAGGTATGCCATAACTCGATGACGTCATAATGCCCATAATACTACCCGGCATAACCCTGCATGGCCTAACCGAGGGGCCCAATCCCCATAGCATCAATAACTAACTATTCCCCTACTATGGGGCCACTAGCCAGTGCGTGGTCTAAACTAGTGCAGCAATCGTTCTCAAAAAATTAACTCAATATGCCAGGTTCCCATGTCAACACAAGCAATAAAAACGGGGTGCGTCTACAATGTAAATAAATCAGTCACGATGCACAAACATCACATACGGCTCACTTAAACAACACACACCAAAGATCACCCCCGAGTGGGATTTCCAAGATAATCCATTTCATTAAAGTGCCAAACGGGTCTTCACCAATTTTAAAGTAAAACCTATTTTCTAAAAAAGCTCAAAACACTTGTTCAGAAGAAATTATTTATCTTTAAAACTAGAAGTACGTTTGAAATTCTGTGAATTATGTTTAAAGGCCAAACGGGCATTCTTTCAAAGATGGGTGTCCGCTCGTCAAGAAAATGTTCCAATTGTTTGGTATAAAATAAATGGCTCTTTTCACACTAAAAAATCATTTAAAATTTTATTATCTAATATTATTTATAATTCATTAAAATTAGCAAAACCTCAAGCAATTAATAAATTCTAAATTTAAAGGTGAGTGCAATGGGGGACCTACCTCGGCTCGCTGTCCAAACACAACGGCGCAACGCGCCTCGCAAGGGCGCGCAAGCGTGCGCGCCAGATGACGATCGAATGAGTGTGGAAAAACCTTGCCAACACGCTGCAACCGCAAAGATAACTGAAATACGTAAACACCGACTTAAAACAATCCAAATGAACAAACAACGCAAAATAACCAGCTCGACACGTTTTGAAAATATCACATCCAAAGCACGTATCAAAACACAACCAAACTCTATATTTGAATCTAATCGCGGCCTTTAGACACACTAACCACTTTTCAAATATCATACACACCACATGATTTAAGCAATAAACCATTTGAATAACTTATAAAACATTCGCGGATGGTGAAACCAAGGTTCACATCAAATCATACTCAGTTTCACATAAGAAAACACTTTAAAATAAAACACACAACATTTTCACACCAAAACAGGACTCAAAACCTAACGACCAACCCATAAAACATTTTATAAAACAACGCACCCATTTGCACACACAAAACTTCACCGCTTTTTACAGAAAACCACTTTTCAGTTTACACACACCAAAACCTGCTAAAAAAAAGATGTCTTTTATGACTCTCTGCACATTGACGATAAACCAAAACACAACTGCAATGTTTGTGAAATGCAAATAAACAATTATGCATGGTTGTTCGCAGAAAACACGCACATACCATAAATACATATTAACTTCAATTAAAAACTTCATCTGCATCAAACAAACTAATTAATATAATCGCTAAACTAATTTAAGGTGAAAATTAATTCATAAACAATCACTAAACGCATAAACATGCTACTTAGCAAAACAAATACATATTAAATATCAAACAATACCAGATTCACACCACGCAACTAATAAATAACATGCTAAAATAATTAAATTCACAAATTAATTCGTTAAACAAAAGTTATACACTGAAACACCTACCTTCGATGTCGAAACACCATAAACACAGTGTGCAAACTCCGCCACACTTCAAACGCACTGCAAGGGGCCTAAGACAACCCACGGAAAAAGAAAATAACCATGAATTTATACCAAAACTAATATTGTGTGTGTGTGTTCGAAACCAAAACCCCAAAACTGACGAAGAAGTCTACCGCAAGGAGGGTTGTCCGACGGAAATGGAAACAAGTCATTGGGGTCGAGTCCACCGAAGAAGACCGCGGATGGCCGGAGCGAAGCTGGCCGAATGACGCCGGGTCAGGGGGAGAGGGGCAGCCAGTGCGCGACGAAGTCGGGATGGGAAAAAAACGGAGGCCGGCCCGGGGGGTGTCGGAGGCAGTCACTGGACGGAGGTGGGGTCTCACCGGACGGAGGGGGCAGGGGAACGATGGCTGGAAAAAGGGGAGGAGCCGGACAGGAGGTCCACCAGAGCTGGGATCATCGAGGGAGAGGGGGGCTGTGAGGCTGACGCATGCAGGGGCAAGGGGACTCGGGCGCCGCAAGAGGGTCGTGGGTCGCGCAGAGGCCAGAGCGAGCGGGAGTCGGCAGCGGAGAGAGGAGGCGGCGAGCGGTGCTGGGAGCGACAAGGACTGGAGGCCAGTTCGCAGGGAGGAGAGCGCTGAGGCGCAGCGCGCAGCGAGGGCGCTGGAAAGGTAGGCGAGGGAGGCGATTCACGCAGAGAACAGAGGGGGGGGGGGGGGGGGCGGCCCGCGACGGAACAGGAAAGAGAGAATGGGGGGTGGGGGCTAGCCGGCTATGGGCATTAGGGTTTGATGGGGGTTTTTTTGCATTTCATTATAATATAATAATAATAAAATAATAGAAATAGCTATAAGATAATAATAACAATAACATAAGAGAATAATAATAATAATATAAATTACAAAAATTAAGATAATAATAATAATGAAAACACTAATAATTCATTAATAATACAAATGTCATTAAAATCATTAATATTCTAAATAAACATACAACAATAATAATGATAATATAAATGATAATAATATAATATTAAAAATAATTATAATAGTAATATAAATAACAATATAAATAATATAAATATTAACATATAAAGGATAATAGTAACAAGTGTGAATAATAAAAACCAAATTCATTCATTTTAAAAGTTGGCCAATTACACGGCTCGTGTGTCGCTAAGAACGCATTTGAGAAAACCACGCTCAGACCGTGCCACCCGGTACTACTCGCTTGCAGGGTCATGTCACGTTCTTACCACGCGGTTCTAGAAATTGGGCGTGAGTCACGCACCATAACTCTGACACACTCGGGAGTCTGTACAGTCACCGCGCTGTTACTTCTAACCACGCGGTGTGATCATGCAACAGTGGAAAATTATCTAAAACCAAAAGTAATAATTAAAGTAATTAATAATAGAATGTCCGTGAGGTCGGGGTGTGACAATTAAATGTGAAGCACAGCCACCCCGCCTTAACATGGCGTCGGGTTCTGGCCCACCGGGTACCCCCAGTTGCCCCGCAGACACGTGGGGCCCACCCTAGGGTCCACCCACATGCCCGAACAGGTTATCTGACTAATGACTGTACCCACAGGCCAACACATGTCCTTTTCAGTGTGCTTTGTCCTCACTCACACACACCCTGGGAGACTTCCCAGGAGGTCACCCATCCTGATCACTACTCCAGGCCAAGCACACTTATATGTGGAGTTCTAATCAGACAGGCTCCCGAAAAGGAAGTTGCACCTTGTTGACATGAGTCATATCGTTTAGTCATTTAACCCTTTATCATTTGGGTATGTTACAATCACCGCCCCTTTATAGCACAACGCCCTCGTTGTGGGCCCTACATCTCAACCCAGGCAGTGCACCGCACTTAAGGCTGGGTTCCTTCTCTGATACAAATGTGACAACCGGGTCCTGGTGACAGCACGGCCACCCCGACTTAACATGGCGTCGGGTTCTGGCCCACCAGGTACCCCCAGTTGCCCCGCAGACACGTGGGGCCCACCCTAGGGTCCACCCACATGCCCGAACAGGTTATATGACTAATGACTGTACCCACAGGCCAACACATTTCCTTTTCAGTGTGCTTTGTCCTAACTCACACACACCCTGGGAGACTTGCCAGGAGGTCACCCATCCTGATCACTACTCCAGGCCAAGCACGCTTAACTGTGGAGTTCTAATCAGACAGTCTCCCGAAAAGGAAGTTGCACCTTGTTGACATGAGTCATATTGTTTAGTCATTTAACACTTTATCATTTGGGGATTTTACAATCACAGCCCCTTTAGAGCACAACGCCCTCGTTGTGGGCTCTATATCTCAACCCAGGCAGTGCACCGCACTTAAGGCTGGGTTCCTCCTCTGATACCAAATGTGACAACTGGGTCCTGGTGACAGCACAGCCACCCCGCCTTAACATGGCGTCGGGTTCTGGCCCACCATGTACCCCCAGTTTCCCCGCAGACATGTGGGGCCCACCCTAGGGTCCACTCACATGCCCGAACAGATTATCTGACTAATGACTATACCCACAGGCCAACACATGTCCTTTGCAGTGTGTTTTTTCCTCACTCACACACACCCTAGGAGACTTCCCAGGAGGTCACCCATCCTGATCACTACTCCAGGCCAAGCACGCTTTACTGTGGAGTTCTAATCAGACAGGCTCCCGAAAAGGAAGTTGTACCTTGTTGACATGAGTCATATCATTTAGTCATTTAACCCTTTATCATTTGGGGATGTTACATGTTAGGGTAATATTAATATCATTCTTACCCTTAATTGCCCCATTTACTTTTAACCGTGGTAAATAAAAGTAAAAAGTTACTATTCACCAGAAATTATTTTCATCTCATTGAACCACATTTTACTTACTGACCTCAACCGTGTCTCTCGGATTTCTGAAATTCCACTCACAGAAGCGGTAAAATTAAGCTTCATGAAAAATTCAGTTTTTTTAACTACCACTTAGTGGTTTCACTATTCATCAAAAATTGAAAGTTTTCAGAAAAATCCCAAAAATTAGGCCTAAGCTATATTTGATATTATGAACTCAAAAATTATTTCTATTTTACCAATTTCAAAACATATAAGTTGAATTAATTAATTTAAAAATTAATTCCCGTCGTAAAAGGCGTGTTTTTAAGAGATAATAACTATCAAAAGATTGACACTTGTTTATAACTGTTTTAAATGTGAAATTACATCCAATGACCAACATTGTATTAAATTGTAAAAATATATTCTAAATATAATTTAAAACCACTCAAATTAATAATTTATCACTATTAATTATTTCGATTAAAAAAATTGTTTTTAATTAAAATTTAGTAATTTTCACTATTCATCAGAAAATGAAAGTTATCCGAAAAGTACCAAAATTTCACCCTATGCTAATTTCGATACTACGAATCCAAAAATAAAGTCCATAAAATTTAAAAAATTTCAAAAAGTGGTTATTACTATTCATAACGGCTAGTTTTAATAATATTTTAATAGCATATCGTTGTTTAGCGAAACTTGGTGTTGCGTACAACACGCGCTATCGTGGAAGGTCGCGATTGCGTGTAATTCAAGCCAGGTTAGAGATGTGTGTTGTGAAAGCTCCTTTTGGTGTAGCGTATAACACAATATATTAATGAAATTAAAAGAATATTTTTCATAAAATCTCGGGGTGTTACATTCTACCCCCTTTAAAACGAATTTCGCCCTTGAAATTCGTCAGGGTTATAAATGGTTTACTATTCGAAAGTTTCTTTAATCGAAACCCACATCGTAAAAAGGAATACCAAAACCAATCTTTAAAAACGAAAGTATGAAACGTAACGGTTACCCAAATAAACTAATCACTAGGTTTCCACATAGGTGAAAATATGGATATGGAAGAAAAATCTAACCATCATGTTCTGATTGAGAGTGGTAGAGAACATGGCTATGGAAAAGCCAACAATCAAAAATCCATAAATTTGTGACGATCTAAGATATCATCTGATTAATCAGATATAAGATCACTAGGACAACATTTTTGGTTTTCAAGATCGTTTCCCTAAAGTTAAAGAATTTGAATTAGAATAAATACTTACTTTATTTTGGTACAATCTCACTGTTGTTAGTGCCTTGAACAATTTCAACTTCATCTCTTAAATAAATGAAGTTGAATTTGTTATTCGTGATGTGTTAGCAGATCATGTGATAGAATGAAGGGTCATTCCATCTGTCTCAAACAAAAGGTTAGCAAAAGTTATTAAATATACATAAGTCATTCTATAGTGAGATTAATCATATATGGTTACTAAAATGGACTTATACATCATATATCATACTGCTTAATATAATAAAACTAGTTTCTACTAAACAGGGACTTCCTGTAGGCCAGTGGTAGGCGATAAAGGCCGGTCGCACTTCGATTGTGGGTTCGATTCCCACAGCCTTGTCCGACGCGATGGGCTGTCGCCCGTCCTGCAGGTTTTCCTTTTTCTAAAACTACATTAATATAACATCCCATCAATAAAAAAAAGAACTTCTATCCTTAAACAATAATAATTTATGTCCAACATAATCCATTCTAGTCTTTAGGCTTATCCATAATACTGCATTCCATTGTCATAATATAGTGAAAACGATTACCAGAGATTTAATACCATCTTTGATCCCCATATATCATAAGATATGTCTTGTTGGTCACATTCCAAACATTCAAATTCCTTAATCATGTATTCTCTTGAATACCCATTGAACCTTAGTGAAAACATGAATGCAGTTAAAAGTTAACACTTTCCACATACCAAAATACTCAAACCATGATATCACTTAGTCCTTATATCAATCATGAGCTCATGAATACTGTTAGACATTTCATTTTCTCATTTTCCCTTCATTATGCGCATAATATCTCAATCACTTTGAATACCACATTAGACCAATACATAATTATTCCAATGCTCCATGATACAACATTATTTTGGAATCTCATTACATAAACACTTAATCATTCCACCACATCATTGTCATATTCAACATTTCCAATAGTGATCGCATGTGACTTACCATTGTCATTTTCCTTAAGCGGTTGCTCATGTCGATCATCACTAACCCTTGGATAAGGGATTTATTAGCATAATGCCCCATTTCCTTGCACTTGAAGCATTGAAGTGTTGGTGGTGCGTTCTCTGCAGTGTTTGCTTTATTCACATCATTAGAATCCCTTTTTCCATTACTTCGACACTCAGCTGCTCGATGACCTTATTTTCCACAGTTAAAACATTTTCTAGTCCCTTTAAGACAATCTCCACCATGCTTCTTTCCACACTTTGAGAATAAGGAAACATTCATCTTCTTTTCACCATTATTCTGAGATTTATCCTTGAACTCCATATTTCGTTTCTTGTAAAAACCATGAGATGGATATGTAACACCAACTTCCATTTCTACCTTGATAGCACAACGCACAATTTATTCATAGCTACTGAAGTCTCTTATATCTAATGCCCTTCGAAGACTTGGTTTTAAGCCACTGAAAAATCGATCAACTTTACTTTCAGGTTAGATGATAATGCCATATGCATACCTTGCAAGTCTTGTAAAATTCGCTTCGTATATACCAACAGATTCATCATCCTTCTGCTTCAACTCAAGAAACTCCTTTTCCATATTTTTTCGAAGAATACGAGGGAAGTGCTTACTGAAAAACAAGTTCTTGAACTCGTCCCATTCCATGGACTCAATTTCATCTCTTGGCCTCGTATTCTGGATAAGATTCCACCATTGATCAGCTTCACCTTCCAAACGATACACTACTAAGATGACTTTATCATCTTCAGAACATTGAAGAACTGAAAATATCTTTCCAGTGGTACTGATCCATTATTCAGCAATATGTGGATCAGAAGACCCACTGAAAGAAGGTGGACGTTGCCTCATGAAGGACTCAATAGAATATTGTTCCCTTCTCTGCTCATTTGGAAGTCCAGAACGATTAATTGTATGAGTAAGTATAGAAATAAGATTTTTCACTCCATCTCCCATAACATTTGTTTGTTCAGGAGGACAATCATTGCATTGTCCATTGCATTGATCGACACGGTTCCTTCGGGTTCCAGCCATCGTCTAAAACCCAAAAAGAATATTGTGAGAGGAAAAAATCATCCTAGGTAAAACAACATAATAAAGGGGGAGTATCCTAAATATCTAACATCTTTGGTTTTATCTAATATCGTTACCATAGTTCTAGGAATATATCCTATACGTATACTTATCCTTAGGGACATCCCTAGACATACCTTAGAAATATCTCTAGGGATCTCACTAACGTTTTCACATCCTAGTTTCCAAAGGTTGACTAAACCTTTCCTCTGATACCAACTGTAGAGACCCGAAGCTTGACGTACATAGACATTACATTACTTTTGCGGAATACTTAGTACATAACAAAAACACACACACAAGGACCGTAATAGTTTAGTGTCTTTCGAAACTCAAAATATAATCTTCTAATCGTGGTGAAAGATCTTCAACATCTCCCATAAAGATCTTCTTTTTTTACCTAAAACCTTTATTTATATCCTGGGGAAAAGAAAACATAAAAGGGTGAGCTCAAATGCTCAGTAAGGGTAAACAAAATAAATTTCATTCACATCCTATACATAATAACATAACTTTTGGAAATCTTAACCTGCAAAAGAGAGCATAATTTCATAACATGGGATAAATCATAGTAGTGAAAGGTAAACCCCAATAATCATAACTTAAAACATGAATATTTGTGGCATACACACATAATCAAAGAGAATCATTTCTTGTTAGTCAAGACTCATTTCCAAGACTATCTTAGTGGACAAAGTCCCTTTCTGAACCGAGTCACCCTAGTTTCAGTCCTGTTTCACTGAACTGGTATAACCTACCATTCCACCAATTTCTATCTCATGAGATATAAAATCTTTACCCAATTCATTGGAGGGAGATATAGGTCCCACCCATCTCATAATGATACCATTCTTATGTGTGCCAAAAAAATCATAAATCATACATCATTGCATAACCCATGTAATAAATATGGGAATCTTAAACATCATGACATCATAAAACAATTCATATAAGATAAAAAAATTCATAAAAATAATTCCATAACAACATGATCAAATCAATGTAATAATTGGGATAAAACAGAACCCTTTATTATCTTAGATGGAAAATAATTTTGATAAAACATTTGAACTCCATTCTTGAGGAAATTATCCTTTATACTTCAAAAACATTTTTCCTTTCTTAACATGTCATAAAATTTTAAACTAAAAGAGGTTGATTAAAAATAAACTTGAAAACTTGTAATGGAAGCTTCTTGGAAATAATGTTTTAAAAATCCAGTCATGACGTATAAGTTAAAAAAACATTCTTCGTACTTTTGTCGGAAAAGTCAAAAAGTACCTCTTACGAAAAACGACAAAAGATTCCTTTCATATCTTTTAATAAAAACTCACAGAAGGGTAAAATTGGATTTAAACAATTGTAGGTGGATGGAAATAATATTACATATTGAGAAAACATGGATTTGGATGATAAAATACACCCTAGTAAATGCCAAAGTATAAACAATCTCAGATAAAAATGAGATTGTGATATTTCCCTTACCTTATGTCTGATTTGCTTCGTAAGTGTCTGAACCTCCTGTATAATGATTTAAATAATGTCATTGACTTATTACAGAATCATATTCATTGTTATGATATCATATATAGTTCACTTATGACTTTATATTACCCGTTCTTTTGTAAATTCCATGTTAAAGAGCGTTTTGGGTAAAATTGTTTCATTTGTCGTCCGTGTTTTGACTTGTAATTATTCATATGATTACATAGATCATGATTACTTAATTCCAGAATATAAAACATGATTTTTATATATATATATTCAGAATATACATATGTATAATAAATCAGTAAATGGAAAGAAATACACCGTTCATGGAGACGGTAGTCCGTACGTACGCATGAACGCTGTTTTCGTTTCCTTATTGAATTGAATGGAATTAAGTAGATGACATACATATAAATATACATAAATCCAGTATCATTATTATGTCATATATTTCATTAGTACTTATTATATATACTTTATAATCATTCATGAATGGTTAATCATTGAGAATGAATCTCATCGCGTCGTGGAGACGGTAGTCCGTACGTACGCACGAGCGATGATATTGTTCCCATGGTTGTGGAATTGTGTTGAAGTGTATGTATAATATTTCAGTATCAATATAACTTTATAATAATCATATATAGTTACTCATTAAACCATTATACCCATCCAATTAAGGTGGTGGTGGAAAATATATTACACCACGGCGTGGAGACGGTATTCTGTACGTACGCACGCGCGGTGATTTCCTTTTTCCGTAGGATGGATAGAAGGTTAATTAGAGTGGTTTCATATTTATAATAACATATCAGTATATAAGAAATACTTATGTTATTACTTTATCATGAAACAACTAAAGAAGAAGAAGTTGAAGAAGAAAGAAATTGAAAAAGATCGGTAATGGATATTACCTCTTTTTGACGTGCCTTCACTTAACCTCCACTTAAAGAACTAAGGATGGTCCTTGAAGAATACCAGGACCTCTAAAATTATAATAGGGAAGTGGAGAATAGATTTTGTCAGGGTTTGGCCGAGCTTGAATGCTCAAAGTTGTGTGAGGATGATAGGGAGGAGGTGCCCTTTTATAAGGGGGGAGAGGGGCATCTTAGGAAAAACTAAAAATATTATTTTATTATAATGTCAAGTTCGGTTTTAAATAGCTCCAAATTGATTTATTTCGAGGATAAGGTGGCGATGGGTATAAATCCTATCATCCAATAGAATTTAGACAAGTTTATGTTCCTATTTTAACCTTATCATTTAGATTTAACATTAAGTTAAATAATTTTACTTTTACCGTGTCTTATTGTGTTCTTACAATATAAGGTTAATAAACATACTATAAGAAGCCAAACGAACCCCAAATTGTTTATTATTAATATATATATTATTATCTAAGTCATTTGGCCGAACCTTAGATTTTTAGGAATAAAATAACAATTAATAATATAATATTTGTTTTAAAAACTATTTTATGTCAATTTTGACACTATTTAGTAATTGATTTTTGTGAAAATCATAACAGAATTATAAGTTCGAACCAAGTTACTTAAATAAACAATAACATGTCATATTAACCTAGAGAATTATTGTAAGTCATAAAAAGTCTCAAATTTCATTTATTTGGGCATTTATAACATCAATTATGTTAATATTTTCTTAAAAAGATAATTACTGCATCATCGTTGTGTCATAAATAAATTAAATTATTTAAAGTATAAAAATTACAAATAAACTACCATTATGTAGGAAATATTTTTATATTTCTAATGAATATTTATAGTCCAATTTATCTTATGTATAACCCCATATTAAAAATGTTTTAGTAAATAAACTTTGATTTTAACTCTTTTAACTCTTCTTTGAATTAAATAATAATAAATGTCGTAATCAAATCCAAGTGGGCCTAAATGATAATATTTTACACTTAAGGTTGTTTTTCGTCGAGATTAAATTGTCCAATAGAATTAGGACATGTGTTAGGGTAATATTAATACCATTCTTACCCTTAATTACCCTATTTACTTTTAACCGTGGTAAATAAAAGTAAAAAGTTACTATTCACCAAAAAAAATTCATCTCATTGAACCACATTTTACTTACTGACATCAACTGTGTCTCTCGGAGTTTTTAAATTCCACTCACAGAAGCGGTAATATTATGTTTTATGAAAAATTCGGTTTTTTTAACTACCACTTAGTGGTTTCACTATTCATCAAAAATTGAAAGTTTTCAGAAAAATCCCAAAAATTAGGCCTAAGCTATATTTGATATTATGAACTCAAAAATTATTTCTATTTTACCAATTCAAAACATATCAGTTGCATTAATTAATTTAAAAATTAATTCCCGTCGTAAAAGGCGTGTTTTTAAGAGATAATAACTATCAAAAGATTGACACTTGTTTATAACCGGTTTAAATGTGAAATTACATCCAATGACCAACATTGTATTAAATTGTAAAAATATATTCTAAATATACTTTAAAACCACTCAAATTAATAATTTATCACTATTAATTATTTCGATTAAAAAAGATGTTTTTAATTAAAATTTAGTAATTTTCACTATTCATCAGAAAATGAAAGTTATCCAAAAAGTACCAAAATTTCACCCTAAGCTAATTTCGATATTAGGAATCCAAAAATAAAGTCCATAAAATTTACAAAATTTCAAAAAGTGGTTATTACTATTCATAATGGCTAGTTTTAATAATATTTTAATACCATATCATTGTTTAGCGAAACTTGGTGTTGCGTACAACACACGCTATCATGGAAGGTCGCGATTGCGTGTAATTCAAGCCAAGTCAGAGATGTGTGCTGTGAAAGCTCCTTTTCATGTTGTAACGCCCCGACCCCAGTTACCCAGAGTCGGTGCATTATTACATAACATTGGCATGATCACAAGAAAGATCAAATCTCGAAAGACCGATTGGTTTAGTAGCCTTGGAAACACTAGATATATTCAGAAGTTTTACATTACATCATAAAATGAAAAACTACTACAACAACATAATGTTTCAACAGTCCACACTATAATCCCCTCATAATATCCCTGCAGGTCATTCATAACTTACTTCTTCACTTCCTGGGAAAAATAAAACATAGAAAAGGGGTGAGCTCAAATGCCCAGTAAGGATAACAATATAGCGGAAACTTTCATAAATAAGAACAAACATTTAAGGCAATGTATAACTAAAACAAAAGCCTTTTAAACTTGAACTTCAACATAGTATGGAAAAAGTAAAATGAAATAATGCCATTTACTTATTCACATGGATATTTTACTAATCGAATAATCACAAGCAAAAATCAATAACCACTTTCATAATGTTGGAATGCATAATGCCAGACTATCATAACAACATAGCCAAGGCCTCGTTCCAAGACTAAAAATAAGATTTTGTCAAGGCCTTGTGCCAAGACACTAGTTTGTCTCATGAGACCTACCGATGCATCGAGGAGCTATAGCGGGCTCCACCCATCACATACTAAGTCCAATGCATTCCCATATGAAAAGGTTTAAACATAACATAAACATTCGTATTAAAACTAGGATACAAAATGTCAATAATTTCACCATAAACTATGAATGGTATAATAATAGCACATCCACAGTCAAACATATCACAAAACCTTCAATACAATATAGAAGTTTTGTATCATAATAAATCAACTTCAAATAATCTTAAAATCCATCAAAGGATGTTGACATAGATGAAATCAAAATTCTTTTTAAAGAAATATCTCCTTTTATTTTGAAATCATTTAATATCCATATAAAATAAAACATTTTCTTTGAAAATATTCTTATAAGCTTGTAAGGGAATCTTTGAAGATTTTATAACGGCGGAAAATAGTCGCACCCGCCGTATAAGTTAAAAAAACATTCTTACCTTAATTCTGTCGAAAAGGTTAAAAATGACCTTGTTTTGAAAATGACGGAAAGATTCCTTCATAAACCTCTTATAACAAGTCAAACAAGGGTATAAATTACTTTAACCTATATTCTTGTAAATTATAAAAAAATGTTTTGAAATACATTTTTAAGAAAACATGGATGTGGATGATAAAGAGATCCCAGTAGATTATTACATATAAACAACCTCGGATAATGAAGAGATTGTGAAATAACCCTTACCTTGTACTTTTCCTTGGTTGGGGTAGGTTAACCTCATGTATAATGGTGAAATAATTGTTATTAAATTATACAAGAAACATATACATTAATATGATATCATATATGATCTTTTAACATTGCTTTATTAATAATATCTTATTATTATTGTCGTTTCGGGTGATAATCGATTCGTACTTTTTAAATGTTTGATTATGTAAGACATGTTTGTAATGGATAGATTATATATTATTCATAATCAGAATGATATCAAGTCCTTAAACATCATTTTTAAATCATCAAATGATAATTATACTTGAATGGATACGATGGAGAATGAATCTCATCGCGTTCGTGGAGACGGTAGTCCGTACGTACGCACGAGCGACAATATCATTCTTTTGATATTAAAATAATATATAAATGGATGGTATATCATATATACAGAATAATTAACATGTTATATTTATTATTTACATGAGTTACACATCATTATTATACCCATCCAAATAATATTATATTGAATAACAATTACACCACGACGTGGAGACGGTAAGCCGTACGTACGCACCTATGGTGACATGTTATTCAAAGGGCGGATAGAATACTGAATATGGTTGTACCATATTTATAATAACATAACAGTATATATATGATACTGGATTTATTATTTTATAATGGTAACAACAAAGGAAGAAGAAGTGGAAGAAGAAAGGAACTTGAAAAGGGTGGTGAAAACATTACCTCTTCTTCGGGTTCTTCCTTTTGATTTGATCAAAAGGGCTCCTTAGGTTGGCATTCGGATCAAACTAAGGCATCTAGGTTGTAGTGAGGGAAGTTGGGAGAGTATTGGAGCAGAGTTTGGCCGAACCAAAAGGCTTTGATGGTGTGAAGAAATGAGAAGGAGGAGTGCCCTTTTATAAGAGGGGTGAGGGGACCTTTGGAAAAGCTAGAGATATTAGTTTATAATAAATTCATAATCGGTTTTCAATGGCTCAAAAGTTGACTATTAAAGGTTTAAGGTGGGGATGGGTTGAAAACAACTCAAACAATAGAATTTAGACAGGTTTGTGTACTTATATTAACCTTATCTTTAAGTATTAATTTTAAGTTAATTAGTTTCACTTTTACAATGTCTCTTTGTATTTTTATATAATATGGTTAATAAACTTACTACATACATCCAAGCGACCCCCAAGTGGTCCATTAATGATGAACCTATCATGATATAAGTCTCTTGTCCGAACCTTAGATTTTTAAGAATTTAATATCAATTAATAATATAATATTTGTTTTAAGAACTCTTTTATGTCAATTTTGACACTATTCAATAGTTGATTTTTGTGAAACTCATAGAAGATTGATTACTTAGAATAAAGTCAATTAAATCAATCCTAATATATCATATTATCCTATAAAATTAGTTTAATTCATTAAAACTTTCATATTATATTTATTTGGGTATTTATAATATCAATTATTTTAATTTTTCACTATTATAGTAATTACTGCATCATCATTGTGTCATAAATAAAATAAATTATTTAATGTCTAAAAATTATAAATAAACTATCATTATGTAGGAAATCTTTTTATCTTTCTAAGGAATATTTATAATCTAAAATCCAACATATATAACCCTATGTAACAATTGTTTGTCTAAAAGATATATGCTTGTGTCATTTTTGTATTCATTAAAATAAAGTGTCATTATCACTTACAAGTGGATCCATGGGGTCCCAAAATCGACCCAAAGATTCCCATGGTCTACCATGTATCAACAAATAGGGTTAAGACACGTTTTAGGGTAATTTAGTGTTATTATATTATTATTTGTTAACCCTTATTTACCGGATTTACCCTTAACCATGGTAAATAAAATATTTACCGCAGTAATTATTCAAAATGTCTAAAAATAAAAGTTACCTATTTACACAATTTGAACATCCTGATTAAAAATATGGAATCCATTTTCCTAAATTCAAAACACAGAAGTGGCAGAAATTAATTTAAAATTAATTCCCGCAGTCAAAACAAAAAGCGTGTTTTTAAGAGATAATAACTATCAAAAGATTGACACTTGTTTATGTTCGGTTTAATTGTAAAATTATGTCCAATGACCAACATTATATTAAATGGTAAAAATATATTCTAAATATACTTTAAAACCACTAAAATTCATAATTTATCAATATTAATTATTTTGATTAGAAAAGTTGTTTTTAATTAAAATTTAGTAATTTTCACTATTCATCAAAATATAAAAGTTATCCGAAAAGTACCAAAATTTTACCCTAGGCTAATTTCAATATTACGAATCCAAAAATGAAGTCCATTTTGAAATATAAAATATATATGATTTCAAAAAGTAGGTATTACTATTCACAACGGCTAGTTTAATTAGTTGTGGTGTGTGTTAGAACTCGAGGTTGCGTACAAGACACGCTATCGCATTATTTGAAGGGAAACGTACCGTAGAAGCTTGGGGTGTTACATTCTCCCCTCCTTCAAATAATTTCGTCCTCGAAATTTATAGAATACTATCGCATGAAAAGACTCAGGTGATTCTTCATCATAAGTTCCTCGGGTTCCCACGTTGCCTCTTCCATCTTATGGTTTCTCCACAAAACTTTTACCAGACGCGTCGTCCGGTTTCTTAGCACTTGTTCTCTTTTGTCAAGAATCCTGACGGGCTCTTCACAATAAGACAGATGGGGTTCCAGTTCTAATTACTCATAGGTGAGTACATGCGTTGGGTCAGGCATGTATTTTCTCAACAGAGATACGTGGAACACATCGTGAACTTTGGAGAGACTTGGCGGCATTGCCAATCGGTAAGCTACAGCCCCAATTCGTTCTAGAATTTCGAAAGGTCCGATGTACCTGGGACTCAATTTACCTTTCTTACCAAAATTTATGACTCCCTTCCATGGTGATACCTTCAGGAAAACATGATCACCGATTTGAAATTCCAAATCCTTCCTTCGATTATTGGCATAGCTCTTCTGCCTACTTTGAGCTGCCCTGATGTGATTTTGGATTACCTTCACCTTTTCCACTCTTTCCTCCACCAGTTCTGGGCCTACAAGTTTTCTTTCACCAACCACATCCCAACAGGTTGGTGTACGAAATCTCTTTCCGTATAACGCTTCATATGGTGTCATCTGAATACTCGAATGGAAGCTATTGTTATAGGAAAATTCTACCAGTGGTAAATATTGATCCCACATACCCTGAAAGTCAAGTGAGAAAGATCTCAACATGTCTTCTAAGGTTTGAATAGTCCGTTCTGATTGTCCATCTGTCTGAGGGTGGTAAGCAGTGCTCAAATGAAGTTCAGTATCCAGGGATTTCTGAAGACTTTTCCAAAATCATGAAGTAAAACGGGGATCACGATCAGAAACAATCGACAGGGGTACTCCATGAAGTCTCACAACATCATTAATATATAGTCTTGCTAGACGTTCCAGGGGTAGATCTTCTCTTATATCAAGAAAATGTGATGACATGGTAAGACGATCAACAATAACCCATATTGCATCGTTCCTTCTAGGAGTCTTTGGTATCCCCATGACAAATTCCATCGTAATATTGTCTCATTTCCACTCCGGTATGGGAAGAGGTTGCATGACTCCTCCAGGCTGTTGCCTTCCAGCTTTCACTTGTTGACAAACCATACATCTTGACACAAAATCAGCAATCTCCCTCTTCATGTTGTCCCACAAAAAATATTCCTTCAAATCTCTATACATTTTGGTGCTCCCATGGTGTATAGAGAAATTGGAACTATGAGCATCATCCAGCAATTCCATTTTTAGATCAGGTAAATCGGGAACACAAAGTCTCTTCTCGAATTTCAAAATTCCATCTTCATACACAAAGTCTCTCAATCTCCCATCATTCACAGCTTTAATCTTATTTTGGAATTCTTCATCATCGGTCTGAGAACTCTTAATCCTTTCTAGTAAAGATGGTTTGGCAACCATTTGAAAAAGCATTGATGTTTCACCTTCCCTGATTATTCCCATGTCCATCTTCACTAGATCCATGAAAATTGGATCCCTTTCAATTCTCATATTGTTCAAAACTCCATGGTCTTTTCTACTCAAAGCATCTGCCACCTTGTTTGCCTTCCCTGGGTGGTAGTGTATCGTACAATCATAATCCTTGAGTAATTCAAGCCATCTCCTTTGCCTCATGTTGAGTTCTTTTTGTGAGAAAATATACTTCAAACTCTTGTGATCAGTATAAATCTCACATTTTTCACCATAGAGGTAATGCCTCCATATCATCAATGAAAAGATCACAGCTGCTAACTCGAGATCATGAGTAGGATAGTTTTGTTCATGAATTTTCAACTCTCGTGATGCATAGGCAATAACTCTATTATTCTGCATAAGGACACAACCATGTCCTTTCTTCGATGCATCACTATAAATAACGATCCCATCATTCCCCGATGGTAGAGTCAATATAGGAGCATTGAATAATCTTTTCTTCAGTTCTTCAAAACATTCTTCACACTCTTTTTTCCAAACAAATTTAACCCCTTTACGTGTGAGCTTCGTTAATGGGTTAGCCAATCGGGCAAAATTCTGGACGAAACGTCGATAATAACCTGCCAAACCAATAAAACTGCATACCTCAGTTATACTCGTAGGTGCTGGCCATTCTTGGATTGCCTTGGTCTTAGAAGGATCAACAGAGATTCCATCTTTAGAGACAATATGGCCAAGAAAAGAAATCTCTTGAAGCCAGAATTCACACTTGCTAAACTTCCCATATAATTCATGCCTCCTCAGAGTCTTCAAGATAATGCGCAAGTGATTTTCATGATCTTCGTAGGATTTGGAGTATACCAATATATCATCAATAAATACCACCACAAATTCATCGAGATACTCCTTGAAAACTCTATTCATCAGATCCATGAATAAAAATGGTTCATTAGTCAATCCAAACGGCATTACGGTAAACTCGTAATGCCCGTACCTGGTTCGAAATGTTGTCTTCGAAATGTATTCCTTCTTCACACACAACTGATGGTATCCATATCGAAGGTCAATCTTTGAAAAGTATTGAGATCCATGCAGTTGGTCAAATAAATCATTAATACGAGGTAGGGGATACTTGTTCTTTATCGTTATAGCATTGATCTCCCTGTAGTCGATACATAA
Organism: Viscum album; assembly: GCA_963277665.1. NCBI lineage: Eukaryota > Viridiplantae > Streptophyta > Magnoliopsida > Santalales > Viscaceae > Viscum > Viscum album. Next base: position 1,552,425,266 of record OY728134.1, read on the forward strand.
CCTCATAGATCCATCTTTCCTTTTAAAAAAAAGAACAGGGGCTCCCCATGGAGAAACACTAGGGCGTATAAATCCCTTATTATTCAATTCCTCTAGTTGTTTCTTTAGTTCGACTAATTCTACAGTGGCCATTCTATAAGGGGTCTTCGATATAGGCCTTGATCCAGGAATCAAATCAATGGAAGACTCAACTTCTCGTTCTGGAGGATGTCCAGGTAAATCTTCCGGAAATACATCTACAAATTCTTTCACAATAGGTACATCCTCTATTTGAACATTCCTTTCCTTACCGGCAGTTATTTGATTCTCTTCCTCCCCAATAATTGAATTAAGTTGAGCTACTGGGGGTGGATCTAAATACGAATTATGTGGTAACGATTCTGCTCTAAAAATAAGGTGTTCCTTATCATTATCATCAAGAATCGTAACCTCTTTCTTCTTACAATAAATCTTCGCATCATAGTCCGAAAGCCAGTCTATACCGAGGATTATATCAAACACAATCATAGGTATGACAATGAGATCAGCAGATAAAGAAAATTTATGTGCTCTAATGGGGACTGATTCACAAAACTTTATTGCAATGATACTTCCCTTAGGAGTTTTAACTAACAACTCCCTTATTAAATCAAATTGGAAATATCTAATTTTCTTAGCAAACTGGGAAGATATGAAACAATGCGATGATCCAGAATCAAATAATGCATTTGCTAAACTTGAGGAAACCATTAAATTACCTGCCACCACGTCTTTCGGAGATTCTACCTCAGTAGTAGTGATAGCATAAGCCTGGCCTTGATCCCTTGGCCTTTTCTGAGGTAAGTTCTCCTGACGCTTAGGACATTCATTTGCATAATGCCCCATCTCCCTGCAATTGTAGCACTGAACTTTGGTAGCTTCCTTCTTCCCCTTGCAATCACGAGCTTGGTGGCCTTTTTCACCACGCTTGTAACAGACTCCCATTCCCTTCAAGCAAGTACCAGGATGTTTCTTCCCGCATTTACCACAAGATGGATATTCAACCTTTCCCTTCTTCCCCTTATTTCTATTACCAGATTGATCAGCATGTCTGTTCTTCTCTTGCTTTTCTTTAAAGTCATAAGACTTAGAGAATTCCTTTTCGGTCTTGATAGCACATGAGACAATGTCTTCGTATGACGAAAAGGATTGTGAGACTAATGCTCGACGAAGAAATGGTTTTAACCCATCAAAGAAACGATCAATCTTACTTCTTTGGTTACGTATATAATCACCAGCGTACCTTGCTAACCTTGTAAAGTTAGCCTCATACTTTGTGACATTCTCATCCTCCTTTTGTCTCAGACTCAGAAATTGCCTTTCCATATCTGCTCGATGGTCGCGAGGAAAGTATTTTTCTAAAAACAGATCCTTGAACTCCCTCCACTCCATATTTGATACTTCATCATCTTCCTTCATGTTTTGAATCAATGACCACCATTGATCAGCATCTCCAGTGAGGCGGTAAACTGCCATGATAACGTTTTCCCTTTCACTGCTCCCCAAAGCCTGAAATATTTTCTCTAGGTAATTTATCCATTGCTCAGCTACTAAGGGATTTGTACTCCCATTGAACGTTGGTGGTTGTTGCCTCATGAATCGATCTAACATTGATCCTCCACGCTGCGGATCAGGGTGCTCCATATGGGTAAGGTTATTATTCATAACCTGAGTAAGTTGTCCCAGTATGGTGATTAGCTGATCGGCACCAGTTGCATCACCAGCCCCACTATAATTATCTTGAGCAGGAGGGAAATCCATACTTAGAGTGCGTGCATTGATACAGTTTCCATTTCTTCCACTAGGCGCCATTTCTAAACAATGGCATAAACTAGATCAGATTATGAATCAAAATACATAATCCCATACTTATAAAACACTTAACATAAATTGAACTATTTATGGATATAATCCATAATCATAAAAATGTTTTCTTTGAGGAATTATATACTCATAAACCCTTCATAATGATTTGTAAATAAAATGAGAGTTATCCTAAGCATATCCCCCGGGAGTGTCGTAACCAAGAGTGCAGCAAGGCCCGTTGTCGTGCACCAGTTCCCGTTCGAGTCTAGCTCAAAGCGGTGTTTTCGGGTTTTACCCCTAGGTACATCTGTGCCAGAGCCTCCTCTACCTGCTCGTATCCAGACAGGGATGTATTGCTCAGAAAACTCACAAAATCTCTACAATACCAAAATTCTAGGAAGTTTTTCTATACTAATCCTCAAAGTTCATCTTAGGTCTATGTGCTCTAATCAGAGTTTATCTAAATCTAGCTTCCAAGGTTTGTACTAAACTTCCTCTGATACCAACTGTAACGCCCCGACCCCAGTTACCCAGAGTCGGTGCATTATTACATAACATTGGCATGATCACAAGAAATATCAAATCTCGAAAGACCGATTGGTTTAGTAGCCTTGGAAACACTAGATATATTCATAAATTTTACATTACATCATAAAATGAAAAACTACTACAACAACATAATGTTTCCACAGTCCACACTATAATCCCCTCATAATATCCCTGCATGTCATTCATAACTTACTTCTTCACTTCCTGGGAAAAATAAAACATAGAAAAGGGGTGAGCTCAAATGCCCAGTAAGGATAACAATATAGCGGAAACATTCATAAATAAGAATAAACATTTAAGGCAATGTATAACTAAAACAAAAGCCTTTTAAACTTGAACGTCAACATAGTATGGCAAAAGTAAAATGAAATAATGCCATTTACTTATTCACATGGATATTATACTAATCTAATAATCACATGCAAACATCAATAACAACTTTCATAATGTTGGAATGCATAATGCCAGACTATCATAACCACATAGCCAAGGACTCGTGCCAAGACTACAAATAAGATTTTTTCAAGGCCTTGTGCCAAGACACTAGTTTGTCTAATGAGACCTACCGATGCATCGAGGAGCTATAGCGGGCTCCACCCGTCACTTACTAAGTCCAATGCATTCCCATATGAAAAGGTTTAAACATAACATAAACATTTGTATTAAAACTAGGATACGAAATGTCAATAATTTCACCATAAACTATGAATGGTATAAAAATAACACATACACAGTCAAACATATCACAAAACCTTCAATACAATATAGAAGTTTTGTATCATAATAAATCAACTTCAAATAATCTTAAAATCCATCAAAGGATGTTGACATAGATGAAATCAAAATTCTTTTTAAAGAAATATCTTCTTTTATTTTGAAATCATTTAAGATCCATATAAAATAACACATTTCCTTTGAAAATATTCTTATAAGCTTGTAATGGAAGCATTGAATATTTTATAATGGTGGAAAATAGCCGCACCCGCCGTATAAGTTAAAAAAACATTCTTACCTTAATTCTGTCGAAAAGGTTAAAAATGACCTTGTTTTGAAAACGACGGAAAGATTCCTTCATAAACCTCTTATAACAAGTCAAACAAGGTTATAAATGACTTTAACCCATATTCTTGTAAATAATAAAAAAATGTTTTGAAATACATTTTTAAGAAAACATGGATGTGGATGATAAAGAGATCCCAGTAGATTATTACATACAAACAACCTCGGATAATGAAGAGATTGTGAAATAACCCTTACCTTGTACTTTTCCTTGGTTGGGGTAGGTTAACCTCCTGTATAATGGTTAAATAATTGGTATTAAATTATACAAGAATCATATACATTAATATGATATCATATATGATCTTTTAACATTGCTTTATTAATAATATCTTATTATTATCGCCGTTTCGGGTGATAATCGATTCGTTCTTTTTAAATGTTTGGTTACGTAAGACATGTTTGTAATGGATAGATTATATCTTATTCATAATAATAATGATATCAAGTCCTTAAACATCATTTTTAAATCATCAAATGATAATTATACTTGAATGGATATGATGGAGAATGAATCTCATCGCGTTCGTGGAGACGGTAGTCCGTACGTACGCACGAGCGACAATATCATTCTTTTGATATTAAAATAATATATAAATGGATGGTATATCATATATACAGAATCATTAACATGTTATATTTATTATTTACATGAGTTACACATCATTATTATACCCATCCAAATAATATTATATTGAATAACAATTACACCACGACGTGGAGACGATAAGCCGTACGTACGCACGTATGGTGACATGTTATTCAAAGGGTGGATGGAATACTGAATATGGTTGTACCATATTTATAATAACATCACAGTATATATATGATACTGGATTTATTATTTTATAATGGTAACAACAAAGGAAGAAGAAGTGGAAGAAGAAAGGAACTTGAAAAGGGTGGTGAAAACATTACCTCTTCTTCAGGTTCTTCCTTTTGATTTGATCAAAAGGGCTCATTAGGTTGGATTTATGATCAAACTAAGGCCTCTAGGTTGAAGTGAGGGAAGTTGGGAGAGTATTTTGGCAGAGTTTTGCCGATCCAAATGGCTTTGAAGGTGTGAAGAAATGAGAAGGAGGAGTTCCCTTTTATACGAGGGGTGAGGGGCACCTTTGGACAAGCTAGAGATATTAGTTTATAATAAATTCATAATCGGTTTCCAATGGCTCCAAAGTTTACAATTAAAAGGTTAAGGTGGGGATGGGTCGACAAAAACTCAACCAATAGAATCTAGACAGGTTTGTGTACTTATATTAACCTTATCTTTAAGTATTAACTTTAAGTTAATTAGTTTCACTTTTACAATGTCTCTTTGTATTTTTATATAATATGGTTAATAAACTTACTACATACATCCAAGCGACCCCCAAGTGGTCCATTAATGATGAACCTATCATGATATAAGTCTCTTGGCCGAACCTTATATTTTTAGGAATTTAATATCAATTAATAATATAATATTTGTTTTAAGAACTCTTTTATGTCAATTTTGACACTATTCAATAGTTGATTTTTTTGAAACTCATAGTAGATTGATTACTTCGAATAAAGTCAATTAAATCAATAATAATATATCATATTATCCTAGAAAATTAGTTTCATTCATTAAAAGTTTCATATTATATTTATTTGGGTATTTATAATATCAATTATTTTAATTTTTCACTATTATAGTAATTACTGCATCATCATTGTGTCATAAATAAAATAAATTATTTAATGTCTAAAAATTATAAATAAAATATCATTATGTAGGAAATCTGTTTATCTTTCTAATAAATATTTATAATCTAACATCCAACATATATAACCCTATGTAACAATTGTTTTTCTAAAAGATATATGCTTGTGTCATTTTTGTATTCATTAAAATAAAGTTTCATTATCACTTACAAGTGGATCCATGGGGTCCCAAAATCGACCCAAAGATGGCCATGGTCTACCATGTATCAACCAATAGGGTAAGACACGTTTTAGGGTAATTTAGTATTATTATAATATTATTTTTTAACCCTTATTTACCGGATTTACCCTTAACCATGGTAAATAAAATATTTACCGCAGTAATTATTCAAAATGTCTAAAAATAAAAGTTACCTATTTACACAATTTGAAAATTCTGATTCCAAATATGGAATCCATTTTCCTAAATTCAAAACATATAAGTGGCATAAATTAATTTAAAATTAATTCCCGCAGTCAAAACAAAAAGCGTGTTTTTAAGAGATAATAACTATCAAAAGATTGACACTTGTTTATGTTCGGTTTAATTGTAAAATTATGTCCAATGACCAAAATTATATTAAATGGTAAAAATATATTCTAAATATACTTTAAAACCACTCAAATTCATAATTTATCAATATTAATTATTTTGATTAAAAAAGTTGTTTTTAATTAAAATTTAGTAATTTTCACTATTCATCAAAATATAAAAGTTATCCGAAAAGTACCAAAATTTTACCCTAGGCTAATTTCAATATTCCGAATCCAAAAATGAAGTCCATTTTGAAATATAAAATATATATGATTTCAAAAAGTAGGTATTACTATTCACAACGGCTAGTTTAATTAGTTGTGGTGTGTGTTAGAACTCGAGGTTGCGTACAACACACGCTATCGCATTATTCGAAGGGAAACACACCGTAGAAGCTTGGGGTGTTATAGGTGTAGCGTATAACACAAGAAATTAATGAAATTAAAATAATATTTTTCATAAAATCTCGGGGTGTTACAATAATGGTGGAAATAATAACTATATATGATTATTATAACGCGATACTAATTATGAGATATTATACACCATCCAATTCAATAAAATTCAACAATTATGGGAATGATATATATGCTCCTGCATACGTATAACTTACCGTCTCCACGACACGATAGGATCAATTATCCACGTTAACCATTCAAGAATTTTTATAAAGTATATATAATAAATAATAATGAAATATATGACATAATAATTCTATGAGATTTATTTTTATATCTATATATGTGGGTCATTTACTTACTTCCATTTAATTCAATAAGGAAACTAAAACGGTGTTCATGCATACATACGGCATACCATCTCCATGAATGGTGTATTCCATTTCATTTATATATCTAGTATATATATATATTTATATACATAATATATATATGATATATAATTCGTGTTTTACATTATTTAAGTAATAAAATCATGATATAGGTAATAATATCAGTAATTAAAATTCTAAACACGTATGATAAATAAATTTATTATTACACGAAAATTAACTTTAACAAGAAATTGAAAAATAAACGGGTAATATAAAGTCGTAATTGAATCATATATGATATCATAAATATTATTATGGTCATGTTACAAGTAAATAATATTTTTAAACCCACTAGACCGAAGGATCCAACACATAAAGAAGAAATCGGACCAAAGGTAAGGGATAATTTTTCAATCTCATTTTTATCAGAGATTTTTTATACATAAGTATTTAGTGGGGATATATTTATCATCAGTGTCTATTTTTCATAAAATTGATTTGTTAAAATTATTACAATTATTATATGTATGTTTGGATTCATTATTACCCATTTTTAACTTTTACTATGTGGTATGGAAGGAATCTTTCTTTGGTTTACCAAACAAGGTACTTCTTGACTTTTCTTATATAAGTATGAGGAGAATGTTTTTAACTTATACAGCATGAATGGATTATTATAGTTTCGTAGTTCACAATTTATATGAATCTTCTACTACACTATTTCATGTTTATTTTCAAATAAATTCTTTTCTTTAAAATTATGTAGCACTTAGTGAATAGAAAACGCCATTGAAGAAGAATGGATAATTTCTTCAAGAAATAAGTTCAAGGTTTTATCAAAATTATTTTCCATCTAAGATGATGCTCGTAAATTAGGTTATATTTTTATCTCTAATATTAGTATGATTTGATATTATTAATGATGGAATGATTTTTATATTGATTATTTTATGATGAAATGATATTTAAAAACCCATTTTATTTCTTGGGTTATGCTATTATTAATGATTTATATTTTTTGTAATGTGTAAGAATTATTTCATTATGAGAGGTTTGGGGCCTATATCTCCCTCAAATACATTGGGTAATGATTTATATATCATATATAGACATGAATGGAATGACAAGTAAATATGGTTTAGAAATACATGACTGGAATGGCATGTAAATCTAGTTCAGTAAAATATGGCTGGAATGGTATGTAAACACAGTTTAAAAATAGAATTTATCCACCATGATGTTCTTGGAATAAATTCCATGGTGACAATGGAAATAATATTAAGTGATTATTAGTTTTACAAAATTATAGGTTTTATGTAAATGATATTCTATTATTTTCAATTGTCTTTTTTGATTTATTCCTTATGAAATTCCAAGATTTATTTCACAACTCTTGATTTTGATTTTTAAACATTATTTTTATGTTTTTACGTTCAAATGTTTTTGGTTTATTTTATGTTTTCCATGTTTACTGATACATTTCATTGGAGCTCACCCTTTCATATGTTTCATTTCCCCAGGTCATGATGATGGTTTTTTTGTAATATATGTCAAAAAAGAGTCTAGTGATTAAGAAATAATCAGGCAACAATGGAGTTGTTTTATGAACTAGATGGTTATGTTTCATAGTTTCTAATGAAACTAAACCAATTTGGTTATGGTGTGGTTTTGTTGTGTTATGTAATAAATATTCTTCAAAGTTGACAAAATATATATATTTAAAGTATGGGCCATTATCGTTGGTATCAGATCGAAGGTTTAGTTAAACTTTTGAAACTAGAATGCAAAAAATAGTGAGATCCCTAGAGATATTTCCCAAGATTGTATAGGGAGGTACCTAAGGGTAAGTCTAACTATAGGTAAAACTTCTATAATTATGTTAATGATCATGAATAACCTAGGATTAAGCCTAAGATGACAGATATTTAATGTACCCCCCAGATTATGTTGTTTTACTAGTATGATGTTTTCTTATCACACTATTCTTTTTGGGTTTTAGATAATGCCTAGAACCGATAGAACCATGTTAATAATCAATGCACAGGGAAATGAAATGATTTTTCATCCAGAACAACCAAATGTTATGGGAGATGGGATAATTTTTTTTGGAAATACCTACTCTAGATATGAATCATTCTGTACTTCTAAATGAGTAGAGAAGGGAACAAAATTATATTGAGTCTTTCATGAGGAAATTCCCACCTTCTTTTTGTGGGTCTTCAGATCTATTTTTTACTGAACAATGAATCAGTACCATTGAAAAGATATTTAAAATACTTTGATGTTAAGAATATGAAAAAGTCAGTTTGTATTTTTATCATTTAGAAGGGGAAGAAGACCATTAGCGGACTCTAATTTAGAATATAAGGCCGCAAGATAAAATTGAATCCACGAAATGGGATGAGTTCAATATCTTATTTTTCAAAAATAGCTTCCCTCATATTCTTCAAAAAAAGATAGAAAATGAGTTCCTTCAGCATCAGTAGAAGGATGAATAATCTGTTGGTACATATAAGGAGAATTTTAGATGACTTTCAAGGCATTCTTATGGATTTATCATACAACTTGAAAGTAAAGTGGATTGATTCTTCAGCTTCTTAAAACCAAGTCTTCGATGTGAATTAGCTATAACAGACTTTTAGTTACTTTGAAGATATTATGTGTTGCACTATCAAAGTAGAACTAGTAGTTGGTGTCACATATCCATCTCATGGTTTTGACAATAAATGAAAGATGAAGTTCAAGGGAAATCTCAAAAAGAATGGTGAAAATAAGTTTAATGATTCCTTATGCTCAAAATGTGGAATGAAGCATGGTGGAGATTTTCTAAAAGGGACTAGAAAAATTTTCATATTTGGAGAAGAAGGTCATCAGGTAGTTGAGTTCCAATGTAACGGGGAAAAAATTTCTAATAATGTGAATATAGAAAATACTATAGAGGACGCACCACCAACACTTCCATGTTACATGGGAAAGAAACTAGGGCATTCTTCTAACCAATTTCCAAATACAAGGGTTAAAGATGATGATCGATGTCAACACACTCTTAAATCCAAATAATAAGGTAATTCACAGGTGATCACTATTGGTGATGTTGAGTACGATAATGAAGTTGTGGAATGATTAAGTGTTTAATCAATTGGATTCCAAAATCGTGTTGTGTAATCTCATTTATGGTATTATGGAATATTAGAATATCTACGTATTGGATTATTTTGGTTTTAAATAATTAGATGAAACCTGTAACCATGAAATGTGATTGAAATACATTCGAAAAGCACATTATATGCACATAATGAAGGGATAATAATATAATGAGATTTTTTTATAGTATTAATGAGCTCATGACTGATATAATGGGAATGTGATATCGTAGTTTGAATTTTTGGTATGTGGAAAGAGTTTATTTTGATAGAATGCATTTTTTTACTATGTTTATTTGTAAATTCAAGTTATTATCATGTTTACAGAGAATACAATATTATGGTATTCACATGTTTAGAATATGACAACCAAGAACTTCCAAATTAGATATGGGAGAAAAACGTTAAGTTAATCTAGTTGAACTCCTTCTAAAGATTTATATATTTTTGTATGTATTGTAATGTTATCCATTTATAGATAGTATAAGTTATATTCCAATTGATGTTACTTAGAATAATATAATATCTCACTATAGTTGTACTTATGAATATTTGATACCCTATTCTATCCTTTTTTTCGACGTATGGAATGTCCTATTATTCTATTGCACGATATATAAACACTTCTAGAATGAAAATTTTGCCTTCATTTCATTAAATAATTGATGAAGTGGAAATTTCTTAGGGAATGACCAGTGGTGAGATTATACAGAAATTGAGTAATTATTTATTCTCATGAAAAATTACTCAACTTTAGAAAAATGATCTAAAAACCAAAAATGTTATACTAATACCTTTTTATCTGATGAATCATATAGTCCCTTAAATCATCACTGATTTATGTCTATTTAGTAGTTAGCTTTCTCCAAACCTTATCCTCTATCACTATCCATTAGAACACAATGGATAGATTTCTCTTCCATATCCATGTTTTCACATCCAACCTATATTCTCCTATATAGAAACCCAAGGATGACTTACATTGGGTAACCATTATGTATTGAAATTTCCTTTTTAAAATGATGTTTTTGTATCCCTCTTTACAATGTGGGTTTCCATGAAATAAAATTTCAAGTAGTAAACCATTTATAACCCTGAATAATTCTGAGGGAAAAATTCCTTTTAAGGGGGGTAGAATGTAACATAGAGGAATTTTATGAGATAGATTCATTTTAAATTAATTTATGTATTATGTTTTATGATACACCAATATTAGCTTGCATTATACACAACACTATTCCTGATATGTGTAACACACAATTTCAAGTTATTTTGATAGAATTAATTTTTAAAAAATTTGATTAGAGATTTTGTTCAATTTGTTAATAAAAAAAGTTTCGATTATGTTATATGCAACACCGTTGGAATATTTCACTATACTGACTTGTCTTTAATTACACGCAAGAGCGACCTTCCTTGATAACTTTCTTTGTACGCAATACTGAGTTTCACTAAACAGTGATATCTTATTAAAATATTATTATGTGATATAAACTAGCCATTATAAATAGTATTAACCACATTTTTTATTTTATATAACATTAATTTTAATCTTATGGATTTTATAGAACATGATATAAGAAAAATTCAATTTTTTGGATAAAAGAAATATTTATCAATAAAATGCATGATTACCTCCTTTTGTAGGCACACAAATTTTATATCTAGTTTTTTATAATTTTATAAGTTAAATATGACAAAATAAACTTCTTATTTGGAAGAGGTATATAATATTCTACTTATTTTTATTTTTTGGTATCTTTCTAATAAAATCCATATTTTAATGAATAGTGAAAAAACTGCCTTTTAATTCAAAACTGCATTTTCATCTATTTTATTTGTATATTTAGATTATATTTTTAATTGGTTTTAAAGTTAATTGGATTAATTTTTTATCATTTATTCCAATTTTGGTCATTCTAAGTAACTTCCTTTGAAATTTCACATAAACACGTGCCATACTTTTAATAGTTTTTTCTTCTTTAAAACCCACTTTTTGGTTTTGAAAACGGGGATTAATATTAAATTAATTACTAAAATTTCAGTGTATTGGATTTGGAAAAATGGATTTCATATTTGGAATCAATAGTTCCATATTTTTTGAATACTTACCTTTAATATTTGAAAATTATGAATAGAAACTTTAGTAATTATTTTATTTACCACAGTTAAAGGGTAAATCTGGTAAATAAGTAAAAAATATACTATTATAGTCATATTAAAATACTCTACCACATGACCTAATACTATTAAATGATCTATTTCCAACCATAGTCATCTTTGGGTATATTTTGGGACCCTATGGAACCACTTGGATGGGAATAATAAATTTTATAAGAATTAATTAAAAGTAAATATAAATATGAGATAAACTTGTATCTTATTAATAAACCAATTTTAACATAGGATGATACATTAGATAAATTATAATATAAATATTCATTGGAAATATAAAACTATTTCACATATCATAGTATTTTATTTATATTTTTTAGAAACCAAGTAAATTTATTTATTCATGACACCATGATGATATAGTGATTACATTATTAATGAATGATTTAAATAAGTGAGATTATAAATGTTAAAATAAATTTATATTGAACATTTATATTATATCCATGACTTTTATGGATGATTATTTATTTTTATCCTTTAATTAATGAATTTTTTTTAAATAATCTAGTTGTTATGGAATTTTAAAAAGTAATGATATGAATATTATAAAAATTGGCATATATGTGTTTCTAAAAAAATACTACTTAATTAAATGATATAATAGTCATAAAAAATATGATTAGTAAAATAAAAAATATAATGTCCCAAATGTAATTAATGAAAATCTTGAGGTTTTATTGGCATTTTATAGTAACTATATTAACCATATAGTATGAATATACCGGAAGACATGGTAAGGGTTAAATTAGTTAACTAAGGGTTAAATGTAAAAGATAACATAACATTTGATACCTGCACTGGTATAAAACCTATTGGTTGAGAGTATTTATACAAATAGTCATCATATATTCAAATTAAATGAGTTTTGGACCATTTGAAACCGAATAGAAGTTTATAGTAAATTAATATTTTGAGAGTTTCATAAAGTACCGCTCTCCTCTCTCATAAGAGGGCACATCCTCCCTCTCCTATTCACTACATTTTTTACCTTCAAAATAAACCCAACCCTCCCTATTTCTCTTTTAAGCTTACCTAGATACATTATATATGTTCTGGCCTTCTTATAATTCACACTCAAGTTCCCTGAGAGGAAATTTAAAGGAGGCACGTCGTGGAAGAGGTAGTCTCTTCTAACGAATTTTTCAAATTTCTTTCTTCTTATACATACTCTTCATTAGTTGTTTCATTATAAATTAAAGACATCAGTATAACTATTATTATGATATTTTATTATAAATATGAAATAAATATAATTTACCTTCTATCCATCCAATGAAAAATGAAATCACCATCTAGGCATACGTACGACTTACCGTATGCATGTCGTGGTGTAATCTGTTTTTCACCACCACCATACAAGGACGGGTATAATGGTGGAAATAAAAAATATATGTGATTATTATAAAATTATACTAATTATTAATTATTACACCATCCACATCCACACCATTAAAAAATTATGGGAATGATATCGTCGCTCCTATGTGTGTAAAACATACTGTCTCCACAACACGATGAGATTCATTCTCCACATTAACAATTCAAGAATTATTATAAGATATATATATAATAAATATTTCTTAAATATATGAAATAACTATGTTACTTTATTTATATTTATATATATATGGCATTTAATTACTTCCATTAAATTCAATAGGGAAACAAAAACAGTGTTCATGCGTACGTACGCCTTACCGTCTCCATGAACGGTGTATTCCATTTAATTTATCTATCTAGTAAACATATATTTATATAATGAATATATATGATATATAAATAATTTTTTAAATTCTAGAAGTAATTAAATCATGATATATGCAATTATATCAAGAATAAAATTTGAAAACATGCACGATAAATAAAACGATTATTACCCGAAATGTTGTTTTAACACGGAATTTACAAATGAATGGGTAATATAAAGATAAAATTGAATCATATATGATATCATAAATATTATTATTGTTTCATTACAAGTTAATAATATGTTTAAATCCATTATACATGAGTTTTGTACACATATAGAGGAAATCGGTCCAACGGTAAGGGATAATTTTGTAATTTAATTTTTATTAGTTATTGTTTACAAGTAAGTATTTACTTTTGATATATTTATCATCCATGTAAATTTTTCCTAAAAATGTTTTCATATAATTTCTATTATTCTTATATGTATGTTTAGATTCATTATTAACCATTTTTTACTTTCATATTGTGGTATGGAAGGAATCTTTCTTTTTTTTACCATATGAGGTAATTTTTTACTCTTCTCACAAAAGTACAAGGAGCATGTTTGTTAACTTATAAGGAATGAATGGATTTTTATTGTTTCATGACACCTTATTTCCACAAACCATCCTTCACACTATTTCAATTTTATTTTCAAATAAATTATTTTCTTTTAAAATTGTGCGGCACATGAAAAAATGAAAATGTTTTTGAAGAAAAAAGGATATTTTTATCAAAAACTAAGTTTAAGTGTTTTATCAAAATTATTTTCTATTTAAGATGATGATATTAAATAAGGTTTTGTTTTTATACCTCTAATTACTATTATTTGATTTCATTAGTTATGGAATTATATTTTATATCGATTATGTTATGAAGAAATTATTTTTAAGAAGCCCATTTTATTTCTTTAGTTACGCTATGATGAATGATTTATATTTTATGGAACTTGTAATAATGATTTAATATTGTGATGGGTGGGAACTATATATCCCTCCAATGCGTTGGGTAAAGATTTATATCTCATGAGATAGACATTACTATAATTGAATGTAAATCCAGTTCAATAATACATGAATGGAATGTCAAGTAAATCTGATTCAGTAAAACACGGCCAAAATAGTAAGTAAACCCAATTCAGTAGTGTAAATTGTCTATTATAATGGTGTTGGAAGAAATTCCTTGCCTACTATGGAAATCATAATATATTCTTATTAGTTTTCCAAAATTACGTGTTTTATTCCAAGCTATTCTATCATGGTTAATGTTTTTTTATGATTTATTCCTTACAAAACGCCAAGATTTATTTCGTGACACAAGATTTTGAGGTTCAAACATTATGTTCAGGTTTTTATGTTAAAATGTTTTTTTATTGTTTTATATTATTAATGTTTACCCCTACTGAGCATTTGAGGTCACCCTTTTATATGTTTCATTTTCCCTGGTCATGAAGAATGTAATTAAGTAAGATATTTCAAAAAGAAGTCTAGTTATGAAGAAATAAGAGGGAGACAAAGTGGATGTTTTATGAACCAGTTGTTCTTGTTTCCCAGTTTCTAAAGACACTAAACCTATACGGTCCTACTTTGATTTTGTTTTGTAATGTAATAAATATTCTTCAATGTTGAATTAATATCTATATGCAATGTATGGTCCATTATACTATTATATATTTTTTATTATGATTTTGAAAATGAAGCTAAATTCTTAAAATAAATTTTATAATTTTAATAAAAATTATTTTTGAATTATTATTTTTAAGTGAAACAAAATTTAATTTTAGAAATATAATTTTTTTCAAAAAACATTTATTTTTCCTTTAAAATAGTTCTTATTTTAATTCTAAATTGTACATAAACATTGAATTTATCTTAAAATTGTTTAAATCATAAAAATATTTATAATTTTTTTTATTCATGTTAAAACAAACTAATATAATGGAATGGTTATAATTGAAAATTTTAAATAATAAAATTTTAATAGAGTGTGTGGTTCATTTTAAACTTGTTGTTGCGTGAATCGTAAGGTTTATGAGGGATTGAATTTATATAGAGATAAATATATCATAATGTATTAGAGTGTTAAATTTTTAAATATATAATGATACATTGAAGAGGTTATATGGATGTGTTCTCATGGAGAATTACTTGGTTACATTTGATGCATCCTGAAAATTGTACGTTTACGATAAAAAATTATGAACTCATGATTTGAAGTTAGCTGCAGTAATTTTAGTTTAATAATATACAGGCATAATATTTATTGATAAATGAGTGATATAAATATTTATCACAAGTTTTTAACTAATATATTCCCATAAAAGGAGTATAATATGCACTAGTGAAGATGGTTCCTACTGATTAATGATTATCAATACTCAATACATCACCACCAAAGGAAAGAGAACAAGGTGGACGATTATTTGAATACAAATGATCATGCATTATTATTTATGGTTAGTATTAGAAAAGTTAAAAAAATAAGTCAAAAATATGGATATGGAAAACATAATGGAAATGGTAAAATATTATCCTTCACAAATGAGTGTTTAACCATCCATACAAGTGAAGATTGAAGAGATTCTGAATTATGTAATGAAGATATAAAAGATGTTCAGAAAGGTTAATTATTTCAACCATTGTTATTATATAATGATAATGATCATAAATTATGTATGTGTCCCATCCACACCATATTTAAAGAATCAACTATTAGAGGAGTCCAATAGTTATTCATTTTATTTTCTTCCTTGAAATCAAATTTTAAGGTTTCTAGCGCAGTGGAATCATGGTTGGGATGGAACCCAACATTGATTTTACAGATGATCAATTATTATTCTAGGATCAATACGATGATGAATTCCAGTATCCACATAATAGAATTAGAGATTTAGATAAATAAGGAAGAGGCCCAAATCTTTTATAGTGGAACATTCACATCGTGTTTATAAATAATTTAATTATTGTCATACAAAAATAATACCTGGATCTTCCATATTTTATTCATTGATCATGTTGATCATCAGTAATGAACCTTATAGATTATCCTTTTTTACTTTCAAGGATCCAAACTAGAATCCCACTAGAGTTGATCCACACATGCTCTGATGGACTCTGATCGACACAGCTCATTATTCGGGTGCTAGTGTGGTGAAGAAAGTTCCATGTGTACATCGTTCTTGATTGCTTATTCTTCAGATTTGAAGAACGTCTCTCATTATTGAAAGGGTTAGGAATATGATTCAAAAGAGAAATTGTTCTGCTCAACAATTCTCAATTTATTGGGTGTGTGGTTCGGTAAATGGCACAATTGACGTAAGTCTCTATTTTAATGAAATGGGGCTTCAGTTACAATATTTAATTATGTGACAGCAATTAAATACATTCATAACCTAAGAGAAAAACCAATGATATTAATAATAATACTATGTCATTATATATGGTGTCCCAACTTGTGAAAAATGTAATTATACATAAAATTTCACATCACAAAATAATAGCAGCGTTATTTTAGTTTTTCCCAACTAGTTAAATAATTATTTATTGTCATGTAAATAATTATTTTACTACCAGACCAGTCATGGTTCTCTAGAACTCCACTTCTATTTATTGAACACCAAAATAAATAAATAAATAAATTATTCCATTAAATAAATATTTTATATTAAAACTAGTGTACAAATATTTATTAAATGTTCAATAAAATAAATAAATATATTTTACCCAAAATATTGTGAATAAATATTTATTTAATTTATGTACTCATTTTAATATGAATAAAATTATTCTATTTTCAAGAGAATAATATTTATTAATTAGTATTTCACCGAGATGACCATAGACACTTAGTGTGTGACCCTCTAGGATTCTTTCTCATTGGAATTAGGGAGGCTTATCTAACTTCCAAGAGTATTGTTTAGCAACGGATCAAGGCACGCAAGAGAATGATCTTACAGTAAAAAAATGATATCCACAAAGGAATGATAACTTTATAATATAATCCCTTTGTCTCAAAATCTCTTCAAGTAGGTTTCGTGATAGTGTCATCAACTTTTATGCTTGATACTTCGTTCTTTGACTACATAAAATAAACTCATCATTACACCATGGCCATGGAATTTCAGGCGATGGTCTTATTTCAATAAAAAATCTAATATATCAGCTTCTAGAAATTGAAGTGAAAAATCCTTCCTCGACTTATCCATTAATAACATGTCACTCGTGATGAACACAACATACCCTACTTCCCACAAACTGTTTGTGTGACATATTTTGTCAGTAAATCAAAGTGTGTGAGTCTTGACACATATTAATGATAATATTAAAGACTTAGAATCATTACACACACTCTTGGATAGAAATAACCAATGTCCATAAAACATATGGAATTTCTACTGGCGGGGAACTACCATGATCATATCAATGCAACAAATACTCTATGACATTATTACAACATAATCATGTAGAGAAATGAACAATATATAAAAGATGTTTAATATTTAAATACTTTTGAACTCACCTATTTTGATAATCCCAATTATTCTTTAACATACTTCAATAATCCTAAATAATGTTTATCTATATATTAATTATTTCAATCTATGACATTCTATCTGATAATAATATAAAAATAATCTTTGAAATATGTTAATCGATGTTTATCAATGTTTATATGACTTTTGAAATAAATATAACTCAATCAGATATGTTTTTCATAAAGAAGATAAGTGTTTAAGTCACTGATATGCTTATAGGTGATGATACAGAGAGCTACTAATAGGAGCTGAGCTACCGATAGAACAAGTATATCGGTACGCACAATCTATCGATACTAATTTTACCAATACAAACAGTCATTGATACAACAAGCTACCGATACAAGCAAGTTACTGGTAGAAAAAACAAGCTACTGATAGAAGGAGTCATCGTTATATAGAGCTACTGATACACAGAGTAATAGCTACTAATGAAAGGTGCTACTGGTATAAGGACAAGGAGCTACCAATAGGAGCTCACTTCTATACAAAGTCCACCATTACATATCTGCTACTGATCAAAGACTTCAAGTCATTGATTCCTAAACTCTACATTTGTCAATATTTTTTATTAATTAAGCAACGGTCATATTTGATGATTTTAATGAAATCAGTTTTATTTAATGATAGTTGTTGGCATGTCAAGGAACCGTACCTCATACCTATAAAAAGTTAATCATTTCCTTTTACTGGAGCAGAATGCTATAAAAGGAAGGAAAAAGGCCAGGCAGAAAAAACCTAAGAAGGCACGTGATGTGTGTGGAAAATCATTGGCTGAATACCGTTGTAAAGTGGTGCATACAGGAAGACTACTTCCATACTCAAATAACATTGGACATACATGAAGCCATTTATTATAAAGGATAAAAAAGCTGTATCTTTGTCAAAGAGTGAAGAACTACAATGAGCTCTTCATGCACTCAAGGTGATCAAACTGAACTTGAAGAAATTGACCCTCTGTTTTTCAAAAAAAACCACAGAAGGACTTAGAAGCATTCCTGGTTAATCAATAGTCTAGAGCTGCAATTAAAATCACTAGATCTTTCTAAAAATCATATATACACTCTTAGTGACTCTTCTATTTACATTTTGAGCAGTGTGGATACTCTGTACATTTTATACTCACACTGTCTCCTGAGCTAAGCTGGAGGATTTCTAAATCCTCACTCCAAACTTCTTACACATTACTATACCACATTGAATTGTGGAAGAGTTCATGTAAGACATGAATAGCCTCTGTGCTATTGTTTTGTTTTACCATGAAAAACTTTGGTACAGGTCTTAGTACCTGGATAGTCTTTGCACAGTTTTTACCTCGATTCAGGGTGTGGATGAAATTTATATAAATTTTTTTAGAGGACTTACTCTCAGCTTAAGACTAAATATCTTTGTTATATCTCATGTTCATATTAGTTTAAATCTAAATTATATTATATATATTTTCTATTCCACTGCTAATTACTTTGAAATACAATTTTTTTAGAGTTACATTGATAGTTAAATTAGCAACTGTTTATACTTATTGTGAACTAGAAAGTTAGTTTCAAAAGTTAATTTAATATTTTGATTAAAATAACTGAGACCTAATCAATCTTTGAGAAACTAATTGAACTATTAAAATCTATATAAATTCACTACAGTTTAAATTGTATTTAAATGGGGAGATTTTAAGAGAATTAATTTTTAACATCAATTTTAACTGGAACTAAATTCACCCCCCTCTTGAGTATCCACTCTGACCAACATTTGGTA
Source organism: Viscum album (assembly GCA_963277665.1). NCBI lineage: Eukaryota > Viridiplantae > Streptophyta > Magnoliopsida > Santalales > Viscaceae > Viscum > Viscum album. The sequence goes on from OY728134.1 coordinate 1,552,445,068, forward strand.
TCAAAGGATCAAATATATTATTGAAGGTTTTCGAAACACTCTGTTTTTCAACTATGACTTTAGTTGTATCTTAAAGATCTTAAATTTTTGTTAGTTCTAAATATTATATCTTTAAATATATTTTCTAAACTCTATCTATGGATAATATATTAGAAGGTGATGCTACCAACAGGCCACCTTTCTTTTATTGTACAAATTATTCCCAATGGAAGCATAAAATGAAAATTCATTTAGAAAGTATGGGATTTGATATCTGGACAGCTATAGAAACTCAATATAAGATTCCAGAAACTGTTAAAACTACTTGGGATGAAACTACTAAGACTGCCTACAATAATAATTGTAAAGCTATGAATGCTTTGTACTGTGCTTTAGGAGATGAATAATTCAATTGCATATCTGCTTGTAAAACTGCTTATGAAATCTTGGACACTTTGGCTACTTCCCATGAGGGAACAACCAATGTCAGAGAAAAGATATTGAAAACCTATACTATCAAATATGATAATGTTAAAATGAAATGTGATGAACATATTTCTTACATGTATGTCAGGTACAATTATACTGTCAACACTATGAGCTCTCTTGGAAAATATGTTCCTACAAAAGAAAAGATTATGAGAATACAAAGATGTTTTCCAGAAATATAGAGAGGCACATCAGTCTCCATAAGAGAATCGTGTGATATAATTTCACTACCTGTTAAGGATTTAATTGGTAGGTTAATGCTGTATGAGGAAGCACTGAAGGTCAACAAGGAAGAAAATGATGAGCCAAAAAGGAAGTCAGTGGATTTTAAGTCTACTGCCACAAAGACCAAGGATAAGGATAAAATAAACATACCTACTGAAAGCTCATCAAGTGAAAGTTCAGATTTTGACAGTGATTCTGAGATGGCTAAAATAGCCATAAGATTTAAGAAGTTCTACAAAAAGAAGAAATTCTTCAGAAAATCACATTACAAGGGAAAATATGATATCAAAGGTCATTCGAAGAAGGACTGGAAGAATCCTGATAAAAGTGATGAGATTATCTGCTATGAATGCAAAAGGAAAGGAAATGTGAAAGAAGACTTCCCAAAATTTAAGTTCAAAAGGAAATATGACTAAAAGGACAATAATTTCAAGAAAGCCATGAAAGCTACCTAGAGTTCTTCAGAAGACAACACGGGTGAATCTGAAATTTATGACTCTGAAAATAATTGTGCTAACATGTGTCTTATGAAAAAAACATCTGAGGTAACATTGGATACTCCTTATTTAAATTCATATTATTCTGGAGTTGATTATGATTCTAAATCTGATAATATTTCTAGAGAAGAGTTATTTGAATACTGTAATATGCTAGAAGAGACATGTAATGAATTGAAGGACATGTATGAAGCATTGAAGAAACAACATGCTCTGACCAGTTCTGTTAAATCATCCCTTGATATAGAAAAAGAAAAAAATTCTCAATTACTAAATGAAAATACTGAAAGAAAAATGTCTAATGAGAAACTAAGGAAGTACTTAGAGAAATTCACAAATGGAAAATATACACTTACTCAACTACTAGGAAAACAAGTGGCACAAAAATATACCACTGGAATAGGCTACCATCCTAGACGGAGACAATTTACTAAATCTAGATTCATTTATAAATCTGAATAGAATGCTGCTAGTTCTAGTTCTATAAATTCATATGCTTCAACTAGTTATTCAATTAGTTATAGATAAAATAAAGTTTATCATTCAAAATATATTGATTCTGTAAATTATTTGAGACCCACGAGACAAATCTGGGTACCTAAGGATTTTCTTGCTAACTTTTCGGGACCCAAGAAGATCTGGGTACCAAAATCATTTTCTATCTCAACCTGTTTTGTAGGAAACTTGCTTAAATAGTTCTCATAAGAAGGTATGGTACTTTGGCAGTGGATGTTCAATGCATATGTCTTGAAATTACTCATTCTTCAAGAGTTTAATCAAATTTTATGGAGGCTATGTCACCTTTGGTGATTACTCTAAAGGAAAGATCATCGGCCTAGGCTATATTGGTAACACTGGTTTAGTTTTAATTTCCAAAGTTTTATTTGTTGATGGACTTAAATATAATCTGTTGAGTATTTCTCAGTTATGTGATGATGGTTTTAATGATAAATTTGTAGATGATTCTTGTAATGTTTTTAATTCAAAAAATGATTTCGTATTTTCTGCATTGAGAAATGAAAATGTTTATGTTGTTGATTTGAATTATTTAGCTAAACAAAATGTTTCTTATATAAATTCTTTTCATAAAGATTCTTGGCTATGGCATACAATATTAGAACATTGCAACATTTATTCACATAGAAAACTGACTAGGAAAATCATAGTTAGAGACCTAACTAATCTTGAAATCCCAGCTGATAAAGTTTGTAATCCCTGTCAAAATGGAGACCGACATAATGTTTCTTTTAAATCAAAGAAATACGTTTTAACTTCTCAACCTCTTGAGTTGGTTCACATGGATTTGTTAGGACCTTCTAGAGTTTCTAGTTTAATTGGGAAGCACTATGTCTATGTCTTAGTAGATGACTTTTCTTGATATATTTTGGTATAATTATTAGCTCACAAAAGTGAATCTTTTTCTTACTTTATTAAATACTCCATGTCTGTAGAAAACTTTAGTGGACTTAAGATTAAGACCCTGAGAAGTGACCATGGTCATGAGTTTGAAAATAAGGAGTTTAAATCTTATTGCCCACACAATGGAAATAGTCACAACATTTCTGCCCCTAGAACACCTCAGCAGAATGTTGTGGTAGAAACAAGAAATAGAACACTTCAAGAGATTGCAAGAATTATGCTTAATGAGTATGACATGCCTGTTTACTTTTGGGTTGAAGCTGTAAATACAACATTCTCTATTATCAATAGATTCTTGATTAGACCTATTCTCAAGAAGACCCCTTATGAGTTGTGGTATAATTATAATCCTAATGTTAGTCACTTTAGATTTTTTGGTTGCAAAGTCTTTATTCTCAATACAAAGGATAATTTTGACAAGTTTTCTTCCAAAAGTAATGAAGTAATTTTTCTTGGTTATTCTTTAACTCGCAAAGCCTATAGAGTCTTTAATAAAAGAACCAAATGTGTGGAATAATCTGTTAAAATCATGTTTGATGAAAGTAATCCAAATGATCCTAAGTCTTCTCTTAAGAATCTTGAAAAAAATCTGTCTATTCTAGACCTTAAGGATAAAATGAATGAACCTGCTGTAAAGGCATCCAATTCTGGACATATTTTAGAATCTGCTTTTATAGAACCTAAACTTAGAGAAGAACCTGAAATTTATAGTCCTACCTTTACTAGATCAACTAGGATTCTAATGAATCATCCTTTAGATGTTGTTGTTGGTAATCTTGATAAAGGAACACAGACTATAGCTTCTCTATGAAACTAGGTTGAACATCAAGCTTTTCTTTCACAGTTAGAACCTAAAAATGTCAATGATGCAATCAATGATTAATTTTGGTTAATGGATATGCAAGAAGAACTAAATCAATTTGAAGGAAAAAAAGTATAGGAATTAGTTGACATACCTAAGGACACATTGACCATAAAAACTAAATGGGTTTTTAGAAACAAAGTTGATGAGTCTGTAAATATAGTTAGAAAAAAAATCTAGGTTAGTTGCTCAAGGTTATATTCAAGATGAAGGAATAGACTATGTGGAAACCTTTTCCACTATAGCTAGATTAGAAGATATTAGGAACCTACTTGCCTATGTTGCTTATCTGAATTTCAAGTTATATCAAATGGATGTTAAAAGTGCTTCTCTAAATGGTTTTATAATTAAAGATGATTTTATTAAACGAACACCTGGATTTACGAATCCTCATTTTCCAAATCAAGTTTTCAAACTATATAAAGCTTTATAGGGTTTAAAACAAGCTCCAAGAGCTTGGTATGATAGAATAAGTTATTTTCTTATTTCAAAAAGTTTTACTAAAGGGATTTTGATCCAACTATTTTAATTAAAATAATTTCTAAATATGTTTTGATAATACAAATCTATGTTGAGGATAATATTTTTAGATCTACAAAACATTATTTATGTACTTATTTTTCAAAGAGTATGCAAAATAAATTTGTAATAAGTTTAATGGGAGAACTCGAATATTTTATTGGATTTAATGTTTTCCAAAACAAAAATGGTATTATTTTGAATCAAATTAAATATAAAAAGGATCTTTTAAAATGTTTTGACTTGGATAGTATTAACGAAAGTGATACTCCAATGAGTACCGTCTGTAAATTGGATGTAGATGAAACTAGGAAACTAGTGGATCAAACAAATTATAGAGGTATGATTGGAAGCTTACTTTACCTTACTACTAGTCGACCGGATATTATGTTTAGTGTTTGTATTTGTGAAAGATTTCAAGCTAATCTTAAATAATCACATTTACTTTCTGTTAAAAGAATTTTTAAGTATCTTAAACATACTGAAAATTTGGGTCTATTTTATCCAAAAGGAAAAGATTTTGAATTAATGAGTTATTCAGATGATGAATTTTCTAGTTGCAAGTTGGATAGAAAAATCATATCTGGAACATGTCATTTATTGGGAAAATCCTTAGTATCATGGTGTAGTAAGAAACTGAACTCTGTTGCATTGTATACTGAAGAATTAGAGTTTATAGCTGCTGGTAGTTTTTGTGCACAAATGTTGTGGATGAAACACACTCTTTTGGACTATGCATATGATTTTAAGAATGTTTAGATAAACTTTGATAACACCAGTAAAATTAACATTTCACCGAACCTTGTGTATCACTCTAGGACCAAACACATTGATGTAAGGCCCCATTTCATGAGAGATCACTACCAGAAAGGTGATATTACTGTTGAATTTATAGGTACTGAACATCAATTAGCTGACATTTTCACTAAACCTTTATGTTCGGATAGGTTAAGTTACATTAGATATGAGTTAGGCATGATTAACCTTTACCAGTAGATACCTCACCGATGTGATACATCACTGATGTGATACCTCACTATTGTACCTCACCGATGTGATACCTCACCGATGTGATACCTCACCGATTTGATACCTCACCGATGTAACTCAACGATGTTATACCTCACCGATTAGGAATTCTCACCGATATACCCTATCGTTTAAATATGCTACCATAATCTGTATCATTTATACTTTACTTTTTATATTTTAATTATTTATGATTCCTAAATGATAAAACTTTGTCTTAATCACTTCTCGATCCACCGCAAGCCCTTTACCCTCAATCCCTAGCTCACGAATTTTTCTAAAACCCTAAGTTACTCGAACCAAATATGGAAAAAACCAAACCCCCTACTATTAGAGATGACATTGATGAGCCGAATGTGAAGAAGCAGAAGACAGATAAAGAAGGAAGTAGTAGTGTTGGTAAACCAATGTTAGGAAGGTGACCAGTGAACCTGCACTTACAAAATATAGTTATTTTGATCGAAAAATAGCTATTTATGGAATGGTTGTTTTCTAGTCGATTGTTAGTTCATAAGGTTCTAGAAGATCAGAAGTGGGTAGAATGATTTTCGAACAACAGTGGCCCCTACTATTCGAAGCTGGTGAAACTGTTCTATGAGTTTGTAAGCCTTGAGAAATCAGAAGACGAGAACCGAATGATTTCACATGGGAATGGAAAGGAAATATATTTTTCATCTGTTGAGTGTGATGAATTCCTAAAGGTCCCACATGAAGGTGTGTCTGTATATTTCTCGAAATCAGTTCCACCTACAAGGGAGATATTTGATTATGAGATTTCCTTAGAGTAACTCACCAGTAGTGGCAAGCAAAGACAGGTGGTGGGTGATTAAATGGATGGAGAGAATAGATTGATGTACAAGTTTTTTCATCATGTTTTAATTCCATGAAGTGGATGCTTTTCGAATTTAAGATATCAGGATATCTACCTGTTACATATTTTGAGACTTGCTGTGAAAGTGAATCTATACAGGCTGCTAATGATTCAAATAGAGGATATGACTAGGCCAAAATCAAAGACCAATGCCTTATTCTTTGAAAGGTTGATCTCAGTGATGATCAAAGTGAAAGGGGTAGTTGAGTCTCAAGATGAGACAGTGGTAGTAAGGAATAAGTTTTTGTATCACAAGAACTTTTTGTAAATACATGAAGATAAACTGGAATCCATGGAGAAGAGAGTGGTTTAATGATGATATGAATCTATATGATAAGATCAATCCGGTGGATCATCCTTCAAGGCATAAGGATGTGAGGGATCTAGGTCTAGGACCTGAAGAAGAATAACTTGAGTATAGTGATGAGACTGATGAAGAGTGGAATTTGATGGATGATGGAAGGGATCCGAACATTCCCCCAAGTCCTGTTTCTGAAATTGTATCTTCGGGAAAGGAAACATTATAATAAGAAGAAACACCTGTTGATGAGGAAGACCAGCCGGCCCCTGAGAGTGAAGAAGAAAGAGAGAATTAATCTGAAGACTCTGATTCTGTCTGCTTAAGATGGATTCAATTGATTGGAAGCATAGTTGTGCTTGGTAAAGATGTAGTGGTTGAGATGGAAGGACTTGTGCCTAATCCAGAGGAGCCTCTTGCTATTGTAGAGATGGATTTGACTATAGAAGATTATTCGGAGGAATAAATACCTGATGAGAATGTTTTTGATGTACAAGAGAATGCACCAGTTGAGGGGGAGCATCCAATCAGGTTTGGTAGTGTTTCAGTGGCAGTTGAAATTGAATATTGGGCAGAAGACCTGGGTTTTGTGGTTTGTGGATTCGATTATCCAGATTCTGATAATGAGACATCCCTCAGTATACCAAAAACCAATTATGATATTCAGACTGAGTTGTTACCTAATGATATGGTCATAATTCATGATCTGTATAAGCTCAAGTATGATCTCAAAATTAGTTTTGTGGAAGAAATAAGTAAAATGGAATCTTCACAGGTGTCATCGTTTCAATCGATTGTGAATGACTTTTTGGCCAGTATAGTATCTAAAACAGCACCTGTTTTGGTTTAACCTACTGATATGATCACTAGGGATGATCTTGAATCCTTAAAGAATGGGCTGAAAGAGTCTTTTAGTGCCTCTGTTGCTGGGTTAAAGCACTACTTTGTTGAAGAGTTGAGAAATTTGGAAACGTACATTGAACTCTCTCTTGGATGTAATGTCTCTAACTTTGTGGCAGAGATATTGGATGATATTACAGCTTTATAAATCAGATATCTATCCTGGAAGAGGATGTTGAAGATCTAAAGAAGTCTATTATATCTATAGAATCTTATATGAGTTCTATACCTCAAGAAGACAAGGAATTAGCTTATGTCAAAAGTGTTGTGAGTCAGATGGTATCAGTCTTTGAGGGATTTCAAACCTCCATGAAATATCATGTCAGCACCCAGGATTCCCAAGTGAAAAATTTTATCACTGGGGTGACCAAAAACTTCAAAGAAACAACCACCTTCTCTCTTGGTTCTCTTACTTCCAAACATTCAGTGGATTTGGATCATATTAGATATTTTATGAAGGAGGAGCTTGGTTTGGCATCAACCAGTGGCTCTGTGGACTCATCAGATCTGACCAAATTGGTAACTTCTACTCAAGATACCACTTGAGATATTATGAAGATTGTTCATGACTATATGAGAGAATCTCCTGCTTCTTAGAAAGAAGTGAAAGAAAAGGTAGATTATTATTTCCAAGGGTTTTACACCAAATATCAGTTCAATAATCATTTCAAGATTATGTTAGAAAACTTGAAGCTACCACCATTCAATCAAGCCTTCAGGGAGAGAGTAAGAAAAATAAGGTAACTGACTCCAGCCCTGGAAATATTTCTGGAGAACAAGGATGATTTCATATCTGCTATGGAAATATGAGGAGGAATCATTATGGATTTCAGAAATCTCTTGTTTCATTTCTTTTATGTCGATGCTTAACCAGTGATTGTACCTCTAGCTTTATATGCTTCTGCCTCTGCTACTTCTCCTGTTCAGATGACTCCAGCCTAAGCAATCAAAAACCTTAGTCCTATGACCATTCAGAGAGCTACACAGTACATGCCAGGAATAGTTCTAGTAGCTCAGCCACCTCTGAACAACTTTGGAGTTCCAAAGCCTTCACCTGCATCCACCTCACCTAAATCTTCTTATGATCCCAAGGGGAAATATCATGTTGAGGATTTGGATTGATTAGTGGCTAGGATTTTTTGATAGGAATCACCTGTGTTTCTTTTTTTATTTCGTTTTATCTGTTTGCTCCAAGAAATATATATAATCTTAAATTCTTTTACCATTTTTCACTTCTCTTCTCATGTGTTTTTCCTTCTTGTCCCACTTTTTGATTATCACAAAGGGGGAGAAATATTATCTAAGGGAAACATATCTGGGATATGAAAAATGGGAGAAATAATATCTTTTATGATCTTAATTCATTTTCCTCTGATCCATTTGTTATATTTTATCTTTGATATGTATGCTTTATAATACATTGTTTCTCTCATACAATGCGAGCTAATGCACTAATCCTCTGATACATTACTATTTATATTGGGATTATAATTTCATAATTTGTGATTATCAAAAAAGGGGAGATTATTGACCTCACCTATTTTGATAATCCCAATTAAGCTTTCACATACTTTAATAATCCCAAATAATGTTTATCTATATATTAATTATTTTAATCTTTTACATTCTATCTGATAATATTATTAAAATAATATTTGAAATATGTTAATCTATGTTCATCTATGTTTATATGACTTTTGAAATTAGATATTTTTTACACAAAGAAGATAAGTGTTTAAGTCACTAATATGCTTATAGCTACTGATAAAGACAGATACCGATAGGAGCTGAGCTACCTATAGGACAAGTTTACCAGTATGCACAAGCTACCGATACAAAGTTCACCGATAAAAACAGTCACCGATACACAAAGCTACTGATACAAGCGAGTTACAGCTAGAACAAACAAGCTACCGATAGAAGGATTCACTAGTATATAGAGCTATTGATACATAGAGTAATAGCTACCAATGAAAGGAACTACCGGTATAAGGAAAAAAGAGGTACCGATAGGATCTCACTGCTATACAAAGTCCACCGTTATATATCTACTACTGATAAAATTCTTCCAGTCACTAATTTCTAAACTCTACTTTTGTCAATATTTTTCATTAACTAAGAAACGGTCATATTTGATGATTTTGATGCAATCAATGTTATTTAATGATAGTTTTTGGCATGTTAGGGAACCGTACCTTGTACCTGTAAAAAGGTAATCATTTCCTTTTACCGGAGCTGAAAGATATAAAATGAAGGAAAAAGGCCAGGCAGAAAAAATATAAGAAGGCACATGAAGTGTGTGGAAAATAATTGGCTGAATACAGTTGGAATGTGGTGCATACAGAAAGGCTACTTCCATACTTGAAGAACACTAAACATACAAGAAGTCATTCAATCTAAAGGAGAACAAAATCTGCATCTTAGTCAAGGAGTGAAGAACTAAAATGATCCCTTCATGCCCTCAACCTGATCCATCTGAACTTAAAGAAAACGGACCAATGTTTTTTAGAAAAAAACCAGAGAAGGACTCAGAAGCATTCCTGATTAATCAATATTCTAGAGCTACACTTCAAATCACTAGATATCTCTAAAACTCATATCTACTCTCTTAGTGATTCTTTTATTTACATTTTGAGCAGTGTGGATACTATGTACATTTTATACACACACTGTCTCCTGAGCTAAGCTAGAGGAATTATAAATCATCACACCAAACATCATACACATTACTATCCCACTGTGAATTGTGGAAGAGGTCAAGTAAGACCTAGACAGCTTGTGTGTTATAGTTTTGTTTTCCCACGACAAATTATGGTAGAGGTCTTAGTAACTGGATAGTCTTTGCACTGTTTTTTACCCTGATCCAGGGTGTGGATCAAATTTATATAAATTGATTGAGAGGACTAAGTCTTAGCTTAAGACTGAACCTCTTGGTTATATCTCCGGTGCATCTTAGTTTAAATCAAAATTATATTATATATATTTTCTATTCTACTACTAATTACATTGAAATAAAATTTGTTTTAAAGTTACTTTGATAGTTAAGTTAGAAACTGTTTATACTTATTGTGAACTAGTAAATTAGTTTCAAAAGATAATTTAATCATTTAATTAAAATAACAGCAACCTAATCATTCTTTGAGAAACTAATTGAACTTTTACAATCTGTATAAATTCACTAATGTTTAACTTGTCTTTAAATAGGGGGATTTTAAGAGAAATAATTTTTGATAGAAATTTTAATTGGAACTCAATTCACCCCCCCCCATCTTGATTATCCACTCCGACCAACAAATACATTAAATGCCCTTGTAATAAATGTAAAACTAGTTGGTTCTAGGAAACCTAATTTTAAAAACTCCCACTTGGACAAGATCCAACTTTGAAGGACTTTCGGTCTTCTAAACATCACATGGTGATCATGGTTCTGCTGAGTAAAGGCTTTAGTCAAGGAGTCTACCATGTTATCTACAGTGGAAACAATGCTCACTTCAACTTCACCTCTCTGAGAAAAATCCCTCAAGAGATGATACTTCCAAAGTATATGCTTTTTTTGCTGATGTAACCTTAGATCTTTTGCAAGATTCACCGCAGTAGTATTATCATAGTATAGTGGGATGGGATATTTACTTCAAGGTATCACTTCCAGCTCCTAGATGATGCTTCACATCCAAAATGCTTCTTCAGCTACCTCAAAAGCTGCGATATACTAGGAATCTACTATAGAATCTGTGACCACACTCTGCATTGAGATTTCTAGCTCATTGTGCCTCCATTAAAAGTGAAGATATATCATGTTTGCGACTTCACATCATATTGATCAGTCTTAAAAATCATTTGAATATTCTCTAATTACTAGTTAATGATCTCCTCCATAAACCTGGAGCATATCCTTAGTATGCATCAAATTCTATAGGAAAGGCTTCACTTCTATAAATTGGTGGACATCAGGGTAATCTTGATATCGGTCTATTGCACTCAATTCATAGGTGAAAACTATCATAGTACATTTCATGGAAAATATGACTGACCCAATCGCTAATGTGTTTGGATTTTTTTCCAATATCTTTCATTCCACATGTGTTTGAGGAATCATTTTCTTGGAAAAACAAATGTCATGTGATGCGGGCAACAATCCCCTCTTGGATTGTTCCATACTGAATCTCTTCAGTATCTTATTAATGTATATACTTTGACTTAGGCCCAACAATCTCTTGGATCTATCCCGATGGATATTGATTGCAAAAATATATGATTCCTCGCCCATGTCCTTCAGGGAGAAGCATTGATTCAACCATGCCTTGATAGACTGTAAGACTAGTATCTCATTTTTAATAAGTAATATGTCATCAACATATACTATTAGGAAAATTACTGCAGTCCCACAAAACCGTTTGTATACACAAGGCTCTCATTCATTCTTGATAAAACCAAATATCGTTATGGCTTCGTCAAAATGAATGTTCCATGACCTGGAATCTTAATTTATTCCATAAATGAATTTACACAACTTGCGTACCTTATTGGAATTATTTGGAATAATAAAACCTTCATTTTGTGCCATGTAGACATCTTCCTAAAGGTTCCCATTATGGGAGGTTGTTTTGACATCCATTTTCAAAATCTCATAGTCATTGTAAGCGACAATGGCCAATATAATTCTGATGAATATCATCATTGAAACTAGTGAAAAGGTTTCGTCGCTATCAATGCATTGATGTTGTTTGAAACCTTTTGCATCAAGTCATGCCTTATAGGTGTTGAATTTTCCTTCCATGTACAGTTTTCTCTTGAATAACTATATTAAATGAACATGCTTTACATCAATTACAGGATATACCATAATCCAAACATTGTTTCGGTACATGGAATATATTTCATAATTCATCGATTCTTTCCACTTGGCAATATATGTGCCACTTATTGCTTCTTTATAGTTTAGAGGATAATTAATATCAACTAATAATGAGTCACTATCCTTACTAACTAGAAAATTTTACCATTCCAGTTCTCTAACCACTCTTTTACTCCTATGAAATTTTTTTGTCTTTGGAATAGTTATTTCTTCCATGGGGGCTTTTGGAATCTATTATTGTACCAACTCTTGTGTATCTTGATCCTCAACTTCATCGAAGTCTATCTCACTCCCACTATCTCTTTTGGAGATGTTCTCCCTCTCAAGAAATATGGTGTTCCTTGCCACAATAACCTTGTTATTTGAGGGGTTTTATAGGTAATATCCCCTTGTTTCCATGGGGTGTCCTATAAAGGTACATATTGTTCCATGGGGTGTAAGTTTGTAACCTGAAGAGGCCTTAACAAACACATCGCTTCCCAAAACATGTAAACTTGATAATATGGATTTCCTTCCACTCGGGAACTCATATAGAATATCATTTATTGATTTAGTTGGTACTTGTTTTAGTATGTTCCCCGCTGTTTGCAACTCATATCCCCAAAAGAATAATAGAAGACTTGCATGACTCATCATTAATCTCACCATGTCCAATTAGGTGGGGTTCCTCCTTTCACTCACACTATTCCACTAGGGCGTGTATTGTAGAGTGATTTTGGATAGGATCCCAAACACCCATAAGTAATAAATGAAATCTTGATTAATATATTTTCCACCTCAGTCTGAGCGGAGTTTCTTAATATTCTTACTAAGCTGGTTCTCAACATCATTGCTATATTATTTAAACTTTTCAAATGAATCTGACTTATACCACATTAAGTATATATATCCATATATAGTAAATTCATCATTAAGAGTTATGAAGTATGAGTACCCTCCTCTTTCTTCAACAAGAAATTGTCCACACACATCCGTATGATCCAATTCAAAAATTTCTTTATCCCTTTCACCTTTACCACTAAATGGGTATTTGGTTTTTTTTCTTATAAACATTCCTGGCCTACACGAAGTGGTTTTAGTTAGAAATAATTTAAATATCCATTTTGATGTAACTTTATCGAGTGTTTCTCATTTAAATGACCTAGCCAGTGAAGACAATTTTCAGTGTGGTATGAGTCAAGTGATGTATCTTTATTATCGATTTCCATTACTTGGATTGTGTAATCCAACACGTAAAGACTGTTGTATAGATGTGCCCTACCAAAACAACTGTTATATTTGTAAAAGATGAAACATTAATTTCCATACTTGAAAAAAAATATATGTGTCTAATTTGGATACATAAATAATGTTTTTATTAACATATGACACATAATAACAACTCTTTAACACCAAGATCTTCTCAGATGGCAATGTGAGGTGGTAGTCCCTGACAGCTACAACAGTAAGTCTGGCTCCGTTGGCTGCTCATAGATCTACCTCCCCTCGGTCAATCATCTTGAATCAACTTGGTTCATGTATTTGGATACATATGTGAGTACGAAAATCTATATCTAATATCCAATTTGTAGAAACATGTATATTGAATTTGATAAAAAAAACTCACATAATACTTCCCCTTGCTTCTTATGTTGGGTTTAGTTCTTCTTCCGGTGGCCCTTCCTGCCACATGTGAAATAAACATCTTCACATTCCCTTGCCTCCCCTTTGATCCTCCTTTTCATGGAAGGTTTTGAAGAAGCATTGGGATTAAATCTCTTCGCCTTCCCTTTCCTCTTATTAACCACAATAACAGAAGACATTTTTCGCTTTATATCTTTTCACACTTGGAAAATGAGGATAAGAGGATTATATAGAGACTTATCAGTGTTGTTCATATTGAAATTATGATAAATCTGCTCTTTAATACCCACTAAAACATGATTTATTACATAAAACTCACTTGATACCACATATAAGATCGATATTTCTAGTGTCTTTGGGGGTTAGGATCATTACATTACAGCATAAAACATGAAATACAACATCTTTATTGAAAACTTCTTTTACTTGACCACTACATTCCCTTGTACTTAGCATTGCATGGGATAACCTGAGGACATGAATAAAAAAAGGGTGGTATATAAATCCCAGTGAAGGAGTAAACAAGGAATATAATGAATAATACAATACATGTTAGGAAATAGGCAAATCAACAGAGTACAAGAGAAACATAAACATAGTGGCTAGATAAAGCATGATAATCATAACTTGGAAATGTGGAAACAACACTTTACATCAAATTAGAACGAGCCAAGGCTTACTGCACCCGGGGCATGAGTAAACCCTCATTGCACAGGAATTATAATGACTCAACACCCATTGCACATGACTTATGATGATACTATACATTACCCAATGCATTGGAGCACAATCGGGGTGCACCCTTCTTAAAAATTTCATTTCATGCATAAGTGTGCCACATGGATCATATAACGTGGAATCAATCGACCTCATAAGTTATTACATGATAATTTAATGTGGAATAAATACATGAATGTATCAGTAAATACATATATGTGCATAAAGTTGAATTCCCTTAATAGAGACATGGGTATGGTATGCACTACACAATGATCTTGGCTAGGAACAACGCGGTGCAATTTCAGCAGCATAACGACATGACATAAGGATTCATGAAAATAGTTTAGGAGAGGGAAATGGTTGTCTCATCATATGTACAAGAAATTTTCAGAAATGGGGTCATATAGATACAAGTCCCAACAAACGTAATGCAATTTATATGGGAGGCATTAATGAGTGAGAAAGGTTTACATGGGAAGCATTAATGAGTGAGAAAAGGTTATCCCATCATCCAAACATAAAGAGGGTTGTATAGGGTAGGTTTGAAATCATACCCCAATATTTGTAAATGAAAACAAAAGGGAATAACAACTTAAATAAAATTGGGCAAAAATGAGAAAGGAAGAAATCCTTTACTTGGAAGTGAGATCCCAATGGCTTGGGAGAGTCTTGAAAGAGTATTATTGAGAGATTGGGGAACCTTGGGAGGATTATAGAGAGTGGTGGTCAGATTTTTGAAGAACTCACAAGGCATTGAGTGAAGAGGAAGTGGGAGCTTGGATGGGTTTATATAGGTAAGGAGAGAAAATTATTTATTATTTAGGTTTGGGTCACCACACATTAAACTAATTAATACCACAAAACATCACACGGTTTTTGCCCATTGTTTTCCATAAAATTGAGTCTAAAATAATATTTTAAATGTCCAATGACATAACTTCTTAAAATAATAGGGATTATTATTTTGAGGTGAGTCACACTCTCACAGAAATTAATTTAAAAAGTGAAAATGTTTATTAACTCTTGGAGGGTCCACTAATGTTTTGTAAAATAAATCAAAAAAACCTAAAATCATATTATTTTAATGGTAATACATATATTTTCCGAACATATAATTTATATTATTTTATTAAATCACTATTGAGTCATTATGATGTCATAAATCACATTATATATTTAAATGGTATTTATTTTTTTGCACAAAAATTTGTCTCTCTAAGAAAATTATGAAAAATTCACCATGGGATAATTTTGACATCTAGATTCCAAAGATAATATTCATTTTATCTAAATAATTTTTGAAATATGTTAATTTTTACTTTTAAAATAAAAACTGATAGTTATCAAAAATTCAAGGGTTTTGACAAAAACATCTTTAAAACAATAAAAAATTACAATTGCATTCATAAAATTATACGATCATTTATATTTAATAAAAATTAATATAATAATAATATTTTATTAAAATATTATTTAATTCAAAAATCCTTTAATTCATAAAAATATATTTCATAGTTGAATATTATCAAAAAATACTATTTTTTCTATAGAAACTATTTACAAAGTAACAATAATAAAATGAATGTATGTTCACTATTATATACAAAAATAATGCACATAATCATTGTTCTACGGTCTTGTTATATAACCCCTTATAACATCGGCCTAAGACTGAAGGGTAAGGTGTGTGATGGTGACCGACTCTTGGTGTGGCTCAGATAACATTTATAGGTTGGTAATCTCTATCAACATCCACTTCTATCAGAGGTAGTTTCATTTCAGCTTAACATGTTGAAGCTCAGATTGGTATTGGTAAAGAGAAAATCCCAATGATTCCACCTCCTTTAAGAGCTCCGACAAATGGGATTCTTATGGGGAAACACCACAGGATGAGTTCATCGATTCCTTTGTCTGAGTAAATTGGATTTGTTAAATCCCTATATTTATACTAATCAATTGATAACTGTTCAACGACTATATTAGAAACCATAATAATTCATAATGGTATTTTAAAATCCAGAAACATAAAACAAAAGAAGTTCATTTGTTATATAACCATTTTACATAATAAAACATTTAATTGGATCAAGAGGTATTTTAAATAATAAAATTTTGTGTCGTTACAATCTTCCCCCCTTAAGAAATTTCTCTTTAAATATTTCCTTTTATCACACTAAAAAAGATGAGGGTAACTCTACTTAATCAATTCCTCTAATTCCCATGACTCTTATCCGAACTTGTAGTTTTGCCACAACACCTTCACGAGGGGAATTGTCTTATTTTGTAGGACTTTTCCCCTAATATCTAATATATTTATTGGTTTCTCCTCCTAAAAAAGATCATCCTCTAATTTTACTACCTTTGAAGATAGTACATGTGAAGGGTCTGTTATGTACTTCTATAAGAGTTATACATGAAATACATCATGTACTTTGTCCATCGTAGGTGGGAGTGCGTGTTGATAGACCACAGCCCCAACACGATAAACAATCTTTGAGGGGACGATGTACCTAGTAATTAACTTCCCTTTCTTTCCAAATGTCATGACCTTCTTCAATATATATATGAATATGAATACCTTGTCTCCAACTTTAAACACATGGAATCATCGATGGTTATCAGCATAACTCTTAGGTATACTAGGGGTTTCCTTGATATGATATTGAATGGTTTTCACCTTCTCCTCCATTTCATCAACCATTTCTGGTCCTAGAATCTTAAGCTCACCGACTTCATCCCAACATTCTAGTGTTCTACACCTCTTCTAATACTGGGCTTAATATGGTTCCATTCAAATTCTCGAGTGGAAACTGTTATTAATTCAACCAGAGGAAGATGTTGATCCCATCCTCCTTTTAAGTCCATTGAATATGATCTTAATATATCTTCCAGTTTCAGAATATTTCACTTAGATTGGCCATTAGTTTTAAAATGATAGGTCGTACTAAATTTCAGTTCATTATCCAGAGCATGTTGAAGACTCTCCCAAAACATAGAGGTGAAGTTTGGATATCAATCGGATACAATATATAGTGGTACTCCATGCAGCCTTACCACTTCCAGGATATGTATCTGTGCTTGTTGATCCAGTAGGAAATCCTATTGAATCATAATGAAGTTTGCAGACTCTGTATGATGATCCACAAAAACCCAGATTGTGTTGTTGCCTTTAGATGTCTTCGAAAGTCCAGTGACAAAGTCCATGGTGATGTTATCGCATTTCCATTCAGGTATGTGCAATGGTTGCATCATCCCCTTAGACTTTTTCCACTCTGCCTTCACTTGCTGATACACCAGGACTTTAATGCATACTCAGCGATCTCCTTCTTCATATTATCCTACTAATAATACTATTAGATATTTCAATACATCTTTATATTTCATGGGTTAATAGTGAAATTTGAAATACGTGTATCATCCAATAGTTCCTTCTTCAGCTTCAGACTTTATGGAACACATAGCCTTTTCCAAAATCTCACAATTCCTTCTTCATTAACACTGAAATAAAAGGATTTAACTTTTCAAATAGCTTCCACTTTCTTCTAAATTCCCACATCTTTCTTTTGAGCATCCTTTAACCATTCCAAAAGAGGCAGTTGTGCAATCATTTGTGAAAGGATTCATGATGTTCCATACTTTATGATTCTCATTTTTATCTTCATAAAATATAAAAATATTGTATCCTTCTAAATTATCATCAATGATAGAATCGATGGGTCTTTTCTACTTAGAAGATCTACCACCTATTTTTCTTTCCTAGAGTGGTAATTGATTGAGCAGTAAAAGACTTTTATCAGCTCTAACCATCTTTGTTAGCGCATGTTCAACTCTTTCCACGTGAATAAATACTTGAGGCTTTTGTGGTCCGTATATATTTCACACTTCTACACAATGAGATAATTACACTGAATTTTTAATGTGAAGATCACCATAGACAACTCCATATCAGGTTTTGGATAATTCTTCTCATGAAATGTCAATTGCATTGAAGCATAGGCAATGACTTTGTAATTTTTCATCAACACATAGTACAATCCCTTCTACGAAGCATCACTAAATACCCCAAAAATTTATCCACTTGTGGGTAAACAGAGCATGGGGGTAGTGGTAAGCCTCATTTTAAAATCCTTGAATTTTTCTTCGCATTAATCACTCCAAACAAACTTTACTACCTTTCGAGTTAGCTTGGTAAGAGGGTTGGAAAATCATGTGAAATTTCTCACAAATCGTCAATAATATCAAGCTAACCCCAAGAATCTATGGATATCTATTACTGATTTTATCCTTGAACACCTTTCAATTAAATCTATCTTAGAGGGATCCATATATATCCAATTTCATTTGATGATATGGCCCAAGAATGAGACCTCCATCAACCAGAAATCACATTTGATGTACTTTTCATAGAGATTCTCCTTCTGCAAGGTCTCTAGTATAGTTCTTAGATACTCCTCATTAACCACTTTGGTTTTGGAGTATATTATAATATCATTTTTTGTAACACCCCAAGATTTCATAGTATGTTATCTCTTCAAAGTATTTTAATAACTTGTGCTACACGCAACACTGAGTTCGAGCGCACCACAACTTACCGAACTAGCCATTCAAAAAAAGAGGTTATGAATTGTATTAACCACATTTTAAATATTATATATTTCTTATGTAATTTTAACATTATTATTTTGTGTTTCATAGATATAATATAAGAAAAAATTCAATTTTTATGATAAAAGAGGTATTTTTCAACAAATGAAGGTTTTTCCACCTTTTTAATGGAGAACCCTTTTTAAATCCTATATATGACACTTTTATACATAAAATTTAGTTAAATTAAATTATTATTTAGAAGAGGGACATAAAATTTTATTTTGGATAAATTTTTGGTACTTTTCTGATAACTTTCATAGTTTGATGAATAGTGAAAAATACTAAATTTTAATTAGAAACAACTTTTTTAATCGAAATAATTTATAGTGTTAAATTATGCATTTATGTGGTTTTTAAGTATAAATAAATTATATTATCATTTAATATAATTTAGGTCATTGTACGTAATTTCACATTTAAACTGAACATAAACAAGTCTCAATCTTTTGATAGTTATAATTTCTTAAAAACGTGATTTTTATTTTTGACAACGGGAATTAATTTGAAATTAATTTCTGTCAATTATATGTTTTAAAATTTGAAAATTTGATTCCATATTTTGAATCCAGAGGTACAAATGATTTAAATAGGAAAATTGTATTTTTAGAAATTATGAATAATTACTTCGGTAAATATTTTATTTGCCCTGGTTAAAGGTTAAATTCAGTAAATAAGGGTGAAAAATAATATTATACTAATATTAAATTACCCTAAAAAGTGTCCTATTCCAATTGGTTGATAAATTTCGGACCATGTTCATACGTGGGTCGATTTGGGGACCTCATGGATCCACTTCGGAGTGATAATGATATTTTACATTAACTAATCTAAAGTAATGAAACAAATAACAAAAGCATGTATCTTTTAGTAAAAAAAATTTATATGGGGATATATAATTGATCTCTTTGACTATAGATATTCATTTGAAATATAAAAATATTTTCTACATGATTATAGTTTATTTATAATTTTTAGACAAAAAATAAATATATTAATTTGTGACACAATAATAATGCATTATTTTCTTTATTAATAAAAGAATCAAATAAATGATATTGTAAATCATAAAATAAATATTATTTGAATGTTTTGATGACATAAAAGAATTTTTTAGGTTAATATTACATGTTATGGTTGATTAAATGTATTTGGTTCATAATTAACTAGTTGTTATGACTTTCACAAAAACCAAATACTAAATAGTGTCAAAATTGACATAATTGAGTTTTTAAAACAAATACTATATTATTAATTGATATAATATTCCAAAAACTATAAGGATAGGCATAAATACTTACATAAGGTTATATATATTAATAGTTAACCGCATGGGGTTATGTTGGCTGGTTATAGTAAGTTTATGATCCATATAAAATATAAAAATACAAAGAGATAAGGTAATTTTCAAACTATTTAACAAACATTTAAATCTAAACGAAAAGTTTAATATGGTGACCTAAACCTATCTAAAACCTATTGGTTGAGAGTTTTTCTACCCATAACCACCTTATCCTCTAAATAAATCATTATTTAGTCATTAAAAATCTAAAATGATATTATTTTAAAACAATATTTCAGGATTTTCCTAAAGTGACCCTCACCTCTCTTATAAAAGGGAACTTCCCCTTTTCTTAATTTCACACCTCCAAAGTATTTTTGCTCAGCCGAACCCCCACCCAAATGTCCTCCCAACATTACTCACTTGATCCTAGATGTATTCCTTTGGTCATGAAGCCAGCCTAGGGATCCCTTTTGATCAAATTAAAAATAATAACCCAAAGAAGAGGTAAATGTTTCATCACCTATTTCAAGTTCTTTTATTCTTCCACTTCCTCTGTCTTTGTTGTTTCCATTCTAAAATAATAACTTCAGTATATTATATATACTTTTATGTTATTATAAAAATGTTACAAACATATTCATTATTCTATACATCCTTAAAATGACAAAGTCACCATATTTTCATACGTACGGCTTACCGTCTCCACGTTGTGGTGTAGTTTGTTATTCAAACACTTCATTATTTGTGTGGGTATAATAATTTGTATAAATAATGTAAATAGTAAATATAACTTTTTAATTATTATTTATATATGATATATCATCCAATTACATACGATTTAGCCATTAATGATACTGTCGCGAGGGCATATGTAAGGATTAACATCTCCACAAACGCGATTAGATTCATTTCCCCATCGTAACCATTCAAGAATAATTTTCATTTGATGATTAAAAATATTGTTTAAGAACTTAATATAATTCTGGATATGAATCAAATACATCATATCCATAATAAACATGGCTTACGTAACCAATCATATAAGGGAAAACGAGTCAGTAAACACCCAAAACTATGATACTACTAATATACTATTAACAGTGAAATATTATAAGATCATATATGTTATGATATTTATGTATATAGTTCTTGTATAATTTAATAATAATGATTTAACTATTATTCAGGTGGTCAACATACCATCGACTAAGGGAAATTACAAGGTAAGGGTTAATTTCACAATCTCTTTATTATCTGATGTTGTTTTTATGTAAGTACCTACTGGGACATCTTTAACATCCACATCCGTGTTTTCATAAAAATTTACTTCCAAACATTTTTAATACTTACTAGACTATTGGTTAAAGTCATTTATACCCTTATTTTACCATATGTGTTTTCAATGGAATCTTTCCATCATTTTCAAGACAAGTTACTTTATGAACATTTCCACAAAATTATGGTAAGAATGTTTTTTTAACTTATACAGTGGGTACAGCTATTTTATGATGTTATAACATCATTGAAGCTTCCCTTACAAGATTATAAAAATATTTTAAAAATTAATTATTATTATTATTATTATTATTATTATTATATGAGTCTTAAATGATTACAAAATAGAAAGAGATATTTCTCTCGCATAGTTTTGATTTCATCTATGTCAACATCCTTTGATAAATTTTACACTTTTTTGAAGTTAATTTATTATGATACAAATATTCCATATTGTATTTAAGGATTTTTGATATGTATGAATGTGTATGAGTTATTTTTATATCATTCGTGGTTTATGGTTAATGTATTCACATTCCATATGCTAGTTTTAATATGAATTCTTATGATTTAACCTTTTCATATAAGGAATCTATTAGAATTAGTATGTGATGGGTGGAGCCTGCAATACCTCTTAGATGCATCAGTAGGTCTCATGAGACAATTAGACATTGAATTGGCAGATCCTTTCCCAATTTTATATATGGTTTTGGACGATGTCAAAATAATTTATAGATTTCTTGGCTGAGGCCTTGAAAAGATGTTTCAGAATGTCCGGCATTGTAAATTCCCTCATTACAAAAATAATATTGATGGTTCAATAATGTTATTAGACTAGTATAATACCCATGAATATGTATTATAATGGCATTATTTACTCATCCCATATTTCTGCTATAAGGAGTTCATGTTTATTATTTGTAAATGTATTTGTTTTCAATTATTTACCATATCTAATGTTTATGTTATCTTCCGCTAAATGTTTTACCCTTATTGAACATCTAATATCACACCTTTCTTATGTTTTATTATCCTAGGATTTCCAAGAAGTGTATTATGATTAATATGTAGGGTGAAGCTAAAATGGAATAATGACGTTCTCAAAGAACCCTCTATTATGTATTTTATGTTTGAAATTTTAATTTGAAGTTGATGTATGTTATCTATTTCCAAGACTACTAAACTGATCGGTATATTGGGACATTATTTCCATGTATCATGAAAATGTATTAAAATAATGCACTGACTCTGGTCTTCTAGGGTCGGGGAATTACATCTATAAATACTACCATAAATTTTTCAAGATAATATCTAAAGACTGTATTCTTCATGTCCATAATGATTACGGGAGCATTAGTGAGTCCAAAAGGCATTACTATGAATTCATAGTGTTAGTATCTTGTACAAAATATAGACTTGGGGATATCTTCTTTCTTTTCCCTTACATGATAATATCCCAACCGAAAATCCACCTTGGAGAATTATTGTGCCCCACACAGCTGATCAAACATGTCATTAATTTGTTGGAGAGGATACTTTTTCTTTTTCTTGATTTTGTTAAGCTCATGATAATTGATTCAAAGGCGCATTGACCCATCCTTCTTCATGATGAACTCGACTGGTGCACCCCATGGTGAACCACTTGGGCATATAAATCCTTTATCTCGAGTCTCTTGTAGTTGTTTCTTCAGCTCCTCAATCTCCACAACATCCAATTTATATAGAGTCTTGGATATTGGTAACACCCTTGGTATAAGGTCAATTGAGAATTCAACATGTCTTATAAGAGGAAGACCAGCCAATTCATCGGGAAACACTTTAGTGAATTCCCTCACAATAGGCATGTCTTCATGGATGGTTTCTTCCTTGGACTCAATCATCTATGCCAGATACGTGTGCTCATAGGTTAGTAATATCCATTCTTGAGATGATGGAGCTAATGATGATTCCTCTTCCTTCTTGAACTTGTACAAAATCGGGGGTTGATTCTCAACCTGGAGAGTGATTTCCAACTTACAGAAATTTATATTGGCTCTATATAAGGAAAGTTAATACATGCCATGAATTGCATAAAATTCCACCAGAGGGAGTATGATGAGGTTCATTGGGAAGTTCAATCCATCAATTATGACAAGGGAAGAGTTATTCATGGGATGAAATGATTACCCCATTTCCCGAACTCAACCACATCTTTAATTCCATGATTTTTGGTGGTTTTGGGATTGTTCTACAAAACATTCAAGATATAAAATAATTCTTAGAACATGAATCAAAAGTTATGTTTGATATTCTTGAATGAATAAGTAGTGTACCTGTCACAACATCATTGTAAAGGTTCAATTCGGTATTAGAGATGGATAAAGATCGCCCTTGCTTCCTTAGAGGTTGTTGGTTGCCTCAAAAAACCCTTGCCTTAGGGAACTGATTGGTAAGATTCTCTAGTCCTTTACAGTTTAAAAATTAACAAATCATTGAGAGTCGAACAGAGCATTCCTCTCCACTATTGCAGCTGCAGATTTTTCTTACCGATAGTAAATAGCCTGATTCCCTTCTCTTCCACACCTAAATCATTACCTCATCTCCTTCAGAAAATTTCTGGGGTAATTCTTCCATACCTTTGGAAATTGGGGTACTATATTTTCATAGCACCATTGAATTTATCCATCAGACCACCAGAATTGAATTCTAAGTTAAAATTTCTATCCACATGACACCCCTGAGGTTCGATGATCTCCATTTCAACCTTGAGGGTGCATCAGACAATTTCATCATTGTTTTTGAAGTGGTGGATCACTTGGTCTTTCTATAGGAAAGACTTCAGCCCACCAAATAAATATTCAACCTTGAATTCAGGGATAACGACAAAGCCAGAGGCATATTGTTCAACCCTTGTGAAGTTTTTTTCATACTCTCCAATAGATTCTTCATCTTTTTTCTTGAGATCAAGGAATTCCCTTTCTATCTTAATCCATAGGGTGCATAGAAAATATTAATAGAAAAACATCTTCCAGAAATAATTCCTTTCCAACACCTCAGTCTCCTCCTCAGGCTTCATATTTTTTATCAATGTCCTCCATTGATCAGCTTCACCCTCCATATGATAAGTATCCAGGAGATCCTTCTCTTGTTAAAAATATTGAAGGATAGAGAAGATCTTTTCAATGGAGTTGATACATTATTCGATGATTGGGGGATCAGATGATCCATTAAAAGTAGGATGTCTTTGTCTCATGAAGTTGTCGATAGAGAATTTTTCTTTCATAGCGGGGGGTTGAACATTCTTCTTGACCCATGTTTCTATTCAAATCTTGAGTTGATTGAGAGTGTATCATGACAATGTTCGTGATTCTTACTCCCATCAGATTGTGCATCTCATTAGCATAGTCATCACATTTATCTTCACATTGTTTGTTAGTCTGAGTCCTCCTATTATCAGCCATTGGCTGGAATAAAATGGAATGTTAATGGTAACACATAAAGTGTAATCCATGGAAAAAACAGATGACTTATAAATAAATTTTATTTCCGTAACTTATGTATCTATAGGCTTCAATCTATATTTTCGAACACATATTCTTAGGGGATTTTTTTAATTTCCCTTAATAATGGTTCATACTAATCTTGTGAATTTACCAATACATATCCCCCAGGAGTGTCCTAACCAAGAGTGAAACGAGGCCTGTTTTCATGTACCTGGATACCCCAGGACAAGCCCGAAACTCCTTGTCGGGGTTTTCACCCCAAGGTACCTATGTGCCAAATCCACCTCTACTTGCTCATATCCATACATGGATGTATTTTCTTAATAAACAGTGACTCAATACCCACAAAAACAGAGATATTTTTTTTATTATACTTAGTCTTGTCTCTAACGCCTCACTAGGATTTTCTAAACCTAATCAAAAAAAAAATAGTTAAACCTATCCTCTGATACCAACTATGACAACTATGCTCTTTATTACACCCAAAAACATAATTTTTTACATAAACATAACTTGATAGCACATAAAAGATCGAGAGTTCTAGTGTCCTTGTGGCTTAGGATCATTACATAACAACTTAAAACATGAAATACATTATCTTTATTGAAAACTTCTTTTACATGACCACTACATTCCCTCGTACTTAGAATTGTGTGGGATAACCAGAGGACATGCATAAGGAATGAGGGAGATATAAAGCCCAGTAAGGGATTAAACAACAAATAACATGAATATTACAATACATGTAAGGCAATAGGAATATCAATTGAGCACAATAGAAACATGAACATAAAGGCATGATATAGCATGATAATCATAACATGGAAATGTGGAAACAACACTTAACATGGAATTTTCATGAACCAAGGATCATTGCACATAGAGAATGGGTAAACCCTAATTTAACATGAATTAGAATTATTCAACACCCATTTCAAAAGACTTATCATGATACTATACTTTACCCAATGTATTTGAGTGCTATCAGAACACACCCTACTTAAACATTTCATTACATGCATAAGTGTGCCACATGAATCATATAATATGGAATAAATCAATGTCAAAAGTTATTACAAGATTAAGTAATGTGGAATAAATACATGAAATTACCATTTAATATTTATATGTTCATAAAGTCGAATTCCCTTGATAAAGACATGGGTATGGTATTAACTACATAATGGTATTGTCTTTGAAAAATGCGGTGCAATTTCAGTAGCATAACGACGTGACATAAGGATTCATGAAAATGGTTGATGAGAGTGAAATGTGTTTCTCATCATATATACATGAAATGTACTTTAAGGGGGTCATATAGATACCTTTCCCAAAAACATAATTGTATTTATATTCATAATATAAAAGAATTACTATGATGTAAAAGAGGAGAGAGAAATCCCTCAAAAAACAATTGGCTTGGAAACAAGTGTACATGGGAGTAATTAATGGGAGATAATGTGGTCTCCCATCATCCAAAAAAAAGAGGGTAGTATTGGGGGGGGGTGAAAAATCATACCCCATCATTTTTAATCGAAAAAATGGCATAACAACTTAAAACAATTAGACAAAAATGAGAACGGAAGAAATCCCTTACATAGAAGTGTGATCCCAAAGGCTTGGGAGAGGCTTGCGAAAGGCTTCTTGGGAGCTTGGGGCACCCTGGGAGGGTAGATTTTGGATGAACTCCAAAGGATTTTTGTGAAGAGGAAGTCAGATCCTAGGTGGTTTTATATAAGAAAAGAGAGAGAATTCTTTGTTATTTAGGTTTGGTTCACCGCACATTAAACTCATCAATACCAAAAACCAACCCATGGCTTTTGAAAAAGGGGGTTAAAACAATATTTTATAAGTACAATGGCCTAACTTCTTACAGTAAGATGGTTTCATAGGTGGTGGTGAGTCACATTCTCATATAAATTCATTTAAAAAGTGAAGATGTTTTATACCTCTTGGAGGGTCCACTAATGTTTTGTAAAATAAATCAAAAAAACCTAAAATCACATTATTTTAAAGGTAAAACATATATTTTCCAGAAATATCATTTATAGTTTTTGTTACATCACTATTGGGACATTATGATGTCATAAAACACATTATATATTTAAACAGTATTTCTTTTTTTTACCCAAAAATTCTATTGTCTCAGAAAATTTTGAGAAATTCACCATAGGTTAATTTTGACATCCTGATTCAAAAAATAAAATTCATTTTATCTAAATAATTTTCTAAATATGTTAATATTTAATTTTAAAACAAAAACCTACATTTATAAAAAAATTCATGGGTTCTGAAAAAAACAGCTTTAAAACCTTAATAAATATTACAATTGCATTCATAAAATTATACGATAATTTGTATTTAATAAACATTATTTTAATAATATTATTTTATTAAAATATTATTAAATTACAAAATTCATTAATTCATCAAAACAGATTTTTTAGTTTAATATTAACTAAAAATACGTTTTCATTTTAAAAACTATTTACTAAGTACCAATAATAAAATGAACGTATATTCACTATTATATACTAAAATAATGGACATAATCATAGTGCTAAGGACTTGTTACATAACCCCTTATAACACCCGCAAAAGACCAAAGGTTAAGGTGTGTGATGGTGGCATACTCTTGGGGTGGCTTGGATAACATTTATTGGGTGGTAATATCTATCAAATTCCACCTCTCTCATAGGCGGTTCCATTCGAGCTTAACATGTTGAAGCTCTACTTGGTCTTGGTCAATATCAAAGCCCAATGATGCCAGCTCCTTTCTGAGCTTCAACATATTGGCTTCATATGTGGCAAGTCCACTGGATGAGGTCATTGATTCCTTTTTATGAGTGAATTGGATTTGTTAAATCCCTATATTTATATTTATCATGTGATCACTATTCAAAGACTATATTAGCAAGGGTCTCAATTCATAATGGTATTTTAAAATATAGAAACATACAACAAAAGTAGGGAATTTTTTATATAACCATTTTACATAAAAATAAATTTAATTAGATCAAGATGAATTTTCATTAATGAAAATTTTCTTCATTTTAGAAATTGACTATGAATTTAGAGAAGCTCTAAGGGGATGATGTGACAATGATATTGATACCCTGTTATTCGTGGAGTTTAAACCCTAGAACCTTTTGTCACTAAATATTGCCCATGATCTTGACAACATGAGGCCCATATTGGGAACCTTCTCCAAGATAACTCTGAAATTGTTCCTTAGAGATATCAAACCTTTCATGTATTTTACTCTCTTGCTAAAGACCATGGTGGTGCTCGAGCATACTATAAGTATCCATGTTTTCATGAGTCTTCATAAGATCACTAGACATTGATGATAGCATAAAAAATTGAACATCATCCATGTTGTCCATATAATTCTAATAGACTAGGAAATCCTCATCACTCACCTCTTTGGTAGGAGGATCAGGTAATCCTGACTCCAGCACATAAGACTTTCGTTCATGGCGTAGGATAACATGAAGAAATCTAAACCATTCCTAGAAGTTAATGTTAGTGAGGATGTTGTCTTTGTTCATAATTGATTACAAGGACAGTGTAGTTGATGATATTTTCATTTTTATTCTATAATTAAAAGATAAAATCATTAGTACATTATTTATTAAAATTTATAAGAAATAGTAAATTTTAATTAAGTCTCCCGTTGTTTTATCAACTCCCAATGGCCCTCACCATTGGACTCAGAATATCCAGATTCAATGAAATTCTAGTGTTAAGGAACTGTATTCTCCTTTTAATAACCCCAACAAGCATTGTTCAAGTTATTAGAAGGTATTTAGGTATGTAGGTCATTTCCAACTACGAGCTTACAGCTCCAAGAACTGTTGGGTCTACTCCCCAATCCTAAAATCATGAATTTGGATTTTCTCAACTATTTCCTCCAATATTACACCATGTCTAGCAAGGGCTACTTGTATTCATGTAATAAGATTAAGACAACCCCAAACATTTCATAAGGCGTTCTTGTATAATTGTATGTGTCCCAGCAAGGGTTGGTCAAACACCTAGTTTTATTGATTTTTTCCCTTAATCAAGTAACAGAAGGCTTGGCCTAACTTAACAATTTATTTGATGGATTTTTATCTCTTATGTGTGAATTTCATATTATCATTATCACATTATTTTAAATATTAATGGGAACCTACTTATGTGATTAACCATTTATGGATAATATTTAAACATAAGTCTCATTTATTTTTGTTATATCATACATGCTTCGTTAATTCATTAATTATGTTATTGTCATAACACATCCACAATGATAATCCACAAAACTGACAGAAAAAAAATAAATTGAATGATCATGATATTTTCGTATGGTTAGTTTATCTATTGGTTGATAAACTTACTCTGACCTCGGGGAGAAACATTATTAACCTTTTAGGTTTGTGTTTACATCTTTCCACCGATCCACCTCTGTATCCCCTGGGATTGGATTCTTCTCAGCTTAATCTTGAACTCCCTATACATGCTTGGGAGTTCTATCTAGTACATAAGCCTTTTTTAACTCACATGTAGGTGAGGGGTAAAAAGGGATTTTACATTAATGAATCTTTGGGCACGTAGTCCCTAAATATTAATAACGAGAAGGCTCACATGCCAACAAAATTTAATTTCAATAATTTAATTAAAAGAAACCATCTACATACAAAGTTCTTGGTCTATCTCATGATCATCCATACATGCAACGATATTTACACAAAAATAAAAATATAATTCAATTCTTTAATCGTTCTTGTTTAAGATAAACCATGGTCGAATCCATTAATTATCATCTTTAATTAATCAGTCCTTAAACATAAACCACTTTCTGAATTTCCTTGATATTCTCATCCATTATAATTTTAAATAAAAAAACTCATTTAAAATATCTTTGTATGTAACCTATACCTTAGAGGCAACCTATTGAATTCCTATTCATAACAATCTAATGAGTAGAAATGAAAATTATGCAGATGTTAACTTAAACACATATATATAATACACTTATCACGTGTTGTGCCTAAACTTTATGGTTGCATGATGTTACATGTCTCAATGGTTATTTTAATATAATAATAAATTTTTATAAATCAACATAATTTGGATGAGTACACGACGTGCAGTTCCAACTACACAGTGTGTACTATTGTTCACAGACCATTAGTAGAACATGCCTAGGGAAATGGTATGTGACTGTAATTCGGAAATCATCGGAGTACACGACATTTATAATAGGCCACACACCATGTAGTTCCTCATTATACAGTCTCTACCTAGGCAAGCCATGAATGGGGTACAAAGTTCAACCATAACCCGAAGGGACAACTCATCTTGTCTAGTGGGCCACATGGAGTGTAATCTGGAAACCATGTTCTACTTGTTCCTGGTCAAAACATGGAGTCATTAAGACTTCGACAAACTCCAATGACATGGCTTGGTTTGGCATTCCAGACCTGGTGCATTGAACATTGGCTAAATTATGTGTACGTTCGAATACGTGCCATGAGTTCTTGTTTGGTATGTCCAAAAAGATTTTCACCTCCGAATAATATCCACTATTTTATTTTAATCAAAATTAAAAGAAAAGATCATTTTTGTAAGGTGAACGGGAAACGAAAGAGAAGGAGATGATTTGAGATTCAGATTTGTAGAATGATTATCATTAATTGAAATAACTAAGTTATTAAATGCATAAATCAATAAAAAAGTATTTAAATAATTTTCAACTGTGATGTAACTGCTCTGATACCACATGAAGGTTTCAGTCGTAGAGAAAATGTGGTTGGAATGGTACCCACCTTTGTTTTTTACAATGATCGATGATTATTCTGCAATAAATAAGACTATGAATGCTAGTCTCCACAAAATAAAATAAATGATTTTGACAATGTATGAAGAGGAATGAAACCATTAGAGAGAATATTTCACATCATGTTTATAATTAATTTAATTAATTTCATAATGAAAATAATACCTGGATCTTTGGTATTTTCTTCATTATTGATGATGATCATTTGTAGTGACCCTTCTGGATTATCATATTTCACTTTCAATGATCCAAACTAGAATCCCTCAAATAGTGATCCGCACATGCTTTGATGGCCTCTGATCGACACTGCTCGTTCTCTGGATGCTAGCACGGTGAAGAGAGTGTCTTGTCTCATTAGTTATTGATAGCTACTTACTATGTCTTGAAGAACATTTCTAATTATTTATAACGGTGGGAAGAGTATTCGAGAGAGAAATTTTTCAGCTTAACTATTATCAATTAAACGAGTGTGTGGTTCAGTACATGGCGCAATAGGCAAATGTGTCTATTTGTTGATAAGGGGCTTTAGTTACAATATTAAATTGTGTCACAAAAATTAAATACATTCGTAACCTTAGAAAAAACCCATTTTATTAATAATAATACCACTTCATTATTTATGGTGCAACAACTTTCACAAAACATAATTATAAATAAAATTCTACATCAAAAAATAATAGCATCTTTATTTTAATTTGTGCCAACTAGTTAAATAATTATTTATCATCTGGAAAATAATTAGTTTACTACCAGACCAAACATGGTCCTCTAAAAATCCACTTCAAATTATTTTACACCCGAATAAATAATTAATTAATTTATTCTCTTGAATAAATATTTTATTTACAAACTAGGAAATAAATATTTATTAAATGTTAAATAAAATAAATATATATATTTTACCTACATTCCAGGGATTACATATTTATTTAATTTATGAAATCATTTTAATATGAATAAAATTATTCCATTATCTTTTGAATAATATTTATTGATTAGAATTTAACTGAGACCACCTGAAACACTTAGTGTTTGACCCTCTAAGATTCTTTCTCGTTTGCATTAGGCGGGCTTTCCTAAAGTCCAATATTACTGTCTAGTAATGGGTAAAGGCACCAAAGACGAAGAACTTAAAGTCTCTAAAATGATATACACATATAAATGCTCACAGTGTAATATAATCCCTTTTTCGCAATATCTCATCAAGTAGGTTTCATAATAGTGTCATCAACTTTTATGCTTAATACATTGTTCTTTGAAACCTGAAATAAACTCATCGTTACACCATGGCCATTGAATTTTGGGTGATGTTTCTATTTCAATCAAAGGGTTGGGATATATGATTCCATAAATTGAAGGGACCAATCCTTCCTGGCTGATCCATTAATAACATGCCACTCATGAGCACCAAACATACCATACTTCCGGCAAATTTCTTGTGTTACAGTGTTTGTTAGTAAATCAAAGTGTGCGAGTTATGACATGTATTAATGACAATAATAAGGTCTAAGGATCATTACACATGCTCACAGATAGAAATATCCAATGAAACCAAAACATGTGGCATTCCTACTGGTGGGTATGTTCTTATAATATCCTGTCTTAGAGATTACCAAGTGCGGATTCATGATAAGAAGTCCCATCTGCTTATGAGTACCCACACCAAATGTTCAACATGCTATGTGTCCCATCATAGTATTGCATCCCATTTTGTAACTATATTTAAGAATATTTTTATTGCATTTCACAGTTCACATCATAGCGGGGAACTGTCATGACATTATCAATGCAACAAATACTCTAGGTCATTATTATATCATAGTCATGCATAACAATGAACAATCTGTTATAAGATGTTTAATATTTAAATATATTAAATGTCCAGGTAATCAAAGTATAACCAGTTGGTTCTAGAACAACAACTCTTATAAAAAGATGTATGGAGATCTAAGAGGTTATTTTTGGTGGAATATAATGAAGAGGGATATCATATAGTTTGAATCTCTTTTCTTGGTAAATCAGGAAGTTAATGATGAGAGACAAAATCCATAGGGGGTGTTACAATTATTACACTTAAAATAATTGAAATTGGAAAACACTACCACTGAGTTTCTCATTGGACTACCCAAAATCTCAAAAGGGGAGAATGTAATATGGGTTGAATTTCATCGCCATATAAAGCCAGAAGACATCATAATTGTTATATAATATTTATCTCATGATCATCTACCTATTTTATACATATTTTAAGTTTTATGGGTTCATGGAGTACAAAAGTCTATTATATCTAATCTAGATATGAGTTTTACCTCAGTGTTCTAGAAAAGTCTTAAACAATATTTGGATATGTAATTAAGTTTAATCATTGTTTATCATCCTTGTATAGATGGTTTGTTTTAGATAAAACTTCAAAACCTAGGGAATATGATGATATCTTAGTCTTTTTGTTCTATAAGTCTTATTGATCAACACCTTCCTCTAGTTGTTTTTTCATACAAAAACAAATCTCACCCGAAAATTTGGATGGATCCTTATGAATACATATATGGAAACAAGTGTAAACCTTTAACATGATGGGATAAAGCTTTATAAAGAAATATATTGAGAAATGATTCAGAAGAGATAATTGGAGAAAAATCAGATCCTTTCAACGACACCTCAAGGAATCTAAAATTCTATATAAAAGTGATTTATACAATCATCAGTGTGATAAGGAGTTTAATGTCAGTGAGAATTTTTTTTGATTTTCCCCTAGGAGTAATGTTGTGAGATTAGAAATTAAATTACAGAATATCATTTTATATATTTTATGGTTCATAATTCTTGATTGAGTACAGACATGTGCATATCGCTAGCTATTCCGCCAAACCTCTCTCATCTTCATGATGTGTTCCATGTATCTCTCATGAGAAAGTACATAATGGGTCCTTCTAAAATACTACTCGTAAATTCCATCCCAATTTATCCTGATCATACATATGAATAAAAAATGTAATTATTATATATCATAGGTAGAATGTACAATGAAACATGACCACTGACTCTTCCATGGTTTTATGGCGAAACCACTAACTAGAAGAAGCTACATGTGAACCAAAGGATATATTTTGGATGATGTATCAAAAAAATTTTGTATCATTGTGATTGGATTTTGTTTAAAAATTTCATTTTGTGGTGGGTAGAATGTAAATCCTAACTATTTTCGGATATATTTGTTTCAAATAAATTTTATTTGTTTGATTGATTACGTCACATGAAACACCAATATTTAGTGAAATGTTATATACAGTTAAAGTTATTATTTAAAAATGATTGTTACAGTCTATATGTTAAATATTCTGTATGAATATAAATAAGAGGATTTTCAAAAATATTATGGTTTTAGATAAAGAAAATATATTGATAAATAAGTACATAATTTTTGGTAAAGAATTTGTATGATTCGAAGAATATTTTTTTTATTTTTCTTTATTCCTAGGAAATAAATTAAACATAACTTTTTTAAAATTTTAGAAATTATATTTTAAATAAGGAAATAATTTTATCTATAAAAACTTAAAAATTATCTTATGGTGAATTTTTGAAATTTTTTGGAGAGGTCTATTTTTTAATAAGTAGTGTAGAATGAGGATTTTTTTTCAAATGGACTTTTAATTTAAAGATTTTAAATGCTCCATTTTGATTAAATATGGTTTTAAAAGTAAAATTAATTCAATTATATCATAATTAACTGAATTTATGATATTGTAATCATTTTCATATTGAC
Organism: Viscum album; assembly: GCA_963277665.1. Lineage (NCBI taxonomy): Eukaryota > Viridiplantae > Streptophyta > Magnoliopsida > Santalales > Viscaceae > Viscum > Viscum album. The sequence goes on from OY728134.1 coordinate 1,552,479,630, forward strand.
TATTGGTATTACATCATTCTATACATAGGAAATATGTTTCCTTGGAAATCCTATTTTTCATCAAGTTTGTAGGTTTATTTAAAAATATATTTTTGTGACTTATTTGAATCAAATTTGGAAAAATAGATTCCCAATTTTGAATTATAATAATTAATATGATATAATCTTTAAAAATTTGTTTTTTTATAATTATGTTTAAAAAATTTCAAAATTATTTACCATGGATCAGGTTAAAATGGATATATCGTTGGTTAAACTAAAAATATAAGTGTTTGAATTACCTTAAAAAAATTTCTAGATCCTATTTCACTGACTTATTTCCACCTTATATCATCTGAGTATCAATAATGTTCCATTTTCAATCCATTTTATATTTTTAAAATGTGGGTTTAAATTTTTCTTTTCAATAATTCCAAGTGTTTCCTCTCCCCCCATTATAAAATGACACCCACTCTCCACTCCTATTCACACTCCTACTACCTTTTGGTTTGGGAATTCCCTACCCAATTACCTTACGGACATCCCTCTATATATGATAGAGGAAATTATTTTATTAGAAACTCCTCGAATTTAGGATTTAGGTTTAAACCTAAAAAGAACCTCCAAAAAATATTTATATCTATTTTCCATGCATTTTATTTTTATTTATTCTTATAACTCCATAAAATGTTCATAAACCAGAATGATATAATAATATTAGTATTTATCATATTTATAGATGTAATTTTGTTAATTTAAGAACCAATATCCTTCAAATTGACCATCAAATCAGAAACAAAATTATTGATCATGTTTATAGTGGACTATGCCCCTAGGAATCAATGTAATTCATCTTCTATGACTAACTCTTACAAATGGAAATAAAGATTTATTTTAATTATAAATATAATAATTTGGATTATGCTTTAGATATTAAATTTTGTGATATTTCTCTTAATATAATAATGTATTTTCTCATCTTATGTTTATTTGATGAAATTTAGTGATTTCCTTCCATTCTTCTCTATTTATTTACCCAATAGTAAAAAAATAAATAAATTTCAACTTTATTCTCTCTCCAGTCAAAAATCATTTTCTTTCATGTCCTTATTTCCGAAAAAAAAATTCAGAAAGTTTTTAATAATATCCAATGATTTATTAAAGATATTTTTTACCCATGTTTTTATTTTTATATTTTATTTCGGTGGAACTTCCAATGGCAACCCGTGCATGCTACAAATAAACAACAGTAAATTTGACATCCTGGAGACATGAACTTGATACCACACCCCAATCCCCATACCACTCAAACCAACCTAGTAAATATTGGGGGTATCATGTTTTAATTTTTATAAAATGGTTTAAAATTAATAATCCGAACATTTTCTCGAAAAATCATTTTAAAATTTTACTAAAAATTTGAAAATAATATTTGTTTTAACATGAATGCAATTAAAGATATTTTATATAGTTATGACCTCTTATGGATTTATTTCTTTCTTTACAATATTTTAAATAACTTTTTTCAATATGGAAATGTTATTTTCTTTAATAAATGTTCCATCTGATATTTCAAAAACATTTTCTATCTATGAAAGAATCTTTTGATGTCACTTAATCTTTACTAGGGATATGATAAAATGATATCATCCTTATTATCTCTCTGGGTGGGTTAGGTTTAAATTAAAAATAATTTCATGAAGCTAATTCACTTTTATCATGTTATGATATGATAAAATTCTGAATTGATTGTGAATCCTATAACTTTTTCATGGGTTAGGCTACGACGAAATTATATAATGTTTACTCAACCCATTTATTTTTCAAAGTTTACTATTTAGTTATTTGTTTATGAAGCCCATTTATTTTCCTTAGTTTTTATAAGATGAATTTTTTATAATCATACATCACAAAAATGTAAGGATTATGTGATTGGATGGACCTATATCTCCCACCAATGAATTTTTTAATAATGGATATCTCATGAGATAAACAGTTATAGAATGGGGAGAGAACCATCTTCATTATGGGACATTTTCCACTATGATTGTCTTTGGAGTGAACCTTGACTTCTATGATGGTTTAGGTAGTGAACCCATCCCATTATAATAGTTTTAGAAATAATTATTGAATACTTAGTGAATGATATTATATGCTAATGTGTACACCAGAGGTCTATTTCTTATTACTATGTTATGTTCTCTTAGCTTAAGTTCTTTGATTCCTTTATTATTTATGTCTTTTTAGCAAGAAATAACTATTACATATATCAATTTTATCATCTATGATATACGCGGTTTGGTTTCAAAATGTTATTATAATGTTCACATAAACATATACTCATGATATGATTACATTACCATTGTTTACCCTTACTGAGCAACGATCTCACTCTTTCTTAAGTTTCCTTTATAGATGTTATGAAGAAATATTTTTTTGTTGATATGTCTAATAGGGTTTCTTATTATAAATAAAACAGTGGTAAATTTTATAGATCACTTATGAACTATTTTTTTATGTATCTCTGCATCCAAAGGCACTATGCCTAAATGATTTTGGCATGCATGTTATGTTTTATTATGAATATTAATATATTTATAGGAAATATATATTTATGAATTTTTGTGATCTTTATATGAAGAGATATCTTTGAAGCGTTAATTTACTAAAATATGAATGATATAATCAAAGGTCTGAAACATAGACTAGTTGATCTTCCATCATAATGTGATGAACCTCCCTCTAATTTATTAAAACATTACCTTGAAAATCAACATTTGAATGAATTGTTTTTTAATAAGAATAATTATTTAAAACATGGGATGTGAAAAATAATCAATTTACCTCACCGTATATACATCTAGATTATGTTGAAATTTATGGGATCTTAGGCATTGGTACTTTCTACTCCTATTGTGAGGGAAGAAATTATAAAAATAATCAAGTGATTATAGAGAGAGAGAGAGATTTGGTACATGGCGGTCATTACAAGATTAATAATTGTGTAATTACATATAAAAGGAGAAAAATATGTATTATTTCCTTATATTAAAATTATTTTATAAATCCTATTATAATTTAATGAACAGGTTCATAAAATATAAAAAATTAATTTCCAGTTTTGTTTTTAAATTTAGATATATATGTGTTTCTGTCTGTGCGTATCCAAATTATCCAAATAAATTTTGGATCTAAGTTTTAAATTTGTATGAATAGTTAAAGAATATATATATAATATTGTACATCATAATTTATGATTTTTTAGGAGGATCCAAAGAAAATATTAGACATGCTTTTATAGAGATTATATATAAACACATCGTTGTTAAAAGTGTCTTACATGGGACAAAACGACAAAGTCGGGTGATATTTTAAAAAACTGTTGTTAAAATACGGATTAAATATAATTGTTAGTTTATATATATATATATATATATCTGTGTGTGTGTGTAAAAAAATTATGGATAGTCACTTCCATTAAGTCTTAGAAGTCTTATAGAAACAAGATAAGACCAATCAATATTTTCGACCAAGAAGTATATTTTTTAACTTGAAAGGATAACACAATAAATGAGTTGATGTTTTTGGATGGTATTATGATGTTATCAATGTAAACAACTAAAAATAAATTGATGGATTATGTGCTAAGAGTTTCTCATACATAGAGTTTCATGGTTTTAAAATCAGATTACTATAGGTTTTTCATTGGAAGAAGAATATAGTTTTATTCTAAAATTGAGTTGGGACATTGGTTGAGCCCAAATTTACCCTATAGGTATGCGGTCGTTGTAGTATAGGTAGGAGTCGAATCCACAGGGACCAAAGAAGAAACCTAGAGATACTCTAATTTTAGAGATATTTGGCTATGGAGTGGCCATCTATTTGGATTGATTTGAAACTAGTGATTTAATTTAAAGAAACAACAAAAAACATGTTGTTACATAGTCTAAAACAATTAATGGAGATGAGTTTATCCTACATTGTTATTAGGGTTATATTGGATGTATTTATTTTCTTAAATTGTTTCAGTTCACTAATTCAAGACGTATCCACAAAATGACATAATTCCTCCACATCATTCACCAATATAATCCTTACACTATTACAAGTATAACCACTAGTTCACTTATAGAAAAAATTTAATGATCACTCTAAGGATTTAGATCGTACTAGCACTCGAAATTTGTCATTGTGAAAGTTGATGAAGATGAAATAGAAAATTATCATCAAATGGAAATCATAAATTAATGAAGTGATTATAGAATTTTAGATCATAAAATAACATCCAATCTTCCCCATTGAAATCCCTAGGACTAACCCATAAGGTTTTATCCCTCTATTGATTATATGATCTCAAAGGAAGCATAAAGTAGACTCATAGGGGCGGAATTGAAAGAGAAAAATAAAACAATGAAATGATCACTCCACTTTTGTGTGAATCAATTCACATGTTTTGGTGTGAATAAAATCACACATTAGGGAAATGATATCAATGTGAAAAGAATAATAAAATAAAATGAGGAAATGAAGAACTTTTATAAAGAACTCATGTAATTGAAACAACTTACTTGATAATGAAGAATGATTACAACATCAAATTGATTGCATAACATTACAATGAAACATTGAACCCAAGATCATTGAATACTCCACCAATACTGACTTAAATAGGAAAAAAGGAATCCTTTGGTCAATCCACCCCTTCCTAATTCTCTTTAATTATTTTTAGTGGGCCATGGTGGGTGGACATTTAATGCGTAGGAGACTTTGTCAACTCTTTCTCGAAGTGGGAGCCAGCATGCATCCACTGAACGGAAGCGCCTAAATAACAATATATAGGGTTTACTTGGAGTGGACCATAGTATACTTAAATGAATACCTAGATGTCCTCTTATAGACTATAAACTTTCATCATAAAATACTTTGTGGTTCGCGAGATATGATTTAAATAGTGGGCTATTTTTCTGGCCGTGGAATCTGACCCAGAATTGCATCTTCAACTTGGGCCACCTGGAACTCCATTAAAACATTAAAATTAGCTTGGTCCACTATTTTAGTAAATTTTCCCCATGATTTATTCAATCTCCGGTAAAAGTTTGAGACTTTTTGGGATTCAATTACGGCCGATACAGTACGTTTATTGGGCTGCTGTGCAAATCACTTTTCCAAAATGTTGTTGGTTCAAAGCCCACTTTGGTGGTCTTCCAAATTGAATCTCCAAGTTCTACAGAAGAATTAATTGTTCCTTATAGCATGGGAGACATGAAAATAAAATAATAAAATAAAATCAAGACCATTTTGTGTTTTATGAGATGTTCAAGAATGTACCATCTAATAGTGCCTTTTAGGAAAGAATTACAATCATGATGTGAAATGATGTTCAAAGTGTAAAATGCACTAAAATGATACTTATTAATAACAAATCACATTAAAACTATATAAATTAACAATGAATATTAGCCTCTTTTAGTGGATAATCAAAAATGTATATTCTAGATGTAGTTTATATCCTTCATTATAAAATAAGAAGATTTTTTTCATTTATAAATTTGATGTAGGGTTTTTAATGATGATATGGAGATCAAATGGCTCATGTTAATTTTATTAGACAATGGATGATATATGTGGCTCTTTTAAATAGGATATAAGTACCCAAGTAAATCCATCCCACATCGAAATCTAAGTTAGCTGAGTAATAAAATATATTAGAACATATGAAATATAATTGACCTATCAAGGAAGTAGGGTATCAACACCCAAATTAACATAGAGACATGCCCATGATGGGTTATGCCACACAGTCCACTAGGAACCCTATTGTTCTATAAATGTCTATTGGCACACTATGCGTGTTCAATACACACTAACACCCTACTGTTGGGTTTATGGAAAAGATGGATTCCAATTATCACCAGTCACTTCAACCATCATTATTGGTTGATATGTCCTAGATGGTGTTCTTGACTAGTGATATTTTTTTATATGTACATTTAAAACTAAAATGGAAACTATGTGATTTGTTTATTAATGTTTCACTCATACATATACATCATTAGATATAATACTTTATGTATAATATTCATATAAATTTTTATTTTTTTGAATATGTGTTATAAATTTATAATGTTAATTATATAAAATATTATCTTAAATAATGATATTATTATATTCAATGTGAAAACCACTTCAAAGAATTCAAATATTAATAGAGGCTAGTGTTTTTTTTAAATTGATTTATGTAAAAATTATGAAACATATATTTTATCAATGGTCATGTTACAATTATATAAATGTCTTACATTTGGGACATTTTATATGAATTAAACTCGATGTACTCAAGTTATATTTCTCATGAGTAAGGTTCTAATTTATGATTTCATGAAATATTTCAGAACACTTATTTAAATAACATTTAGTTTCTAAAATTCTATGATTTTCCAAATTTAACCATTATTGATGTAGCCTCCTTAAATGAGGTTGGGTTTGGGGATAATGGAATCTCCTTGAAATAGGAAAAAACCAAGAATGAGGATGGTGTCCCAATGGTTGATGAGATTGGTTATCCTATCACAGTAGCAGACTATGAGCTCAGGTACATTAGTTATACAATATTCATCTTGTTTCTATAATTTAAGATTTATTCTTTCCCTTATTGGATTTTTTTGTAAATTTTTGGCTCATGGAAAGAGGGGAGAAATGCATTGAATGGGCCCTTTAATCTCTTTTATTTTCAAAATAAATGGGCTTGACCACAACATATTTCAATAAATTTATAATTATTATTTCATAAGATCATTAGATGGACACATATGGATGGGAGAGTGTAAACCTAGGGGAATTTCATGGAAATTGTACTTTGTATCCCTACTCACAATGAAATTAAGATATAAGGATAGTATTTTTGTAATTAAGTATCTATTGGATATTTATAAAAAAAATATTTGGTCACAAAAATTTATTTAATAGAATGAAAAATATTATAATGATGAAATTTTTGATTAGTATTCCTTTTTACTTATTGGTTAATGAGTCTACACAAAGAATATTTAAGAAGAAATCTAATTTAAATTTTTCTATAAATGTTGGTTCAATTGTGTAGAGGCTCTCATTATATATTTTTACCATTATAACTTGGGTATCTCTTCTAAGATGAGAGAATTCATGGATTTTTTTGAGATCTCTTAGTGGATATCTATAATTTGGGGTTTCATTGATTGGAAGAGGATTCCTGATGGAAGAGGATTATTCAACACAATTGTTCCATATTATTCTCTAAAGAGGAAAGATTGGGGATTTGGTTCCCTTTAACATACGCTTTTTTTTTACGATAACAATAATGACCAATCCACATTAATTAGTTAACATTATAAAACACATTTCCATATTCTTGGTGAATAATTTTGGATTCTATTGGTTCAATTAGAATCCAAAAATCCTTAAATACCATGCCTCTATAAGAGGGAGACCAATCAAAATGGATATATAAATAGAGGTTCACATGTTCGATAACTTCTCTAGAATTATAATGGACATGGATTGAGTAAAACCAATTATCAATAATATTTTTTTCATCTAGTTGTGAAAATGTTATTAATATAAATGTTGAATATGAAATGGTACTAATGTATTGTCATAATATTTCGTGCACAGTTGATGTGTTGGAAGGGAATTCCGGACATAGATTTTTATTGTAATTCAAAATTAGTCTGAGGTATACATTTATGAGGAAAAATGTGACCAACTAAATAGAATCAAATATTAATTTTCATCATAACGCTTGAGCTAAACATAGGACCATCAAATAATTATTTATAGTTAATTTAATTCAATAAGGATTTACCTTAGGATGAATTGTTTCTTAATGGATGAATCTAAAAATGTCATTGTGTCTTGTCATTATTGAATATTTAGAATAAAGGTTAAACTCTATAAAAATATGATCCACTCATGTATCATAAACTCTTTATGTAAACATAGGAATCACTAATTTATAGAGAAAAATATACTAGAACTTTCATAGATCATATTTGATCACCATAAGAATCCCCTTCAAGAATGATTCTCCTAAATATCTCCATTTTTGATAGGGTTGGTAGAGGAGGTTTTCCCACCATTCTGACTATCATTATTGGGGAGCCTCTCTCTAGATATTGAGAGAATTCAACAATGTCATTGTTCACATCCAACATAAATGGATAGAGTTATAGTAATAAATAATATAACAGGGTATAAGTAATGTTAGGGATATGAAATTCATATTTTCACCTGTGAATTTCTTATTTCCTTAGTCCTCATGAAACTACATGAGTATACTAATATCATTATTACTTTTTGATAATAGTACCACCAGAACAATTTTTAAATATTATTTCCTAAAACGAATAGACCAAAATTTATTAAAATTATATTTAATATAAATCATTTCTCACCAGAAATTTAAATATGGTTCACTATTTCTCCACTATATTTATTAAACCTTGCATAATTAATATTTATTTAATAAATAAATATCCATACATTATTCAAAAATAAGTAATTATATATTAAAAACACAAGACAACAAAAAATATTTATTAAATATACTTCTCATAAAATATTCACACAAAAAACAAATGACAGAATATATTCAATCAAAAAATAGGAATAATTATTATAGAACATTTGGTAATAATATTTTTTCAAGATTTTAAATAATATATTATATTCTTATTCAAATGAGGGTTTAGATGCACTTAGAGTGTGACCCTAAATGGTTCTTTATTTTTGGAATTATGAAGATCTACCCAATGTCCAAGGTTACTATATAGTAATAGGACAAGGATCCCAAAGATAAAAAAGTAAAATTTACAATGATATAAAACTTCATACTGAAGCTTACAATGTAATATAATCTTATTATCCTGAAATCATAAATCATGCAGGTTTCATATAGTTTTCATCAACCGATGTATATAATGACTCTTTCTATGAATGTTTAGAAATTAACCTACCCACTAAAAACACAGTACATAGATATATTTATTCTTTTCCACTCCAAAAAAGTATTGAGTTAAAAAATAATTAAATAAAAGAATGTCAAAATCATTTCTCTCATTATTTAATAGAATATTATTATTTGTGATACACTCAATGTATCCAACTTCACCGTAAATATGTTTCATTGTGGTTTTTTCAGTACATAAAATAATGTGAATATTAACATTCATTAATAATAATATTAATTTATAAATATTAGTAAAAACCATATATTGGTTCATAAAATTACATATATAATTGTGGATTTACTTTTACAGGGTCAATTTAAAAAAAACTCACGCAATGGAAATGACCATGGGTGTATGCTATGAAAAAGTTCCCCAATATCCTATAATTATCCACACTAGATTACCTATATCATTTATGTACCTAAAAATGATATTATCTCACTATAGATCATATATTTTAAGGATATAGTTGTGGAACTTCCAGGATCTCATCATTATGGAGAACCGGTATGACATTTCAATGAAACAATGGCACTTATGAAATTATCCCAAACTATTTAAAGGAGAATACCAATAAATATGTTATAAAAACTATTACTATTAAAAAATAAATATTGGTAATCATATTGTACATGGAATTTTGTTTTTTGTAACCTACTCCAATAGACTGCTCATTATAAAATAGATAACAACTAAAAACCTTCAATCATATATTAAAACAACTTATTTGATTTTATTAGAATATATTATATAATTTAACATGGAATAAATTTCAGTGAAAACTTTCTTATTTGAACACATACACCACACAAATCATCCATTAAGTATGAAGGCAAAAACATAATGCACCTTAAAGTCATTTTGATGTGTCTGTGAGTTAGCATCAATGAAACGACTAATCTCCAAATCTTCATCTCCCCCACACACACCGGGAAAATATCCTAACCTTTTATAAGACATTTAAGGATATAGTTAACATTATAATAGTGTTTTTCTACCTGATTAGCTTGATATCTACTGACTATTCTTTACGAGTATGAAAAAGCATGACTAATATATAATATGTCACACCCGATTGATTGCATCATGTAAAACAATGGGATCCTTCACATTCTCTATTTCTCTTATTATGTATGAGGAGACTTTTTCTTGGATTGATATATACCATGTGTCACAGGAACCAAACATCTATAGAATTGTTCCATAATAAATATCTTTAGAGTATGATCAAATTATCTACTATGAATTTTTCCGTGTAGTCTTTTACAACTATCTTGAATTATATAGATCCATAGAAGGTATGTGTATTTACATAATTCCATCATGGTGAACCCTTGAATTAACTAGTCTTTAACATAATATAAGGTGGTTACATAATTTTAAATAAGTAATATGTTGTTGACTAATATTGCATAGATAAAGATAACTCTCTCACAAAACCACTTATAAATACATGGATCAAACTGTTTTTATGAAATTATGTTCTTATATAGATTCATCAAATTTAATTTATGACCTAGAATATTTATTCAACACATAAATGGATATGTGAATCTTACATATATTTTTATCACTACTTGTTTTCACAAACAATTCTGGTTGATTCATAAAGTAATCTTCTTAAACATCCCTCTTAAGGAATGTTTTTTATATCCATATACCAAATTTAAAATTACATATAATCTGCAATAAATTTTTTTATTATGGTTGATTTAAACATATAAACTATAGGAAATTTTTTATCTTAGTCAACTCCTCCATGATTTTTAAACCCTTTTATCCACAAGTCCAGTATTGTGAAGGTTCTATATTTAGAGAAAGAATATATTTAAGGTAGGAATAACTCAGATTTTTTTCTTAATCTATATGTAATAATTTCTTTAGAAAATAAAAATGTCATTATATCGAAAAATAATATATTAATATACTACATTAATATATAGGATCTAGATAGGTTGGATCATCATATATAAATTTCTAATAATTTATGATCATATATATAATTACCTCAACTAGTAATTCTAATTTAATTTATAATTTGATGAAATATAATTCCATAAGACATCATTGTGATCTAGGATTCATGTGAAGCATTTATCTAGTGGTGATTGTGATGAACCGTGTCTTGATAGGTTATCAAATATAGGGGGAATTTTAGCCTTTTATCCATAAGTGTGTTCAGGGGAAGTAGTAATATTTACTATAATTTGATTTTAGATATTTTTTAGAACAACTCTATTTTATTTAAGAACTTTTGTTATGTAATTTATATTAAATGAAAAATCAGATAGACATTCCATCTCCTTGGTTTATTTTTTAATTTTATTTTTCCTTATAATTTTCATAACTTTACATCGGTCACTCGTGTCATGTATAATTCCCCCTTTCCTTTTTCTATTCAATTATATTTTTCATTTTTCTTTTTATACCTCTTTATACTCCTTTGTACTCTTTTTCCTTCCTTAGACCCCCCTAAATCCTTCATCTATGAGAAAGATAGAAATATAATATAGGGAGAGGTAAAGGAGGATGAACTGTTATGGAGGATAAGTGGTGTCAGATCATCAAGTAGAAATTTTGGATTGTGGATTGATACAAAGCATTGAATGTATCCACATACAGGTATTTGTTTTATTCATAATTTACTTTAAATCCTTATAGTGAAGTTTTTTAACTTTTTAACACCGTTTTGTTTTATTTAGAACCCCTTTTGGGTTTATTTGTGGTTTGATTTGTGGGTTTTGGTGAGAAAATTGTGGTTTTAGGCTATTTCAGGTTATTCCTACCATGGGAATCCATATACACATTGTGTGGTGTAGAGAACACACATTGTTTATTCTTTCTTTTTAAGATGATGATATTTTTAGGAATAAACTCCATATAATTTATGTAAAAACCTTGTTGCTAGGTTTTTTCATGTACCTATCCATGTGTTCATGTATATGGAAGGGAAGAGTTTTGACATGTTCATCTATGTACTCTGCATACACGACGTGAAGTGGGACATGGCCATGTGGCCATGTACTTCGAATGAATCCTCGTGTGAGGAGTACATACCCATGTAAAAGTATACAATGAGACCATTTATATACCTTGTCCTTATATTAGTACACAGACAAACCTCATCTCTTATCTGACTATATAGAATTACATATCCAGGTGAATCGTTGATTTTAAAAATCATATACTCATAAGTATGCACCATGTACTTTTTCCAACATCTGGTTTTTAGGTGTTTTATTCCCCAAGGTTAGAAATAGAATTTTTAGTATTATATTCTGATTATTATTCAAAACATATTGCAATGGTGATATTTTATGCATGATAAAAGACCTTCTAGAGAGTGTTTTGGAATGTGAGAGTTTGGTAGGAATTTTTCCTATAGGTTTGGTTCTAGAATCCTCCTTGGGATTTGGGTTGTCAGCTGCAACTCCCATTTCAGGTTTGTAAACTAAATGATCATCCTATATTTATTGTTTCATGGAGATATGTTTAATGTTGTTTGTAAATATTCTCGTATTAATTATTGAGTACTATATCTAAGGAGATCATGGTTTGTCCATGCAGTTTTAGAATGGTTAGCTGAGGTTAGATCAGTTGGGGACTAGCATCTATGTTTAAAGACTAGATCTAATGGACTCTTTAAGTGGGGTTGATGAATTTGGATGGAAGTTATAAATGGGTTTTATTGATATACTGATATGATTTTAAATGACTATTGAGGATTCCCTTATGGGATATAAATTGATGATGTTATTAGTGATTTTTGTAGTCATCTATTGAGAATACTCATATGGAAGTTTTTTTCTTATTTTAAGGACCCATTTGAAGGGTCTCTTAAATTGTAGTTCATCATAAATTCTAATTTGAATTACCATATTTGTGGTTATGTTCTCTTTCATAAAATTTCACTATGCTTTGTAGATCATGGATTAGTTAGTGGCCTATAAGCGTTGTCGGTGAATTTTTAGCATTGTGTATGTCTTGTGCTCTTTGATGATCGAGAGGAACCCTTTATAGGGACTCCTCATATTACCATAGACATGGGTCTAGTTTAGGCTTTCTCTGTTGGCATATTCCAAGAACTTTGGTGAAGTTATAATTCCTTTATTGGATGTCGCTCTATATTGTGACCCCAATGACTGCATTATTCTTGAGTTTGGTTTGACCCTGATGCAGGACATGGAGAGACCGTGGTGGATTTTTTTAATTTTGACATACAAAGGACCATGATATCCATGTTATTTTTTATTGAATGGTGCATTGGTACTTATAGTTTGGTTTTTTGGAAGGACGGTTTGTGTCTGCATAATCCCACGTTAAGTTTCCCATTAGTCATGATTTTTTAGTCAATTGTTTCTTGGGATTGTTCTTTATGGAGGAGAACCTTGTGATATATTTTCATGGACATTATACGTAATCTTTTATTTGGTTATATCTCTATTAGATGTAATGTTTTAGATATACATATGGAGAAAATTGATTTTTTGGATTATTAAAATTTTATATCTAGTTGTGTGTAAACACTAACTAGCATGTCTTGGAACTAATGAGGTGTTGAGTTTATAATAGTGTAGGTTTTTTGTGTCATGGAAACCGTTGTGCTCCTGGGGCCATAGATTATACCTACTTCTATATTTTTATGGATTCCATGGGAAATATATTTAAATCCTATCCAAGTGCATTATTCATTTTACAGGACCTTAATGACTAAAAATTTATTTAGTCATGTCAACCTATATATTCATGTTCCCTGTTTATATATTTTTATTGGATTCATAGAGCCTAGTAGATGCACCTTATCATGTGAAAACCTATGGTTACTACTAAGGTTCTAACATTAATTTTTATCTTCATTTATACATCTTGGAACATCTATGTAGATCTAGTGCACATTCCAGCTATGGTCTGGTTAGTTGACCCATGTGTTGAAAATCGTCTAGAAGGGGATAGAGTGGGGGTATATTTACCATTAGTGTTAGGATAGATCCCATGGATAGTTGTTTTTACATTTTTTACTTTCCTCTTTTTTATTTTATTGTATCATTAATGACAGATATTCTTAGTTTTTAGCTAGTATAGGTATATCATGTGTGTATACACTTTTTGTGATATAAGATTATATGCCCACTTTTGGGGTTGTCCAACTGAGATTTATTTCTCACTCCCTACATAGACAACTTGATGTTTTTTCAGAATCTATGACTACATTCATGATAGAGAAAATGTTTTATGGTAGATGTGGTTGATCCCCAATGTTCCCTTATCAAGAAAAGATAATTGTGTAGAGTCTCAGGATTTTGTTAGTGCATATTGAATGATGTGAAGTCTATTTAGGTGGTTTTCATCAGTTATGGAAGTGGAGTTGGTTGTATTTATATTCAAATTGGTTTTTTGTATGTGTGGTTTTCCTAGTGGGAGAATAGATGTTGTATATTTTTCCATCATTGACTCTCTATGATTCTATGCCTCGTTTCATTTATTATATCATTCTATGTTTTAGTTGTTTTATTATTCATACTCTCATATTTATATCTATAGATATTTTGGTCATTTAAACTATTATTTTACTCCAACAAGCGGGTGAAGTCTCCCCATTTCATTTTATCGACCCTAACTACTGGTTGATGGCTTCTATTTCTTAGGGTGGAATGATTGTGGTATGTTTGTAAGATGGATTAGGTGACATGTCAGGCAGACATTGGCTTGTTTATTAAAAAATATTATCATGGTTTTTAGTTTTTTAATATGCAGATCTCATTGAAAGGGGGTCTGGGAATTTTTCAGAACAAGTGATGGATATCATATTTCTATGTTTCGAACAAAGTTTCTGATAAGAATTCTGTGTTTCTAGGGTATTGGATTTTTTTTCTTGGTATTTATTTTTATGGTTTCATGAATTCACCTATCAAGATGCGTTTGATTTTGTAAGTTTATGTGTTAATCTATCCTTTTCGATCTTGTACCATTTTAATGAGAATAGTGATCATTCGTCATTTTTAGAACATGGAATTCCCATGAAATATTACTTCATAGGGTGTTTTACTATATATTTGTTTTAGATGGTAGTTCTGGTGGATCATGTGCTGAGAGTTTCGCTAGTGGGGTGGGATGTAGTCCATTCGATGAGGAATGCATGTAGAACCATGTGGGTCGAAATTGTGTTCTGATAGCCCCATTAGTGACTTAATGATGTTAAGGATGATCAGGGTATCTTTGTTTCGGGCTTGAATATCCCAAAGATAGTGGTTCCCAAAAAATCTCAAGATCATGTTCCATGGGAGGGAACTATTTTGGCCATGTGTTATCTGTTAGGTCATGTGGTGGGGCATGTGTTCCTGTTATCACCTATGGGTTGGTTATCTATGTTTATCCTTCCTTGGTGATTTTGATGAGGTATGTTATCACAAGGATATTATTAGACATTCCAATTCTTGGTGTTTTATAAGTGAATTGTTAGAATTTATCCCAACCTTTTGAATTTCTTGAGATTTCTTATTTTCTTAGACACCTATCCCAAATTATTTTAGATGCACCATGGGTAATATAGCGAGAGAATGGTTGGATACATATGGTTTTGTTTTGATGAACATTTACAGGGTGGTTGAGTGTTTGATCGTGGTATGAGGGAGGTGCCTCAACATTGAAGGTTTCTGATGAGGGTGATCCATTTTTATTAATTGACCTGTGTGAGGAGAAAGGTCAATGGAATTGGGTGAGTTAGCCAAGTTTTTTTAGGACATGGTCACATTGATTGTGATTTATATAATTTCCTCATAGATATAAGCAAGGAAATACCTATGGTGGTTACTTCACTCTAGGGTGTTGGAGGTCGTGAGCCTTGTTTATGTGGCCAGCTAAGTATATAGGTTGTGGGTTTTAATGTTGGTAGATAGTTTTTAGTGGTTTTCCCTTATTTATTCATTGTTTTCAGTGATTGATATATTGTATGTTTTTTGTTTTTACATTTTTTGGAGGGGTGATGATAGTGATACTCTTATGGTGGGGGGGGGGGGGTTATATCAGTTACAGTTGAATGTACCTCATGTTGTGAGAGAATTGTGGGTGTTGTAATAATAGTTATTTGACTTTCAAGATTATATTGGTCATGCTTGTTATTTGGGATATCATAAAAGTTGGTTGTCAATCTAGGATACTTGTGGGAAAGAATCATTTGTATTTTAGAGATTGTGATGAACCACATCATCATGGTTTTTAATAATTATAGGGAATTTGTACCTTTTGCTCCTGATTTTATTCAGGAGGAAGGTGGTAATTTCTCCAATAAAGTTATCTCATATAATTTTTATGAGAACTCTTTTGGTCCAGAAATAGACTGGTTACCCTAGGAAAGATCTCTGGTGAAAAATAGAATGTGTTTAAATTTTAATGAAATATTTAATTAGTTAAATATTAGTTTAATTAGGTGTTTCCATTAGATTAGATATTTTAAATGGATATTCGGATTCAGATTTATAGATTTCTGTTGGGTCTATAATAGGTTGTCTTTCATATGAAGGTCATAACCTTGTGGTGCGTGTGGGGGCCGGGCATGAGCCCCCTTTTCTATTTATTTTTTTATTTTATTTTTTCGTTCATTTTTATTATCCTAAAGATATATTCAAATTTATGATTTTCTCCACCCTTTGGGGTCTTCAATTGATAGAGGGAAAGGTACATAAAGATACGTAGTGGGAAATAAGGATGCACCACCACAGAGATCGGGTTGCGTCAAATCATTGGGCGACAGCTATTGAGCAAGGATTGGTGAGATGATTTGGTGTCTTTGACCGAGAAGTAGGTTTGTTTTATGTTTCTTGTAAAAATACCCATATAGTAGTTATTTAAATGTTTTCAACCCATTTTTTGGTTGTTTGGAAATACTTCTGGGTTGATATTTTTGTTTTTGTGAGAAAATGAGATTTTAGGGTCATTTCAGGGAACCCATATAAATGGAATATGGTTCAGATGACACATAATGTGTGTTATTCCTATTGGGAGGATTAATTTTTTTGGAGTAAGTTCTATTTAATTAAAACACATAGTGTGTAGTAGTAGTTTTACATGAACTTATCCATGTAGTATAGTCCATGGGTTGGTGGAGTTTGGATAAGTACTGGCCATGTACACTAAGAACACAACATATAGTGAGTCATGTAAATGTGGTCATCCACTTGGGAAGACACCCCCTGTGAGGGTTACATGGCCATATAGAACTGTCTGGATAGACCCCATGTATTCCCTGATCATGTTGTAGTACATAGTAAAACCCCATGTCTTCTCTAGAAATCTATAATTACATGGCTAGGTGTGCATTTGAGATTACACATCGTTTACTCAGAAGTACATGTTCTATACTATTTCAAACATGTGGGATTTAGGTTTTTTTATTCCATTGTGTCAGAATCATACTAGAGAGTAGTGAATTCAAATCCTTTTTACTCATATAACATAGTGGAGATATCCATTTGATGTTCAAATGTTTTCTTATTTGTGCTTTGTACTATGATAATTCATTATAATGTTTCCCTAAGGATTAGTTTTGGAATCCACCTGGGGTGTTTGTATGTCTGTTTCCCGGACCGAGTGTGTGTTTTCATCTTTATAACGAAAAAAGAAAGAGTTTCCAATTGAGATATTTTTTAGATTCATTGGACATATTCTGTTAGGTGAGTTTGAGTTGTATCTCTAAGTATATTTGTGTTTTTTGCTATGTATTTGAAAGTGTTTCTCAAGGTTAGAGTAATTGGCAATCAACTTCATTGTTTGGATACTAGATCTATTGGATCCCTTAGACAGGGATGATTCTTTTAAATGAAGGTCATGTCTGGGTGACTCTGATCTATTGAGATGAGTCTAGATGACATTTACTTATTCCCTAGTGGGATACTTTCAAATCAAGTGATCAATGGATTCCATATTCATCTATTGAGAATGAATGTATGGAATGTCTGTTTTGGCTTCTGTAGATGATTCTTTTCGAGGGTATCCTTCTTTGGAGGTGTTCATGAGTATAGTTATGAATGCCTCTATTGGTGGGAGGGATATTTTAGAAGTCCATTTTGGGTGTTTTGTAGATCAAGTATCAGTTGGTGGCATATGAGGGTCATTTGGGGTGTTTCCACACACGTGGGTCTAGTAATCTTGGATGAGAGAGAGGAACCCCTAATCAGACATCCTACTCTTACTGTGGAATTTGGGACCACATAGGTTTTTCTATGGGCATGGCTAAAGAGGAAATATTTAGTAATTGATTCTCTGGTAGGGTGTTTCTTTATGTTATGTCCTTGGGAATGTTTGATCCCTACATTGTTTTATCCCAAAGTGGGTCATAGAGATCCTATGGTGGTTATTTTGTTTTGATTATGAGATCCAGTTGACCAAGAGAGCATGATGATTTGTTGGATGAGAGTGGATCCAAACTAAAAGTTCAGTTGTTTGGACAGTGGTTTTGAGGTTAGATCATCCAATTTTTGGTTTTCCATTGGTTATGATTTTTGAGGAAGGTTCTTCCTAAGATATTTTTTCAAGGAGAAGACCCATGAGATAACGTATATTTGGTATAATTCCATAGTTTTCATATGGGTCTCTCCTCTTTTGGTTGGATATTGTTAGTCGAGCCTATTTAAATAATTGATGATCTGAATGATTGAAACCCAAATCTAGAAGATTCTTAGCCCTGAAAAGTGTTTTTTCAGACTCGTGAAGTGATGAGTCACTCATAGAGTATATTTTATGTATTTTGTATGTTTCTACAATCCTAGGGATTTGGATGCTCTATCCTCTTGGGTTTTTATGGAGTTTGTGGAAAAATATTTGTATCCCTTTTGTTACCTAATTTTTTTATCAAGTGCTTAAGGACTAAAATGTTCTCTACTTGAGTTGATCTTGATGATCTTGTATCCTATTCAGATCCTTCTCTTATAGTCCTAGATATTGGTATATGAAACATGTCTTGTGGATACCTATAGTTTCTCCTTGGGTTCTAGAAATCATCAATTTCATTGTTTATATGTATTAGATATTCTATCTGGATCAATTATATACATAGGAAATCATGTGGTTTAGTTATCCATGTTTTGTATATACTCTATCAATGGTCCCAGTAGGGTAGATTTACCATGAATTTCAAAATAAAACTTATCTTTCGATGTTTTCCATTGTGATTGTGTCCCCATTTTTATGTAGTTGTTTATTTTATATCAGATGATGTTATTTTTCTTCCAGGATTGGTATATCAATTTTGAATTCCCTTGTTATGATAACAGATTATAATTACACCATCGAAAATAGCCTACTGATATTTAATCCTCACGCTATATATGTGAAAATCGGTGTGCGTGAAAACTAGAAGTCTACTTTTACATTGGATCATTGGATTTCTGGTGGATGTGTTTCAGACACAGTGTACCGTGGTTGAGAAATGCTACTCAAGTGGTGTCTCATGATCATGATGGTGCAACCAGAGTGTCATGGATACTAGGTAGGTGGCTTTTCATGGCACTGTTAGTAGAGATGGTTGTATTTATTTTTAGATTATTTATTTTTTAAGTGTGGTTCACCTAGTGGGGAAAACGTTATTGAATAATTTCCATTATTTGAGTTTGTATGACTATTTGTCTCATTTCATTTAATATGTCATTTTCAATTTCATTTTATTTTTTATAATTACTCTAATGTTTATCCATATGGATATTTTGATCATTTCAATTGTTATTTCACAATTAACAATGTCTATAGTCTCCTAGATACTCTCTATAGACCCTCAACGTTTTTCAGTAGCCACCGGTGTTCAGGGAGGCACATATAAAGCCATGTGGTGGGATAGATTGGGTTTCCTCCCTTTTTAACCTAGGTTGGTTCATTATAGTGATCAACAAATTAACCAAAATTATTTATTCCACACCATAGAATAATCATATGCTAGCACAGTCTGTCTTAATCGCTTATGTTTTTTTTGGTTTATCACTAGGGTATTCGTTAGAATGGATGAGAAATGTTTTCACTTCTTTTGAGGGCCATAGAGTTTAGGAAGATAAAGATCACTTTTGGCATTGATTAAACCTCTTTATATCCATTTTATAGACCAAAATTGATTCTAAAAAGACTCACAATTAAATATTTATTACGATGGGTATAGGGCTGGAAAATTGTACCCACCCCAGTGGTAAAGGCTCCTTCTTGGCATCCAAAAGACCCAGGATCAAATCCGGGAAGGGGAGAATTTCCCAAGTACTGTAGCAGTACTATAGCAGGTACTGTAGCAGCGGCAGCACTATAGTAGTGGGAGGACTATAGCGGTGGAGGGACTGTAGCAGATACTGTAGAAGGGGGTGGTACTGTAGCAGGTACTGTAGCAATGCAGGTACTGTAGAAGTAATGTTCACCGACGGGTCCTTTGGGCCATTCAATTGGGATTTTAGGACTTGTATTCAGGCTACTTGGCATTGGGCCTTTGGGCTATGTAATGGGTCTCCCACTACCCAGTCTAAAGAGGTATTTGATTTCAAATTATAAATTGAGGCTTCGGCCCCAACCTTTTAAAAAAAATTGTACCCACCCCATTAACCATCTTTAATATTCATAGTTGACCTCATGAACACTAATAATATTATTTTTATTATTAATAAAATAATATGTAAAACACACCAATAATATAAATAAATATTATTTATTTCCATTCAGACCACTAAGCTCGGTCTTCTTCCCCTCATCAACATTTATTGATTCCCAAATAATGATAATTTAAGTAAATACATGTCACTACATTATTCTACAATAAATATAATAAATATAATATTTTCAAAAAATGTGAATAAAATATTATTATTATTATTATTTTACTCACTTATTATTTCTAATAACATGTAATTAAATAATGGAAATTGAAGAAACAAGAATAAGTATTATTTTATCTAACCAGTTATGTTCGATAATAGAATTTAACTGAGATTGTGGATATATATAGTGTCTGAAGCACTAGGCCTCTTTCTCTATGGCATTAGAAATAACCCCTAAATATAATGGTTATCATCTAACAACATGAGTTAGTGATTTTTGTTTCTTATACTTTAAACGTATGCCAATTTTTTGTATCTCTATCAATTTTTTTGAGGTTAGTGGTTTTTTTCATGGATAATTATAGTTTTTTTCTTATATAATAAAACCCAAAAATTTTACATTATTTACGATGTAATTTTGTCAATATTTTGTCATGGATCATTTAAGGATTTAATGCTAATTGTATTCTATAATCATGTTCTATAGTTCTTAATACTGTCGATTTGAGTATTGAATCCCCACAAAATTGATCATCAAACCTTGGCCTACTAGTGGTGGGTCTAGGGACGCACACAATATCTCATTGTGAATTCTTGAATAATTATCATGAAGTTCCATTTGGATCAATATTATATCATATTTTCTTATTGAGATTCGTGTTTTAGAGTGCGTTTATAGTTGGCACATCTAAGGATAATGTCGGATTGGTAATAAAAAAGTAAAACTAGATTTCAGATTAATAATTGACCAAAGAGAATGGATATTGATATGGGATGCTAGAATATTCTTATAATTGAACCTTACTCAAATATTTGGTATAACTACAGTACAAATTCTCATTAGGAATGATAATCCATAGGTATATGCACATAAATTATATATTTTCATCTTAGTTTAAGATTATTTTGGTTACTGAGTATGATATTATGGGTAAAAATGGAGTATAACATATATGAAAATATATAATTAATTCATGAATTCAAATACTTTGACTTTGATTGACTGATTTCTCTTTTTTTTGTAGTTATCAAACTTATACATCACTCTAGAGTTGAAATTATTGGATAGCATGCACTAAAAATGTGTTATAGAGTATATATAAGGTCAGGTGGAATTTATAAAAAACAATTCTGTGATTTCTAGAAGAGATGACTACAGAAGTGTGAGGGAATCATATAGAATTCAAAAATGGATAGATAGATGAAGTATGTTTTGATAACACTTCGAAGATTATAGACTCTATGGTAGTATAATGTGACTTAATATTTGATTTTGTTGTTAAATAAAACTCCTCAATAGTAAATAATTATTATAGATGATTAATAGAATTTTGTGATCACGTGAGACCATTTTAATGGCCATTTTAGAGGGATCCCTTATCATTAATGCTATATAGAGAGCATAAAAGATATTGTTTTACTATTCTTCCAATGTGTTCCATCATACAAGGGTTTTGGCTGATATTTATTTGTTTAGTTTTGTATTCCATAGACATTTTAGTAGATGAATAGTTAAATAATTTTTAATTTTAGAAAACATTATGATTATAGATCCTGTGACTAATTGGATCCCAAAAATTAATGACTATTTTGGTACTGAAGTAACAAGTAGAGATAATAGATAGATTATTATATCAAATGGGATCATTTCAATTGCTCAACTAGTAAATATTAAGAAACAGTGGTGCTAAAATTCAAAATATCATTTCATTAGTACATTAGAGGTTGTGAAGAAAATGTAGGAGTTAGTTCTATGTAAGATCCCAAGAAATGGGATTTTTGAGTTCATAATATTTTTGTGGGAATAAAAACAATTATTTATATTATGAGGTAAAGGAAACTATATTTATATATATTGATATACAAATACATTCTAAGAATTAAGGATTATAGTGATTTGATAGATGGAACTCAATATTAGTTATTTATGCCTTTGTAACTATAGATCCATTAGGATCATTTTCCTTGGTAACCCCAACCTCCCAAACAACTAAATATCCAAAAGTTTCAACAAATTATGAAGGACGGATTAATACATTTGAGTCTAAAATAAATAGGAACTCATCCATATCAACATTTTCCAAATCATGTTCAAGAAGTAAGAATATTCCCACGTCATAGAGTAAGAGTTTTTTTTCCAAAAAGATTTGAAATATGTATAATTATATGAGGTAGATGGACTAGAAGTGGTATGATGTATGATCCATGATTACTAAGACCATTGTTTTATATTTTATATTCAAGTTGAATCATATTTTTTACATTACATTCTATTTTTTTATTGTTGATCATTAATATTCATAGAATGTGGGGACTAATGGATGAAGCAACACATGTTGGGTGTTTTTTATGGAGTTAAATATTATTCATATATTTGATATAGTTTTATTGATGGATTAATTAATATATTTGTTTATTTTATTTTAGTATATATCCATATAATATCATTCATGGAATGGAATGTTTATATTCCTTTTCCAAATTCATTGTTTTATCGATGAGAGTTAAAATCAGTAGTTCAAGTGGGATTCCCTCAAAGACAATTTATTGATTGAAACATAAAATCAATATATAAGAGGATAAAACCATTTAATATTTCTTCCTAGTATGATATTTCTATGGTATTTTTTATTACGCTGATGAAAAATGAGGTTATGATATTTAATCAAGATTTTACATTTATATTTTTTATATGAGTTTCTAAAATTTCCTTCCTATTTTAATTTAATGTTTAGTATATAGTTTCATAAGGGAAAACCACAAATCTATTTCTCTTATTTATATGTAGTATAAACTGAAATCTATTAATTTATGATTTATATACATGATTTTTAAAATATATTTTTCTACTAAACAAAATGTCACACCCCAAGGTGAGCCATTTTTGTTTACTAATAAGGAAGATAGTAGGCTATGACTACACATTAAAAATTGGTGATTGAATTATTAAATGTGGAAGAATCATAATAATTGTCCAATGATTTAAAATATTACTAACCATTTGAGTGGTATTAGTTGGTTCTATAATATCTATTTCAGATTATAATACCATAAGTTGTGTAATAAATAGAACACACCAAATATTTCTACCACTTTACACGTATTAATATTATGAGTGTGTTGTGAAATTATTCATTGTAATTAAATCTCTAATTGTCTTTGTGGGATTGATGAACCTAATATTTATTTGGTACCTCAACAAGTTTATTATAAGAATAATTGATAGATTCCTTATATAATCAATATAAAATGAAAAAATGTTTGGTATTTATGATTTTTCTAGAGTTTTTGTGTGAGAATGAACTATATTAAAAATTTTTGATAAGGATTTATGAATTACACTTTATAGTTCATATCATATGAAATGATGGAATCACTATGGATTTAGTAATGAAAAATGTTCTTGTTTCCTATAATGATCTCAATAATTTCTTGAAGGTGTGATGCTACCTTAAATTATATAGTTATTATCAATTTTTTCATTTAATGTTTACCCTATGTCAAAAATATTATTATCTAGTACAAATAATATTAAATTTTAGTTCGTGGAAGTGTAGTTTTGGGAAGATATTAAATTTTTTAAATAGAAGTTTACCTGTAAAACAACTCTATGATTTTAAGATGGAACTCTGTAAGAGATTTATTATGATTCTGCATATATAGGATTGGGATGAGTAAGATTCAGTTGTGAGAATTAATTACCTATACATCTACATAGATACATCCCCATGATCCTAACTATACCAAATATTTATTGGAGCTAAAATCAGTATTATATTCTTTTAAATTATGAAGAATTAACAGTAACATGGGAATTTCATAGTAGTCATAGATTATTTGATCTTGTATTTCATATTTTCACTAAGATATATAAACATGTTATTGCTAAATTAATATGAATTTATATTGTAATATCACATTGTTATAAAATATCCATTGGCTAAAAGTATTGTTTTTGGATGGTTCTCTAAGACTATATTTAATTCTTTAACTAATAATTAATATGATAATTCAGGATTTCAAGTATCCTTTTTCATGACCATACATAAGTAGTATTGTAGAGAGGTTTTTCATAATGATGTCTTACCTGACACTAGGAAATGGTTGAGTAGATTTTTCAAACAAGTTATTGAAAAATGTGATGGTACTTTAGTGGACGTGAGATTATATATCTATAGAATGCATGAAAATTGTACCACGTGAAATTTGTTAAGGTGAATATTTAGTTTGAAAATTTCTTAAATATATGTGTTTTGAATATATTTTTTTGTTTTATGAGATGGAAAAGCTCTAAGACAATATTTATTAATTGGGTCCTATTTAGGGCTGAATGTGTACCACATATTCAGAAATACGTTGTAAATCATGGTTTAGAAACAATATGATAGGTCACATAATATTAGATTTTTGATTAGTTTTAAAGTCATGTTGATACAAATTTAATACACAATAATTCACATGAACATGCTGAAATTGATGTCCATGGTTTTCTAGTGTCTCTTGGGAAAAGGGTATTTATTGTGACATAACATTTCACACCATATGGTTTATATGTTATCATATCAAACTACTTTTTATTTTTGATTTTCATAATTATGGGTATGGTTATGCCATAGTGGGTCCTTGTAGAGTTGTTAAGGATTTTATTAAAATATTTAAATAATTAATACTTTTATTAAAATTGGTGATCACTTGGGACTAACAAAACCATTGGTATTTTCCACCCCTTCCCTATTTCCCCTTCCCCAGTTCATGGATTCAAGATGCATTTAGTGTTTATTTACAAGGAAATTAAGGTATTTACACATAACTTTACTCTTGCTCTCTTGTTGAATTCCCCTTTTATTAAATTTTTAATCAATTGATTACATTTTGATTTCAATTTCACCGATGTAGGGTGAAATAAATACAAACTAAGATGCATTTTTCTTGACATGAGAAGTGTATACCAAGGGCTGGTGATCATATTCTATAATGATAAGTTTAATTAGAGGAAACTCATTGCATCTATTTTTTATCAATTTTATAAAATAAGGATGAAATCATGTAATGAATCAGTGTTTATTGATACGGATGTTCTCAACCATTTTCATGAAGGTATGTTGAGACTCTAACACTCTACCACACAATGATGGTTTAAATTTCCATATCACATGCACCATTATATGACATGGCCAAAAGCACATTCATGATTTTTATAAGATTGAAAAAAGTATCAAATAATTGAAATAATAACCATTGGGAATTTTTCACCCATATATAATAAAAAAGACAAAATATATTTAATAATTCTTTATGCTACTTATATACTTTGTACATCCTTTCATGTTAAATAAGCAGTTAAAAAAATAAAATAATTAAAATAGGTAATAAACAATAACAAATATACAAATAATTTAAAGATATACAATATCATAAATAATAGGTCACATGAACTAAAATAATATATAATATAATAAAAATACAAAACATCAAATTTCTAAACACATAAACATCCCCATAATAAATAAAAAACTGAAAAACTATAAAATATTTAATTTTTGACCCATGGTCTTGACCACATCCCCACACATCCTTCAATGGACTAATACAAACAAATCTCATACTGATATCACAATCTGATAATGTGTTTAAAACAATATAGGTGTATAGAGACATAGGTGTGTATGTCAGGTGTGAGATAAACATGCCCAGTAGTATTTAAACAATGAGTCTATGAAATTAATTTTTTAAAATATATCAAAAAATCTAGTTTTAACAACATTTAGAAACAAAATGATTCCTAAATGAGAAAGTACAAATAATATAGGAAACATAAACTACACATTTTTCAAATCCAAAATGAAAAATCTTATTAAAAAAGAAATTCAATGACGTAAATCAATAATTTGATCTCATGTATAAAAATACATCATTTATTTGAAATCAATCCTCAAATACATTTTTCTATAAACCAAGGGTTTGACCCACCACATTTAAAATCAGTACATTTAAATATTTAAATATTATAATTTTTATGTTTATGAATATAAAATCAAACCAATTCTCTTCTTTTCAAAACCATTCACAAAAATCTATTTTAGAAAAAGTGGAAAAGTAAACTCAACCAAAAATAAAAATTATATAAAATTAAATTGGAAATATATTATCAAGAAAAGTACAGAAGTAAATGAAAATAAATAAGTGTTCTAACAAATCAAGATAAGTGTGAAATGGGTTTCCTCTAAATGTAATCAAAATTAAATAACTATAATTCAGGGGAAACTCTATAATTCCATAAGTGAGATAGACTATATAATTTCTTACAAGGTTAAAAATATATGTCTATGTCGTATTCCAAAAAAATAACCATAAGACATACTCTCACTATATTCGTCAATAAAACTCCCTGCCATATCAGGGAATACAATATGGGGAACTGCAAAGTGAAATAATGTAGACTCTTAAAGAATTATTCTAGGTCTCCCACTAAAATACCTACCATTCCAATAAAATCAATCAATTGGATATGAGAAAATAATAAGTTAATATTATCAAAATAATAAATATTTAATGCCTATCAAATCAACCTAATACAACTTATAACATGCTCTCAATAAATATTCCCCTTTACATATTTACACCCACTTGTGATGGGGTTTAGAAAAAACAATGATATCCCTAATGGGGGTAGTCTAAGTAGTAATAAGAAATTCATTTTACAAAGAGAAGTTTTTTTATATATGTATCACTTAAAAAATGGAAGGTTTGATGGATTTAAGAAGGAATTATATTTTTTAGAATTTTGGTGAATTTATAATGAGAGAGAAGCGATTGGATTTAGGTTTATTATTTCCTTTTTGTGATGTCATCATAACTTGTGGGGAAAATTAATCATTTGGTTTTATATTTATATAATTAAATGAATTTAATAATGATTCTTTCTTTGTTGTAACTTTAATTTAATTACTTTCCAAACATTAGAAATCTTAATGGATGGATTTTAATTACTCATTAAATATCAAATTTTGTATTCAATTCCCCTAAATAGTTTAATTAGTTTATCTAAATTTCTACACATGTTTTAGTAATCACTAAACAACTCCACTAATTTATTTTCTTTGAAAATTAACTAATTGGTGTAAAATAAATATATAAATTAAGCATAGAATAATATTTAATTCCAAGAAATTTAATATTTAAGAATAATTTAAAATAAAATTGTACTTAAATTAAATTCAAAAAAATTAAATTCAATACCATTTAATTTAAAGAAATTAATTCCCTAGATTTTAAAATGTTTAGAAACTCAAATATCACAACATTGGATCCCCTTCCCTTCACCCAATAACAAAATATTCCAACCCACCATGAAAAATTGGTCTATTGAATATTAAAATAAATAAGACATGGTAAAATATATGAAAAACGATAAGTGAATAGAAGGAAGTTGAGAGTGTCATCTTCTGGGTAGTGGATCCCCTAATTGGTGGTGTTGGTGATTTTCCCATTACCTTAGATATAGTGAAAATATTTTGGATTCCTTTAGAAGGAGGTGCTCACCATATTTTATAGATGAGTATGGAGGACTCCTCACCCCTATTCCATTAAGAAAAACAATGAGATCGGTTAAAAATTAACTGACCCACCCACCCACCCCCTCATGGGCTCCCTTATTCTAATGAGAAAACACCCTCTGATATGGGTGTTATGGAACTCTGTTGGAGGGATCCATGTAGGGATGCCCATATCATGGGAATCTATATGATGCATTGGAGAAGAAGTTTGGATATTTTATAGAGTTGTAGAGCATGTTGTTAGACACCCCCCATCCTTCTCTGGCCTTAGGAGTGGATGGAGGAGGCATCTGATGGTGGTTGCAACGATGGATCTTGACAGGGAAGAGTTAGCCCATATTGGAGGAAACATGTGTGGTTCTTCTAGTGGGTGTCTCATACGTGCATGGTGAAGACACCGAGCGATAGTGGAGTAAGTGTCTGGATTCATTGGAGAAGGTATGCAGTCCTCGCATGAAATTTGGTGATGTGTAATATGGTGGGGTGAGGTAGACTATATTACTTAATTATCCTCTTTCATCCTTAAAAATTGTTGGATTATAGGTTGGAGAGATGAAAGGTATCCTAAAGATGAGGTATAAGGTTGAGAGATGTTCATTAGTAGTAACGATGGGGGTTTTGATGGCAGTAGCGGCTGCCTCACCCTCCTTCGGCCATCGAGGTGGCCAAGGGACTCAAACCGAGTAGTTGTGGTTACGTAATAGGTGCAGGAGGCGTCCTGTGGTGAAGATGAGGGTGGGTAATGCATGGGTTGCTTAGACTATGTGAAGGAGGTGACTAGAGGGGTGTCTGGGTTCTTTCATGGTCATCTGAATAGATGTCGATGCCAAGAGGTCGTGGCAGCACTGTGGTGATGAGGATGACCATGGTGTTTTTCAGCAGTTCACAACCATGGTGGAGATCGAAGGTGAAAGCCGCAGCGGGTTGTGTTCTAGTGATGAGGGGGGTCGAGCGATGTAGGATAACAAAATTCAGAGGCATGGGCCTAAAGTGAAGGTGGAGAGGTGTGATAGCGGTGGAAAGCAACGGTCTGCATCAGAGCAATGCGATGCTTTGGGGAAGCTCTCATCCCACATCAAAAATGTGGGAGTGATGCCAAGTGTTTAATAACACTAATGTGAAAGATCCATGAATTCACCCTTTAGGGTGGGCTCTTAGATGACACTTCACACACTGGACATAGGGGTTATGAAACAAGTGAACACCATAGTCCCTCAGGTATATCTGACCTTTTGTGGGGTTCACCAACCACATCCTACAAGGTACGGTCCCAAATCTCGTAGGGCTTCTCTACCTGTGGACTTGTATAGGGAATCATCACTCATGATATGGGGATCCTACAGGTCCTCCAATTTTGGGCTAGCTCACTGCCCCATGTGGGATGGCTAAATTGTGGGTGAGCCCAGTTTGAAGGCTTTCTTGAGATTTGGCTAATTTCTTGGGAAAATCAGTCAAAGAGTTAGAAAAAAAAACGTAATAAAGTGCATCAAATTTGGTATATAATATTAAAATATGAAATTTATTTATTTTACCATCATTGATAAAATTTCATTTTCATGTCACAAATTACCGATAAATTTCTAAGACATTTGTAATAAATGTTGTTTACATTAAAAATCAAAAAAATCAAGAGAAATTTGTCTAAAAAATGGCCTTAATTTTTCTCTTTCAAATACCCCCACACTTAAACCATGCCTTTCATCAAGGAAAAAATCACAAAATTGAATATGGAAGGTCACCATTGTTACTAATATTCATATTTCAAAGAAATGAAATCAAATAATTACTAATTTTAAATAAAGTTTTTGAAAATTCTATATAGAATATCAATTTAATTTCTAACTATATCAAAGAAACAATCAAATCATGAATTTTACTTTTTATTATTTTCAATTGATGAAATATTATCTTTTCAATCATTCAAGTTCATTAATTTATAATTATTAAAAATTCAAAATCATGATTCACCACAAAAAATTATCATCTCTCATGTCTCATGACAAAATTCAAGTAGTGTTTTTCTCATATCATGAGAACATACACCATATCCAATGTCTGGTAAAAAATAAATAAATTATCTATTTTGTAAAGACAATGGTCAGAAACATTCATGAGGTATTTCAATTATCTTTAAACATTATATGATGCTTATATTTAGTAGGACATTATGTTAAAAATTAAATATTAAGGAGGAGGTTTATCTGTTAAAGTATAAAGCATCATATTCAAAGTAAAATTTTAATCACACTAACCCCTTTAATTTATATTAACTTCCAACATCCCCAAAATTACAAAGTAAATATTATTATTAGTTTATACATAATGAATGATTTGTGGCCTTGTTTGAATATATTGTTTTTTATTTTTATATATTTTTTCCTTTGGAATAACATTTCACTTTATTTTCTTTTTTATAAAGTTATTATTATATTAAACCTCACATTTACCACCTAACTAGGTATGATAAAAATCATAGGTCTAGTAATGGTGTTTCTTGTTTTACCCAAATCACAAGCCATTTTGCTAATTTGTTTGGTTACTTTTGTAATTTTTTTTATTCAAGAGGGGAAAAATAATAGATTACAATGAATGATTTCACAGCTTTTTAAAATTCCAACAATAAACACTACCACACTTATTACATAAAATATCATTTTCCATGATTACCTTCACCCCCACACATCGACTTCAAAATATCACAAAAATAGAAAGAGTAGTGTAGGAATCGATAAAATCGCTCGAAACATGGATCATTCCTATAAAGATCATTCATTTTATCTATATATTAAGAATGATTGATGTAAAGGTGGTTTTATAAGGATAATTGGTTTATCAAAAATGCCTCAATAATTTTAAATGTGAATTTTATAGTCATAGAATTGAAATGTTAAAATTCATGTTCAAGTAGGTGGCTTGTCCCAAGATTAGTCATGAACTTTTATCATGATTAAATAAGAAGCACCTAGTCTATAAATCTTATTGGGAATGGATATATGATTTGGGAAAATAACTCATGTAGTGATTCATAATAATAAATCAATTCACATGAAATTCAGGAAGTCAAATAATGAAAAATGGTTGGAAATTTTCATTTACATGAATAAATTAATAACTTCAAATCATGGGTCCTCATTTTAGTATCCATGATTCAATTTAATCATAAAATTATACATTTTACTCATTCTATTTCATTAACATTTAAAATATAAAACATATAATCATAGGATTCATAAAAAATTAGGTCTATTAGATAAGTCAAGTAAAGCATAAATTCAAGTGTGGGCATGAAATTTTATATTTTAAAGCTCAAAACATTTTTTTGACAAAAATGATAAGGAGTTTAAAAGATTTAAAATAGATATTAAATCTATTATGAAATAAATATTTTGGTTCTATTCGTCCACATCTTGGGGCTTTAGGGATGTTTCTTTCTGTGAGGGTCCATTGAAGCTCAAAAAACCTCATACTAGTGTAATAATATTTTAATTAAAGATCATAGTCATGATACATGAGGTGACTGAATCGTAAATCCTAAGAACATAGTAAAACATGGGTTGCCTAATTGTAGTGTTTTTGGATAATTTCATTTGATCAACTAGGCCTCAAGAGATGAATTTAGTTGATGGGTTAGGGGAGTTTTATCTCCTCCATCGGTTCTTGAGTTAAAATTCCACGGAACGTTTTTAGAATTTTCCCAATTATAGTGAATGGGTTTCCTCCCTCTTTTTTATCACCCTGAATGGAACCAAAAGAATATAAATTAGAAATAATAAAAGGTTATTCCCACCTAGAACAATGCTTACATAAAATTAACAACATTATAGAATTGTAGAGTAGAACCTGGACTCTAGGTTTAAAGGACTTAGGTTGATTTATTTTATCATGTGTCATCCTCTTTTTTCCTTTGTAAGTTTTTGAGTTTTAAAATGATTATATTTAAATTTTTTCCCACTCCTATAACTGAAGTTGTATATCTTTTCTAGCACTACCCAAATCCAAGTTCCCCTTTTTCAAATCCTAGTAATATAGTAGCTCTAACTGCATTAGTAGGTGACAACGTTTTCCATAAAACCACTGATATGGGATAATACTAATGGTTGTCTTGTATGATATCTGGTATTCCCATAAAGTGTCTTAAATCCTTTGACTATAATCATTCTCGTTTGGTTTGAATGTTTTTTTACAAAATACCTTTAATCTCCCATTTTGACACTTCATGTTGGCCATTTGTTTTGGGATGGTAAGTTGTAGAAGTTTTGTGGTGCCCACCAAACATTATTAGAAAATCCTCCATTATTCTATTGTAAGAATATGTCATGTGGTTGATGATTATTGATCTTGGCACTACAATCCTACAAAAATTGTTTCCCTTACAAACCCCCTCTCAACTTTGGGATCATAATTCTTGGTGGATTTTTCCTTTATCATTTTGGATACATAATCAACAAAAGTAAAATGTAATATTTACTAAGACATTAGAAATGGTCGCATAAAATCAATGCCCCAAACTTCAAAGAATTCAAAAAAATGATGTGTTTTTGGGGAATCTCTTGTCTCTTTAATGTGTTTCCAGAAATTAACACTTTTAACATTTTTTACAATAGTCATGAGCATATTTAAACAATTTAGGATAATAAATCCTAGATTAAAAAACCTTCATATCCATTATTTGAGGTCTAAAATGGCCTCCACAAGAAATTGTATAAAAAAAATAAAAAAATTCTATTTCACTTTTTAAAAAACATCTTGTTATCATATGGTCATTGAAAAGTCTCCACAGAAAGGGATACACCTAGATATAAAATCAACATTCAGATTTGAGTTTGTCCATCTGATGGGAGTTAATGTAGAAGGTACCTAAAATGTTTCCAAATAATTTACTATGTCATCATACAATGTTACTTCATCCTCTTTGATGTAGATATGTCCTCCAGGTATATGATTATTGAGTGGGATAATATCTATAATTTCTATTTCAATGGTGTTGGGTATCCTTCTGAGATGATCTGCCACTTGGATTTTCTCTCCCATTTTGTCTTCAATCTCCATTTTAAACTCCTACAAGCGTTGTATCCATCACACTATCCTTAATTTGGCATCAATATTCTTCATCAAATACCATAGTGTTTCATATTCAGGAAATACCACTTCATTAATTCTAATTAAATATAACCTAAATTTATCAAATGGAAAGATAATTTCATGAAACTGGTTTTTAGTTGCTTTTATAGTACTCTTTGGTTTCATCCAAGGTTCGTGAATCATAGGTTTTGAATTTGGGTTTTTCCTTCAATTCTTTGGGACATAACTACTCCAAAAGCTTCATTTGATGTATCATAATGTAAATCAAATGTATTTTCCCAATTCATGTGCTATAATTTCTACAGGGTAATCAACATTTACTTCATATCATATAATGGATTATTGCAATTATCATTAAAAAAATTCATCCTCTCTAAGAGAAATATTGAGAGTGGATGAGTGATCTTACTGAAAGCTTTGATAAATATCATATTAAATCCCACATTCCCTAGTAATTATCTAATGTTCCTCACATAGGTGGGGTACAGAAAAGAAATTATATCTTTAATTATATACTTAACCACCATGATTCAATTTT
Source organism: Viscum album (assembly GCA_963277665.1). NCBI lineage: Eukaryota > Viridiplantae > Streptophyta > Magnoliopsida > Santalales > Viscaceae > Viscum > Viscum album. The sequence goes on from OY728134.1 coordinate 1,552,513,549, forward strand.
TTGAAATTATATGTCCTCACACTATTCCACTTTCAACAATAAAATAACAATTTTCAATGTTTAAAACCAATTTTTTCTCTATTTAAGTTTTCAAACTTTTCGCAATATTACCCAAGAAATGATCAAAATAATGCCAAAATATTGTAAATTCATTAAGAATTACCTCCATGATGTCTTCTATGTTATTATATAAAATTCATATCATATATCACAGAAATGTACCTGGGGAATTGTATAATTCGAAGGCCATCCACTTGTATGCAAAGGTCCCAAAATGGAAGATATTTTTTGTCTTCTCATGGTCTTCTGGGACAAGAATTACCTGAAAAAATACACAAAATCCATCCAAAAAGAAGAAATGTATTCTACCTACCAGCATTTGAAACATCTGATTAATGAATGAGATAGGGAAATGTTATTTTCATGTCATGGTACAACGTTCTATAATTAATGCATACTATCCAACAATTCCTGACTATAATGGGAATGATATCATGATTCTCATTTTCCACAATGTTCAAGAATGTTTTCTCTTGAACCATATGGATGGGGATGACCTGTTAAGTGTCAAAAATTGGTAAAATTATGTCTGTTGGCCAAAATATTTCATGTTATTTCTTTTAAATATCCAAGAAGGTGGGGTCTAGTCCCCTCTGAGGATTACTAAAATGTTGAGAGACTTATTCTAAAAAATATATATGTGAAAATACATAGTCTTTGATCCTAGGAATGTCTCCAAAACTCTATCCCATGGCTCTGAAATTGCTTTTCAGAAGTCAGTCGATCTTTTCTCCTGGGTCCTGGATAGAATATCGGAAATTCTCAAAGGATTCTTTTCTCACTCCAATTGATATACATATTTCAAATAACATTGGAGTGGTGTTAATTAAAGACTTGTTGGTTATTCTATGGATTATACTGAATTCAATTCTCCTATCTCAAAAGCATGAAATCTTATGACAAAGGATGTCATATCATTTTATTTCTGCAAATTATCAATGAATTTTGTGGTGATTTCTAAATTTTCATATTATTGTGTACTCTCTCCTCTGATGGTGTGATCTTCCAAAGAAAATAATTCTTGAATCATATCTGAATCTATGATGGGATCACTAACTTCAACTTGGGATATTACAAAGTTGGAATTATTGTATAACGAATTTATTTTTGTGTTAAGGACCTTGAAGTTCACCTTGTTATCTCCTAGATTCATGGTCAGGGATCCTTTCTGCAAATTGATTATTTTATTGTAAATTTTTAGGAATAGTCATCCCTAAATTATAGGTGAATGTCTACTTTAATTGTCTCCCTCCATGTTTAGTACATGAAAGTCCACTGAGAAGATGAGTCCTTCAATTCCCATTATAACATCTTCTACAACTCTAACTAGAAAAAAATGGATCGGTTTGCTAGTTGTACAAAGACTCTTGTGGGATTAATCTCACGTATTTTTAACTAAGAGATGAAATATTTAGACATTACATTTATGGAAGCACTGAGTTCACAAAAATAATTAGAAAATTTTAAGGAATCCATTATGCGTGCAATAGAAAATGTCCTTGGGTTATGATATTTTTCTGGTAAAGGTGGGTTGATCACAGCTGAGACACTACTTGTGAATATGATTCTTTCATCCCCATCATACTCTTTTTCTGGTTAAAATTTTAGTAGAGAAAATTCATATATTTTGGGATTTGGAAAATTTCGTTTTTAAGGGAATATTTAACTCAACTTTTTGAAGGGTTTCCTAGAAAAAAAATTTATGTTATTCCTCTATAGATTTTGATGATCATGTAAATGAAGAATAGAATGGTACCTTGGTCTCTCTTTTCTACCATTGTTGCCTTTACACTTCTCTCTCAATCTTCTTTTTATGGTGGATATGTTTTTTCATCCGGAGTTTATGAAACATCCAACCTATATAGCTCAGTTTGTGGAAGATCCTTGCCACTTCATGTTTTGATTTCACTAAAATTCTCCTTTTGATTAGGAATTTTTTTTTTCAAGGAGTATTTATTCATTCTTTGTCATGATTCTGATAAGGCTCCCTTTTTAAATGTCCCAATTTTCGCTTTCTTTTTTAGCTCATCAATATCCATTTCATGTTTTTTATTTTGAGAACGTGTTGGGGGGTTGTTCAAAATTATTTTTCAAGAAAAGTGGTTGTTGAAAAGTTTGTTTTTTCTAGAAGGGATACTTATATGGTGTTTGGTATTATATTTCTTTTAAAAATGTGGGATGTCTTGGTTTTTTGGACCTATAAATCCATATTGGGTTTGACATTCTCTCCATTGTTGATTCTATAATATTTTCATTAGGTAAAATGAAACTTTATAACCTTTCATACCTTGTATCTCAACACTTTAATCAGTGTAAAGATAGGGTGATGAACATAATCCACAAAACTATGGGGGAGATCATCCCTCACCCACTTGTTTAACCACAATTAATCTCACAAGGATTGTAAATTATTGAATTTTGGTTATAAGGATTGGTGATGAGTTATAATTCCTTACCTCATTCATACTTATTATACTAGTGCCTCTTGTTCTGAATTGTTGTGAACTATAGGCTATCTTTTCAATAAGAAATCAGGCTTTTATGGGTGATTTTTCATTCAAAGATCCACTAGAGGATGCATCCAAAATGATCATATTATTTTCTAAGAATCCTTGTTAAAAAAAACTAGTAGGTGGTGCTCCTCCACTATATGATGTGGGAAGCTAGCCTTAATCTTCTTGAATCATTTCGTGTACTCAAAAAGAGTCTCACTAGTAGTTTTTCCTATGGTGTATATTTCCTTTCATAACTGTCATGAAATATGAGGATGGGAAGAACCTTTACATGAAACATTGTTGGAGATCATACTTGTATAAGATATCTCAATGTTTTATGGTATACAACCACATCTTAGATGCTCCCTCAAGTGAAAAATAAATTTCCTTCCATTTAACATTACCCTCTACTACTATTCTCAGTTTCAATCTTGAACACACATAGATGAATTCTTGAATGTGTTGATTAGGATCTTCATCTACAAGGCCATAAAATTTCGGTAGTAAAGGAATAGTGTCAACTCTTAACCCAAAATTATTATTATTTTGTTCATGCATGGTTAATGTAATCTTATGGTTAATATATTGGTGGGAAAAATTTCCCATGAGGTTTTTTGTGGGTCCAGTGGCATTTTGGGGGGTCCTAAATGAAAAGTTTATTCTTATAAATTTATTTCTACATAATTTTTTTTCTGGATTGATATTTCTAAGTCTATATAATAATTTTCTCCATATCTTCAGATTGAAATTGATTACTTCCTCATTAGAGATCCAATTCATGAATATTTATAGTTACTCCCTAGTAGTGGTGCCAGTTTTGACACGCACTTGTCCTGAGGTGTGGAAAAAATGAAATCCCCTAAGGGTTTAGGATAAATGGTAACAAGAAATTATTTATCTAAATAGAATGGTTTCAATATATGAGTTAGTAAAAAACATAAATTTTGAAGGATTTAAGAAGATAAGATATTTTTTAAAAGTTTAGGGAATTTATAATGAGAGAGAAGTTATTGGATTCAGGTTGTGTTTTCCCATTTTGTGATGTCATCATAGTTTTTCAACAAAAAATGAATATTTTGGTTTTAGATTAAAATATATAAACTAATTAAATAATATTTACTTTTTCAATTAATATTTGATTTAATTATTTGTCAAAGTGTAGAACTCTTAATGGAAATCTTTTAATTACTCATGCAATACAAAATCTGGTATTGAATTTTCTCTAAATAATTATAGTATAATATTTTAATTTTCCTACATGTTTTATTAATCAATGAACCACACCCATCAATTCTTATCTATATTAATTAAATAATTTGAGTAAAAAATAAATAAATCAATTAGTGGTATAATAAAATTTAAATCAATGAAAATCAATATTTAACAATAAATTAAAATACACTCATATTTAATTTTGATTAATAATTAATTAAAATAGAAAACCATTTAATTAAAATCAAAGAATAATATTTATTTTAAAAACTTCTAGAAACTCAAAAATTAAAACATCATATCCCCCTTCCCTTCACCCAATAACATCATATTCTACCAGTCCCCACAAGAAGTAGTCATTTAATATGAAAATATATAATACATGAAGATAAGGAGGCAAGGAGCCTCCTCTCCTTGAAAGTGGATCCCCTCCTTGGTAGTGGTGGTTATTTTCACTTTTCCTGGGATATAGTAGATGTATTTTGGATGCCTTTGGAAGGATTTTCTCACCTCCCTATATAGGTTAGAAGGGAAGACTCCTCCTACCTATGAAATGAAAGAAATTTGGGGAGGGTTAAAAAAAATTAACCACACCCCCCCCCATTGTGGCCTCCATTCATCTACGATGAAAATACCTATGGATGTGGGTGTTAAGTCACCTCATGAGCATGATTCATGTGGTAGGCCATTATAGTAGGAGAAATCCAGGTGTGAAGCAGATGAAAATGGGGGTCATTGTGGCATATGGAAATTCCATGGGTGCCCCTCACCACCCTTCCTCCTCCAGCCATCGGAGCAACTGGAGGATGCTTCTAATGGAATCCATGATGATGGATCTTGACAGGGATGAGAAAATGATTGTAAGAGGAATTGTATGTTGCATGTATTGTGGGAATCCTATATGGGTATGGTGGTGACATCGAACAGTAGTGGTGAAGGTGTTAGGAATTGGGGTAGGTATGTTTTTTTCCTTACATGTCAGTTGGTGAGGCGCTTCATGGGGAGGAGATGTATTCTCCATGGCATCTACCTCCTCCTCCGGTCTTCACCGTATATGGAGGAGGCCCTGGAGTTGTGGTAGGGAGCCTTGAGGTGAGGTATAAGGCATAGAGATCTTTAGAAGTGGTTGTGATGGGGGTTCTGATGGAAGAAGTGGTGACCTCACCCTCCTTTATCCTTCAAAGTGGCTGAGGGAAGTCCATCTAAGAAGTGGTGGCACGGTAGTAGAAGATGTAGACGGCCAATGGTGATAATGAGGGGGGTGCATGTATGGTGGGATCAGCTGAGGTGTAGAAGGAAAATATTGGGGTGTATGGGTGATTTCATGGTGATTGATTTGGGTGGTGATGTCGAGTAGCAGTGGAAGTGCTATGCTAACGAGGTAAACTAGCTTTGTCGCCAGTGGTTTGTGCCCAAGGTAGAGAGAAGAGGTGGAGGAAAAAGTGGGTGGTAATTTGGGGACAAGTGGAGGTCGGGTGATGGAGTACAATGATAACAGGCGGCATAGGACCTAGAGTAAAGGAAAAGAGGAGAGATAGTGGTGAACCACAAAGGATTGCGGTTGAGCATGACGGCACAACAGTAGAGCTCGTATCCGACATTAAGAATGTCAGACGGGCACGAAGTATTTATCACCCTGAATGCCGGAGCTCCAGGCATTCCCACTATGAGGTGGGCTCCTGGATTAAACTACACACACTAAACATGTGATTCCTGACACCTACTGCCAGCACAGATCATCCGGCCTACCTCACATTCCATGAGGTTCACCTCCCACAACCTCAGAGCTACGTCCAAACCACACCTCACGTGGGGGTTAACCACTTGTGGTCTTGCACAGGTCTTTACCAGCAGTGTTTTCGGGCTTCGGTAGCCCCTCTTATGATGGCCTGGCTAGTGGCCCCATGTTGTTTGGATAACTGGTGGGTTAGACTAGTTTGAAATCTTTCTTGAGCATTGGGTAATTTTTCTCACAAAAATCAAACAAAGAGTTATAAAAAATCTCCAACAATGTTCATAAATATTTTACATATAAGATTCAAATATGAAATTCATTACTTCTTTCCTCTTCAATCGAATTTTATTTCCATATCCCAAATTAACCATAAATTAGTCATAATAAATGGTTTTTACATAGTAATAAATCAAAAATAAATAGAACTATAAATTAAAAAAATGCACAAAATTTTTCACTATTGCATATGCATGCAAAATTGTAATGAACCAAACAATTATAAATAAAATTCCCTTTTCGATTTATTTAAATATCTTATTATATATTATGTTTATATAATCACATGCATTTATTTGGTGTAATTATATCTTATCTTATTTAACTTTTCATTAAAAATCATTATCTTTTATAATATAGTCTTTTGAAAGTGATTATTTGATTAGTATAAATAAAGAGTTTTAACAAATCCCATTGACTCAAAAAAAGGAATGGATAGTTTCAAATAATATGATCATACCCTAAAAAGGACATTTATCAGATCTTATGAGGGATATAGACAAACTATTCTTTTTTCTATGACCAATCCTGAGATAATATATAATAAATTAAGCTTGGGAATATTTTTTACGAGTGAATTTCAAGCTCATCGAGATCATAGACAAAACCATGTTCACCGAACCATTCCATGAAAGTATCATACTGACACACCTTACTATTAGGGAGTTTCCTTGTGTCTTAAAGGGATAAGTTTCAAGACCCTAATAATATAAGTATTTATATTCTAATTTCAATATAATAATGGTTATATTTACTTCTTATTGTAACTTAATAAATTATTTTGATTATTGATACAATAAAACATAAATTTTATTTTTGAGTAATATTAAAATTTAGTCAAGGAATTTATTTTCAATATTCAATGGATTTTGTAAATAAATGATATTTTTATAAAATATTATTATTAAATATTTATTATCTAATATAAATAATCATTAAAGTTTTATAAAGTAAAATGTAATTTTTATAAGGGTTCAAAAATTGTTAATGTCAAAAAACATCATTTCACAATAAATGTAAATTTTATTTTAAAAGTAAAAAATAACATATTTAGAAAATTATTTCTCTAAAATAAATATTATTTTTGGAATTAGAACGTCTAAATTATACAATGGTGAATTTTTCACAATTTTCCAAGACAATCGAATTTTCAGGTAAAAATTAAATACCATATAAATATACAGTATTATGGCATCATAATGACCCAAAAGTGATGTAATAAATATATCAAAGTGTATCAATGACCAAATATAGGTCTCACAATTAAAATAATTTGATTTTATGAATCAATTTTTAATCCTCTATAACCTAGAACACATTTTATTGTTTAAAATCATTTCTTTAAGAGTATGACTAACCTCCACATCACCCAACATAAAAAAATTTTATGTTAAGACATTTTAATTATAAGATAATTAAAATCAGTCTATTTTGTGGGAACTATGGGAAAACCCAAGGAAATATTGGTGATTTTCATTGTTTTTTTATATATAGTTCAAAACCTACTTTTGAGAAATAATAAAGAATTACCCACTCTTTTCCTATATAAACCCACCCCATCCTGTACTTCTATTAAATCAAAATCCATGAATAATGTCCTTCATCTACCATACCAACTCTATACTACTCCCAAGGTTCCCCCAATCTCTCAAAAATCTCCTCCCAGACAGTTGGAGTCACTCTAAAGTTAAGGGAACTTCCTCACCTACTTTCAATTCAAGAACAGTCTTTGAAATAAATCTTTTTAATTTCAATGGGTTATATTATAATTCATTTATAAATATTACTTTACTATCCATTTGATTCTATTTAAATTATATAACACTTATCCTCTCTCATTTTGACCCATTCCTAAGTCATTTTTATGCCGAAATTTAGTAAGTAATTTCACTCTTCTCAATTAAATTCAAACACATATTTTAAAGAATGCCTCTTAATTTCCTTTTATTCATGTTTTTATATGTTCTTATATATCTACATTAATACAAATTTGATCTATAAATTATGATATACAGCTTTCATTATCATTAATCCCACCAATGAACCTTTTTATACACCTCTTACCATATCAAAATTTTGTAAGGGATCTCTCACTCGCCCTTTTACTAAAGAAACTCTTTTATGTTATTACTCTTAATTTAAATTTTTTTCATATTCAGATATATTCATACATGATACCATTTCTATGAATTTTATATATAAATTATGATACTCTTATTTCACTCTCATTTATCTCTCCCATGAACCTTTTATATACACATGTTACCATGCTAAAATTTAATAAGGGATATTTTCCTTGTCTTCTTCCTTAAAGTTATATCATTATCATATTCCTTATATTTAAAATTTATATTTTTGGGATATGTTTTTTCATGTCCCTATTTCATTCCATTTGATTTAAAAATGATGAGACACCCCATTCTCTCTCACCAACAAATGTAAGAATTCATGCCCAAATGCCCTGAAGGCCTTCATTTTTATTGATTTTTGATAACCCCACTTTCAAGGGATGAGGGGGAACCCATACAAGGCTTGCAGGATAAGAGATTACATGGCCCATAAGCTTAATAGATTACATGACTGGAAGGTCTAAGGGAATTCAACCAGACTATCTACTAGGAACTACCCCTCCCCAGCATCTGCATCATGATAGTAGCTCTCCACCATTGCATGGTCGTCTGGCTAGGCTTCCCATGGAATAATAGGCTAGTCTCGATGGCATATCCATACCCTATCATTCTAAAAAATCCATTTGGATCTGCTCTAGTGATTTCACCTGCTTGGAATCCTCTTCTGGGGATGCTCTTTTTTTGTAGTCTCTCGGGGGAAACTGCAAGTGGCCCGAAGGCCTTAAGGTGGCCCGAAGGCCTTAAAGGGGTCCCGAAAGCCCTACTTACCCAAAGGCCTGGGTGGATCGAAAGCCTTAAGTACTCCAAGCCCAAACTGGTGGCCCAAGGAGAATAGTTCCAGCTACAATAGTTCTGAACAGTACCTGCTACAGTAACTACTATGGTGCCTGCTACAATACCCACACAGTGTACAGTACTGCTATAGTCTGAGAAATGTGCCTCTACCTGGTTTTGAACCTGGGTCATGTGGTGATCTTAAGGATAACTCACCAACTGGGTTGAGGCTCATGTGCTTATGAATTCATGGGTATTTTTTTTATACTGCTAAAATTTAACGGTTATTTCCCATGACAACCAAATGTGTAGTGAATACCCATACCCTTTTCCAATCATGTGTTTTCAACTTTAAAAACTTATTAATATTTTATGATGGAATTATATATATGTACCCCATACCTTATGATTATGGAATAAAAGTCTATGATAAATGCTTCCATGTTTTATTATTTATGTTGTACACTTAAGCATGAGAATGAAATGAAAATGAATTGTGTGCAAGGAATTATATAACACTAAAAAGATTTGGGTAATGTTTAGACTCACAAGATGTTAAGTTGGGATCGGGTGGGTGCCTGATTCCATTATGTGACTTTGACCATAATTATTTCAGGGATGTTTTCCATAACCTATGTTTATGATGTAGCGTTTTAAGGTGTGGCCAAATTTCCCAGTTTACCTTTATGTTATCATGTTATATCATGTCTCATTTTCCATGTTTATTTTTCTAACAAATTTTATTCCCCATTGATATGATTATTTTCTAACATGTATTAACCTTTATATATATTCATTTTTCATTCACTATATCTCTCCCCTTTCTTATGTGGGTCCCCAAGCTATACCATGCAGTTTTAAGTACAATTATGTTAAGTAATTGTTCAATAATTGTTTTTTCTCTATTTTAAATTGTAATGTAATGTACCTAATTACAAAAGACACACAAATTATTTATCATTAAAGTTTTTTAAAGTGTAATGTTATGTTAGAAATCAAGTATTAATGTGAAATGAAGAGCATAGATTTAATAGTTGGTACCAATGGAAAAGTTTACTTATTTTTGGTTTTAGTATTAGAAAACCTAGTGAAAGACTTTGAAATAAAACTATGTACAAGAAAATATCACTAAATTTTGGTAAATATAGATTAAGTAGTTTATCATTAAAATGCATCCCTATTTAGATACTACAAGTGGATATGGATCTGGTATAAAATTACATGGGGTAAAACCTGAAAATACTGTGTTGAGCTAGACATGACTTGTAACTGGTGCATGACAGTGGACCTTGATACACACCTATTTACACACATGGGGTATATGATTTTGTAAATTCGTAATCTAATAATGAACCATTATTATGTAAAAAATACCCATCAGAATATATATTTGGAAATTGATCATAGATAACAATGATTAAATCCTATATATTCCAAAGTTAATGAAATATTTATAATTTATAAGTTATCTCATTAATTTCATGGGAGTATATTCTATGAATTTAATATTGTAAAAATACTCATCCACAATTTCCCCATTAATTTAGATAACATGCGGAAATATGAGGAATCGGGAAAACAATCAATGTGATGGGCTATGTGATGACTTAAAAAATGGGATAACCAACCCAATGGGAGTAGGAATTGGAAAATTTGTAACGATACACTCTTAGATTAATAAAGTTCTAAATAGAAACTTGGATCATAAGGAGCACCCAAATCACCCTAATAAATAGAAAGTTTTAATTGAGAGTTATATTAGACAAAAGCCTCTGACTTTCAATGGATCGTCAAATCACTTAATCACATAACAGTGGATAAATTTTGTTGACCAGATCTTATCCATTATTCAATGTTTTGAACAAGATAAGTTTTATAATATATTTATCATATAGAAGAATAAGCAGATCCGCAGTGGATATTGATCAAGAATATAATGCCTGAGGAAGAGTTTGAAGCGATGGGGATGAAAGAATTATGGAAAATGTATTTCGATAAATATTTTCCTCATACTCTCTAACATAAAATTGTAAAAGATTTCCCTTACCTTAAGGAAAAGGATGATGAATATATCAGGCTGTAAGGGGTATATATCACTAGATCTTAATGATATAACCTCAACTTTGTCATTACCCCTAAATTCAAGGTTGACCGCCTCTTTTGCGTGCTAAATCCATTACTAAAAAATTATTTAGTGATCCAGGACATTGATAGAAATAATAAAACTCCCCATTGTACCCTGAAATTCAATATGGATATTGGAGAATCTCAATAGTATCATGGAGATATGAAGTGAAAATTAGAGTTTAATTATAGTCATTTTATGGAGAAATCTAACAGTGCCATGAAATTCCAACATCCCACTTGTCAAGGGTGCAGAAAGAAGCAACCTTGAAATTGTCAAAGGGGGTGAGGAGATAATTTAGGTGTGAGATGGAAGGGAACCAATCTAGTTATTATTGATAAGAGAATCCATCTAATACAATAGAGGAAAATAATTCTCCAGAAAACCATTATGGTAGTAAGGGTGATATTTTTCCATCGCAATCATTGAGGTGGTTCCCACAAACAAAGTGGTAAAAGGTACATTAGTTATTCATTAAATAATAGAGAATATAATTTTTTATTATAGTTCTATAAATTCCTTAATACCAGAAAAGGTTAGTATAATTATTAAAATACCACCACAAATCATGGAACTGGAGTTATTGGTTAAAACATAATATGGGGAAATTATTGTAAACAAAGTATATAACTTCTCCCCTATCAAACTTTTTGGGATGATCTTCCCAATTTACCTTTTCATACTCCAATTGGTGTAATTTAATGCAATTCTGGGTGTGGATTGTCTTTCTCTATATAAATATAAAATAAATTTCCATGATAAATAAATCCCTCTTGATATCACAAATCTTACTCTAATTCTATATAATTGAAAGGAGAAGGATGAATCTCCTTTAGCACTGACATATCAAGCTTGGATATTATTTCCCTATGAGAAATCATATCAAGGTAAAATTATTGAGTCCATGTAAAGAATCATCCTTGAATATGTTCCCACTGTGAAGAAATAGGTTGATGCGTTTCTTGATGAATTTCTTGCTCTTGCACCTAATTGAGAGGTAGAATTTTCAATCAAGGTTATAAATGGGTGTTTCCATTATTGAATAATCTATATAAAATGGCTATTGTAGAATTTTAGGAGTAGAAAAAAACTATAAGAGAATCTAGATAAAGGGTTCATAAACCTTAGTGCTTCACCATGGGGCGTCCTAGTCCTCTTCATCAAGAAGATGGATGGGTCAATGTTAATTTGAATTTGTTTTCATGAGGTCAACAAGATCCTTATAAAGAAAATGTATCCTCTTCCAATGACTGAAGAATATTTTGATCTGTTTTGTAGAGCACAATACTTTTCTAAGTTGGATCTATGGTTGGGATATTACATATTTTGGGTGAGGAAGGAGGATATCCACAAGAAATATTTTTGTACAAGGTATGACCAAAATAAGTTCATAGTAATACCAAACTAACACACGAATGATCCTGACATATTCATTTACATGATTATTATTGTCTTTATTAATTAACTTGACAAATATTTTGTAGTTTTTATAGATAAAATTCTATTATGCACTAAAATTAAAGAAGAACATGTAGAGTATCTAAGAAATATTTTAAATACCATAAAAAAGAAGAAGTTGTAATTTATGTATATAAAATATGAGTTCTAGTTTAAGGATGTCTCGTTCATATTAAATATCATCACAAGAAATGGGATATATATGGAACCTTCAAAATTAGAGGGAATTTATAGATATCAAATACAAATAACTATGACAGATATTCAAAAATTCCTTGAACTATCTGGGTATTATCTTTTATTTTTGAGAAATTTATTATGATTTTTAAACCCTCTTAACAAGATAACTCAAAAGTGAGACATGTTTTCTTATAATTATGAATGTGAAGAGAGATATAAAGATTAAAAAAGAAGTATTATGATTGAACCTATACTCACACTACCCATAAAACGAGAACTTTTCATGGTTTTCAATGAAGCATTGAAGAAGGGATTGGGATGTGTGTAAATGTATAATTATAAATCCATAGACTATGACTAAAGTTTGTTGAAATTTCACAAATAGAACTACCCAACATATTATATGGATTTGGATTCAATGATCTTCACTTGGAAAATATGGAGCATTATCTCTTTTGTGATAAGTGTCAAATATATACAGATCAAAAAATCATAAATTATGTATTCACCAAGAAAGAGATGGATATGAATCAATGAAGATGGTTATAGATGACTAACAACTATGATTGCTTAATCTATTACCGTACAGGTAAATAAGGTAAAGTGGAATACACTCGAAGTAGAAAGGATCAAGAAATTTTATCATTGATGAAAATTGATTAAAATCTAGTCCTCTTATATTTGAAAGGTATGGACATGGAAATAATAAAGGAACCAAAATAATCAATCATTTCCGAAAGGATTTCTCAATAGACTCTTTTGGAAAAGATAAAGGATGCTCGAAGAGATGATGTGGAAATTTATAAAAAGGCAAAATATATTAGAAAAGAGAAATCCTCTAAGTTAAAAATTAATGAGTAAAGATCCATATGATTTGGGTCATGACTATGTGTACTATCTAATCAAGAGATAAAGAGAGGGCTACTAAATGACACACATAGCCCAAATTTCTCTATTCACCCATGGAACACAAATATGTATCAAGATATCCTAGATTACTTTTGGTGGGAAAATATGAATAAGCATATCACAGAATATACATCAAAGTGTCTGGTATGTCAGTAAGTGAAGGATGAAAGGAAAAATTCCAAGGGGATGATGCAACTATTACCCATACCGACATGGAAATAGGAAAACATAACCATTTACATTGTAATGGGACTTTTGAAAACATCTATAATAAATAATGCTATATGTGATATTGTGGATCATCTTACAAATAAATATCATGTTATCACAATTTTAGTAGACTTCTCACTCAACCAGATTTCATAGATATACATTAGATAAGTGGTTATGTTTTATGAAGTTCCATTATCAATTGTATTCAATTGAGATTCAATATTTACCTCCAATTTATAGAAAATTCTTCAACATCCTATAAACACTAAGATGAAATTTAATCTGACCTATAATCCTCAAACTAATGCCTTGTTTGAGTGGACTATTTAGACATTAGAAGACAAGTTAAGAGCATATTCTATGGACATGAAAGGAGAATGGTACCAACATCTTCCTCTATTCTGGTTCTCATAGAAAAATTGTTTCCACTCAAGCATTAAAATGGATCATTATGATGCCCATAATGGGAAGTGGTACATAAATACTACATACTAGGATGATGTTTGGGAAAAAACTACAATTCCCTAAAAGGGTTGAGGAAATTGTTGAAAAGCTTAAGACAATTCAGCAAAACATAAAGAAATCTTAGAGACTCTGGAAGAGTTATTCCAACAATAATTAATGATACCTAGAGTTTGATTTTGGAAACATGGTATTACTCTAAATATATCTATGAAATAATGTTGTGAGATTTTGGAAGATGGGAAAGCTTATTCTAGGATATATAGGCCCCTTCAAGATTTCTGATCCCATCATAATGGTGGCCTATCGACTAGCACTCCCACCTAACCTATCTCAAGTAGATGATTCATTCCATATATCCCTCTTGAGGAAGTACATACCAGACCCCTCACATGTACTCATTCCATAGGTGATGCCATTGGATAATGATCTTTCTTATGATAAGCATTCAATGAAGATCTTAGATGATAGTTAGAATGTTCTATGGCATAAGAAACGTCACATTGTAAAAGTGTTGTTTAGAAACCACAAGTTCGAATAAGCTATATGGGAACTAGAGGAGGTGAAAAAAAATAATTACCCCACACATATTTAGTGCGGGAAAGGTAAATTTCAAGGGAGAAATTCCATAATGGGGGAGATTGTTAGGATACCATTTTTTATAAATAAAATTACCATTTTTATTTTTATAAATGTATTATTATTTATTATTGTTATAGAAAAACATGCAATTATTTGGTTTTATTATATCCTACCAGATTTAATTGAACATTAAGCATCATTTCCATTGAAAATATATCCATTAAATAGTGATCATATGATTTTAATACATATAGGGTTTTATCAAATCCAATTGACACAAAAAAAGGAAATGATTGTCTCGGATAGTAGGATCATGCCCTATGAAGCCCATTTATTAGAGTTTTTGAGGAAGATTTAATCACTGGTATTTCCCCTTGAAAAACCACAAGATTTGATCAAACAACATAAGATTCAGTGAAGCCATTTTTAAGAGAAGTTCAATCTCATCGATATCACCGCCCAAACTGTGTTCGTTGAACCACCCCATTAAATTCTCACAGTCGTTAACCTTACCCTTATAGAATTTTATGGTTTTATAAATGGATTTTTATCAAGAATTTAATATTATAAAAATGTATGTTCTATTTTCAATAGAATAATGGTAATATTTACTTCTAATTCTTACGTTTCAAATGATTTTCATTTTAAATAAAAAATAAAAAATTATATTTTCTTTTATTATTCAAATTAAATAAAGGAATTTATTTTCATGAATTAATATATTTTTGAAATAAATTATTTGTTGATAAAATATTTTTTTTAAATAATTTTTATCAGATATAAATGATCATAAAATATTTATGACTCTAAATGTAATTTTTATAAGGGTTTGAAAACCATTATTTTAAAAAAATAGCATTTTTAAATAAATATATATTTTATTTTAAATTGTAAAATTCACATATTTAGAAAATATTTGGATAAATTAAATTTTTTTTTAATCATGCCATCAAATGTTTCTAATGGTGAACATTTCATAATTTTCTCTGGTATTCAAATTTTCAAGTAAAAATAAATATCGTATAAATATTTGATGTGGATTATTCCATCATAATGACCCAAAAGTGTTGTAATAAATACTATAAAGAGTATACATGACCAAATATATGTTTTAAATCTAAAAAAATGTGATTTTATGAATCCATTATGAATACTCCAAAACATATAACAACGTTTGAGGTTTTAAAACCATTTCTTTAAGAGTATGACTCCCCTCTACGTCACTAAGGGTAATATTTTTTTATGTTCGGCCATTTTACATATAAAATAATTAAAACCACTCACATTTTTCAGAAATTTTGGTTAAAACCCATGGTATTGATTGGGTTTTTTATTTTATTTTATAACATAGTGTTGAAAACCTATGTTTGAGAAACAATTAGAAATTCTCCACTCTATTCATATATAAACCCACCCAAGATCCTACTAATATTCGCTAAAAATCCTAAGAGGACATACTTACTATTTAATCCACTATATAAAGTACTCCCATGGTACACCCAATCTCTTAATAATCTCCACCAATGGTATTGGTGTCACACTCTTAAGGTTAGGGACCTTCTGCTCCTCCTTTCAACTCAAGAACCTTGTTTTCATTTAAACTTTTTAATTTCAATTGTTTATATAATAATTAATATATAAAAATTAAATAAGTGTCTAGTTGATGTTATTTTTATGAGATACCATTTATACTATCTCATTTTGACCCTCACCTTAGTATTTATTATGTCAAAATTCAGTAAGGGGTTTCTCTCTTATCATTTCAATTCAAGCACCGCTTTTCTTTTATGCCTCATAATTTAATTTTATTTATATTGGGATTTATTCAACCATTTCCCCCATTAATTTAAATTTTATTTATAAATTGTGAGATACCACCTCAACTCTCATTAATCCCACCCATGAAATTTTATTTAAACCTACTACAATGTTGAAATTTTGTAAGGGGTCTCCCACTCGCCTTATTATTCAAGAACCTATTTTTTGTTATACCCCATAATATCCATTGTTTCAAGTTGGGATATGTTCTTACATGTTAATTTTATAATATATTTGATGTATAAATGTGTATAGAATAATTTAAATCCCATTAATATCTCCCATTAACATTTGTGTATACCCATTACCAAGCCAAACTTTTTAAAGGGATCTTTTCCTTCTATTCTTTATTAATGATTCGTAATTATCTTATAATTTTTATTTTCAATTCATAATGTTGGTATATGTTCTACCATGTCCCCATTATTTTCAATTTATTTTTAAAATGAGTATATACCCCTTTCTCTAACCCTAAACCATTTTTTTAATTTTTAAGTAACCTTGTTATGCTGCTGAAATTTCACCCAATTTTCCATACAAAACAAATGTACAGTGAATACCCATACCATTTTCCTATCAATGGTGTTCACCTTTATTAACTTATTATTATTTTATTAGGGAATTACATGTATTTTTTCAAACTCCATGATTTTGTATTTAAAGGTGATGATATATTATTCCATGTCTTAAAATCTATATGGGACACATAAGAATTAGAATGAAATGAACATGATTGGTCTGTCATGAATTATATTTTACTCAAATATATTAGGTAATGTCTTGTCTCATTAGACATCATGTTGGGACATGGATTGAACCCAATTATTTTATGGGGAGTTTTTCATCATAATGTCTCATAAGCTATCCTTTACCTATGTTAATGATGAAATATTTTAAGTTGTTTCAACATTTCCCATGTTTCTTTTATGTCATCATATTATATTGTGACTCATTTTTCATGTTATGATTTTCACTATGCTTATGAACAATAGATATTACTATTTTAAAACATGTATTAAATTATCTATGTAATTCCATGTATATTACTTTTCCAGTCTCTATAACCTACCATTTTCTTCTATATGTCCCAAGGTTATCCCATCCAGATTTACATGCAATCATGTTAAGGAATTTTTCAATAAAATGGTGTTTTCCAATTTAAAATTGTAATACAAGGTATCTAATTACCATATAAACTAGACTTATTGGGCTTCTAGGTTGTATTAAGTGTAATATTATGTAATAAATCATGTATTAATGTGAAATAAAGATAAGGTTTGTTATAAAAATAAATAATAATTTACCTCATCCCATAATACAAAAAAATTCAATACATAATAAAAACATTTAACATTAAACATGTATTAAAATAATCAACAAGGCTTTTTAAAGCTTCTAAACAATCCTATAAACTAAAATTTTGAAAACAATGTAATAAAGTATCGTTTTGAAATTTTTTGGAAATTAATACTTTTAAAAAATATCTTTCCTCATTGAGGAGTCAATTGAAAAACAAAGAAACTCTTAAAATGAGAAAATAATTAAACCCATGGGTTATATTCATTGAACACCCAAACTAGTATAAACCCGTTATTTTATCTTAAAATCAATTTAAAATAATCTCATAGGAATTTATTAAAAAAATTTAGTTCAAAATTAATACTAATGCAAAAAAATTTAAAATACTTATTAAAATTATATAAAAATTTAAAATATTTATAAAATGCATCATCAATATAACATATAGATATATCATGATAAAAATTAATTTGAGACGTATCAATTATTTCATGGATTACTAAATATAAGTAATTTTATAGAAACCCCTCCCTTAATCACAATAATTAACTCACCCACAATAGTTGAAGGAAATCCAAAGGAGAGAATTATTTCTATAAACCCTAAATAACCAAATATAAAATATATGTTCAACCAAAACCATAGGACTGACTACCAAGATCGTTAGGGTTCATGGGATGTGTATAAGGGATAATGGATAAATATTAAAAGGAATATAAAAGAGAATACTTACCTTCCATATCTACATGAAATGAATAGAGAAAGGGTCTTGGAAGTTTATAGTAATAAGATAGTTACTCCCTTGAGATCTCTCTTAATCATCCATGTGAAATAAGGATTAAAAGAGTCTGAATGAGAATAAATTTCGTAAAGGGTATTTAGGTAAATTGAATTATTAAAATTTCAAAATATCGCATGGTTTACCAAACTATGTCCCAATTGTGATGCTATAATGGGAAATAAGTTCCAGTACTTGCATAGATTCTTCACATAGTTTCCCAAATAGTTCACAAGTCATGTGTAACGCACTTAAAATACTCTCCAATGCATAATAGAAACTTGTAGAGTTACTATTGAAACTCACATTGTTCACTACAATATATGAGAAAATTGAGTTTCACTAGAAACCCTATATATACAAGTTACACACATAGTTTTTCTAGAATGTAAATATCATCTTCAAAATTGTAAAAAAAATAATTCGCACCAACTTTGTGACATTGGAATGAACTATAACCCTTATTATAAAGGTAATTCATATAGTTATCATTGAAACTCCCATGGTTCACTAAAAATTATTTGCTAAGAATTATCTATAGGGTGAATAATATAGAAGGGTTATAAGTTTGGTTTCATCTGAATATAAATCACAAAGGTCACCAACATTTCATATCCAACCATATGTACTGATGGATTGCATAGTTTCCCAAAATAGTGCAAAATTCAAGTACAAGATAATATTCATAATAAATTAAAATCACCAAAACAAAAAATTAATAAATTTTAAAAATAACAGATAATTATAAAATAAATTATGCTACAGTAAAATTATGATGTCACATTTCTCTCAACCATGAAAATATTTCCACAAAATATTATCATTAAAATTGGGAGGAAATGGTAAAATAAAACAACTATACATTCCTCTAAATCAATTGAAAAAATATTAAAATATCATCAAGAAACCCTAAGAAAATCCCAAATCAACAATGTTGGAATAGAATCCAAAATAAATATCAATAACTACTATAGGTATCCCCACAATTTATAATTTATATAAAATGGTATAAATAAAGATAGAAAAACTATGAAAAATATCATGAAAAAAAATAATCCAAAAAATACGAAATAGGATCATAATCCTACACTAATGACCACCAACTACTAATAAATAGGTTCATAACACTAAAAACGTATTGTGAAGCCCAAAATAATACCCAAGACATAATAATATAAGGTAAATATTTACATTAAAATTATATATTATAAATATTGAAAATATATATTAAATGGGAACATGCCTCAATAAATAATGATATGGTATCTAACCCTAAGTAAAAATCTGAAAATAGGGAATCTTTGGACATGTATTATGAAACATTATCCAATGGTGATCCTCATAGAATTTAAACTATGAACCATCTAGTTCATAATCTAAATTTATCAATCAATAATACTAACAACCCAATAACATACCCAAGTCCTATAATGAGTAATTCATTTAAATATAGACCTCATTATAAGTTTATGAAGTGCCCAGATCAGTGTGAATCACTGAGAGGGGGAGGGGGTGAATCAGTGATCCCTTAAAACTTTTTACTAATTGATTCCTTATCAATTAAACCTCTATGGCTGGTTAAAGCCTCGATCCACTCTTCTTGTATCTCTCAACCTTTCCCGGATAATGCAGTAATGAAAAGGCACAGGACACAAGGATTTACAAGGTTCGGCACCAAAGGCCTACATCCTTGCCATGCTCTCCCAGCATGGATTCTCCCATTATAATCGGTTAGTATTACAATGGTCGATACAGAGTCCCAATGTATCTCTCCTGAGTCCCACAGGAGGGTCTTTATACTGCGTCCCACAGTGTTACCAGAGTCCCACTGGCCTGCTCCAGAATCCCACTGGAGACTTCCTTCACCCTGAGTCTCACAGGGGTCTTCTCCTGGCTGCTCGAGTCACACGAGGAGCTCTTCTTCTTGTTCAGCTCTTCAAGTATCTTCAGAAGCCTGGGATAAAGGCTGCTGGCCTTGCTCGGTACCTCTGATCACTTGTGATGATCAGGTCTTCTCGTCTTGCTCAGGATTTATCTCCTTCTTCTCAGGATGACCTGGCTTCTCTCCAACTACTGAATACTCAGACAAATGATGTCTTTAACTTCTGTCTGGTCCAGTCTCAGTCACTTTAACTTCATGCACTGAGTGCATGGCATCTCTTCATCCTCATGCACTGATAGCATGGCCTTCTCAATTCTTCAAGAACCTCCTGGTCTTGGTCAACTCAAATGCACACTCACTGATTTGAACTTTGTTTACGTGCGCATGTGCATGCATGCATGCATGCACTTCTCCTTTCCTCTTCTTGGTGCAATAAACCCTCAAAGGGTGTAGTCACTTTAAGCACACACCTTCTCACTTGAACTTCACACTTTATTCAATGTGTTTACACACTTAAATGTGTGTTATACTTTGTGTGAATCTTCTTATTCTTCTTAGTGTGTCCACTCCACTTAGAGCACACACATAGGTTCGGACTTTTAGTTCTTTTGCACACACAAATGCCTATGGCCTTTCACTTCTTCTTGCACACACACAAACTATTCTTTGTTCTTCAAAGTGTGCACAACCAACCCGTAGGGTCTTCCTCACTTGGAACACACACAAGGTGTGGTCTCGGCCTCCTCATCTTCTTGCACACCTAATTGGATACGGCCTCTTCACTTGTTGCACACACACAAGAGATGTGGTGGTCTTCACTTCACCCACTTGCACACACACTGCCACGACCCCTTCTTTGTTCTTGTTTGCACATACACCCAAAGGGTGTGTTCTTTCACTTCACACAAGGCACTCCACTTTTCACACACACAACACACAACTTGGTGTGGTCTTCTTGTTTGCACAGGGCTACGGCCTTTCCCTCCTTTGCACACAAAGTGCCTCGGGTATTCTTTGCACTTAGCACACACCGAAGGATGCAAGGGGATCGGCCTTCCTTCACTTCAACAACCGCGCAAGCCTCAAGGGTGCAACCAGTGCAAGGCGCGCAAGGGTGCCTGAGTAACCTATGTCGCGGGCACAAGGGCCGCGCAAGGCCTCGGGTGCAAGGCACCTCGGGCTTCAACCGTGGGCGCGCAAGATGTTGCGGCCACGGGTCTTCCTGCTGCGCAAGGGGAAGGCGCGCAGGGGACTCCTCCTCCTCCTTCTTCTTGTCGCGCAAAGAGGTAGCGCGCAAGGGACTCCTTCGGGCCAAGGATGGCACCGAGGACTTCAGCCGCGCAAATATATTTTTCACGGGGGCTTCAACTTCGCGAGGCAGAGCACACGCGGGTCTTCTGATTTTCAAGAAAACTTCAGCAAGCAAAAACAACGTCTCAGGTGCTCCTTTTATAGGCAAGGAGTGCCTCGGCTCATCCGCGTGATACAACACCGAACACCCGAAGATTTCGGTTCTTTAAAAACTTCAAACGTGTTAAAAATCTTCCTCGTATCTTGATTTTATCTTCTGTCAATCGCGGGTTCATTTTTTATTTTCCTCCTTCACGTGCTTGCGTTTTAGAACGCATGCATGGCCTCTTTAATACCTGTCCATGCATATCAACAACCCAAATGGCCTTCGGCAGCTTTTCTTGCCTCGGCCTCGACCGAAATCACTCATACATCGCATGCAAGCCAATTTTAAGGCATGGTTGTGTTCGGTAGGTCCAGACGAGCTCAATGGAGCCTTCGGATTCAGAAATGGTGGCCGGGAGCTCAAAATAGTCGTTCGGGAGGCTCCTGGTTCAGCGGCAGCTTCGCGGGTGGCTTCGGCTCGAGCTCGAGGTGGAAGACGAGCCACGGCCGTCGGATCGTGATGCGCGACGGCCAGGATTAGATCATCGCCGCGGAGATGAATCGTGCGGCGTGGATAAAGCGCGCGATGGCTCGGACGACCGAGATTTGCTCCCGGGGAAATTTCCGCGTCCCACATCGAATCGGCGAGAGGAATTGCCGCGCCTTATCAACTAAGCGCTCCCCCAACCGGCTCAGTTGAATCCTCTCCCCCCACGGTGCCGCCCCGCACCGTGTTCTCCCTGCGGGTGCGCTCTGCGCCCACTCTTGCCTCCGAGGGCGCGCTCTGGCGCCCACTATGCACCTCGGGCGCGCGCTCAGGCGCCCATGCTGCGCAGGAACTGATCCCCTGCGTGGCCCGGGGCTTACACACGGCCCCCCTGCCTCTCGGGCTGGCCACATGGGATCCCCCCTTGGGCGTGGTGCCTTAGGCCCACATGTGCCCTAGGGGTTGAACCCTTAAGGCTGGCCCTTGGTGGCATATTTTTTGCCTATTTAAACACTAAGTACTTTGTATAAGGACTAAGTGTAAAATGCCATGTGCCACAACTCTTCTTCTCCATTTCTTCTCTTCTCCCACATTTCTATTCTTCTTCTTCATTAGAATTCCTCCATTCTTCTTAAACAAATAATCTTCACTTAGGAGGGAATTCCCGAAGGTTCTTCATCAACCGAGCTCTGGAATCACATAAAATTCTTCAATGTGCTTCATTGATCTAATCAGAGATCAATTGGATCTTCTTCTAATTCTCATGCACTAAGTGATAGTGCATGGACTTCTTCAGCTCACTTCATCCACTTAGGAGGTGTGGATGGATCATCTTCCTCACCTCATGCATTGTCAATACAATGCATGGTCTTCTAACTTTGTTGTGACTTTGTATCGAGTTGATACAAGTTCTTGGAACTTAAAGATCAGCTCAACAATCGTCAGATGTCCTTAGAGAATGTTTCACACCATCATCTCTTATGTCACTTAGTGAATCTCCTAAGTGACATGCATCTTAGTACTATGGCCATTCTCTCTTCATCACCAACACCATCACAACCTTTGTCATTCACATCTTGACATTCCTTGACTTCCATTCATTCCAAGACAACTTCATGCCTCATTGACAACAAATGCAACACAGTGCACTTCAATCTCCCCCTTTGTATTTGTTGTCAATACACTTCTTCACCACATATGAATGGGTCAATATGTGTGCCAATATTTCTCCCCCTTATTGGAAATCAAATGCAAAGGTGTGGTGTGGTTCACTTTCGAAAATATCTTCCTCCCTTTGAATAGCATCTTCTTGAAAATTACTAAGAGAGGGATGATGCCACATGTTCTTCTTAGCAAAGAACCTTTAGTAAATCAACTCTAAGTCTACTTGGGCTAACCCGGTGAAGAAAACAAGATTGATATAACCAAGGAACTCAATGTTGTCCACATTCACTATAAACATGTGAGATCATGCTTAGGGGTTGAATTTTTTTTTCCAGATATTCAGTGAATTGCTGAATCCTGCACATACTTCACAAAACACATTAGAAAGTTCAGGTGCAATGATAAAGCTCCCCCTTTCATCCATTTGCCTTCAATCCATACTCCCCCTTAATTGACAAGATAAGCTCAATTAAGAAACAAGGGATGAAAGTATGATTGGAATACCTTCACTTTTCTCAAGATGATATTAATCTCAGAACATCATCTTCTTCAGATTTGCTCCCCCTCAAGGGGTGCACTCCATTTTGTCCAAACCATCCTCCAGTTGAGAATGATCATCATCTTCAATTCCCTGCAATGTCAGCACATGTAAATACCAATAGTATAAGGGAATAAGATGGAACCTCCTTGGTTCATCAATGTGAACAACAAGGTTGAGAAGATTCTCTCAACCGAGATGTCCCATTTTCACCATTCTTCACACTTGCACATTTGATCTTCAATGATGTTGGTGCTGGTGTGGATCTCAAAATATCTTCATGTGAAATCTTCTTCTTCCATTTTGCTTTAGCAATTGCCAGAACTTTATCTTCATCTTTTTGCAGATCTTTGGCAAGTTGCAACTGATGTGGCCATATGACAAGTAAATCATTTGGAAGAGTGGCCCCAGTTCTGGAAGTTCCACATGGTTCTTTGGATGCTGCTAAGCTACCTCTCTTAGGAAACTTATTTTCAATCAATCCCTTCTTCTTCTGGATTGATTGTCTTTTGGAGTTCAGTCTTCTTCTATTTAGCTTCATGGCTTCTTTACAAAGGTCCATGATGTGTCCTTTCTTTCCACAGTAGAAGCATTTCTTGGTGGTCCTTCTGGATGCATCACCCTTCTTGGATTTAGACTCCAAGGACTTATTTTCCTTTTTCAAAACCTTCTTGGGAGCATCTTCAACTTTCTTCTTGCTTCCCAAGGATTCTTTCTGAGCCAGGTTCTGTGATCTTTTCTTCTTTCTAGCTTTGGATACAGTTGGAGATTGACATGTATCATTCTTTTGACCACTTTTGCAACCATCCCAGATGTTGTCAAGTAATCCAAATCTGTTAGCAGTAAACAGATGTCTCTGGACCTGTGGATGCTGCATATTTCCTTCTGGCTTGCTCCCCCTTGGCATGAGCTTCCTCTGTGCTTTGGCATTCAGTGGATTGTACCAACAATCCTTTGCACAATGCCCATACTTGTTACAACACTAGCATTGTCCCACGAATCTAGACCTCTTCAGTCCTTCTGATTGTAGGGTACTCTTCTTGACCTGTTGTGCTGTTTCAGGAGAACTCTGCTTCTTTAATGCCTTCATCCATACTTGTTTGGAATTATTTTTCCATCCTGCACTTTTTGTGGAAACACATTTAGAAACATGAGTACAAGATGGGATGGATGGTACCTTCTTTTTAGAAGTTGTTGCCCTTTCATTAGAGGATGTCTTTCTTTTAGAATCATCCTTCTCAAAGCACACTTGAGTAGCAACATTTCTTCTTCCAGTTGTCTGGGAGGCTTTGGCTTTGGGTGATTGCTGATTGTTCAATATCACCTCTAGTTCTAAGTATTTCATGTTGAGGGAGTTCTTCTCATCCTCAACCATTCTTAGCTTTCCTTCCCAATTCTCCACCAGTTGTTTCATCTGGTCTTCATGCACCTTCTTCAATACTTGCAATGAATTGTCCAGCTCCTTCACCAGTTTGACTTTTTCTTCAAGTTGAGCATCTCTGACATTAATTGAAACTTTGTGCCTCTTTTCCAGTGCATGGAAAACATCTTTGACTATTATCATAAATAATTCTTTCTCAGAAAGGCTTCTTTGCAATTCTTCAGCAGTGTATTCATATCTTTCATTGCAAAGAGATACTGTTTCATCTTTGGCATTTACCAGCTTTCTGAGAGTGTTGGTTATGCCAACCCTTTTTGCCAATTGGACTTCAAGAGAATTGGCTTCATCTTCTAGCTATAATTTTTCTTCTTGAAGATCAAGGAGGCCTGTAGCTATACACATTGCAACTTCCTTGGGGACTCTCTTCTGAAGATATTTGATTGCATTTAGAAGATCATTGTTTCTTCCATCTTCATCACAGCTAGAGGAGGCTTCATCAGAAGAATGATAAAAGGAATTGTCATCTGATGTGACTTTCACATTTCTTTCCATAGAAGGAGTTTCTCTGATTGCAATAACCTTCTTCCTCATCTTCTTTGCCTGTTTCTTCATTCTGTTTTTCAGAGTCTTGGCAGATATCTCCATTTGAGGCTGTTCTTTCATTTCCTCAAATCTGCACTCCATATAGACTCTCTTGGATCTTTTAGAGGTAAACCTCCCTCTGATACCAATTGAAGTGCCCAGATCAGTGTGAATCACTGAGAGGGGGAGGGGGTGAATCAGTGATCCCTTAAAACTTTTTACTAATTGATTCCTTATCAATTAAACCTCTATGGCTAGTTAAAGCCTCGATCCACTCTTCTTGTATCACTCAAACTTTCCCGGATAATGCAGTAATGAAAAGGAACAGGACACAAGGATTTACAAGGTTCGGCACCAAAGGCCTACATTCTTGCCATGCTCTCCCAGCATGGATTCTCCCATTATAATCGGTTAGTATTACAATGGTCGATACAGAGTCCCACTGTATCTCTCCTGAGTCCCACAGGAGGGTCTTTATACTGCGTCCCACAGTGTTACCAGAGTCCCACTGGCCTGCTCCAGAATCCCACTGGAGACTTCCTTCACCCTGAGTCTCACAGGGGTCTTCTCCTGGCTGCTCGAGTCACACGAGTAGCTCTTCTTCTTGTTCAGCTCTTCAAGTATCTTCAGCAGCCTGGGATAAAGGCTGCTGGCCTTGCTCGGTACCTCTAATCACTTGTGATGATCAGGTCTTCTCGTCTTGCTCAGGATTTATCTCCTTCTTCTCAGGATGACCTGGCTTCTCTCCAACTACTGAATACTCAGACAAATGATGTCTTTAACTTCAGTCTGGTCCAGTCTCAGTCACTTTAACTTCATGCACTGAGTGCATGGCAGCTCTTCATCCTCATGCACTGATAGCATGGCCTTCTCAATTCTTCAAGAACCTCCTGGTCTTGGTCAACTCAAATGCACACTCACTGATTTGAACTTTGTTTACGTGTGCATGTGCAATCATGCATGCATGCACTTCTCATTTCCTCTTCTTGGTGCAATAAACCCTCAAAGGGTGTAGTCACTTTAAGCACACACCTTCTCACTTGAACTTCACACTTTTTTCAATGTGTTTACACACTTAAATGTGTGTTATACTTTGTGTGAATCTTCTTATTCTTCTTAGTGTGTCCACTCCACTTAGAGCACACACATAGGTTCGGCCTTTTAGTTCTTTTGCACACACAAATGCCTATGGCCTTTCACTTCTTCTTGCACACACACAAACTATTCTTTGTTCTTCAAAGTGTGTACAACCAACCCGTAGGGTCTTCCTCACTTGGCACACACACAAGGTGTGGTCTCGGCCTCCTCTTCTTCTTGCACACCTAATTGGATACGGCCTCTTCACTTGTTGCACACACACAAGAGATGTGGTGGTCTTCACTTCACCCACTTGCACACACACTGTCACGACCCCTTCTTTGTTCTTGTTTGCACATACACCCAAAGGGTGTGTTCTTTCACTTCACACAAGGCACTCCACTTTTCACACACACAACACACAACTTGGTGTGGTCTTCTTGTTTGCACAGGGCTACGGCCTTTCCCTCCTTTGCACACAAAGTGCCTCGGGTATTCTTTGCACTTAGCACACACCGAAGGATGCAAGGGGCTCGGCCTTCCTTCACTTCAACAACCGCGCAAGCCTCAAGGGTGCAACCAGTGCAAGGCGCGCAAGGGTGCCTGAGTAACCTATGTCGCGGGCACAAGGGCCGCGCAAGGCCTCGGGTGCAAGGCACCTCGGGCTTCAACCGTGGGCGCGCAAGATGTTGCGGCCACGGGTCTTCCTGCTGCGCAAGGGGAAGGCGCGCAGGGGACTCCTCCTCCTCCTTCTTGTCGCGCAAAGAGGTAGCGCGCAAGGGACTCCTTCGGGCCAAGGATGGCACCGAGGACTTCAGCCGCGCAAATATATTTTGCACGGGGGCTTCAACTTCGCGAGGCAGAGCACACGCGGGTCTTCTGATTTTCAAGAAAACTTCAGCAAGCAAAAACAGCGTCTCGGGTGCTCCTTTTATAGGCAAGGAGTGCCTCGGCTCATCCGCGTGATACAACGCCGAACACCCGAAGATTTCGGTTCTTTAAAAACCTCAAACGTGTTAAAAATCTTCCGCGTATCTTGATTTTATCTTCTGTCAATCGTGGGTTCATTTTTTATTTTCCTCCTTCACGTGCATGCGTTTTAGAACGCATGCATGGCCTCTTTAATACATGTCCATGCATATCAACAACCCAAATGGCCTTCGGCAGCTTTGCTTGCCTCGGCCTCGACCGAAATCACTCATACATCGCATGCAAGCCAATTTTAAGGCATGGTTGTGTTCGGTAGGTCCAGACGAGCTCAATGGAGCCTTCGGATTCGGAAATGGTGGCCGGGAGTTCAAAATAGTCGTTCGGGAGGCTCCTGGTTCAGCGGCGGCTTCGCGGGTGGCTTCGGCTCGAGCTCGAGGTGGAAGACGAGCCACGGCCGTCGGATCGTGATGCGCGATGGCCAGGATTAGATCATCGCCGTGGAGATGAATCGTGCGGCGTGGATAAAGCGCGCGATGGCTCGGACGGCCGAGATTTTCTCCCGGGGAAATTTCCGCGTCCCACATCGAATCGGCGAGAGGAATTGCGGCGCCTTATCAACTAAGCGCTCCCCCAACCGGCTCAGTTGAATCCTCTCCCACCACGGTGCCTCCCCGCACCGTGTTCTCCCTGCGGGCGCGCTCTAGGCCCACTCTTGCCTCCGCGGGCGCGCTCTAGCGCCCACTATGCATCTCGGGCGCGCGCTCAGGCGCCCATGCTGCGCAGGAACTGATCCCCTGCGTGGCCCGGGGCTTACACACGGCCCCCCTGCCTCTCGGGCTGGCCACATGGGATCCCCCCTTGGGCGTGTTGCCTTAGGCCCACATGTGCCTTGGGGGTTGAACCCTTAAGGCTGGCCCTTGGTGGCATATTTTTTGCCTATTTAAACACTAAGTACTTTGTATAAGGACTAAGTGTAAAATGCCATGTGCCACAACTCTTCTTCTCCATTTCTTCTCTTCTCCCACATTTCTATTCTTCTTCTTCATTAGAATTCCTCCATTCTTATTAAACAAATAATCTTCACTTAGGAGGGAATTCCCGAAGGTTCTTCATCAACCGAGCTCTGGAATCACATAAAATTCTTCAATGTGCTTCATTTATCTAATCAGAGATCAATTGGATCTTCTTCTAATTCTCATGCACTAAGTGATAGTGCATGGACTTCTTCATCTCACTTCATCCACTTAGGAGGTGTGGATGGATCATCTTCCTCTCCTCATGCATTGTCAATACAATGCATGGTCTTCTAACTTTGATGTGACTTTGTATCCAGTTGATACAGGTTCTTGGAACTTAAAGATCAGCTCAACAATCGTCAGATGTCCTTAGAGAATGTTTCAAACCATCATCTCTTATGTCACTTAGTGAATCTCCTAAGTGACATGCATCTTAGTACTATGGCCATTCTCTCTTCATCACCAACACCATCACAACCTTTGTCATTCACATCTTGACATTCCTTGACTTCCATTCATTCCAAGACAACTTCATGCCTCATTGACAACAAATGCAACACAATGCACTTCAGTTTAGAATCAGATAGAAACTTGAAAAGGAATATACAATCACTGTCATAGGGACATAATAAAAAATAATTAACCTATAATAAAATAAGAATCAAAGAGATATCCAAGGAAACATTAAACAAGGAATACCTCATTACTCCAATCAATTATAAACCCATTAAATTTGAATACCAAGATAATCATTTTGATCTTAGTCTGAATTGCACCTTTAAATTTTTCTTCTGATAATTCAACTCAGAAAAATAATTGGCTTACCCCTTCAACATTTACTCACCATAATAGAGACTGATAAATTCAATGTATTTTTATGAAATTATTTTCATAGGTTAATTCCACTTTATAAATGGGGGATTGAAAATCCACCAATATATACCATGTTAAACCAAACATAAGAAAGTGTTCTAACACCACACTTCTATGGGTCCTTTCAAAAATCCTATAATAATCTTTACATTCATTGCTTTAATATTTTCTAGATAATTTAATATTTTATCAAATTCATCTAACCACTCTAAAACCAGAAATAGACCATGATCAATATGGAATGTATATTTCATCTGATTCAAGATGTACTAGATGAGGCCTAGTAGTAGAGAAGGTTCTATCTCCACCACTCTATTCAATGTCTAGGTAGAGTCATTAACGACAAGAACCACACCAAAATAAAGAGTGGAATTACCCTAAGGAACTTCCATAAAAAATACTCTCTACTTTTTATAGATACCTCTCTGGGATTCGTGATCTAAATGAAACAAAATATTTTTCCAGTCATTTTATAATCCATAAACTTACTCACACAATCCCATCACTAACCATGGGATGAAACAAAAAATCAAAAACTCACAACATTAAATTCAATTTAAAAACATCATTTGAAAAAAAACATTATATTGTGAAGTTTTTAAAACTCATTCCATAAAATATATCACAACATAGAAAAAAACTAACAATTAAAAAAATACAAATTCATTGCTAAAATTACATATAATACATTTCACAACACTATGAATCATTGAAAATCCAAATTCTTTACATGGTAATCCTAAATATTTATAAAAAATCACTTTTAAAAAAAACATTTTATCTTTAAATAAAGTATCACCCATTTTTTAAATCAATCTATGAAACTCAAAATAAATTTATAAATAAATATGAAAACCTTGTTTTAAACTAAAAATATTTCATTGAATTATATTTTAACACAAAATAAACCTTTAAAACCTCAAAAAAACCAAAACAAAACATAAAACATAAAACACAATTCAATCTAAAAAATATATACATATATCAAAACTCACTTTGATCTATATTTCTAAGTAGAAACCAATTTAAGTTTTATTATAAATCAAAAGGGGTTCAAAAATAAATCTTATTATAGATACAGAACTGTGCATGGTTTGAATTCATATTTATTGAAGTCAAACAAAAACAATGAGGCAAAAACTATAAGAATATCATAATCATGTGAGTAGGCTCTAAATGGTTTTCAATACTATATTATCCTACCATGTAGTTATGTTTTATTCTATACATTCATATCAAAACTAATTATTCTACCAAAGTATCTAATATACCTCCACTAGTATCAAAAAACTAGTTTTTTGTTACAGATTACACCAAAAATAATTAAAAAAAAGGAAAATTTAAAACTAAAATCTTGAATACCCAAAGATGAAAAAGTTTCATCATAAAACATGTAGAACGTGAACCTATTCAAGACATACCTCTTGATTTTAAATAATCATATATACATAATAATAGACTCATCCAAATGAAAAGAGGTCACTCTGATACCATATTTTAATGAACTATCGTAGGTTATCCCACCATATCACCTGGGTTTCTCACTTATATATCACAAATCATGTTCTCAACCACAACGAGGGGGTGAAGGAACTAGGTAATAATGACAGTGTCAAATTTTAAAAATTTCACCCAAAAATAACGATATATAAGTAGTATAATATTACTATGAATCTGGCATGGTGTGTCTATATTTAGACTTCTATGCATGTGAAAAATTGTTAGAGAGATTAAAACAATCAAAAAGTTTCACAATTAATAATAAACCACCCATACTCAAATTTAAAATATACACTAAAAATGAATAAAACACATTAAACAAAATATGAAATTTCATAAGAGAAAGAATAATATAAAAATTAGTTGATATATAATCATCCCTAAAATAAATAATATACTGGAAAGACCATAAAATTACCACCACATGACCCAAATGCATCCTTACATAGCAACACATCTATCAATATATAAATTAAAATAAAAAACGAATTGAAATAAAAACCTTGGGACCAATAAAAAAATTTTGAGATCTAGATATGCATACATTTGGGTGTGTATGGTGTATTATAAATAGGATTTGTCCGATTTAACTAGAGTATATGAAATTATTCTTATAAAACATTTCATAAATTAATGATTTAAAATAATTTATAAAATATTTTTTCCAAATGATAAAGTATAAATAAAACAAGAAACCTGAATCATCATTTTCAAAAATCTTAAAGGGAATGAAATTTTGAAAAAAAAAGAACATTTAGGTTTGAAAAAATATATTTTCATTTATGTAAAAAAAATCTGTCTTATATTTATAATATCCAACAAAATTCTATGTTTATATTCTCCAACAAGTGGATCCACCACTTTAAAAAGGGAAAAACTATTGAAAACATTAAAGGTGGGATTTCATGATTATGAAAACAAAACCAAAACAGTATTATTTTTTCTAAAACTTGCACATAACTACCTTTTAAAATAAAGTTAAAAAGAAAAATAGACCATAAAATTAATAATTTATGAAATTCAATTATAATCCATTATTTAAACTAATATGATAAGTAAGGAAAAATAAATAGATGGTTCGACAAACTAATATGGGAAAAGGTGAATAAAAATAAAGTCTGTAAGGGGTATCCCCAAAATAGAATCATCCAAAATGAACTACATTTGAACAGAGACTCACTTGGTCTTAAAATGTGTTTAATTTTAGACTTTATTATAATGATCTAATTATAGTCCATTATTATAATTCTAATCAAATAACCACTAAAATTAATTATAATATCCACATGAAGGGAACTCTAAAGTAAATGGAAAGGCATAATATAGTGAAACAATATTTACATTCTTAACTATTAAATCAGTTTTTATGTTCTTTCATATATTTTATATATTTTTATTGAAAATAAAATTAATATTTTATGTTTTTTAATATTAAAAACCTTCTTATCATTTTATCTGAAAACAATTATTTTTTACATCACTATATTTCAATTATATCTTCATTTATAGTGATCATATTTTTATAATTCCAATCACATATAAAGGATAAAAAGTTTATATAAAATTTATTCAACTACATCAAAATCTAAATAAATATCTATTGTGTTTTCATTTTAACTTGAAGATGATGCCTGATTTTGGTATGAACAATATTTTTTTCGTATTTTTTGTTATGTTTTATTTGTTAATGATTTTATAAATAGAGTTATATTGAAAAACACATTTCATGACTTGTTCTATCAGATAGATAAAACATTTATATACACATCATTAAGATACATGTAAGTCTAATTTTTTATGTGGCAGAGATAATTCTCAATGATCTTTCAATAGTTCAAGAATTGTATAATTTCCCAAATTAGAAATATTTTTTATTTCTATGATATCTATTACATTTCAAATAGGAATATTTTGGAGTTTGTTAGGTTAGAAACATAATATGTTGTTATATATTTAATTAAACTAAATGAATATATAAAATTTTCATTTATGTTCCTTGAAAAATTCTATAATTTCAATAATGGGTTTTTACATAGATGTTTTATTTTGTGTTTTCCACTATTTTTTATCATATATGTTAATATACATATCATATTGAATCTCTTTTTTATTCCTAAATAATATCTCAAAATCATATTCAATTAATTCTACATGAAAAATATCTAATTATGTCTCTTATATTGATTAAAAATTGACTAATGATTGAGTGTTAAGTTTGTGTCATATTCTAAATGAAATGATGAACTATTATTAATTATCTCCCACCAATGGCTTCTCCACCATACCAGTTAACAATATATTAATTTTCTTGAAATTATACTCCATTCACGCAGTAATGGTATATTGGTTTTCCTATACAATGGTAAATAAAACATCAGTGAAATGGTAGACTAGTTTTTCCCAATAACTATTGATGATATATCAATTCAACAATAGATCACTTTAACCAAAATTAGATCATTTTAGGATAAGAGTAGATCTTCATTTAGAACCAATTTTATATGTTTTTTTTATAAAAACAGTGGGAAATATATTTTTTAAAACTAATGGTTGATATTGTATTAAATTAATGGTAGATAATTTGGACACCTAATGGAGGAAAAAATTATAGTGAAATAGTATAATAGTTTTACAGAGGTATATTATTTTTCCAAATGGTAGATCACCACCTAGAGTAGTAACAATAGATTCTCTTCTTAAGGTATATTCTCTTTCAGTGATGATAGATTTTTAATAGTAGATCCAATTTTCCTATGATTCTAAATCTAGAAAGGTAGAATCATCTATGACAGTATCATCACAATGGTAGAAGATGCTTGATACCACCAAGAATAAATTGTTTACACTTACACCGGGTATTATGTTATCCTACCACGAGTTAAAAATATGATATCTCTAGTTAAAAATTTGGTATATTTCTTGATAATTTTATTATTTTGAAAATATACTCTCAAACACTATTTTTGATAAAAATCTAATTTTTAGAAACTGCATTGTCAAAATAATGTTTTTTATTATGTTTATTATATTGTAATTATTCATTAATTATGTTTATTCTATTATAGTATCTTGATAATATTTTTATAATGTTTAATTATTATTTTAAATAATTTTTTCATTATTCCTAGAAATATCCAACACATGTATTACTTAATCTGAAATATTTATTATTGATTAATTTTTTTTATAAATTATTTATTAATATTTTTAAATATTTTAAAATAAAAATTATTTTATAACATTTATTTCAAAAAAAATTGAATTTAATACATTTATACATATCATATTACGATATATTTCTTACAGCCAATCTAATTGAAGTTTTTTTAAGGAAATGGCTGGTTGAGGTTTTTATGTAGTTTGAATGTTTTATTTAGTTTTTGGAAAAACGTAACCATATTTAAGCATTTTTAAAAAAAATTACTTTGAATTGATTAATATATCTAGAAATGTTTTTATGTATGTTGGTATTTATAGATGAATATGTCATTATTATTTTGAACTGTTATAACACTTAACTCGAGTGTATAGTCAAAATGGAGTTCTATATAAAGAACTTAAATGATGCTTGGAACCATACAATATGAATTAATGTAATAATAATTGAAGAAATATATGTGTTCCTATACACTCAGTCTAAAACTTCTATGATAAAATCTCAAGGATTAAATATTCTTAAACATCATTCTCCTTCATAAATAATTTTCCATTTCAAGAACACTCAGAGTATATTATCTACATCTATTAGAAGGCACAAGGTCAAATATTTCATCAAAAGAAATTCTCTCAACTTATATCCGTTTGTATTTGGTTTCATATTTTATATGGTAGGGTATATTTCTCCACATAATCCTTTCTCACACTGGTTATACTCACTCTAAAAAGTGTTTTTTATGAAAATATGAATAAAAATCCCAAAATTAAGGTCAAAGTTGCTTTGATAAGAATATTGGGTCACTTTATTATCCCTAAAAAGATGGTGTCTGAACGTTTTGGGTTTCTCCTAATGAATTATAGGGCTGTTATTTCTCTCATTTAATGGTTTTTGTTATGATTTTTCCCCTGAAAATGTATCTATCTATTTTACAATGGGTTATATACTTCATTGGTTGGGGTGTGAAGTGTAGACATAAGATAATTTAGATTTTAAATTCTAAAAAAATTATTTTTGTTCGTCAATTTCATTTTTTACATATTCTTTTCACACATTAATTATAATTCATATTTAAATAATGATTTATTTTAGAATTATAAACCATAAAATTTAGAATTTAATAATTAATTACTTTGATACATTTGATAAAGACATATTTACCCCCACTCTTGTCCGGTTACCACCATCTTATCTGCCCTAATGTATCAGAGGGTCATTCCTTAATGCATATTTATATTATTTGATTATTTTAATCTGATACTTAATAATTGGTATCAGATATAGACCATTCTTAAGGATATATTGGCTATGTTTTTCTTTTTCTTGATACCATCACTTGGAATATGAGGACTACTCTTTTAGGAATCTTCAATTCTGATAGATTATCCTCAAAATCATTGTTTTTAACTTTCTTTATATCAAAATGATTATTTGATCTAACTTCTATCATATCCCTTAACCAGACTAATAAAGGATCAATTACCATTTGATGGAAACTCAATAGATTGAAATCTTGAATAAATTGAGGCCACCTAATTTCAATATAAGTGATTACTGATATTAGAAAGATAAAATAGATATATTATTGTGAAATATAGGTATTGAATATTGG
Organism: Viscum album; assembly: GCA_963277665.1. Classification (NCBI taxonomy): domain Eukaryota; kingdom Viridiplantae; phylum Streptophyta; class Magnoliopsida; order Santalales; family Viscaceae; genus Viscum; species Viscum album. Next base: position 1,552,549,645 of record OY728134.1, read on the forward strand.
AATTACATTGATACACATTATAAAATACTTGAGGATTAACTTGAAACATTAATTATAAATGATAAGGAAAAATATGTCTTAAACTAAAAAACCATGAATTATATTTCTACTAGCTGAGTATAATTCTATATAGTCATATATCTTTATGTAAAATAGATCTTGACATTGGGAAAACATTAAAAGTCAATCATAAAGGAATTTAAAATTTTTAGAGACCAATTATTGGCATTCACAGGGCTAAATTTCAAGAATATTGAATATCTGAACATCAAGTTGTGTATGATATATTTAATATATTCACAAGGATCTTCAACAGCATTTTCACACTTAGTGAAACCATGAATAATGATTTTCTAATTCAGGGAATACTTTGAGCCTTACCTAATAAGTGTAATTAAAATAATGTAGTTAGTGAAGAAGGAAACTAGTTTGCAGAATACTCTCTAGTTAATCTTATTGAATATTTATAACATTAAGATATTGAATTAAAGAATAAATATATTCATTCATTTTATATAAGAAATATAGTTTCCTTTAAATCTAAATTTTCTTCTTATAACTCTTCAAGCTACACATCATATTCTTATACTCGTATAAATAAAATGACCAAAGTTGAGATTCTAAATGAATTTAAAGGGACATAAAGAAAATGAATAAAACAAAAAAGGATGATAGTAAAAGTGATAGAAATAAGAGTTTTTTAAAAAAAGTAGGTATGAAAGGGTAATATAAAATTATATGTTTTGAATTCATAAACCTAACTATACCAAATATGAGTGTCCCGGGATGAAATAACAAGGAAAAAATAAGTTTTTTGGAAAGTATATGAAATGTTCTTATTATGCTGGTTGTATACGCAATGAAGAATCAGGCTCCCTTAAAGAATCTACAAGTTAAAAATTCATTACCAACCTTTCTCTAATAGGAAAATATCATATGGTAATATATTCTTTTAGAGATATGGTAAATCCTTCTAATTTATTAAAATTATGATAACGAATATTATTATTAATTATTCTTATTATGGTTTTGATTATGAATCATCTTTTATTTATGACCATTATAATTCTTATGATAAAGAATTAAGTGATTTATGTGATAAATTTCAAAAGGAAATTTATATGCTTTCTATAAATTGTGAAATCTTGAATAAGGATTATAAATAGTTTTAAGAAGAAAAGAAAAATAATATTTCCCAAAATAAAAAATAAAAAACATATATTTATATGTTTGATAGAGAAAAATATTTAATTAATAAAATGGGAAATAATATTTCTAATGTCAAAAATGATATTCAGATTTTAATAATTTTTTATTTATCAACAAAAGATAAATTTTTTGAGGATCTTGAAATTGTTTAGAAAGATAATGTTAATCTATTAAAAGAAATAGTGAATTTCAAAGAAATTATACCTACCAATGTACAAGGAAATGAAAACTATGAAAAGATAGTTGAAATGATGAAACTAAAAAAATATAAATATTTATTTTTTTATAATCACCAAATTCATAGGATATACAAGACCCTTTTTGTTAAAAGTTTTACTAGGATGGTATTTATAGTTACTTGATTCATATGATCATTCCACGGTCATTTTGTGCATAAATGTTCTCTAAGATTTCCTCAGTCACTTGGTATTACTAGAGTTTCTATGTCCTTGGATTTGTCTTCATACGTACCATATAAAAATGTTTTAATTCTACTGGTGTTCTAAAAATATTTCTTACTAACACAACTAGACCCAAAATAGCATGGGTACCAAAAAAAATCTATTATTGAATTTTTATATGAATCATCCACATATGATTCACAGATTAATCAAATGGTGTTAACTCTCTAAATAACATTTCATATTATTGAGATAAATGGATTTACTACAAATATGAAATAGAATTTTTATTCTAGCGGAGATCTTATGTATAATTTTCTATTTCATTCATGGGGTTCCCTTCTATCTAATTTTATATTATTTTCACTAGGATTTTACAAATTATTATTTCTATCATTTACTTTATAGTTCTCTAATATGGAATGTGATTAGGGGTAGTTTATTTTTATAATATCTATATCCATAGAGTTGATATTTTCATTTATTTCCTCGTATAATTAAAGTGAAAATGGTGTAATTGTTTAGTTTTAAATAATATATGTTTAAAAATCATTAGTAGTGATCTTTTTGTTTATTTATAAAAGGAGGAAAAACTACTTTATCTTTATAATAAAAAAAAGGTTAAATTTGTTTGTTTGTGTTCTTGAATCTATTTTATATGTTTTTATTAAAAATAAAAATAAAATTTTATGTTTGTGAATATTAAAAAATCCTCCTATTATTTATGTGAAATAACTTTTTATTATCTCACTGTATTTTTATTACATATTCATTTATAGTGATTTAATTTTCATAATTAAAATCTCATATGAATGATTATAAGTTTAGATAACTATTGTTTAACTATGTATAAATCTAAATGAATATCTATCATGTTCAGATTTTGATCTAAACAAGAAACATGCTTTTTGTATGAAAAATATTTTTCTTCTTATTTTGGTATGAGGTTTTTTTATGCCATTATAACTTGAGTTTATAGATCTCATTATAGAAATAATTTTTATGTTGGATATATATCACATTTCTCAACAATTAATTAATATAAATGTGGGTCTAATTTTTTTTATTGTTAATAACATTCAAAGATCTAGGAATAGTTCTTGAATTCTAGAATTTTTAAAATTGAAAATATTGTTTATTTATTCCATATGTATTTAATTTAACATTGTAATATCTTAGATTTTATTAGGTTAAAAATAAAGAAGTTTTTCTATATTTCTTTAAACTCCATGAAAATATAAAACATTTAGGTTCCTTAAAATTTACTAATGTTTTGGAACATTTCAATTACATTTTCTTAAGATTTTTTATTTATATTATATTTTTTTATAAAATATCATAATATAGTTATTTAATTGAAATAAGTTTTTAATTATAAGGAAATATAAAAAAATTATATTCTGTTAAGTCTTCTAGAACCAAATATAGTTATTTCATTTACATGGATTAAAAATTCATAAAATATTTAGTGTCAAGTCTGTGACATACTTTACATGAAATGATGAATAACTATTCATCATTTATTACCTTCACCTTCTCCATAATGATAATTCATAGGGTCTTCATTTTCTTTCAAGTATTCTCCAATCAATTAGGAATGGTAGATTAGTTTTTCTTGAAAATGGTAGATGATATATTATTCCAATGGTATATTAGTTCTTTTCAGAAATGGTAGATGATATATTAGTTCAATGGTAGAATTATTCAAGATAATGGTAGATTATTTAATGCCAAAGTAAAAATTACACTTAGTGGAAATGGTATAAATTTTTTATAAAACATAGTTTAGATATTTTTAAAAAAACTAATAGTAGATTATATATTAAAATAAAAGTTGATCATTTATATGAATAAAACTTGACCAATTTATAGTGAAACAGTATTTTAGTTTTCAAAAATTAGATTTGTTTTGGATATATCACCACCTATATCAAAAATGGTATATACTCTACCTCAATGGTTGATAATTTGACAGTGAAAGTATATTTTAAATGGTTTCCCAACTCTACTTGTGTTTGAACATCTGTAATGGTAGATTTGTTTATGATAGTAGCATCACAATGTCAGCAGATTCTTTCTACCACCAAATATAAAATTTTTACACTATCATTTGGTATTATTTCATCACAAAATTATTAAATAAATATGCACCCACCATTTATAAATTTATACGACCACTAGTAAAATTTAGTTTTCTGAAAATATTTTATCATGCACTATTTTTTATATATTTTTATAATTTAAAAACTATAGGATTATAATAAATTTTTTTATTTTTTTTATTCTATAATTTTTTATTAATAATGTTTAGTAAATGTGAATATTTTAAAATAATTTGAACATGTTTTATTGTTGTTTTAAATAATATTTTCATTTTTTATAGAAACATTCAACAGAAATACTTCTTATTCTAAAATATTTATTATTTCTTAAATTATTGTTCTAATAGTTTCTAAATTATTTTGGAATATTGTTAAAAAATCAAATTATTTTTAATATATACAACCCATGTTGAAATTTTTTTATATTTTATGCATTTATATAAAACATTTTTTCATATTTTTTTACGATCAATTTAATTACTATTTTTTCATGGAAATTATTTATAGTGTTTTCTAAAATTATTTTGATCCTTTTATTTTTTTCTTAACTCTCAAAAATTATTCAAACATTTAATTTTAATTATTTTTAAATAACCTAAATTTATATAAAATGTCCTATTTATGCAATATTTATAGTTGACTCTCAGTATTATTTTTAATAGTTCTAGTTGTTTACATGAGAGTGTAGTCGGAATAAAGTTTTATATGAAGAACTCAAAGGATGCTCAGAAAAATACAATATAACTATATGTTATAATACTTAAGGAAATAAAAGTAATAATATACACTTTGTTTACATATTTTTAAATAAACTCTAATAGAATAAACAAATATTATTGGTAATCATACTTCTTAAAGAGATGTGATATAAATTTCCTAGAATAACTAGAGTATATTGTGTAAAACCATTCAAAAGGCATGTCTTAATTGTTTTATCAATAAAAATTCTATTTGGTCTTATCTTGTTATATTATTTTGTTATATATTTTCATTCATGTTTTAAGTCTTCATATAATCTTTTATCACACATGTTATAATACCTCTAAAAAGTATTCTTTGGTTATGCACACTTGAAAAAAATGTCGAACACATAGTTTAATGTTCCTCTTATAAAAATAATATACTTATATATACTCTCACAAAAGGTTATGTTTGTAGGTTCAAGTTTTCTCTATAAAGTGTCGTGGTTTTTGATTGATCCCATGAAAAATACCGGGTTTAGATTTATCCAAGGTAAAAGTCTCTCTCTCTTTTATATTGGGTTTCATACTATATTGGTTATGGTGTGAAGAGTGTATGTAGGATCGATTAGATCTCAACTAATATAAAAATATTTATATTTATATCATTATTTTTTTCAAACCATCCACACACATAAACTATAATTTTTATTTATAGTGATAAATTTTTTCATAATTTTAAACTTCCAAATTTGGAAATTAATTTTTAATAATGTTTATAATTACAATAAAGGCATATTAAACCCTAATATAGTATTCCATCCATCATCTTATTTGACCTAACAAAATTTTACTTGATTGATATTAATTATTTTAAATTATTTTTCACTCAATAATAAAAATGTTTTACTATATTTGAAAAAATATGATACATAGAAAAACTTGATCAAAAAAGATATACATCATTTCCCAATAATTTATTGACAACTAGAACCCTTCGTAGACATATCATTCTTAAAATATTTCTTCATATCTTGGAAAAAAAATAATAAAGGGTTATATTAGATGCTCAGTGAGGGTATTTAAGGGAGAAGTCAATCAATGATCATATGTATGAACATCCTGCGAAAAATTGTATGAGAACATGATCTCAATATTTGAAATTAATACTCAAAAATTTATATATCATAATCAGTAGTCATAGAATAAATCTTGGAAGTAAATAAGACATTATTCATAAAGGAAAATAGAACACAATCCATAGGAGTATAATTATAAATTTCTAACATTTCCAAAAATATTTTTTCAAATAATTATAAATTCAATAAAATATTCTGTTAAACACAATGATTTTTAATGAACCGTTATATACTATTAATATCATCATTTAAACAAGTTACAAACAACATTGCCATTAAACTAAACTATATGAATAGGAATATCCACATTTTGGAGATTACATGAATTTTTAGATAATATATATATGTAGAAACATAATTCTCGTTAAAGTCTTTATATTCTTCCAAAATACATCTTATCTAAAAATGGTTTTTATTTATTTTTGTAAACAAAGAATAAAATTAATATTTTCAATATTTTGAAAATTTATTATAAAAAATGAGTTTATTTTTTTAATAAATGTTTTAAAATTATATCTGGGGGAATTATTTTGTTTTTTTGGAAATTTTTAATTTTCCCATGAATATAAAAAATTGGTGATTTTTATAAAAAAAATGTCATTTCATTTAAATCATTTACATGTACCATATTTTTTCATGGAATTAAAATTAAAATTAGTTCAGTTAAAAAATAATTATTCTAATTTAGGTCATTTATATCAATCTCATATTTATGTTTTAAATTTTATCATTCTACATTTGTGAAAAGTTTTTCTTTGGAAAACTCTTTTTTCATCACTTCTATGATTTTAATTTCAAATTAATCTTTTAAAAATCTATGAATTTAATTTGGAAATGGATTAAAAAAATTTAATCATAGAACATAAAATTATTTAATAATTCTAACATAATTTCTTTCATAATTAATTTTTAAAAATATTAAAAATTAATTTATCGTGGTTAAGGGAAATATGTGTTTACATGGATGCTAAACTAAAATGATAAGGGTTAAAATGACCTAGAAACGTGTCTAAACTCCATTTTATGGTCATATTGAAACTTTATATCATCTAAATTTCATGAATGATACATTTTGTATCCTTTTGGTGTGTTTAAAATGTGGGTATACATTTTTCTTTTCAAAATTATAAGTGTGTTCTCTCCCCCACATAAAAAAAGGCACCCCCTCTCATCTCCTCTTTGCACTACCAAGAGATTTGTTTCAGAAAATATCATTGCAAATAATTTTCCATAATTACTTCACCACTTCCTATATTCTATATTTTATTTATAAAACCTTCTTATGAAGTCGTTTGGTGTAAACCTAAAGAGGTTGTTCGAAGAAGTTGTATAGTACTTAACCATGTGTTTCCATTTTATTTCTTCTTTCAACTCCTTCCCATATTTTTAAAACATGATAAAATAATAAAATAAATATATCATTAATATTTCTATTTTATTATGTTATTACATTGACCTATATTCAACTACTCATCTATTAAATGGGAAAAACATCATAGATTGTGTGTACGCTGGACAACCTCCCTGTGAACTAGTGTAATTTGTTTTCCATCACTGCCAATTATGGATGGGTATAATGATGGATTAAAATAAATTAAATTATATTTATGATATAATTACACCTCTAGATTTATAATATCATATATACCTTATTTTTATACACCCTTTTGGAAAACAATTACAACGCTCATGCATACATGTGAACTACTGCCTCCACGATGTGATGTGATATGTATTTCATTTTATGTTGAGATGGATTGTAATAATGAGAGATTATTTGAATATATTTTATCTCTATGATATAAAAACTATTTTTGAAAACATAATTGATATTTACCTTTCTTTCTTTTCATCCTTCAATAAAATGGAAACAGCACTAATGCGTACGTATGGCATGCCGCTTTCATTAGTTGTTTAATTTATTTTGTCTCTGTATATTTAGTGGATTAATATAAGTAAATATATAATTAATATATAGTATAGATATATAAATTTTAATATTATGGATATTATGGTACCCTTATTAATGTAAAATGACCAAAAATACCAAACCAAAACATATTTACAAAAGAAAGCAATTATTGCCTGAAAATTGAATTTGATAGAGACATTGTTAAAAAACAGATTGTAAAATGTCATAAGTAAGACACATATTGTATGATATATATGATCATAATAAACCAATATTTATTATATAGTATTCTATAATGTGAATGATGAAATTAATGACCTGATGTAAGGGGATTTTCATCACACTTTTATTTCGATGGGACGCATGCCATCTTCACCAATAGTTAATTTTATAAGGTTTATACTCTTTCTATAAATTTAGAGTATTATTATTATCTAGAAAAGTATATTATACACATATCCATATAATGCTATTTATTTCATGTGTCTTATGATTCAAATATTACCAAAGTGTTAGAGATTTTATGTCAAAATATCATTATTTGTTGAGATTGTCTATGATTTTTCTTATGATGATAAATTATTATAATATATCTATAGAGAAATTCATGTATTATATTATAATATTCTTATTTCAATAGAATATGTTTTTTCATTTCAATTTACTCTCTTCAAGTACTCAATAGACTATAAGAATTTATTTTAACAAAAATTGAGTTTATCCCTCTATTCAGTTGAAAATCCTATCCATATTTTCTTAAAAATATTTAATGAATATTTTTACTGTTATTGATTTATATTTTAAAGATATTTTAAAAAAAATCATTTCTACAAAATGGTTTAAAATTAATCCTCTTTTCATTTCCTAAACAAGGATATTTAAAATTTTACAGAAAATTACGAAGGAAACATCATTTTAATGTGAATGGAAATAAACAGTATTTACAACTGTCATGAATTATAAATGACATAGAAATTACATAAAATGTTTCTAATAAAATTTAAAAAAACCTTAATATTTTGGAAATATTAAAATTTTAAACAATTGTTTTCAAATTTCAAAGGTTATTTTAATCAACAGACTTTCCAAGTGATCTTTCTAAATAATTTTTCATCTAAGATGCCTTCTTTTAATGTTATATAAAATTTAATGGGGATGTTATCCAATAATATAATCCTTATTATTTCTATTGAATGTTTATATGTATTATGATAATATTTTTATAAAACTAGTTCCTTTTCGGCTTGTTATTATATGATGAAATAATGAAATTTTTAGGAAATACATTTCTTTTAGAAAGGTTATTATTGTAGGTTTTGGGTTTAGTGGAAGTGTGTGAAAGGTAACTCCCAACTTTTATTTTTCCCATTATCAATGATCAATCTAAGATTTACACAACAATAATCATCATGATTAGCATAATTGAATCAAATAATATAGAAAAGGGATATAATGTTAGAACCAAGAGAGAGGATCATCACCTATTACTTATAATTAATTTAATCAGATAAATAATTTCCCTGATGTAATTCTTTCTTCATTGATGGTTCTGAAAAAATATTTTTGTTGTTTTGTCATTTCATTATAGGAATCCAAGTTTATTCACTCTCGCAATGATCCACATTTGATCCACAAATTTCCAAATTTCACTATAGGAATCACTAGGTGCTAGCACAACAGATCCATGCACTTGCATCGTCCATCTTTGATCGCCTCAAGAATCACTTTCAAAGTGTTCTCCTGAATCTCTCATGAATAAAGTTTGGGAGGAGGAGTAAGATCTCTCTCTATTATTAAAAGTGTTCTTGGATAAGGTATCTCTCTAGGTCATGAGGGGATCCCCCAAATCCAATTTTCACAACCAAACAAACTAATTGAATTTTGTGAAAATATTATAATTGGGTTTAAATATCTCAAGGGTTAAAAAGAAATAATTTCACAAGATCCATTTATTATTTATTTAATCCCAACAAAACCTCATGTCAAGTAATGTTATTATAATTACTGTTTATCGATATTATCTTAACATGAAAATTAAATTAAATATTATTTAACCATATAATATTCAATATTTATTATTTCTCATTAGAACATTAAACTCGATCTGTCATTCCTCCATAATATTTATCAGTCCTCAAATAATGACAAATTATTTATTAAATAAATATCACTTCATTGTTTTCCAATAAATAATTATTATTGTTTCATCTCTAAAATGTGTGTTCAGGTTTGGAAACACTATTTCAGAATGGTTTCCAATGGGTCTTTTCATAGAACCTAAAATACACAATGGTTCTATATCTGATGGGACCTACTTTCTAAAGGTAGGTTCTCATTAGACGTGTTGAAAAAATATTCATAAGAACTCACATTGGTAAATAGGATGGGAGGTCGGGCTCATCACACCCTTTTGAGGGAATTATTTCCTACTTTGAGACTCTCTTTTAGATTTTAAAATGTTCATGAATCCATCATTAATTCACAACTGTGATGTGGATCATCCCCAGATTAGCAATAAATTATTAGCATGTATAGATTTTAGAATCGTATTTATGTATCTGAGGTTATTCATTATTCGGTATATGCTTATGTATCTGAGGTTCTCCTTCAATGGTATCCTCTTATGTACTACCTAGATATTCTTTTGGTCATTATTATAATGATTCTTGTTTTCTATCTAAATAGTATGGAACTCTAGATTTTATTATTATCCAAGGATACATAGGTCACTCTTTAGTTTATTTTCATACTGGGATATAGGATTTGTTTAGATGTTGGTATTAGACCCATATATGGGATTTGAACTTATCCTTGCTAGAAGAATCATAACCCATGTAGTTTGGTGCTGCTTAATAGGTCACGTCATAACTTTTAAACCATGTTATAAAGACCCAATTGTAAATTTTAACACCATGTGGAAAGGATGTATAGGCGGAAGGATCCTAGTCAAATTTTTGTGTGAGACTTATGCCGGATAAAACCAAGGAACTTGGAAGGTATATGAATTTCCATGATGAATTTGACCATGCTGGGGATATGGCCCAAAAGAACAAGGTTTACTAGGGGTGTAGGGTTTGAACATCATGGGGGATTCTGACGTATCCAATTTTTATGGGAATCAAATCCCACATAGTTTGATCATGAGGACCCATGCTCATGGAGACCCTTAAGAGTATGTCCCACATGGGAGTATAGAACTTTTAGATAATTATGTTTTGGATTAATCTTGAAGAAGATTCCCTTGTAAAAGGACTATCAAGGGCATTTAACACATAGTGGTTTGGGGATTAACATGGTGATTACTCCTAAGTAGGATTCCCATATTAATGTAATTATGATTGGGGATTATTCCTAAAGAATATTTCCATTGAGATTGGGCCCAGAATGGGATTTATACATATCCTAGTTAGTAGGAATCAAAGTTCTTATATGTCAATCTTTCAAGTGGATCAGATGTCCAAATCACAAATAACCTCTAAGGCCACTTAATTCATGCTAGGTGTGAGAACCAAGAAGAAGAGAAAGATTAAACAAGCCACAACTATTCCTCATTCACTTGTGGAAGAGGAGGAGGATGACATAGGAAGAGGTCGGGGATATGAAACATCCCCCTCTTCACTTCAGCCTAGAAAATAATGAAGTTGAAGGATGTAGTAGTTGAAATAAGCATGATTTCATCCTCCACAGATAAATTCTATGGGATTAACTTAGATGGAGTGCCCTAAAATTGGTTCCACAAAGTGATTAGGATCTGATTCCATATTTAATGTAAAAATAATAAAATCAACACCATCCCCACTAGGAACCAGAGGCTCGAGATCTTTGAGATGGTGAGGGAAGGACATGGTCGAAACACTAATCATACCTACTGGGAATTCTATAACATTGTCCCTGGGGTAGGGGTCCTCATGATCATAGATATAATAATCTACAAGTTCTTGTAGGATCCTAACTGTCTGATTGGACCTGTGTGGGAAACCTCTAACCATTTAAATACAAATCAAATTAGAGACACATTGGCGTGCCTTTTCTAATGATTATTTAAGTTATGAGTCATTTATGGAGGTTATGAGTTGATCCCTCTAAGAAACCAGAGCCAAAGGAGGAGAAGCCCTGCCATGGACGGCATTGAAGAAGGTCAGATAAATAGCTAGAGTAGGTTGGAGGGTACGAAAAACCAATGGTTCACGCAAGGAGTGATTCAAAGAAAAATGTCTGGCCAAACTGATATCACCTTGAGAAATGGGCTACTTGCCCACTAAACTTGGGTTAGACTATGCTCGCTCCTTCCAGGGACTCAGTGGGTGTTCCCAAATGTAAGTCACCAATGTCTTTGGTCAAGGAAGGGAACTATATTCCAGTATTCACTAATTAGGTGTTAGAAAAATTCCTCACATAGGTTTTGTTTATTTGAAATCATGGGAGGACGTTTCTTTCACTATTCCCCTACAATTCCCCCTTCTTTAGGTGTTGTGAGACTACCTAGAAGGTTACAGAGGGCTTGGGTGATGTACTAGAGAATTATGAGCGTCGTTTGGCCTTTGGGGAAATCTTTATATACAAATTAATACCCCTAGGCACATATTTATAGAAAAATATAGTACCCTTGTTTAAGGTGTAATTCCACACAGTTGTTACATGCAAGTCGGCTATATAGGGTTCTACGTGGTAGCTTACACATCGGTAGTACTTTGAGAGGGACTTTGCGAACAACCTTAGGGGACTTTGAAAATCTTAACCATTTACACTTATTTTCATCTCTTTTCCCTAAGGTATTTCTCTTTGTTTCATTTTCATCTATGTGACAAAATCAAGTTTCAACAAAATTTCCCACGGGATTTTATCTGATCCAAAAGAGGAGAGTTTGATCCTATGAAAAAAATGATGGAATGGAAGAATGGTTTGTACAAGTATTTTACATAGGTCTTCAACACTGGTTATCCACTCATGTCTTTCGTGTAGTAATAGAATATATGTGGGTCATGTAGGGAGTCATTATTTCCTATAAATAGGACTCTCATTTCAGTGAACTATTCTTATGACACTACGTTTTGAGGTATCAACATGCTGATCTCCTATGAATATCCTCCAATAAAGTTCTTTAACTGACAATATCATTCAAATAGACACGTTATGTATCTAGATACATGATTTTTAGGATTGGGTGAGTAACTTGCATAAGAATCATGAATGTTTCTATGGAACAATTAACTTCCACGATGCATGATCCACTTGTGCTAACTCATGCATTTTCCAAATTTTCTTATTTCTGTGGCTTTCTTCAAAATGAACCAAAATTGAAATGTAATGGAATGTTTTCTACTGGTTTAAATGTCTTACAAGAAGATTTTAGTTTCTGATGAACAAGCTAGAAAACATATTGAGGAGACAATGAAAGCTATATGTTATAACTATTACAATGTCTGTAACACTACTCTTCCTAATCTGGAAGGATCATTGAATAAATTTCACCGAAATATTACACAGAGTGACTATATACCCCTTTTTGGTCATGGCCATATTTGGGAAGTACTCACACCAACTCTAAAGAACTACTTCTTGGTATCATGGTTTCATGATTAGAAGAATTTTTCAGCTATCAATATTTACATCATGGGAACATAAATAATTGTTGGTACATCATCCACAACCAGTTTTATGCATCACAGCCCATGTAATCCAAATTTTAACCCACAAATAGATTAACTAAATAAAAATTTCCATTCATGCAACTTTCGAGATTCATATACAGATCAATTTAAGGACTATAAGAAAGGTTGGGACTTTCCCTCAGGAGGGGGTGTTAAGCCTACATGGATGCAGGCATAATGGGTAAAACAAACTTGTGTAGAGTTAAAAAGGATCAAGAAGATGTTGTAATTTACGAGGCCCTATGGGTAGGGGGACCTATGTATATATTAATTATTGGTTTGTACCTAAGCTACTGAGCTAGTGGAGTCCATAGAAAAATTCATTCTATATGATTCATGGATATGTTGGCATCAGGTTTTGGGATGTTCACAAGATATATTGGGATCTTATCCACAAAGACATGTATGAATAATTCATTCCTCTGAGGGTAACTTTGTGTGATATAGATATGAAACCATATTTATCAAGTGATCTACTAAAAATAGATCATAAAATTAAGAATGAATAACGCTCTTAAAATGGGAAATTCATCTAGAGACAGTCGTGGCCATTTTCTTAAGGGATAAGGGGGAGAGGCCCCACTTGAAAGAGCCATGTGATTTGTGACAAGGAGGTGAAGATAATTGTACCTTGTACCTTCTAGAAAATGCAACAAAAGGGACAGTTTGATAAGTTGGGATAAAAATTCAACACCAAATTCACTTCCAAGACATGTCTTGCAAGATTTTTGGTCATGTGGTTCAGTGCCAATCAACTGTCTGTCTATGATTCCAAGGGGGAATAAGGCTAAGAACATTTGTTGTCGCAGCCATGTAGGTAGAGAAAAGGGTCGTGGGGTTGACCACCACCATTTTTGAAAACATCTATAGGAGTATACTGCGTATACATGTAGGGAAATCCCATTTCAGAATTGGGGGATTGTTCTATATTTTGGGGGGGATGGATTTTGGCCCCCTTTATAACTTTCTCTATGAAAAGTGGGATTAAGGTCCCCATGAGTGAGTTCTGACCATATGTCCATGCTATATTTATTATTATTCCCCTGTATTTTAATACCCATGAAATCCAATCAAGGTCGAGTTTATTTAAGGAGTTAAACTTCTTTTACAATGGTAATCCACCCATAGGGAGATTTTTTGATGATGGGAAGGCCAGAATTGAGCTCAGGTCATACATGATTGCCTTTATGGGTGGTGTGTAAGTGACCATGATCAATCGTGATATCATATTCAAGTCTTATGATCCATAACGATTTTCATAACATTTCAAATTAATGAAAAATTATATTATCCTCCTTGTTTCACATTAGATTATAAAATCACCTCATTTTAGTACAATAGGTGTGGCTTCTCATAGCCATAGAGTTGATGGAGGCAGTAATCAACCTACCACCAGCAAAAACAATAAGCAGGTTGACCTCTTAATATGACGAGTCTTGGATTACATCATACCCTAAAGGGGTGATTTCCAAAGATGTTCATCCAGTTTGTATAAAGATGCAAAGCAGGAAAGGTTACCCTCATTTGGAAGGTGCTTCATCTACTTTTGAGGATGTTTCATCTATGTCAGCGATTAAGGATGAGGAGGTTCCAAGCTTATCAAAATGTACTCGTGCATGGTCTAGCACACTTGCTATAATAAAAACTTCCACAAAAAATGATGTTTTACAATGGTGGTACAGTTGGAACCGCCAAGAGGAATACTGAGATCAATTCTCTCATCCATCATCTGGGAAATAAAGGTTTGGAAAGCCCATGAAATATGGGTTTGCTGGATCTTCTTCATAATAGATTGGGATTTATTTTGAATGTGTATGACTAGAGGCATTCCATACAAGGAAATACTTGTCTTTTCATGATGGCATTATGTGGCTGCTTCTATATGTGTGGTTTCAAATTCTGGGGATAAGAGACCATTGAATCCCACTTGGTATTCTACTTAAGGATAATCTTTCTGAATAGGAGATTCATATCTAGGAGATAGAGATTCTCATCTATGAAACCAAATATTAGGTTCTTTCCACAAGGCGAGTGGAGTATATGATAAAATGTGTCACTACTGAAGGGATCGATCATTCTTCTTCTGAGAAATGGAATGACTTCGTTGATCCAAAATATGTAAGTTCCTTTTTAATCATAGTCCTTTCAACATTTCCTTTATATTTCAATCAAAGTGTCATTACTAAATGAGAATACCATCTCAATTTGTAGCTAGATAAGGGGAAATAAACTAAGATTCCATCACCACTCTATATCCATGGTGGAACTTTATTCGGGGGTATTGGGTCACCCCTATAATTTGGAGAGGTATCTCCACGTTGACAGGACATAGAGGATGAGAGGGAAGGATAATTCCCGCCTATAATACCTGTCTTTTAGGAGGTTTATGTTATCCCTCCTTTGAAGAAGATGAAGAAGAAGGAATTTCTAAGGGTTCAATCCTTGGATAAACACCTTTATAATAGTTGTAAGTTATCTGGGTGTAATTCATCTCTTCCTAGGACAAATGTCTAAACTTCCTTGAATTGTAGGAACTCCTTCCATTTCCACTCTCAATGGATTTAAAAATGAGCCTCTTAAAATTAAGGAGGGTACTTCAGACTTAGTTCAAAACCACTCTGGGAAAATGACTCCCTCAACTAAAGTAGTAGTGAGGATCTAAGATGCATCATCTTCTCCTATCATTGTTCCTTCCACTATAGAGAGAGAGGAAGAATGTGGTATGTTGATGGAATTTCATAAGATATCAAATGATCATGACTGATTTCCATTTCTATAATATGTATAGTTCATCTCATGAACCATATAATCCTTAAACAACTAATGCAGACAATGTGGATCTCACCGAGGAGGTGTTTTGGGGTATCAAGTCAGCATATAAGGGTAATGAACCAACTACTCCAAGTGTTCCCATAGGTGAGATTAACACAGGTCTTGGGAATTCAATAAAATACGTGATAAATCTTGGAATTCCTTTTTATGAAATACCAGAACGCATTAATATTCCTACTATTTTAGAAGAATTTTCTGATCAAAATAAAAAATCAAATAGATGTGAGTTTTTATTTTACATCAAATCATCATTTTTATGCCTAATTCTCCAATCAGAACTGGTTTGAATGCATAGATATGTCCCCATAAAATGTTTTTGTGATAGTACTTGGACAGGGTTTTGAAATCCATCTCATTCCCACTGTTGAGGGGGTCTTCTCTGGTGGAGTATGAAATGGGAACCCTTCCTGAACCCCATTTTCTAGACCCTAGGAAGACCTAGGAGGGCACCCCTCATCAAGAGGTATCAGTTCAAACTTCTTAAGTAGGGGATACTAGGGAGGAATCCACCTAGGCTTATAACCTATTTTTTGGTAAGGGTCACCAATTATTGTAATTATACCCTATTCTTATTGTCATTTTGAATTTTACAATGACTATAAGTCATCTTTTGGTTTATTAGCTTTCATGGATACGCCTGTGGGCAAAGCTTCTGTATCATCTCAACCAACATAGAAAGGGGAGAAAGTCACTTTTCAAGAGTGAACAAAGTAGGGTGCTTCTTTGAGTGCACTGATCCCAGATTACATCTCTCTGTCTGACAGCTACTATTTGGAATGTTAGGATTCCGTGAGTTTTATCACCATCTAATCCATTTTTCTATGAAGGAAACATTTCACAAGAGGGAGTGAGAGTATAAGCATCTAAAAAATCTCATAAAGGCTAATCCCCTCTCCCACATTGATGAATTTAAGGTTGTGTTATCCCAAATAGAGGCCAGTAAGAACACAAATCCAATTTAATTCTAGTGTAAAATCAAGGAAAAGACTATTCAAGTATCATTTCTTCATCAAAAATTAAATTTCACTCAAGGATAACTTAAACATCTCCACTATTAATTAAGATAATCCAAAAAAGAAGGGTCAACATTCATTATAGATGGAAAAAAGTACTACATCAATCATAGGAGACTGAAGTTGGTCGACTGGCTGAGCTTCAACAACAAGTTGATGGGGCTTAGGAGGCAATTCAATAGATCTACAGTTATGTAGAAGTCCTCTTCTAATATATGATAGAGAAACTCCATCTTTTGGGTGTTCTTATGGGGGATATTTTTTCTTACAAAAGAAAATAATTTTTCTTCTAGTCATCGATGTAATCATCCCAACATTTTTCATATTATCATAACATCAAAAATAATTTTCATAGAATGAAATAATCATATCAGCTAATCATAATTATAATGATAGTGATGGTGGCACTCTAATTTTTTAATCTAAGGCAAGAGTCCTAGTGAGAATAGTTTGACTATTTCTTAGGACATATGGATAGTCCTACAAACTTTATAGTTTTTCATGTCATTACCCTAACATTTTATTAATATCAATATAGTGGAGACTCAGTTTGTGACACATGTATTTTTTAGGGCACCCTTTTTTGGTATTAATCCGAGAAAGATTTATTTCGTTTACCCTTTAATCTCACGATACTACCTAAAACATACATAGTGGAATTCTAGCAATCTGAGACATTAATTTTACCTTGAGTTACCTTTTCATGTTTTCAACCTAGTGAGTACTATGTCTCTTTTAGTATGGGTGGTTTAAAGTCATTCTAAAAGGGCTAATGAGGGTAGTGTTTTTTGTCAAACAACGTTCACTATAACATCTAAAATAATGGAACAAATAAAGATATCTAGTGAATAATGTTATGAAATTCTTCAAATACCTCTAAGGGGAATCTTGAGACACAATTTTATGGTTTTCAAATCTAAAACAAAGTATTTGAGAATTGAGGAGTTCTCTCGAAATAATAAAGTAACCACTGGTTGAAAACATTTTTATGAGGGTTGTTTTATGCAAGGACAATAGGGCATGTACTACATAGTTTAATAGAGCCATCCTTAGGCTGATAGACCCATTATATGGGAAACTTGTGAAAGGCCAACTAGGGAGCATACTACACTGTTAGGTAAACGAGACACTAAGAATTATTCCATTATATTTTTGATAGATAAAAGAAGTTTAGTATTTGGATGTCTCAAGACAATAATGGGTGGTTTTTTCAAAGAAATATGTCTTGGAAATAAAGGATCATCAGCATTGGAATAAACCAAGAATTTAAAACTACTCTTATGTTAATTTGGAGTGTGATGGAGGGTAAACATTGTAAGATAACTAATGTTAGGGGAGAAGTCCCCTTTCTAACAAAGGATGAAGGCATGGTGTATTTTAATGTCCCATGACTAATCCATTGACCATGTAGTTTAACGCCCTAGGGAAAGGAAATTATGCTATGTATTTTAAAGTCCTATCTTATGGACATTATGCTATATAGATTATATTCATGCATCATGAACATTACATTGTGCAGTTACAATTCACGAAGCACATACACTATGGAGTTTAAATTCATATAGCATGGACAATATGATATTATGTTTAAATTCATGAAACGAGGAAATTATGGGGATTTAATTTAAGGTCTTTAGCTTCGAAAAGAGTTTTTATGGCATTCCCATTCTTGATAAATTGTATAAAAATGTTCTATATTTAGGTATGAATGGATAAAGTTGTAAGATGTAACTTAGGGATCTCCGAAATTGAGAAATGGTACTGGAAAAGGGGTTTAGCGTGTTAGTAGAGGTCTCTCCTGAGAAGGAAGTTACCACATCTTGAGAAACCTGTCATGGGGGTTTTTTTTATGCAAGGACAACTTGGGAACGTACTGCATGGTCAGTAGTGGCATCCTTTAGCTAAAAACTCTATTATGGGGGAAACTTATGCAAGTAAAACTAGGGTGTGTACTACATAGTCTTATAAATGATCTCTCACAAATTCTAAAATTCTATCACTAATGGTTGATGAATGTTTTTGTATATTCAGATATCTCTAAGAACAAAGTTTGTTTTGTAGAGAAAACTTCCTTAATAAAGAAAGGGTATTTCATGTAATTATTCCCAATGAATCGGTAGAACGAGCTCTCTATGAAGATCTGACCCAAATTCATGAAGTATGGGGCCTATTGTTTTAGGTCATATGAGGGGATCATAATATTATGGAAATGGTAAATGATATGTGGTCAGATGACCCCAGATTATTCCCATATTCTATGAACATATGAAGGGGGAGAAATCAAACCACGTTTTGGGATACTTTTAGGTCGGCAGAAGTGGTATGGGATAAATACACAAGGGATAGCCACTGACATTGAATTACAGGTTTTGGAATACCTCCATCAATGATTTAAGTGATGGAAGAGGCTTCTCATAAGGGAAAAATTACCCCTATTTGAAAAACCCGCTATGGGGTCTATTTTATAAAACGGCAACTAGGAAACATACAACATAGCCACACAGTGGTATCCTTTGGTTAACTGGATCATTAGAAGGAAATGTTATGTAACACCAACTATGGCATGTATTGTTTAGTTAGGAAAAGGAGAAATTTGTTATGATACATTCTACCACCAGAAGTTGATGAAAGATTATAAAGATCTAAAATTATTTAGTATTAGGAGTATGACATGCAAAAGGGTAATTATACAATGAACAAAGGAAGCATTTAGACAGATATTGGCCTTGAGTTTTGAGTCCCTTCCATATATCTGACACATATATAGGGGGTATCTCTCGTTTTATTTGTGGTATTTATATTGAGAAGGCCAAAAACAAAATCTCCAACATGGAGTTTTTTTATTGTATCAATGAGATGATTATTTTTTTACCACATTGTTTGGATTGGTATCTAAGTCCTAATATTTCCTATGTATCTCAATGGGGTAATAATCAATCTATATGTAGTTCTCTGGGTACCATGTAGTTTAAAGTCATGTGGTAAGGATATTAGCCAAGCATCTTAATGTCAAGTTGTAAGAACAAATGTTTTTTGATGTGAATTGGAGTATTGTTGTTGGGCCAACGTGTATGACCTGGGTATCACTGCATATCTTGTTGGGGGAAATAATCACACCATACATAGTTCTGAGATAAATTATGCAGGTTATTATCATGTGATGATGATATATGTTGTTCCCTTTACAACTTAGTATCTAGGACCATGATACCCCCAATATGAATAAATATACCTTATGCATGCATGTAAATACTATACGAAACACCTAATCCCATGTGAGCTATGCTCAGTGTGAGAAATAGGGTGTGGTAAAGGTTTTATTTACAGCAAAAGGGAAGCATGAGTGAATGATTTGGGAATGTTGACTATGTGGTGGATGAGCTAGGATACAAGATCCAACCATCACTACACATCTCATTGGTATGATAACCAAGTTCTACATAGCTCTTAATATGTTTCCCCATGCAGTTTTGATCCATACAGAAGCAGTGGGGAATTTTTAATTGCAACAGGACCCAAGATAGTAGATTCGGGTATTAGTATGTATCATTTAAGGTAAAGAATCACCCCATATGTAGTTACTGTAATCCTATATAATTTAAAATCATATGGTAAGGAAAAATAAGAGACAAAGTTAAAAGTGGAATATATTGTGGTTGAACCATGGTGTAAGATCTAGGAATCACTAAATATCTCATTGGGATGATAATCAAGCCACAGGTTGTTCTAAAAAACATTTCACCACATCAATCGGGCTTTGATGTGTGAAAATGTGCTTTTGAAAATTTCTAGAAAGATGATTGGGCCTAAATCATGAAGTGTAGTTATCACTATGAATCTTATTTTAATTAAAATAAATCCATAAGTCCTATAAAGGTTCCTTCTATAGATTTGATTCATGCATGACTAAAAGGAAGAAGGGTTTTTTTATTTTACAAAATCCCAACTAGACCCAGTATTGGAGATCTGATCATCACTAGGTATCTCATTGAATGAGAATCAGTCCACCCATAGTTCTTGATGAAGGTTACCCTAACTAAATGGGTCATGATGTGGATAAAGTGGCTTTGATTACTTTCCAGATTAATGGTTATTCCCAAAACATGAGGCTAGGTATCACCATGCATCTTGTTGTAATCAAACCATACATTTTGGAAAAGATCCTTGTGGAGATCCAGTTCAAACATAGGGAAAGAAGCAATTTTATTTGTTATTGAGGCTAGACATGAGATTGGAGATCTGAAAATCACTATGTATATCACTAGAAATGATAATCAAGACACATTTATTTCTTGAATGGATAATGAATTTTACTATCATAAGATGAGGACATGAAAATGTAGGGACTTATACCTATAAATGTCATGAACCCACCCAGGTTTACCCTAAACCGGTCACCTGAGCAGGTCCACAACATGGCCCGAAGGGAATTCCCGATCCCCACGGGCTGGAAACTGGTGTCGGGCAACAAAATTGACTAGTTTTTAATGATTTTTTCCATAACAAAGATAAATAATCATAAACTGAACAAGAAAATAAATAATGGAAAATAAACCGAACCACTTGGGTGCAGAAAAAAGAATAAATGAAGCAATTTGACATACCTCAGGTGACCCCGTGCATCACCACAGAATGTAAACTACACTTGTTCCCAAAAGTGATCCAATAATGAATCCTGCAACTGAAAATAAAAGTAGGCATGAGCACCGAGATGCTCAGTAGGAATTCCAAAATATAACCACATCATATGCCCCTGCCTTTAGTAAGAAATCCAATCATGCCAGTTTGAAAATAAGATACAATAAAAAAAATTCCTTCCATTCAAGTTCATGTCTCAAGTTTGCATTTTCAAGTAAAGCATTTCTCTCCCACTATATATTCAAAATAGGTTTCAAGAAAGCATTAACATTACAAAATCAAAGGAAACCGATTTAGATTAAAATATGGTTTTCCCAAATAAGACATTAATTATGAAATGACTAAAATGGAAATCACTTCATAAATAACATTTTTAAAATGAGCACCATGGTAAATTATTATAGGTAACTCGAACATGTAGGACCCTAGAGACCTCTTAACTCAGTGAAACATGGCTTAGAAACCACAACCCTCAAAAAGTGTGTCTTAGAAACCAAGACCCTTAGAAAACATAGCTTAGAAACATCGACCCTTGGTCATCCATATGCTTAGTTATTGTTGTAGCATCAGTCATTCTAGACGAAACCAGGAAGAAACCACGTCATGTCATCAATCGTACTAGGCACGGTCCACCCGCCTAGATACCCATGGCTCTCCATAGTGCTCTATTTCAAGTAGCGGTGTGTTTTCTTTATCAAGAAAACATATATGTACATACCCCTTTCTTTATCCAAAACTTATTCAGACTATCACCATTTTCTCCCTCCTTAAGCGCATCCCCCCCCCCTTTCAGGCCTCACAAAGGATAAGCCTCAACATTAGGCACATAATAACACATTGAACATAAAATTCATTTTATAAAACCAACGGGGTGTTCCTCAAGAGTGATTTTTCTTTTTCATAAATCATTATTAAAGTGCCAAACGGGCTTAATTACATAAAGGGAACACTTTTTACAACTAAACGCCCTAAAGTCCCAGCACCATTTGAGATACTCATTACCAATTCAAAACCACATAAAATATACATTTTAAAAAAAATTCACTTAATACCAATGGTGGTAGAAATACATTTCAATTTCCAAAACAAAGGCATAATCATTTCAAGCAACCGCAACAAAATTTCATATCATGTGTATATAGCATAAATGTAAAACATATTTTTAAAACAATCAAGAAATTATGAAATTAAAATTAAAGGCATATGCATAGGGTAACTACTTCCAACTTGTCGCTATTTGTCAACAACCCCCCGAACTGACACTTGGCGCATAAACGCACACGCATTTATACATATAAATTTACACACCCCTATCTGCATTTCACATATTCTTCACAAAGCATATATATATATATGCCTTACCCTATGAATGTACATGTAGGATACCTTGACACCCGTGGCCCAAAATCATCGTAGCGGGGTCCAATGCACTACATAAATAATTTAATAAAACAATTAAACACTTAAAAATCTACAAAATGTTTCAAAATAACACATCAAGGGTTTTCACAAATAACACACTCATCTTAAAGTTGCAAAAACCACTTTAAAACCAAATGTACACCCATGTAACATTAAAACACACTTTCCATATTTTGAAAGAATTTAAAAAACATATTGAAAAATGCACAAACATGTAAAAAATTCTAAAAGAGGTACATTTCCCATAAAAGATCCTCTTTCTACACATACGCACCTCATTTACCCACAAAAAAACATGGCGCACTACTTAAATGATTGATTGAACACGTCCAAATATTTTCACAATAAGGCACAAACATGAAAATACCCCCATTTGCATTCTCAACCCCACATTTGAAAATATACACACACCAAAACAATATCCAAACATGTTTCACATCCTTTATAAGATTTCATAAACCACTTACAAATTTTATGAAACAACCCCATGAAATATTACCATGCTTTGAACACAAACACCCACTCAAAAACCAACTCTTAGGCTAACTGCATACTAATAACATGATAAAATTGAATTCACAACCCTTGTGAGACACAATAAACCCAAAGAAAAGTTTATAAAACAATATGAAAGGCGCCAATTTAAACCAAATCAAACAAGGAAATAAGAGAAACATCACCTAGACCAGTGATTGGAAGATTAAAATGAACTGAAACAACATAGCTCCATCAGACACACCTTAAAATAAACACCAAAGACTCAAAAATTAAAAAACCCCAAATAAAAACATTGAAACAAATGAGAATAGAGGAAAACCCTACTTGAAATCATTGGTAAGAGGACCTAATCGATGCGAACCACTTCTCTCTTGGTGGTGGTTGTCGAATAGAGAAGGAAGGGAACCCGAAGAACCCGTTTGAAACCCTAAAAAGGATGAAAGAATTAAAATAATGGCCCCATGGACCCCTAGGTTTCAGCCAAACTTAAGAGGGATGACGGGGAGAAGAAGGTCAGACTGAAAATGAAAGAAGAGAGGAGAGGAGGGCCTAAAATGATGGACCAACCACAAAACTAGAGGAAAACTGATTGATTCACTAGAAAATGGGAGAGTCGAGAGGGAGGGCCACGAGGGATAGGGGCATGGCCAAGGGGGTCATGGGTCCGAGAGAGAGGGAGATTGGGGTGCCGGTGGTGGCTTGTTAGAGAGAGGCCATTGTAGGGAAAGCGCCCGTAGGGAGGGGTGGCGGCACGATGAAAGAAGAGGGAGGTGACACAAGACGCACATGGAGGAAGAACAAGAGGGCGAGAAAAAAGGGAGGAAAAAATAAATAATGGAATAAAAAAATTAATAAATAAAAAATTAATAAATAATATTATTATTAATATTCATAATAACTTAATAATAATTTTAATAAACATATTAATAATATTATCATTAACCATAATAATATTATTATTAATAGAAAAATTTGTGTATTATGTTTTATTTTATTTTTTATTTTAATTTAATAAATTTTTAAACATTATGAAACCAAAATACTAAATTATAAATAAAAATAACCACAACTGTATGATTCTGTGTCGGAGTGTGACAATTCTCCCCACCACAAAAAAATTTACCCCTAGAAAGTCAACCAGCCAAATGGGAAATCCTACACGAGTTTGAAACTGAACGAGGCCAATAGAATCACAAACTCGCTGTGACTTTTCACTCCTCTAGTCACACCCAACCAACTCTATGGGAAACTGAAAAGAGAAGAGCCATCAGGAAATGAGGAGGGTTCTCTCTACCATAAGAACACGACTAGCACAACCAACATTAAGACTCTCAGCATGGGCCAACTCTGGAACTGCTAACTTTAACCAAAGAGGAAACATCCAAAAAGCACCAAGACTCCAACACAAACCATCTTTCAGAGAAGGCATGAAAAGGTTCATGGTGGGTCTTCCCACCATCCAAGAACCGACCAGGTTAAGCAAACCACCACTAACCAATACGGTCCCAACACTAACCGACCAATGAACTCTTCACAAAAACAAAACCCCCACCACATGGGGACCTCAATGAAAGATCCCAAACTGAATGGTGGACCAAACCCCTATTCATTTTTTCCCAAGATGCATTTATCTCAAAAACAAGCACATCCTAAAATAACAACTGGTCACCAAAGGGGCTTTCCTCACAAGAGATACAATCATCTTGATACTCACATCCATAAAGAGAGAACCTTTAAAGCTCACATTTGAGGAGGTACAACTACTAGAATTACAAGAAGACGAGGTCACCATGCCTTCTTACAACCAAAGTGTGGTATTCAAAGAACTAAGACCACAACGAGAAAAAAATACCTTTACCCCTCTTATAACAAAAAAGAGCCTTCAAAGATGAGAGAGCTATAATAAACAAATTCAGACTATCCCCATTAAATCACTAGAGACAAAAATTAGACCAACATTCCCCACACCAAATGATTCTTGACTGCGTGAAAGGCTTCACTACGAGACCTATGGTTGGAGCTCTAATGTTTTGAAGCATTTTATGCCCCACAATTAGGAGATGAATTCTTCCAGTCGAGAATATTTTTGGTGATGTCACTAGAGAAACCTCTCCAAGTGTCCCAAATAGCCACACCAACGACAAGCCTTCAGAGGATGATGAAAAGGCCTCTTAAAGTACTCAAACTGGCTACACTCAAACCAAACAAGAGAGTGGACTCACTAATAGAAGATTGAATTGACAACAATACTTGTATGATCTAGGTTCCTCCGAATCACTATCCTCACCAAATGGGGAACCTTCCTGAACAAAAAAAGAATCAGTCCTACAATTCTGGATGAAGACCCCACACAAGAAAAACATTAACTGATTTCATGATGCAACCTTTGGAGAAAAGGGAATCTACCCCTCGAAATGCCCGACTTAATCCTTTACTATTTGTTAGACTTGTTGGACACTCATGAGCTCTACCAATTTCCTCACCTTCACTTCCTCAACTATAATCTATCGAATGAGAGTGGTCTTAAACACATTCCATGGCATCCCATCATGTAACGATGATGAGATCATCTTCTTCCATCAATCCAAAGTTGAACCTTAAAATTAACTCAAACTAGCATGAGATATCATAACATTGGGAGTTCCCAATAACCTAAAAACGTCCACTATTTCACCAATATTGTCCACTACCTTTCATAGATAATGATCACCCTGGAAGACGAACATAAACAAAAATAATAATTAAATTCCACCACTCTACTAAGAGTTTGGGTAAGACCAACATCTAGAAGTGACTCACTATAAGCCTCCAAGATTTTTATGGGTGTAATACTAAAAAAACAAGCGGCACAAAGGAAAAACAAACTCATCAAAAATCAAGATTTCACACTTCAATCAGAAAATAAAACTCAAACTCAAATCAATATTCCAACCACAATTCAGTATGTCAAAACCTATTACCCACAAAAAATATTCCCAACATGAAAAGAGAATGTTGAAGAATTTCTCCCTCACTTTTCAAAACATTTAAATTAAATTTTTGAAAACCATTTTTTTAGCAAATAGAACAACTTAAATATCCAACATTTGTATCCCATAAAGTCTCACATATACATATACCCTTGTGCTAGCTCATGAACCCATCCACTCATGTCACCAAAATAATTCCACTTCCCACATACATACCTCAACATATGTGATCACTCATAGGAATACCAATTGTCAATTCAAGAGACTTCTAATTTCCTAACCAAACCATTCAGTATAAAGAAAAAATTCCCAACGGATTTTAAAAATTAAATTATCATTAAATCCATACATTTACAAATACTCAAACATTTTTCTATTCAGATTCCAAAAATTGTTACCCAAATCCCAAAACAACTTCCAAAACACCTCCCATTTTTCCCTTTGAAACTATATTCCATTAAAAGAAAACAATTTCCATTTCCCACACCATTTTACCACCCAAAAATCACATTCCACTTTGAAACCCCATTTTTCATAAAAAATATATTTTTATTTTTGAAATCCACTCAAGTCATTCAAAACTAATCCAAAACATAATTGACATAAAAATATCCAAAAATAAGGGACTCATGGCTATGACAACCTACTAACATGGCTTAGCAGACCATTCTCTGATTGAGCATCCACCACAGGAAGCATCCTAAACCTTGCACTCGGGTTGTACATGGGTAGCTAATCTATGCAAGCTTGCCACATAACACAGGGTCACTTTCTTTTTTCATCCCTCGTCCACATAGACCAAGCAAAAGAAAAATTCAAATCCCAGACTACCCCTGGAAACTCATGTCTCGGAATAGGAAAGGGTTCGTGGCATCCTTCCTACACCAACCTCTTGAGTCCCAACACACCAAGTCATCAAGCTAACTAAAACCCCAAATAACAAGGGCCTCCTTTGATACCATTTTTTAATGAACCAACCTAGTTCAACCCTAAACCGGTCACCCGATCCGCTCCGAGACATGGTCCGAAGGGCGGTCCTGATCCCCATGGGCTGGAAACTAGTGTCAGGAATCAAATTAAACCAATTTGGAATGATTTGGCCCATAACAAAGATAAATAATCATAAAATGAACAAGAAGATAAATAAATGAAAATAAACTGAAAAACATGGAAGTGGAAAATTGAATAAATGAAGCAATATGACATACCTCAAGTGACCTTGTGGGTTGCCATAGAATGTAAACTACACTCCGCTCCAAAATAAATCCAAGACTAAATCCTCCAATTGAAAATTAAATTCGGTGTGAGCATCGAGATTCTCGGTAGGAATGCCAAAATATAGTTACGTCTTATGCCCCTTCATTTAGAACGAAATCCAATCATTCCAGTTTTAAAATAATATATAATAAAATAGTGTTTGTACTTATTTTAAAGTTAAATTCACAAGTTTTCATTTTCAAGTATAGCATTTCCCTAACACTACATTTTCAAAATAGATTCCAAGCATGCATTAACATTCCAAAATTAAAGGAAACCAAATTAGATTGAAATATGGTTTTCAAAAATAAGACATCAAGAATGAAATGACTGAAATAGAAATCACATCATAAGTACGATGTCTCAAATGAGAACCATGGGATTTTCCTATAGGTAACAAGAACAGGTAGGACCCTAGAGACCTCGTGCCTTGGTGAAACATGGATTAGAAACCACGATCCTTATATTACATGGCTTTGAAACCATGACCTTCAGAAAACATTTCTCAGAAACCATGACCCTCAGTCATCCATATGTTTAGTTAGTGTTGTAGTGTCAATCCTTCATGAAGATACTAGGACGAACCCCTTATTTGTCATTTAGCATATTGGTCCTGGTCTACCCACATAGACTCCCAGGTTTTCCAATGTGCTCTATTTCATGTGGGGTGAGTTTTATTTATCAAGAAAACATATATGTACAAAACACTTTATTTATCCAAAACTTATTCAACCTCTCACCTCTGCTCTCTCTCCTGAAGCTCACCCCCTCTCTTTCGGGTCACACAGTGCATAAGCCTCAACATTAGGAACATTATAACACATTCAACATAGAAATCATTTTCTAAAACCAAGGGTTCATGCCACAAGAGAGGTTTTTCTTTTCCATAAAACATTCTTAAAGTGACAAACGGGATTAATTACATAAAGGGAACACTTTTTACAACTAATCGGCCAAAATTCCAAACACCTTTGGAAATAATCATTACCAATTCAAAACCACTTATGAAATCAATTTTCAAAAAATGTCACTTAAAACCAATGGTGGTAGAAGTAAATTTCAATTTCCAAAACAAAGGAATTATCATTCAAGAAACCGCAACCAAGTTTCGTAGCATGTATATATAGAGTAAATGTAAAACATATTTTTAAAACTAGAAAGCAATTATGAAATTCAAATTAAAGGCATAAGAATAGAGGAACTACTTCAAATATGTCTCTATTTGTCGAAAACCACTTGAACCGACACTTGGTGCATACACACACATGCATTTGTAATTATATATATATACCCCCTTGTTGCATTGCACATATTCCCTACTCCATGAGAGAATATGTACAAAGAGGGAATATTTATATATATATATATATATATATATATTCCTTAACTTAGGCATGTACATATAGGATACCTCGACACCCGCGTCCCAAAACCATCATAGAGAGGTCCAAAGCACTACACAAATAATTTAATAAAACAATTAAACCCTTAAAAATCTATAAAACATTTCAAAATAAAACATAAAGGGTTTCCAATAATAACACACTCAAATTAAAGTAGGAGAAGCCACTTTAAAACCAAAAGTACACTAAAGTGACATTAAAACATACTTTCCAACTTTTGAAAGAATTTACAAAACATATTGACAAATGCACAATAAATAAAACATACTCAAAGTGGTACATTTCCCATTAAAGATCTTTTTTCGACACATACTCCCCTCTTGTAACCACAAAAGCACATGGTTCACTACATAAACAATTGATTGATCACATCCATAGATTTTCACAACAAAGAACACACACACAAATACCCACATTCGCATATGAAACCCCACTTTTTAAAATATACACACACCAAAACAATATACAATCATGTTTCACATGCTTTATAAGATTTATTAAACAACTTAAAAAAATTATGAAATAGCCCCAAGAAGTATTTCCAAACATCGAACACAAACTCCCTCTCAAAAACCTACTTTAAGTCCAAACACACACTGTTTCCGACGATTTCGCCGGGGCGAGCGTGTCTGTCCACTAGGTCATGATAGGCATGGATTTCTTGTGTGGCCCCGCATTCCCACTATCCAAAGCCAGGGGCATCTGCTCCTTATTCAAGGACGTCTTCTCCTTGATCAAAACCGGGATGAAGGGATGTCGGTTCTTCCTTCCGTGGATTCCTCCTCAGAACTCGTCACCATGTCCGGGTCTCCCTGATAGATTTAATACATTGTTCGTGAAAATCTTCCTAGTGCCATGTTTACATGGGCATCAGTTAATTACACTACTTCTATTAGGACATTCCAAAGGTTTTGATCTGGGCAGTAACCTTCAGTCAGGGGAGTAGTCACGTCGAGGCATCAGTAACGTGTCTGAACACTGGGGAATTGGTGTCTGTCTTTTTTCCCTTATTATAGGTCTTCTCAAGGGCGTGGAATCCTGAGGCATCCCACATCGAGCGTGGGGAATCATATTCCATAGGCATGTATCTGAGGTTTTCCTCATCTTCCTATGTTTAACATAGGGTATGTCGTAGGTTTAACGTCTAGCAGAGATGGATCGGCCGGATCAGAACACAATCTGGAGTGGATCAGATAGAGGAATCCCCCTTGAGGGAATGCTGATATGAAGGCCAGCCTGTGGGAGGCTTTCAGAATGCTGTAGAGGGGAATGGGGTGGCATGATCTCACCAGGATGTGGTGGCCTGGGTAAGGATCAGGGTTGATGATGGAGAATTGCATGGATCTGGTCGAAACTACCAAGTGGTGGGCTTGAACCTCATGATGCTTCCTACGTACCATGCCTCAGCAAGGATCAAAGTCCGCGTAGTTATAGAGATGCGGTTTAACGTCATGCGGGATGAGGGCATGTCGGAGAACTGACGTGAAGAAGGACCTTGGTCCAGGTGGATGCTCGGATGAACCTCGTGCGGTTTCCTATGTACCATGCCTTTACATGATCAAAGACCTCAAAGTTCATAATGGTGTGTTAGCGAACTGACGTAAATTAGGACCTTGGTCCAAATGGTGTGGGGCTTACACACTAGGCTGTCCAGGCATTGGTGAACCGATGTGAAGAGGGTCAGAGTGACCAACAAGTGGTGGGCTTGAACCCCTGGGAGGCTTCTTATGTACCATGCTATAGCATGGATCAAAGTCATCGTAGATCAAATGGGATGTGGGTGTCTGTGAACCGACATGAAAAAGGACCTTGGTCTGATGGGTGATGGGCTTGAACCTCAGGAAGGCTTCCTACGTACCATGCCTTGACATGGATCAAAGTCCACGTAGTTTAGGAAGTGGTATTGTAGGTGAACCGACATGAAGGTGGACCCTGGTCCGATGGTTGACGGGATTGAACCTCAGGGAGGCTTCCTACGTACCATGCCTTGAAATGGATCAAAATCCACGTAGTTCGGGAAGTGCCAATGTTGGTGAACTGACATGAAGTTAGACCCTGATCTGATGGTTGAAAGGCTTGAACCTTTGGGAGGCTTCCTACGTATCATGCCTTGACATTGATCAAAGTCCACATAGTTCGAGAAGTGGAAGTGTTGGTGAACCGACATGAAGGTGGACCTTGGTCCGATGGTTGACGGGCTTGAACCTCATGGAGGCTTCCGACGTACCATTCCTGGACATGGATCAAAGACCTCGTAGTTCATATGGGACTTTGTCAGTGAACTGACGTGAAGGTGAGCTCGTGGGTCCACTGGTGGTGGTCTTGAACCACATGAGGCTTCCTACATACCGTGCCTTGGAATGGATCAAATACCACGTAGTTTCAGATGGTCGCACCGGATTACTGCTAGACTGGAATGCAGTTTAATATCATGCAAGATGGAGGTGTAACCTGACGTGAAGAAACGACAGGCGGTGGGCATGAACCTCGTGGAGGATTCCTACGTACCATGCCTTGACATTGATCAAATACCTCATAGTTCAAATGGTGTATAGTTTTATGCCATTCAGGACTACATACAGTTTAACGTCATGCTGGATGGGGGTATGCAGTTTAACGTCATGCTGGATGAGGTATTGTCATGGACAATGCCTACTCTATGCCCATGTGAGTCATGCTCGGTGTGAGAAACAAGAGGCAAGTGAGACCTGACGATCAAGTCGCGAAGGGTGCATCCATGAGAAGCGAAGAGGGTCTTATGCATTAGGCGGCCCATGGTGTCGGTTCATTCTCCAGGGTGGAGGCCCAAAGTGTGGAAAAGTGCAGGAGGAGAGGTATTTGTGACTAAAGATGGAAGGTGCCTCATTCTCTATCACGCCCTCCACTGGCCTTGGCAGTTGGGAAGTACGGAGGTGCATCAGTTCTACCTTCTGCAAGAGAGGCTTGGGGGGTTTACCCCAAGGTGGTTTCCCTTCTCTCGTGGACATACGCTACGCCAAGAAGGAGGATATCATCCCCTGTGGAGGGGTGATCCCATTCCCGTGGAGATGAGCAGCATAAAGAATGTCCGAGCTAGGGGGACCCTACGTGTGAGGAATGGGATCAGGTCATAGTTTAACGTCATGTGTTGAGGATGAGGTGCTTGTCAGTTTAACGTCCTGCTGCTCAGACGAAGTGGATTTACTCCGCACCCCTAGGACTTACATAACCGGTACCCTCTTCCCCATGGGGGAGGGAAGGTACCAGCGATGCCATGGTGAAGGGGGGACGTAGGGAGAACCATCGAGCAGTCCATATTAGCATGGCTATGCGAATAAGAAATAGCTGTTAGTGTGCCTATGCAAAGAGGAATTAAGCGAAGCAATGCTATGAGTGGGGTTGTCCATGGGACTTTTAAATCACATCGTGCAAACCTGGAGGGTCTCACAGGAAGAGGAATTACCGAGAAAAGGGGTATGCTTCGCGAAGTGGAGTTCCTTGGCCTTAGCATAGGGAAGGGGTGCGAATGGGAGGTGCTTCGCGAAGTGGAATAGTGTTCTCAGAGCATGGCCTCACGAAGCAGAGGTGCCTCGCGAAGCAACCTGCTGTGAAACATTGTGCTTCGCGAAGCACAGAAACCCTGCCTTGGCATGTGGATCACTTGTACAGGATGGGTGTTTCGCGAAGCATAAACACTCTGTGGCTACCCGAGTTACCTTGGTAATCCCCTTCCTTCGTGAATTACTTTAGGCTTCGCGAAGGGCATCCATCTCGGAAGAGGGGCTCAAAACGAGACAAGGCGGAGGCATCTCGTGAAGTAGAAATACCTCTCGGAGCTCATGATTCCCAGAGCGACAGGTGCTTCGTGATTTGGGATTTGAGAATCCGAAAGGTCGGATTGCCCATCCACTAGACTCAGGGGGAGCCCATTATTTATAGGCATGGGGCGCCACGAAGCAGAGCTCGTGCGGCAAGAAGGGGCGGAGGTTGCTTCGCAATGAGTCGCGAACGTCAACCAAGATCGCAGAGCGTTACCGCCTCAGGGGCTTCGCGGAGGGCTCACGAACGTCAGGGCGTTCGCGGAGCGGTACTGCCTCCTTCTCTTCACGGCGGTCTTGATAATGTAAAACGTGATCATGGAGCGTTACCACCTCAGGGGCATTGCGGTGGGCTCACGAATGTCAGGTTGGTGGCGGACCGGTACCGCCTCCTTCGCTTCGCGGCGGCCGTGTTGCACATGGGAGCTCCGCGTCGGGGCTTCGCGAGGCAACGTGCGGGCTTCATTTCAATCATCCCTTTGCTTCTAATATTTTGGATCCAACAAATGCCCCCCCTAGAATTGGAGCCACGGAGGGATCAAGGGTCAATGTCTGAGGGTAAATCGCCAAAATTATCAGCATTTCACGATGCAGACTCACGAAGAGGGTGCACGTGGCGGACAACGGCCGCACAGTCCGGACGCACCGCGAAGCTCTGTGCGGGCGAGATGCGCCGCAAAGCTCCAGGGTTGCCACCTATAAATAGGGGGGCTAACCTATCTTTTTTACTATTGTTACTTTTTTCCTTTTGTGCTCTCGACTTCGTGAAGCTCCGCGTACTCCGCGTCTGCTCTCCGCAAATCGAGATTCACGGCGAACCGCGAGCCTCCGACTCCGTAACTTCACCAAGAGAACTTCTTCTTGCAGGCCGAGCATAGGCCCCACCTTTTGGATTTGCACCTGAGCTTCGTGAGAGATCTCTGTGATCAAACTTTGCGGCCTGACCCATAATTTTCCGAGTTCCGAAACCGAAATGGCTCATCAAGAAGCTGTGTTGGGGGTGCTCATAGACACCGCCCAGAGGGATGAGATGGAAAACTATCTAGGCCTTGGAGAGATGGTCCGATGTCACTCAAACCATAATTATTTGAAAGAACTACTACCAGAGGGTCAGAAGAACTATACACAGTGCAAGAAGCTGCCCTTGTATGGATTCGGGCTGAGAGATGACGTCTTCATTACTGAGGTGAGTAGGGACGAACCAACATACTGGTTCAGGAGCACGCCATGTCAACGCCAATGGTTCAGAGCAGCTAGTGGTCATGCGCAAGAGGACTTCACAACTGTCACCACCGACTGTCTCTACAACCATGTGAACAATATTGACAGGAAGCCACTACAACTGGAGACGTCCCCTCCTCTGTAATACACCATACTGAAGGCGGCTTTGTGAGATTTGAAGAAGGGGTGGTCTGATGAGTGGGACTTATGCCTGGGTGGTAGCTTTACCAATGACTAGGAATGGGCCTACTAGGTAGGCACCTCATGAGAGGAGTTTGGGGCTGAGATGAGGAGGGTGGGCCTGTATGAGGCGGCATGGGCCTCCCAGTTCCACATCTACCAACCGAAACAGCTGATGCCAGACCTGCTGAGCAGATGGTCATCTAGAACCAATACATTTCACCTGCACCATGGGGAGGTGGGAATTAGTCTGTGTGATGTCCATAAAATTTAGGGGGTCCTGATCTTGGGGGCAATGTATGATGAGTTCCTCCCCGTCTTGAGCGCGTGAGAAGATCAGGAGCAGATGCTGCGATCGGCGTCGGCACTAATGGCACTGGTCCCCGGAAAGGACAAGAAGGCGGTGAGAGACGTCCACTTTAGGACGTGGTTCGATCAGTTCCAGAACTTCCTGCAGAATCGAGAGTTCCCCCCGAGGCCTCGAACTTGTTCGAAAGGTGCTCAACGGGGCAAGGAGAACTCGTATTGGTGTCTCTTGCAGGACAACGAATGGAAGACTTGGGGTTTCAGTGTCAGCACTGAACAGCAGCCGATAGTCAAGATGGCGGCATTCATCGCAACCCTTATCTATAGTTGGATCCTACCAGTGAGGGATACCAACATGGGGGTGTGGCCCAGCTCAATCATCATGGCGTCCATGCTGACCATGGGGCAGCGGGTCAATCTGGGGATTCCAATTCATTCCAAGATGTAGAGGATGTTTTGGCACGTTAGCGAGGGCAAGAATCCACCAAGGATATGTGGGACCTTTCACCTTCTGTATGGGTGCATTGCGGCACACATCAGGGGAATTTATGAGTAT
Source organism: Viscum album (assembly GCA_963277665.1). Classification (NCBI taxonomy): domain Eukaryota; kingdom Viridiplantae; phylum Streptophyta; class Magnoliopsida; order Santalales; family Viscaceae; genus Viscum; species Viscum album. The sequence continues at coordinate 1,552,584,831 of OY728134.1, forward strand.
CAAAACCCTATCGCGCCACCGGGATCAAACTTCTTCCCCTCCATCCTGAATGCAACCGGAGCTTCCCATTCAAATTAATAGTACCGATGGTGCTGAACCGGGTGTGGAGGGTGGATGCGATTAACTTCCACCCGTTTCCATTGCCGACGGGGGTACTCACTGATGACGGGAAGGGGACAGAAGAGCATTGGGGTTATCTCCTGGCCGTTTGAGGTGGAGTTTTGGTGGCACTAGTGGATCGTGAGCCACTCTGTGAGCTATACACCCCGCATCGGTATGTGAGGTAGTTCGGGTGCCTGCAGCGGCTGACCCTGCAGGTCTACTGGGAGGTGCGTCATGAGGAGCACCCATGTTTAATGAGTAGCTATGGCTCATGTTCACACGTGAGGATGGGAAAATGCGAATATCATTGCCTCCGCCCACCGTCGCTTTCGGATTGGTGAAGGAGTACGCCATCAGCTGGGAGGTGGCTTATCCAGGGGAGATGCTGAGGCAGCCAACCGTTCGGGCTGGTGACGGCGGGCCTCCCCTGTCCCGAGGTTGGGTTCGGAGGGCAGAAAGGGTCTCTCGTGATGGTGGGGCTGCCATGGTGGCGAGACCTTCACCTGCTCAGGATGTGGCAGTAGTGGCAGATCCAACAGTTGTAGTGGACCTGGTGGTTATGGAATAGCAGAGATATCCGGAGGGGCAACCACTGAGGGGGTTTCGTAGGATATCCACCTAGGATCTAGGGAAGCGGTTTCACCACATCGACATGCCATAGGATGTCGTCTTCCCGGAGGCCTGGGACATTTAGGATGTCAACCGGCAATTCCTCAGTCCACCCGAGATGTGGACACACTTGAATCGTCTCAGGATGGAATTATCAGGCATAGGCCCAGTCCGGGCTAGTTTCACGGAATCTTCGGCGGAGGCGAAACAAAACATGGGTGAGCTGGAGGACTAAATTCATTTCAGTGGTATCCCACGCCCAATGACAGACCGGGTGAGGGTACTACTGGATTGAACGGTTCCTTCACAGCTGTCAGTCGTCGATCTGAGGGAGCGCTTCCCCCTGCTGGAAGAATCTGAGGGATCCTCTCGGGGGGATGAGGCTAGCGGAGGGAGCCCATTGGAGGAGGGAGAAGTGGGAGATCAGGACTCAGATTATGATGATCTCGCAGAGGCTATCGAGCCAGCATTCTGAGATTCTTTCGTCATGGTCTGTTCTCAGGCCATCATGGATTTTTTACCAATGTTTGAACCATGTAGAAGGAACTTGTATGCAGGCCTCACTCTCACCCCTTGGAAGGTGATGATGCAGGACCTTCAGAACCCGTGCCTACGACTACGTCCAGTTCTGTGTCTGGTGGGGACAGAGCACCCGAGGTGGCTCCTCCAGAATCTCCAGACCTTCCAATAGTATACAGAGGGCCATGCCTCGGGGTCCTGTCAGCATCGACTCAAGAGAAGCACCAGGAGTTTGATCTCCATAAGTTTCCTTTACTGGATTCATTGTTATCATGTGTATATCATGCCAACTAACGTTTATGTCCCTCTCTGTCGTACAGTTCTCCGACTGGCTTGGGATTCTGCTGGATGGCTTGTCAGGATCTATGGGGGCATCCCTCCTAGGGGCATACCAGTGATGGTGGAGATAGTCCCCCCATCCCCCCGAGTTGCAGCACAGACTATCATTGGCTGGACCACCAGCTGGGTCGTGCTTGAGTTTATTGATGTAGAGTCCTATGACAAGGATCAATCGGTCGATCCAAGTCCTATTATGCCTGCTCCGGCGCCAAATGTCGCGCTGGATTCAATGCCAGATACAGATCCTGCCAAGGACTTCCTACGGGCGTATCCTATATATGAGCCTTCCAATCGTGCGGACTGGGATGAAATGGCCTCCGATGAAGAAGACAGTAGCATAGTCCACCACCGATCATGGAAGCTAATCACATGCTTCATCAAGGACACCCCCAAGCGCTATGGCTGAATGAATTGGACAGACTTCACTTGCGGCTACGTGAACTGTGCACTGGGGGAGTGGATGCCCAACGTCTTCATGCACTCATTCAAGATCTCATGGTCGAGAAGATCCGGGAGTATGATCGCGGGCTCAGCGTGGGCTGGGAGCGGAGGAAGGCGACAAACATCAAGAAACTACATGAGGCTGAAAGTGAGGTCCAACAGCTACAGGCCTAGGAGGATGAGCACTTAGCCTCTCTTAATACACAATCTGAGCAGATCTCACGGTTGAAGGCCTAGCTGGTAGAGGCAGAAGAGCATATGAGGCAGGCTTCTGGAAAGATTGTTGTCATTCAGGCTGGCATAGAGAGGGCCAGGTCCAAGGCTGACGAACTGTGCCCCGCCGCTGTTGAGGAGGAGCAAGAGATGGGTCAGTGGCAGCAATTCCAGGATGCCACAAGCCGAAGGGTGGTGGAGCAGCAATTCTCTTTTGATGGGGTCAATCCATCCATTGGGGGAGTCGACCCCTGGGTACTGTAACAATTACAAACCGTTTAAAGGTACTTTCGTGCTTCGTCTTTCTTCTCTCTTTGAATGTCGTAGCATGCAAGATTTCCACTCTTTCCATCAGTTCATTACATCCCTACAATGTTTGTGGGACGTCCAGTGATAATTCCCTAAGCTCACGTGGTTCAGGCCTGATTTGAGAAACAAGATATAGTTGCCTCATCGTCCCACTCAAAATAAGAGTAGAAACCAAGATTCGGGCATCTGGGGTTTTGGATAACCAGTTCGGAATTCTGAAAGATGGGAGAGACCTAACCAGAGAATGAAGTTCTCCAAACAGCCGAATTACCATTTCTTCGGTTTACTCTTATGCACGAATGGTGCAATTCCAAGGGCGCTGAAATCGGTCCGAACAAATGGTAATGTGAAGTGTGAATCACGACGCCCAAGATTCAAAACACTGTGGGGATGGCATGACAATAAAGGAAAAACGTTAACCGTGGCAGAAAAACGGTATCCTTACTACATTAGCCTGAAATGGGGATGAAAATGAGGGTTGACCATCGACCATGTTCTAAACACGGGACCATGTCACAAATGTTGTCGATCAATCCTTCGGGACATTGGCCCAGGATAGTAGGTGAACCCTAGGTCGAGCATCCATACTATTAGGGGGTCTTTCCAAACATGACCAGTCTTCCAGAACGTTAGCCTAGGATGTTAGGTGATCTAATGCGGCATGAGACCAGGCCGTTAGGGGGTCCCCTTAGACATGAAAGGGGATGAGGGTCCAAATAAGGGGCACGCAAAGCGTGGAATATGGAGTGATGGTTTTTCCGAACAGAATCCAACACTCATGTAATTACACCGCCGTGGTGGGAGTACGCCAGATGGGCACATCTCTTTGATCATGGATCATTCCTTCTTTAGGACAGGGCCTCTCTGTTGAGGGGGTATGTCACTTTCCAATGGGATCTTGGGGCATCATGAACTTGTTCAGGGCAAAGTCACAGTTACATGGTCCTCTATGAGGGGTCCGGCCAGGGGGGCGGAATGGGGAAGAATATGATTAATGATTCTTATGGGATGGACCTAGGTAAAATACCAGGGTGTATCTATGTATCCCATGAGGGTGTCAATCATGACACATGTAGTTCTGGAAGCGCAGTGTAGTCATAGACCAACACTGGTAGGTGAAATCCTCTCTGCCAGAGGCTTTGTTACATCCCATGATTAACACGGGGCATCCTGAAATTGTTCAGGGTAGAACCACAGTTTAGTATTGTGTGTTGAGGACATATGGACTCCTGTAGTTTAACGTCATACAATAGGACGTGGAGTGAAAGAGAAGATCCTAGGGAGCATGTGGTGTTTTGGCTATGAAACCGACGTGAATGAGGACTTGGAGTCTAAATCACACCAAGTACCCCCGGAGGAAACATTCCATGTCGGGGGACCAAGAGAGAGGATTAGTCTAGGCCTGATGTAGAGTGGTCGGGAATTCCTACGAACCCCATCAGGATGGGAATCAATCCATACGTAGTTCTGAGGGGATGATGAGAAGCTTGGCCGTGTTTGTACACATCCTGCCAAAACCACTAAGCCTGCGTGAGTCATGCTCAGTGTGGGAAAAAAGAAGTAGTGGTGGGACTTTCCCGACACAGGAAGGGGAAAGTTAGGGTGAAGGGATGCTCGGGGTATACCGGCCCCATAATACTAACGTGACCATGTGGCGCACCTAGATGCGCAAAGAGATAGATCTGAGTATGTTGGCATTCCATTTGAACACGAAGAAGTGGAAATGTTTGAATCATGATGCACGAGATTTTGATCACAATGATGGCGGCGTGATGATAGAGGATAACTTTTAACCATGTAGGAAACACAACATCCAAATCGCGTTATCCTAGAATGGGGACAGACAAATGAGGGTCGACCATGGACCATGTTCGAAACATGGGACCATTTCATAAATGTTGTCAAAGATCCTTAGGGACGTTGGCCTGAAATGATAGGAGAGCCCTTAGGCCCAACATCCATGGAGAACCCTTAAGCCTAGCATCCACGTCGTTCGAGGGTCCTTTTGGATGTGGAAGAGGATGAGGATCCAAATACCGAGCTCACGAAGCTTGTTTATGGGAAGACGGCAATGTCCCCATGAAAATCCCACACTTTAGGCTCTTTGTCAAAAACACATCTGAATACGACAACGTGACGTGTTAGATAGAGGGAGGAAAGTCCTTTCCCATAGGAAAATCTTAGTTTAGGGTCGTAGAATTTGGGCCATGGGTGGGAGGAAACACAAGAGGCACGTGACGGGTATTTACGAGAACCCGACGTGGGTAAGGACATAATCCCTACCTACCATGCGTTCTCTGGGGAGTGCTCGAGTCGAGGGACCGAACTTTAAAGTTAGGTTGGGCCTGCAGGTAAGTTCTCGGGTGCTCCTACGTATCCCATGAGGATGAGAATCGAGCCACACGTAGTTCTAGATGGTGTCATGATAAGGTACCAGTTCCAGGGGAAAAGGGGAAGTGTAGGCATGGCCCTTGCACTAAAAGAAGTTGAATTTGATAAATCCTATTTGTCCTTTAAGGTGAGTAGTTTTTTTTGTGAAGCGACTGGACTAGGGTAGCAAGCCTTGGTGTCGCCACAAGAATCAACCCATGATAGGCGTTGACAAATGGAATGGCACGTGACCAATACCCAACGTGATTTCCTCTTCAACGAGGTCATCACAATGCAGTGCAGTTTTTCGTTGTGCTGCCAGGATGATAATGTCACAGTTTAGGGTCGTGTGATAGGACCAAGCATGCATTTTAACATCATGCAGTGTAGATGTATTAGCGACTATTCTAGGCGGGGAATGTGTATGATGTCATGAGACATAACTGACGTGTATAGGGACATGATCCTTTGTCACACCATGTAGTCCCATAGTCAGGGTCCCGACGGCAGGACGCTGAAATCAAGCTGGACCCAAAGACAGGAGGTCTGGGTGTTCCTATGTATTCCATGAGGATGGGAATCAAGCCAAGTGCAGTTCTTAGGAGAACTTAGATTATGGTCTTAGATCTCAGACCAGGGGTGGATGACAACTTTCCAAGTAAGCGCAGACCTCGACCTGATCCCTAAGCCCACATGAGTTAAACTCGATGTGGGAAACAAGGGGGGGAGATCCTTATCGCAGTACCTGAAACATCCATTGAGGGGAAGTCAGTGAAGAGCCTCGAAGGACACCTTTAATGCGACTTTGTTTCCCTAACACGCAGATGTGCACTGAGAAATAGTATCAAGAGTTTCGAGACTCTACTTGATCATGATGAGAGTGTAGAAGGATGTGAATCGTGTAATCGACATTTTGGGCTTAATGGGGTTGGAGTGGCGATGTAGGATAACCCTTAACCGTGGTGGAAAAACAGTATCCATATTGTGTTATCCTGAGGTGGGAACAACAAATGAGCATCAACCACTGACCATATTTGCAACATGAGATTTTTATCGATTTGTTGTCTGAAACCCTCGGGGACGTTGGCCCGTAACGGTAGGAGAGCCCTTGGGCGTTGTATCCAGGCCGTTATTGGGGGTCCCTCCATGTGTGAAAGGTGATGAAATCCCTGATGAATGGAGACATAAATCCTAAAAAGTGTGTGCGGACATTTCCGAGTAGAATATGACATTCTAGGTAACATAAATTAGAGTACCCTTAGGCATATTGGTGAACCACCGACCAGGGTCGATGAAGTGACTCATGAGAGGTAGGCCAAGGGGCCAAGGTGGGATTTAGATTTTCAAGAGATGGGGCTGGACCCATTGTTTATACATTCGAGTGGTCCTACATATCCCATAAGGATGGGAATCAATCCACACATAGTTCAAGAAGATACCCAGGGGCAGGATACCCTCACGGAGATGTCTACGATGCGGCGAGTAGCCTAACGTGAATGTGGAAATAATCCCTCACCACACCGCACAGTTCTGTAGGAAAGAACCTGGGCCAGGGGGGCCAAAAAGGCCAAAGGTCCTGATAGTTGGGTTCTGGTCCAGGAGTCCTGGCCTACTTGCAGTTAAACATCTTGTAGTGAGGTTGATGTTCTGGGAATAGGAGTACCTAGACAGAGGAGGTGTATGGCACGACAAACAAACTGACTTTAATGTGGACATAATCCCTCGCCACACCATACACTCCGAGTAAGAACTTGGGCTAGGTCCGGAGAAGGTCAAGGGGCCTGAGGCTAGGCCTTGGTAAGGGAGGCCTGAGGTTGGGTCTCGGTTAGGACGGCCTGAAAAACATGCAGTTTTATGTCTTGCAGAAAGGACGGGGGTCGTGGTCCCGGAATGGACAAGGGGCCTGAGGATACGCATCGGTCAGGAAGGCCTGACCAGTTTGCAGTTTAACGTCTTGCAATGAGGACGGGGAAAGAGATAATTATATCTCATCCGGGGATGTGTACGACATTTAAAGTAACCCGACATGAAAGAGTACGTAATCCTACACCACGTCGTACATCCCTTATAAGAGATCGGGTTTGTGGGACCGACTGCTGGCACCACCTAAAAGGGAGTTTTTCGCTTTGGTATGGGGCAGAACGAATCAATGCACTCAATGTTTGGGACATCTCAGGGTGGACCCGAAGATCTAGGACACTGTTGACCATGTTCGAAACACAGCGTCCCTATGGTGACCTGATATGGGAGAAACAAATGCGCATCTACTGTTGCCAAATTCACAACACAGGACTTGTATCGGCTTGTTGCTCGGAAACCCTCAGGGGTGTTGGCTCATATCGGTAGGATATCCCTCGGGCGTGGTATCCAGGCCATTCTTGGGGGTCGCTCGGGGTGAAGAAAGTTATGGAATCCCAATCAAGGAGTGGGTGAAGCATAGTTGTATCCATCCACGAAAGAGGCGAACATCTCCCGGGGGGACGTGCCGTAGGATCGAGGCTTGCTCGACATGAGTTGGGGGGAAAGTGTGCATCCTGCCATATGTCTTGACCCGAGGAAGACATTTTTTGCTTTTGGGCTGGGCCAATAGACGAAATTTCTGGGCGTTCCTACATATACTATTAGGATGGGAATCAAGACATACATAGTTCTTGAAGTCCATGCAGTTTAACGTCATGTAGTGAGGACGTGGGAGGATAGAATACCGGGAGTGGGCACATGGTGTTCCCCTTATAATCCTTGTATGAGCGGGGCTATGAATGCCTACTCCTCATCATGCAAGGATCCTCCAAGGAAACTATACCCAGGGGGTAGTGAATGAGAAGAGCTTGGGGTTGGGCTCAAGACGAGGCGTCCGAGCGTTCCTACATATCCCATTAGGATGGGAATCAAGCCATACATAGTTCTTGAAGCGCTGTTTAATGTCGTGCTGGACGAGAGATGCATCTCATTTGGGGATATGTATGGTACGACGGGTAACCTGACCTTAATGAGGACGTATCCCACACCACACCGTATGATCCCATAAGAAAGTCTGAGTTGATGAAGGCCAAGGGGCATGAGGCCGAGCATCCGTCAGGGAGACCTGGTCGGCTTGCAGTTTAACGTCTTACAGTAAGGACGGGGCAAGGGGCCCGAAGAGGCCAAGGGGCCTAAGGCTAATCCTTGGTCAGGAAGGCCTTACTGGCATGCAGTTTAATGTCTTACAGTAAGGATGGGGGATAGGGGCTCGAAGAGGCCATGGGGCCTGAGGCTAAGACTCGGTCAGGAAGGCCTGACTGGATTTCATTTTAACGTCTTACAGTAAGGATGGGGGGCTAGGGCCCTGAAGAGGAAAAGGGACCTGAGGCTAAGCGTCGGTCAGGAAGGCCTGACTGGCTTGCAGTTTAATGTCTTACAGTAAGGACGGGGGGGTAGGCGCCTGAAGAGGACAAGGGGCCTGAGGCTAAGCGTCGGTCAGGAAGGCCTGACTGGCTTGCAGTTTAATGTCTTACAGTAAGGACAGGGGGCTCGAGGCCTGAAAAGGCCAAGGGGCCTGAGGCTAAGCCTCGGTCAGGAAGGCCTGACTGGATTGTAGTTTAACATCTTATAGTAAGGACGGGAAGCCAGGGGCCCGAAGAGGCCAAGGGGCCTAAGGCTAAGCCTCGGTCAGGAAGGCCTAACTGGCTTGCAGTTTAACGTCTTACAGTAAGGACGGGGGGCCAGGGGACTGAAGAGGCCAAGGGGCCTGAGGCTAAGCCTCTGTCAGGAAGGCCTGACTGGCTTGCAGTTTCACGTCTTACAGTAAGGATGGAGAGATCTTAGTTTAAGGTCATAGAGCTCGGACCATTCGGCAGTTTATCGTCTTGATGGATGATATCACAGTTTCAATGTCTTGCAGGACGGTGGTGCAGTTTAGGGTCATGTGAGACCATAATGTATAGTTTAGGCTCATGCTGGACCGTACAGTTTAAGGTCGTGTAGGACCAAGGGGCTCAGGCAAAGTACTGCTTTAGGAACATGGCATTGGTGGGAGGAGTTATGCGCTCACCATCTGTGGTCACCAAGGAATATGCTCCGTTGGGGTAATCTTTATGGATGACGTAAGGTCCTTCCCATTTGGGCTCTAGCTTGGGCAGTTTCCTATCTGGAATCATTGGCACTCGAAGGGCCAACACTATGTCGCCCTGCAGAAAAGAGTGAAGGCAAACCTTCTTGTCGGAGGCTCTGGATATCTTATTCTGATGTCTTTCCAGATTGAGCAGGGCACGAAGCCTGTTCTCGTCCAGTGCTTCCAATTCAGCTCGATGGATTTCAGCCACCTTATCTAGCGCCTGCTGGTCATAGACTGCAGTGCGTAACGACAACAACTAGATCTAAATGGGCAGGACGACCTCAACCCCATACACCAGGGAATATGGGGTCACCTGGGTGGAATTGTGAGTCGTTGTCTGATAAGCCCAGAGGGCATTGGGGAGTTTGTCCAGCCAACGTTTCTTGTTCTGACCAACCATTTTCTGAAGAATATTAGAGAGGGTTTTTTTGAATGCCTCAATCTTTCCATTTTCCTATGCATGATAACGATAGGTATGGTTCGAACGGATATTGTACTTGGAGTACAATTTCTTCATCTCATCCGCTCGGAAGTTGGTGTTGTTATTGGTGAGGACGGCATGAGGGACTCTAAACTGGTGGATGATATTGGAGCTCACAAAGTCAATGATGGAACGGACATTGACCTCTTTGAGTAGGACTGCCTCTGCCCACTTGGAGAATAAATTTGTAGGAGTTAGGATGAACCTACACTGGCGAGCTGTCGTCAGTGGATATGGTCCCACTACGTTGAGTCCCCACACCGAAAATGGCCAAGAATACTTGGTGGAGTGGAGAGGCTCCGGTGGCCGGTCCAGGAAGTTGGAATGAACATGGCACACGTGGAATCTCTTGGAAAACTTGATTAAATCATGGATCATAGAGGGCCAGAAGTACCCCAACCTCCAGATTTGATGGGACAGCTTTGGACCAGTTTGGTGGGCACTACAAAAACCGTCATGAACCTCGTGCATAACTTAAGAAATATAGACTCCTTGAATGCAACAGAGGAGAACACCATCAAATATCCACTTATATAGGATCTTCTCAAGACTTGGACCGCTCTGGAGGGTAAATTACAGCACGCGGCATCGGATTTGCTCGCGTTCGGCCCGACCTTCCGGGAGGCAACCATTTTTGAGATACTCAACAAAAGGTGCCCTCCAGTCAGGAGTGGCCTCAACCAATGTGTCTGATGAACCTGGGACTCCTGACGTAGAAGGTCTGGTAGTAAGATGACTTACCCGCAGGCCGTCATTTTCCTCTAGGGTGATGGGGGAAATGACTCTCCGGTGTTCCACATGTATGATCAAATCATATTGCTCAGGTTCTACGAGCGACGCAGCAAAGCCAGCCAAAGCATTTTCTCGACCGTTCTGTGACCGAGTGACATGGGTAACCTCTGGTTGAGAAGAGAACTGGGCCATTAGACAAATGGTGCACTCCAGAAATGGCACATGTTCCAGCTTCATGATGACATAGTCTCCATTGAATTTCTTGATTACCAGTTCAGAATATTCTTTCACATGTAGATGGGGCACATCGATCTCGAGATCCAACTCGAGGCTGGTGATGAGAGCCTGACACTCTACCTCATTGTTGGTACAGTCTTCTAACAACAGGAATGAGTATGGCAGGACGGCTTGCGTCGGGGTGATGAAGACGATACCTAGACCCACTCTGTTGAGCTTAGGATTGTTGAGCCTCCTACCGGTGGGGCTCCGGGAGGCATCGTCGATGTGCATTTGTCAACATGAGACGGCATGATCGACCAAGTGTATCGCCTCATCAGGAAAATCTTGGTCCAAGGATTGATCTGCGGAGGTTGGATGAGAAGCTAAGAAGTCTCCCAATTCATGTACCTTGATGGCCTTCTATGGCACGAACCTGATGTCGAACAACTGGAGGATCACCGCCCACCATTCTAGTCGACCATTCAATATGGGACGGTTTAGGATGTACTTAAGTGGGTCTACTTGAGAGACCAAATGTACCTCATGGTGATGCAGGTAATGCTGCAACTTCTGTATGGAAAACACAAGCACAAGGCAGCTCTTTTCGATAGGGGAGTAGCTGACCTCCATATCGAGGAGCATGCGGCTGAGATAGTAGAGGTTTTTCTATGTCCCCTCCTTGTTATTTTGGGCGAGAAGCACGCCATGGGACCATTCCAAGGAGATCGCGTAAAGTACCAGCGGCGTTCCAGAGACAGGTGGCATCAAGACCAGATGTTGGAGCAGATACTGCTTGATTTCCTTGAAGGCGGTCCGACACTCTTCATCCCATTCATAGGTGGCGCCTTTCTTCATGAGCTGGGAAAAGGGCTTACACTTGCCAGCAAGATTCACAATGAATTGGCGTATGTAGGCTAAGTGGACTTGCAGACCTCGAAGCTCCTGAATAATTCTCGGTGGAGGCATCTAGCTGATGGCCTTGATCTTATTTGGGTCAATCTCAATGCACCAGTATCTAACAAAAAAGCCAAGAAACTTCTTGGAGGTGACCCCGAAGGTTCACTTAAGTGGTTTCATCTTCAGGTGGCGGGAACGGAGGAAGCCTAAAACTTTATCATGGTCCTTGAGATGGTCCCGGTGTAGGAGAGATTTGACCACCAGATCATCCACATAACATTCCAGTAGCATCCCGAGAATCGTCTTGAACATGCGATGCATGGCCCGCTGATAGGTGGCACCTGCATTTTTCAGGCCGAAGGGCATAACCTGGTAACAAAACGTACCTTGGGGAGACCTGATGGAAGTGGATTCCTCATCCTCAGGGGCCATCCGGATCTGGTTGTACCCGGAATACCCATCCATAAAGAAGAGGGCTTGGAATCCGGTCGTGGCATTAATCAACTACTCTGTCACTGGAAGGGGAAGATCATCCTTCGGACAATGGCGATTGAGATCACGGAAGTCGATGTAGACTCAGATCTGCCCATTCTTCTTCCTGACTGGCACAATGTTGGCAGGCCACATGGGGTACTTGACTTCCTTGACAAATCTGGCTTTAATAAGCTTGTCAACTTCAGCCTCAACCATGGAACCGTGAGAATGGTGCATCTTTCTAGGAGGTTTCTTAAACCTGCGATGGTTTGTTAGGAGACCAAGGCGGTGGACGACTACCTAGGGATCTAGCCCTCACAACTCGCCATAACTCCAGGAAAACACATCACAGTGTTGTTTGAGAAAGCCTATGTATCGTTGCCGCTCCTCGAGGGGCATGCCTACACTGATCAATGTGGGTCTCGGATCTGCCTTGCTACCAAGGTTCACCTATACCAGTTCATCAACTGTGGTGGAGACACCTTCCTCAAAGGCGGGGAGAGAATCCTCCAGATCTTCCTCTCCACCCGTGGAGGGATTTCCCGCAAGGGGATTTTCTTCTGAGTTATCAAACCCTGACGGGTAGATAGTTCCAGCTTGGGCGGTGGTGGTCATCATATCCGGAGACCCATGCGCAGATGAGACCATAGCAATGAATGCAGTCGATCCTATCCCATATGGCCTTCGGCCTAAGGGGCCACGTTTGATGACATCAATGCAGTGGTGACACGTCGGCCTGAGTCGGTTGATTCCAGCCTGGAGAAATAGACATGTATGACGTACCGTCGTTTCCATAAGACTAACATTCTGATATAGAACTGGGGTATGCAGTTCTGGGATCACATGAGCCTTGTTGGTGTAGGATTACGAGGTGATTTTCCTCCGTTTCTTGGACATGGGAACATGCCTTCCTTTCGTACCTGAAACAACAAAACACAGCCCCATGTCGGGGGTCGTGGACTCCAATCAATGGATCGGAAAGATGTAGGTGTCATCTAGGCCTGCCCAGGGATCACTTGTGACCGGGGCGAGTTCATCCTCACATGCTAGGATTTGCTTATCCTTGCTTCTGTAATAGTCGGCGTCCAGATAGCAGGCTTCACAAGAGGTGAAAGGAGACGCATATCCTTGGAGCACTCGTACACGGCCATTGAGGGAGTATTTGAGGCATTGGTGATACGATGAAGGGACCGCTGCGTGCAGATGGAGCCATGGCCTGCCCATCAAGGCGTTGTATGTGGTGTCCTGAGAGACAACCATGAACTCGGTGCTGGAAATTAGGCCACCAAAATGGGTCTTCAGGCAGATCTTGCTGACTGGGGATTGCTCGGTCCTATATTATCCTTAGATTCTGAGGTCAGAGGGTGTTAAATCATCTTCAGACAAACCCAGCTTTCGCAGTGACCGAGTCAGGATTAGGTTGATCCCAGAACTCGTGTCAACGAGGTAGTGGCGGACATCCACACCATTGAACTGGCCAGTGAAGTACAGTTGGTGAATATCCCCATGTATGGGAGGGTCTTAATCTTCACCGGAGAATGTGATAACTGCCTGGCATTCGGTGTTCTCAATTGCCTCAGCGTGGAAGGATTCCGCAGCTTCTACCTCCGTCTCAAACTGAAGGGGGCTCCTTAGGGCCTTGGCAAGTGCTTCACGCATTTTAGATGATAGGTGAAGGGCCTCAAGGATATAAAGCCTTGCTGTAATGTTGGTCAGGTGCTTCAGGATATCATACTTTCGTGCCAAACACGAGCCTCTACTTACAGGAGGTCGTTCTGCAATTGGATGCATAGCGGGTCCTACCGGTTGAACCGGTGGTTGGCTAGTACTGGGTACATCTCTCTACCTACTAGTTGAGGCCTGGAGAGTAGCTGTTGGATTAGGACTGGACAATGGAGTTTGGCCTGCAGCCAGGCAAGACTGACCATGATACGGACGAGGCAGCTCTGCCTGATCTAGTAGCACAAACGGCAGTGGAGGTATATCTTAGGGAATCAGATGAGGTTGCGCGTGCTGAGCTCTGCACTGAGCATGCTATCTTTGTTTCAGTAGCATGCACAGCCTGACTGAAAGCACCCACTGACATTCCTTTCCGACCTGTGTGGTCGCGGTTCCACTGTCGTTGATGTCGGTTGGGGGCATTGCGGAAGTTCTCCTGGCGTTCCCCCTCATCGGGAGTCATATAGGGCTTTACCAGCTCCATGGTATTAACCAAAGCGTACCCCTGGCTGTCGCTTGATGAATCATCCACCACCGGGCGGATTCTAGGTAGAAACCCCATTTTAGGGGGCATAAAGTCGCCAGGAGTATGGGATGACGATGGCAGTGGTGGAGCGTGTTGCTTCTTCTTGCGTCATTACTGCTTTCCATTTTGGGAAGAGGTCGGCTATGATGACGATGCAGAGGTACTGGCTACTTCCTATGAAGGCTCTGGCTGATTCAGGCATTCCTAGATGATACCATGGGCATGGGGGACAGTTTTTCGAGCCATCCAGTCGCCGTATTTCTAGGACCCACGGCTGGGAACCTTTTTCCACTCACCTTCATTGTCGCTACCGATATATGACCTTATGAAGACACCAACTACTTGTGTCGAGGCTAGTCCCAAACTGACTATGTTGTTGTCGACATGGTCTTGAATCCAGTCTTTAAACACATAGCATTGCTTGAGGGTGTGCCCCAGAATCCGGTGATAGGGATAGTAGTTGGGGTGATCGGTAAGATTCACCTTTGTCGGCCTTCTACACTCGGGTAAGCGCACAATCCCTTACTCTAGAGCAATTTGGTAGTAGCCGGGGACCTGATTCTCGTTGAACGAGTAAGTCTGGTGCCTTATTTACGGATAGGGGGCCCTGGGAGCCTGGCCTTGACGAGGGGCCAGAGGGGCCTGCTGAGGAGGCGGAGCCTGATTGTCCCACCTAGGTGGTGGTGGTGCATTGTGGGGGGGAACCTGTTGGTTCTGAGGTGGTCGCTGCTGGGCAGGAGCGTGCGCTTGAGTTGGAGGGCCTCTGTGGGGTTATAGGGCCGGTGTCACTGGCAGTAATTCTAGCTATCTGGGGGCTTCTATTTGGGCTACCGTGGCGAGTTCATCCCTGGCAGCTCTCCTGACTGGGATCACAGGGGGTAGCAGACGTGCTTGAATAGTCTGCTACAGAGCTTCCTTGAGGCGTTGATCCTTATCTGAGAAATACCGGAACCCTCCAGGGTATTTTTGAGTGATCAGGGAAGGAACCAGTTCTGTTTTAACATTCCCTACACACATCGTCAGTTATTGATCATGAGTCAGTGGCATGTCGAGGGAGTATGTAAGCCCCTTCCATCGGGCGATGAAGTCTGAAACTCACTCATCAGGCCTTTGTTTGCACTTGAAAAGGTCTGCAATTATGGTCTTTCGCATTTTGGAGTTGAACTGGTAAAAGAACTGCTGGTGGAGATCCTCCTAGCCGGTCACCGATTCGATAGGGAGCTGGCTATACCAGATGAATGTGGGGCCCTCTAAATTCTGCACGAAACATCGGAGCATGGCGGTTTTTTGCTAGGCCGAGGTCCCTAGAATGGTGCCACACATGGAAGAAAAGTGGGGCATGTGTTACGGAGGGTCTCATGTACCGTTGAAGGGCGATAAAGTGGGGTTCCCGAAACCCGAGGGTGCGGGAATATCATCCACCCACATGGGATATGGCTTGCCATCCGGTGGGACTACCACCTGCCGCATTTCCAACGCTTCGAGGCGGGCGATGACTGCTGCTATAAGATCATCTGGGTGGGGGTCCCTGTCTTGTCAGGGATCCCTAATAACAAGTGCGTTGTCAGGTTCTTCGACACGGTAGATGGCTTCAGTAGCTCATGGAGCGACTGGAGGAATGGCCTGTGGGGTGGTTGGGGGAACCCGGGCTGGATTCCTCAGATTGCCTCGTCGTTCAGGAGGGTTTGGCGAGACGTATCACGCCCTCTTGCCATGAGTTCTGGCTTCTGCTCTATCTGTGGACGTGGCGTGATCATGGTTTCTCGGAGGCATCTCTCCGAGGGGAAATTGTTCCTGCCCTGCTACCCCATCTTGGGATTACCATAGTCGAGTCGCCGCTCTACAGTGCACTCGGCCAGGAGTTCATCAACCAGCCTCTTATATACATCGAGATACTGGAGCAATACGGCCTTTTTGTGGTCTTCGTCCATCTTCTGCACTGAGGCGGATGGGTCGGAGTGCTTGACAGTTCTGACATGCTCCTTACCCTTACCGGCATTTTGGCTGAGCACCAACGACTCAGTGGGCGTAGGGAGGACTAGAAGGATCCTCTGCTGATGAGTAATCCTCCCTGATGGGTCTAGCAGTGGTGGTACACCCTTATGGGGTACGTCTCCATCGATAAATTCAAGCTCATCCTCCTTGTCCACTACGTCATCCATGTGGACCTGATCGTACCACGATTCATTGTTTTATTCCACCCTTACATCGCTGTTTTAAACGAGTTTTGTAATGAATATTCCAAATATAATAAAAAATTTCAATTTATGATTGAATCATTTAAATAATGTTAATCAACATTATAATGGTCAATTTTACTTGTTTTTATTATTTCAATGTAGGTGGTGGTGATTTGGAGGGCCCGTGATGATGTGGAAGAAAAATGTGCCAAAATTGCATGGATCCATGGACATATGTCCACTATTTTGCATAGTACATGAAATCTGTGCTTCCAAATGGGCTTAAATTCTGTGGGCCTGTCCAATATTTAATATTCTACATTTCATATTAAGTAACCAAATCCAAATTCGGCTTCTATGGGGCCCATCCGAACTGATCTGTCCAAGCCACCGAATTTGGACCAAGTCAAATGTTGTGTTCCGTATTTTATTAATATCTTGAGCTCTAGTTGTCCAAATGGTGCCAAACTAATGGTTGAGATATTCAAGAGGTAGGGATACAACTTTTCTATTTTATCCAAAGTGAGATAAGGTTGTCTGAAGGCTGAAACTCATGGTACAAGTGGATTGATGAAATATGTGTGCCTAAAACCACCTTCCATTTTTTCTATAAAATGACACCTTGGGCTCCCCATTTGTAATTTCGTCTAGGAGGCAAGGTTCTGCTATTTTGGAGTTCTCAAGGAGTCTTCTCAACATCCCTAGAAGTTCTGTAGGCTATGGGAGGTTCTACATTAACATCTTCTTCTTCTTCCCCTCCCATGGGTTTCTAAACCCCTCGTGATCACCCGGGGAGGAATGTGATGTAATCCCGAGCTTCAAATTTGTATTATTTTGAATGGTCTTTTTAATTCCAGGTTGTATGTTTTTTTACTCATCCTCTATTTTTATTTAATTGAGTTATATAATTTTATGTTATACTCAACTCAAATGATCATGTTTGGGGGTACCCTTTCATGTGATGTTTCACACACCGTTCATCCCCTTTTCATCCCTCATTCAATTGCGGTGTTTGTGTGGTTCATATTGGTCAATTGAACTCACATAAACATTGTCATGATCATGCAAATTTCTGTCATGGTATCACAAAGAAGTAACATACAAACCTGGACAACACATAGAGTTCTTCGTGTGTTGCCTTGGTGAGTTTTGGTTATGAAGTCAAACACAATTCACCCAATCATCGGCGGTGTCCGGTGAATCATTGTGTGTTTTCGAATGAACCCTAAGATGTATCCTATTATAAAATCAGTAACATTCTAGTTCTAGGTGTTACAGACCATGGATTAAAAGATCATAACCCCATCCCTTGAAGTGATGAAGGATGAGCATCACGAGACTTCCTAAGTTGATCACGTTAAATCAATCTTCTTCATTTCAACATTGTCTTATCGCTTTCATTTCCTATTTTCATCCTTAATCATAAAACCCCCAAGTTTTACAAATCCTACTTAACCTTCTACTTTCATAATCAGAACCCAATTTTTAAATTAATGATCTAAGGCTCCATCGAGAGACGACCTAGGGTTGCTGTTATACTGCATAAATTCAAGTCAAAATTAAACAACTAATTTGACACACTCGACAATGCGGTCAGGAACGCGACCCCTCTCAGGGGCATGTCCTCAATGTTGCATAGAAAACCGGGATGCCGTCAGATAGAACTGAAAAGGAGGGCGGCATACTGTCCCCAACCATGGAATTTCACATGGGGGTAGCTTCTCTAATGATTTTGCGGAGTACTTTGAAATTCTGAACGCATTTCTGTTGAAGGGTGCTCTGGCGGCCTGGTGACTCAGGGCGCTGGGCCATAGGGAGTGCAGCCAAATCGATCAAGTGGAATTGCTCGCCGATTTCCTCAAAGTTCTATTGGCTCCTGGGGTACACTACCCACTCATAACAAAGGCAAAAGTGCATCGCCCATAGGGTTTGGAGAAAGAACTAGAATTCCCCCTGGGTGAGGGATTCCGGTGCACAATAGTTCGACGCTGCCATTGGCCAGAACATCTTCGGGAAGTGATCTTCTGCGAGAATGTTCTAGAAGCTCCTGGGCTCAGATTCGAGGTATGGCCCCGTATTTCCCCACTCATCATCCTGGGGCAGCTAAGGGACCGGTAGCGGTACTGAAGTAGACCACTGGGATAGTAAACTGGGTGGTGGAGAATACGGTGAATGAGCTGACTGGCCGCCGAATTCTGGGCCATCCTCTGAAGAGTGAGGTGACCTGAACACAATGTCCCGATACGACGGGATGATAGCCACAGCCTCTGGAGCAGGAATTGCTATCACCGGTGATGGGTCTCGTCGTTTCTCTACCGCCATTGGCCCCCAAAATAGCTCTTCGTGATCTCTGGTAGAGGTAGAGGGCACTTCTGGTGATGATAGTGGTGATTTCACGGTCAGAACCTGTGGGATTTCCACAATTTCCTCCTCCTGGATGTACTTGCGGAGAGAGGTGGGAATCCTGTGGACTTCGCATTCTGGAAGAACAAGACTGACGCGCCTTGTTCCAACCCCAGTCCATGACATGGAGGAATGGGGACAAGGTTACATCAACGAGTCGCATTCCACTTCATAATCCAAGAAGCGGGCTGGTTTGACCTCTAATCGGGCCTTCCCAGGACTCTTCTTGTGGTGGTGACGACCCGCTCTCCTGCCCCTGGATGGCTCTTCGGGACAAGGCTGGTTCTCGACACGTAGTCTCAGCGCGGCACTTGCACCGTGGAAGAGAGGACTTCCGGTTGGGACAACCAGGGTGCGAGGGGCACCAGGGAAAATGTCTAAATTAACATGGGGAGGACTTCCATGGACAACACCCATTTGGGCGGAACCTCTGTTGGAACAGGCAGGAGCATGGGGAGGACCTCCATGCTTGGTGCAGGTGGAGCGAGGCTGACCTTCACCCCTCGAGTTGCTGGAGCGAGGAGGACCTTTTCCAGTTGCAAAGAGAATGTAGGGAGGATCCCCACGTTGGGGAGGGACCGGAAGGGTAGTGCCTTCACATCAACGGTTGGGGCAGGAGGAGGAACTCCATACTCGGTGTGGTGGGTGCGGGAGAGACCTCCACGCCAAGCGTCACTTCCATGGGACAAGTCTTCATTCGGGATGGGGGGAGCACGAGGCATCCCTCCATGACGAGTTTCGGAGTGGGGAAGGCCCACGCTCTGTGGAATGGCAGTACGGGGAGGCCCTCCGTACGGGGTGACATCACCGTGAATTTGTTCGCAGCGATCACCACTCAGGCCTGCGACCCCGAGAGCCAACCCAACCTGCCCATGGGGCGGTTGGGGCCTCAGTCCTGGTCGGGTGAAGGAGTGCCCCTGCTCAGTGTATGTAGGGACTCCATGATGCCCCTTGGCAGTGGATCGGGCCACAGTAGCTGTTGACATTGACGCCCCTTGACGGGCGTCTTCAGCTTGGGCTCAACGCTGGCGTCGGGTCAGACGAGCTGGCGCAGGTGGTGTAGGGGCATAGCCTACCTACTCCTCTGGTAAAGCTGGACATCGGCATTGAAACGGCCGGATGGGGGCCCTTTCCTGGAGCCCTTGGACTAGGACTCTGACTGGGATGAGTCGGACATCACCCGCCTCATCAGCGTAAGGCGAGGAGTCGTCGAGGCATTCCGGGGACAGGCTCCTGAAACTATTGAATGTTATGGTGGGGAGCAGGGGATCCCTGTGCGGCCTTTGAGGGCGGCATTGGCAATGGGGCCTAGATGCCTCCAGGTCCAGGCGGGCCATATCCCGAGTTGGTTTGACCACTTCCTCCCCATACCTACGTACAAGGTTATTGATCACCCTTCGTTGGATGATATCTGACGGGGAGAGGTGACGTGGGCGTCCCGTATTCACAGAAGCAGACGCAGTTGTAGCAGTAGTGGAGCCACGTGGAGCGTTTGTGCTAGTATTTCCCCTACCCTTGCGTAGGTGGGTAGGCGGCGATCGTGTCCCTATAGCAGCAACCTGGTTCCTAAGGAGCAGGGAGATCAACTCGTCCGTACTGCGAGGAAAAGAATTAACAACTAGTGCCCCAGCGTCAGTCCATCCTCTGTGGCTGGTAAGAGGGATCCACACCGACAACGTTGCAGAATGGAATGCCCCATGTTCTACTACCCCAACTTCTGGTGAGTTTCGCGCCAGGCTCGCTATTTTCATGGCGGGACCTGGAGCCGGATATCTGGATCTGGTGACACGTCAATCTACAGATGTCTTGAACGCTACTAATCTGCATATTGAGGAGAATAACTTCACGTTGGGTTCACCATTTCTGTTTCTGATGCTTTCGCTGATGTGCGTGAGTCTATCCGCTTGGGCGCGACAGGCGTGGCTTTCTTCTGTTCCCCGCATTTCCCGCTTTCCAAAGGCGGGCGGCATCCGCTCCTTATTCAGGGACGTCTGCTCCTTGCTCGAAACTGGGATGATGGGATGTCTGTTCTTCCTTCTGTGGATTCCTCCTCAGAACTTGTCACCTAGTCCGGGTCTCCCTCATATATTTAATACGTTGTTCGTGAAACTCTTCCAAGTTCCATGTTTCTGTGGGTGCCGGTTAATTACACTGCTTCTGTCAGGACATTCCAAATTGTCCGGTTAGGGAAGCAACCTTCAGTCGGGGGAGTAGTCATGTTGAGGCATCAGTAATGTGTCTAAACACTGGGGAATTGGTGCGTCTATCTTTTTTCCCTTATTATAGGGCTTCTCGATGGCGTGGAAGCCCAAGGTATCCCACATTGAGCGTGGGGAATCATATTTAATAGGCATGTATCTGAGGTTTTCCTCAGCATCCTATGTTTAACACAGGGTATGCCGTAGGTTTAACGTCCATCAAAGATGGATCGGCCTGATTAGAACACGAGCTAGAGTGGATCAAATTGAGGAATCCCCCTTGAGGGAATTCCGATATCGGGGCCAGCCTGTGGGTGGATTCATGAATGTTGCGGAGGGGAATGGGGTGGCATGATCTCACCGGGATGTGGCGGCTCGGGTAAGGATCTAGGTGGATGGTGGAGAATTTCATGGATGTGGATGAAACGAACACGTGGTGGGCTTGAAACTCATGAGGCTTCCTACATACCATGCCTCAGCAAGGATCAAAGTCCGCGTAGTTTGATAGATGTGGTTTAACGTCATGTGGGATGGGGGTACGTCGGAGAACCGGCGTAAAGAAGGACCTTGGTCCAGGTGGATGGTGGTCTTGAACCTCGTTGGGTTTCCTAAGTACCATTCCTTGACATGGATCAAAGATCTCATAGATCATAATTTTGTGTTGGCGAACCGACACGAATGAGGACCTTGGTCCAAATTATGTGGGCCTTACACACTAGGCTGCCCAGGCGTTGGTGAACCGACGTGAAGAGGGTCGGAATGACCAACGGGTGGTGGGCTTGAACCCCAGGGAGGATTCCTATGTACCATGCCTTATCATGGATCAAAGTCGTTGTATTTCAAATGGGATGTGGGTGTCGGTGAACCGATGTGAAAAAGGACCTTGGTCCGATGGGTGATGGGCTTCAACCTCAGGGAGGCTTCCTACATACCATGCCTTGACATGGATCAATGTACACTTAGTTCGAGAAGTGGAAGTGTCGGTGAACTGACATGAAGGTGGACCCTAGAATGATGTTTGATGGGCTTGAACCTCATGGAGGCTTCCTACGTACCATGCCTTGACATGGATCAAAGTCCATGTAGTTCAGGAAGTGGCAGTGTCGGTGAACCGACATGAAGGTGGACCCTGGTCCGATGGTTGACGTGCCTGAACCTCAGGGAGGCTTCCTATGTACCATGCCTTGACATGGATCAAATTCCACATAGTTCGGGAAGTGGCAGTGTCATTGAACCGACAGGAGGGAGGAACTTGTTTCGCTGGTTGACGGGCTTGAACCTCAAGGAGGCTTCCTACGTACCATTCCTTGACATGGATCAAAGACCTCATAGTTCAAATGGGACATCATCAGTGAACCGACGTGAAGGTGATCCATTGGGTCCGCTGGTGGTGGGCTTGAACCTCATGAGGATTCCAACGTACCGTGCCTTGGCATGGATCAAAGTCCACGTAGTTCCGGATAGTCGCACTAGCTTACCGCTGGACTGGAATGTAGTTTAACATCATGCAAGATGGAGGTGTAACCTGACGTGAAGAAACGACAGGCGGTGGGCTTTAACCTCATGGAGGCTTCCTACATACCATGCCTTGACATGGATCAAAGACCTCATAGTTCAAATGGTGTATAGTTTAATGTCATGCGGGACAGCATACAGTTTAACGTCATGCTGGATGGGGGTATGTAGTTTAACGTCATGTTGGATGAGGTATTTTCATGGCCAATGCCTACTCTAAGCCCACATGAGTCGTGCTTGGTGTGAGAAACAAAAGGTAGGAGATACCTGACGATCACGTCATGAAGGGTGCGTCCGTGAGAAGCAAATAGGGGCTTATGCGTTAGGTGGCCCATGGTGTTGGGACTTACTCTAGGTTGGAGGCCCAAAGTGCGGCAAAGCGTAGCGGGAGAGGGATTTGGGACCAAAGATGGAAGGTTCCTCGTTCCCTATCGCGCCCTCCACTGGCCTTGGCGGTGGGGAATTACGGAGGTGCATGGGTGCTACCTTCCGCAAGAGAGGATTGGGGGTTTACCCCAAGGTGGTTTCCCTTCTCCTGTGGACATACGCTACTCCGACAAGGAGGATATCATCCCCTGTAGAGGGGTGATCCCATTCCCATGGAGACGAGCTGCGTAAAGATTGTCCGAGCTGGGGGGGACCCTGCGTGCGAGGCACGGGGTCGGGTCACAGTTTAACGTCATGTGGTGAGGACCAGGTGCTTGGCAGTTTAACGTCCTACAGCCTGGACGAAGTGGATTTACTCTGCACCCCTAGGACTTACATAACCAGTACCCTCTGCCCTATGGGGGAGGGAAGGTACCAGCAATGCCGTGGTGAAGGGGGGCTGCAGGGCAAACCATCGAGGGGTCCACATTAGCGTGGCTATGTGAAGAAGAAATAGTTGTTAGTGTGCCTGTGTGAAGAAGCATTAGGCGAAGCAACGCTACAAGTGGGGTTGTCCATGTGAATTTGAAATCACATCGTGCAAACCTGGAGGGTCACACGGGAAGACGAATTTCCAAAAAATGGGCATGCTTCGCGAAGTGGAGTGCCTTGTCCATATCATGGGGAAGGGGTGCGAATGGGTGGTGCTTCACGATGTGGAATAGTGTTCGCAGTGCACTGCCTCGCGAAGCAGAGGTGCCTCACGAAGCAAGGTGATGTGAAGCATTGTGCTTCATGAAGCATAGTGACCCTACCTTGGCATGTGGATCACTTGTACAGGATGGGTGTTTCACGAATCATAAACACTCCACAGCTACCCGAGTTCCCTTGAGAATCCCCTTCCTTCGCGAATGCCCTTAGGATTTCATGAAGGGCATCCCTCTTGAAAGAGGGGCTCAAAACGAGGCTAGGTGGAGGCATCTCGCGAAGCATAAATACCTCGCGGAGCTCATGATTTCCAGAGTGAAGGGTGCTTCGTGATCTGGGAGCTGAGAAGCCGAAAGGACAGATTGTCCATCTTCTGGACTCAGGGGGAGCCCAGTATTTATAGGCAAGGGGCTCCGCGAACCAGAGATCACGTGGCGCGAAGGGGTAGTGGTTGCTTCGCGGTAGGTCGCGAACATCAACTGGGATCGCGGAGCGTTACCTCCTCAGGGGCTTCACATTGGGCTCGTGAATGTCAGGGCATTCGCGGAGCGGTACCGCCTCCTTCGCTTCGTGGCGGGATCATAAATGTCAATCAGGATCGCGGAGCGTTACCACCTAAGGGGATTCGCGGCGGGCTTGTGAATGTCAGGGTGGTCGCGGAGCAGTACCGCCTCCTTCACTTCGCGACGGCTGCATTACTCGTGGCAGATCCACGTCAGGGCTTCGCGATGCAGCACGTGGGATTCTTTTCCTTCTTCCCTTTGCGTCCAATATTTTGGTACCAACACAATCCAATAACATGATAAAATAAAATTCTTAGCCCTTGCGCAACATAATAAACCAACAGAAAAGTTTATAAACCACTAGAAATGGTTCCAATTAAAACCAAATCAAACAAGTCAATTAGAGAAACCTCACCTAGACCAATGACTGACGGATTGAAACTCAAACAACAAGGTACCATAAAACACATGCCCATGCCCATTCCCATGCCCATGCCAATACCAATGCCCAAGCCCAAGCCCATCCCATGAAATATAATGAAATTCTATGTTTAGTGAGATTTGAACCCAAAACATCTTGCATATTTTCCAAAGACTTTACCAATCCAGGAGGCTCGTCATGTGGTTAATAAACAGAATTTAATATACTTAGATATACTAATTGAAAAAACAAATAATACATAACTAATATATATAAACTCAATAACAATTAAACAATAAGCAATAGTCAATAATTAATAATCAATAATAAATAAAAAATAGTTATTGATTTCTTAGTTATTTATTGAGTTATTGAGTTATTTATTATTATTTACTATTTATTATAATAAATAACAAATAAATTAAAATAAAAATATATAAATTATAAAATTATTAAAATAAAATAATAAAATAATAAAATTATGAAATTAAAATAATAATATAATAAAAT
Organism: Viscum album; assembly: GCA_963277665.1. Taxonomy (NCBI): domain Eukaryota; kingdom Viridiplantae; phylum Streptophyta; class Magnoliopsida; order Santalales; family Viscaceae; genus Viscum; species Viscum album. Next base: position 1,552,609,678 of record OY728134.1, read on the forward strand.
AATAATACAATAAATAAAAAAAAACAAATAGTAAAAAATAAATAATAAATAATAAATAATAAATAATAAATAATAACAAATAAATAATTAATAAATAACAACAAATAACAAATAATAAACAGTAAACAATAAATAAAAAATATACAAATAATAAATAATAAACAAATCATAAATAATAAATAATAAATAATAAAGAATAGATAATAAAGAATTAAGAATAAATCATATTAAAAAATAAATAATAAACAATAAATAATAATAAATAACAAATAATTCATAATAATTCATAATTAATAATAAATAATAAATAAAAATAAATAAGAAATACTAAATAAGAAAATATTAAATAATAAATAATATATAATATATAATAAATAACACATAATAAATAAATTATAATATATCAATATAAATATAAATAATAAATAATAAATAAAAAATAAAAAACAAAAAATAGTAAATAATAAATAATAAATGATAAATAATAAATAATAATAATAATAATAAATAAAACATACTAAATAATTATAAATAAATAAATAATAAATAATAATAATGAATGATAATAAATAATAAATAATAAATAATAAAAAAACAAATAATAAATAATAAATAATAAATAATAAATAATAATCAATAATAATTAATAATTAATAATTAGTAACTAATAATTAATAATTAATAATTAATGAACCTACACTCCTTCATCTCTACTCATTGTGTTAATCCGTCAGATTCGTCTAACTTACAGACAAACAAAGAATGAGAAAAAAATGAGCGGTTCTCCTCTTTCTATGGATTCTCTGGGGGCTCATTCATCCCTCTTGCAAATCGAGTTCCATATCGTATCATAAGAAAGGGTTTGACTGCGCATGTTACGACCACGAATGATGAAATATCAGCCTGGATAGTTCATTGCAAATACTCGATCATCGCCCAAATTTCTCTGATGAAAGGTACGAAACCATGGAAGCTTACTGATTTTGTTTCTCGTCTTGTGGAAATCTAGGGTTCTAATGACTTCAAATGCGTCTCCCTTGGATGGGGTTTCTTCCACATTTTGTTCCTCTTTAAGGAGTTAAAGAGTCGAGCATGGGGTATTGGTTCTATTAATTGTAGACCAGGGACTCTCCGGATCCATAATTGGAAGCTCAATTTGAATCTACATAATTTCAAGGATACCTGCGAACAAGTATGGATCAGAATACTTGGACTCAACTGGTTGTTATGGCATGCTGAAATTCTATATGATATAGCTTCTGCAATTGGAATTCCTTTAAGAATGGACTTTGCTACTGAGTCAGTTTCTTATGGTCATTATGTGTGTGTCTTAGTTGAAATCGATCTTAGTTCCTTAAAAATTGAGAAGGTGGTTCTATCCACACCACAGGATGAAATCTACCTCAGGATTGAGTATGAGAACCCCCCCCCCCCCTCCCCCTTTTTGTATGCATTGTCAAATTGTAGGACATTCAACTGAGGCCTGTAGGAGATACATAGTTTGTTCTAAGTGTCAGATAAAAGGGAATGATCTAAAACATTGCACGAGCATAATGAATCCAGTTGTTAACAATAAAGAGGACCCTAAAATAGAGCAAGCTTCAGTCGTTTATAAAAAGGAAGTGAGACACACTGAGGTTTCTATAGAGCCAGAGGCTGAAGATGACCACTCCCAAAAAGGTGGTCTCATTGATGCTGAGGTTGCTGCACCTATCCCCCTCTTAATATGAGAGGTAAGACCCTTCTAAATTTGGCGAATCTTGCTGATGAAAACCAACTGAAAATTGCTGGAAGCAAATGTAACGACCTTTTTAATGGATTTTCTGTTAAAGATATATTATCTAGAGGAATATCAGGTGAAGAATAAGTAGAGTTAGATGACAGCCAGGGGGAAAAAGAACTCTCTTCTCAACTGGAAGTTGATTACAATATGAGACAGGAGCAGATTTTGGTTAATGCAAAAAGTAAGAAAGGCAATGAAAAGAGAGATGTGGCGATATCAAGGAGGGACAAACCCATAAGGGATGCTCAATCCTCCCATATTTCTGAACTTGTTTTTCAGAAAGCAAATAAATAAACAAGGTCTGTGGATAAGGATCTTGTTGAGTCACTTTGAGTTTTGAACTTGTTGCTGAGAAGGAGTTACCTCCTACTAGAATAAAGGTAAAACCTTCTTCTTATTTGAAGGATTCTCCTCCGGTCATCTCTATGACAGCCTGAAGTTCTGGTATGGGGGTCTCCAAGTCCCTTGGACCCCTACCCGCCTCCAGTTCAGGTTCTGATTTGGGTGCCTCCATGTTCCTTGGCCCATTCCAGCTTCTAGTTCTGGTCTGGATGCTTCCAACTCACTCAAAACCCTACCAGCCTTCATTTTTGTTGCTGGTTTGGATGTCTCTAAGTCACATGGACCCCTGCCAGCCTCATGTTCTGGTTTGGGTGCTTCCAAGTCAGTCAGCCCCCTTCCAATATCCAGTTCTGCTTTGGATTCTTCAAACTCACTTGGACAAGGGAACAATGGGATGGTTCCACCTGCACTGCCTCCTTTAAACTTACTGTAAGAGAGGTACATTCTACTATGAAGGTTGGTGAATTTGGATTGCAGATTTTGGATCCTCGTAGCATGGATCATACTGCTCCAAGTGTTCATACTCAAATTATGGAGGATTGTGGGTGGGTAGTTCCGAATAGCACCCCTTCCCAAGCTTTGAAGACCAGGACAAAACAAAATGTACGTACTTATAACCCTTTTTATATTCTTTCTTCGGTTAGCAGTGATGATTATGGGAAGGAAAGGGATGGAGTGGCCAAAGATGAAAACACGAAGGCTGATATTGGTTTCGAGCAACCTGGAGATGATCAAGGTGATGGTCCGTGGATACAAGTCATGACCTCGAAGAGGGGACGACATCCCCGTGGCAGGGGTGGAAGACTCCATTTCCATAGTATGAGTACCTGGTCAAAAACTGTTTGAGATCCCGTAATGGGTATGTGTTCTAGATTGTTCCTCTGACGTTGCTTTCTTTTATTTTCATTTTCTAATTCTAATAAAGAGGCCTTTTGAGCCACAAAAAAATAATAAATAATAAACAGTAAATAATAATAAATAACAAATAATAATTAATAACTAATAACTAATAATTAATAAAAAAAGGTAAAAAATAAATAAATAATATAAAAATAAATATAAAATATAAAATAATAAATAATAAATAACGCATAATAAATAAATTATAATAAATAAATATAAATAATAAATAAAAAATAAAAAATAAAAAATAGTAAATAATAAATGATAAATGATAAATGATAAATAATAAATAATAGTAATAATAAATAATACAAAATAAATAATTATAAATAATAAATAATAAATAATAAATAAATAATAATAAATAATAAATAATAAATAATAAATAATAAACAATAAATAATAATAAATAATAATAAATAATAATAAATAATTATAAATAATAATAAATAATAATAAACATATAATAAATAATAATAAATAATTAATAATTAATAATAAATAATAATAAATAACAAACAACAATTAATAGTTAATAATAAATAAAAATAAAAATAAATACTAAATAAAAATAAAAAATATTAAATAATAAATAACATATAATCAATAAATTATAATAAATAAAAATAAATAAAAAATAAAAAACAGTAAATAATTAATAAAAAATACAAAATAATGAATAATAATAATAATAAATGATACATAATAAATAATTATAAATAATTAATTAATAATTAATAATAATTAATAATTAATAATTAATAATTAATAATAATTAATAATTAATAATTAATAATTAATAATTAATAATTAATAATAATTAATAATTAATAATTAATAATTAATAATTAATAATTAATAAATAAAAACAATAAACAATAAATAATAATAAATAAATAATAATAATAATAATATATAATATATAATATATAATATATAGTAAATAATGAATAAAATATTATTATTAATAATAATATATAATATATAAAAAATATAATTAATAAATAATAAATAAATATTAATATTAATATTAAATATTAAATATTAAATAAAAAATAACCAGTAATATATAATAGATAATAAATAAGATAAAAGTATATTATAAATAATAAATAAAAGAGATGAAAAAGTATGAAAAGGCATGATAAGGGATAAAAAATCATGAAAACGCATGAAAACGAATGGAGAAGCAAGAAAAAGCATTAGAATGCATGAGAACACATGAAAACTCATGAAAACACTAGAAATCCCCTTAATAATTCAACATAATAATCATAATAACCCCCAAAAACCTATTGATAAAGATAACAACTCATGGAAACCCAAATAAACAATAATAAATAGAACAACCATTAAAACCCGTAAAAAAGGTCAAAAAGTGACCAAAACATTGGACTCACATTAAAGGATATAACTTATGATCTGAGAGTCCATTCCAGATCTATGATCAGTCAACTCAAAGATCCTGAAATGATCTTCGACCTGATAGGTGAAAGAGACCGAATGGACAGGCGGATCTAAAGTTACGACCATTTAAACCAAAAGATGGTGGGGAACATGTGCTAGAAACCAGGCATCAAAAAACATAACAAACCCAATACCCACTAAAAGGGCATAACTAATGATCCAGGTTTCCATGTGGGTGCCTCTACCAGTCAAACTGAAGCTCATAAAATGAACTACGATCTGGGAGGTGGAAGAGTCCGAACTGACACGTGGATCGAAAGTTAGGTCTGTTTGAAGACAAGTTCGATGGGTCACCAGTGATAGAAATAGGATTTCAGAGGCTTTCTAAGTGGTTTTGGGGGTGAAAAAACTAAACAGAAGCTTTCTTCTATTCAACTTTTGTGTAGCCCTCTTCACTAATATCGATTTGATATGTGGCAAAGCCCAAACGGACACCCGGAGCAAAAGTTATGGCCGTTTGAAGTTCGAGAACTTGTTTCAACTATCTTATAACTTACATTTCTTTTTCACCTTCGATTGTCTCAGGTTTTTGATTATACGTGCCTCTAGATCTTTTCATGAGCTTTGATTTGACTGGTTGTGGCGCTCCAATGGACGCCTTGATCAAAAGTTATGCTCGTTTTGGTGATTTTAGGGTTTCTAATGTTGTTTTATTTTTTTCCTTTCATTTGGTGGTGGTTTTACCCAAACTACCATGATATCATGATTGTTTTTTTAAAAACTTCTGCTAATTTTCAAAAAAATATAAAAAATTTAAAATAAAATTTAAAACATTTCGCGGTAGTTTTTAAAGGGCCGCGAAATAGCGGCCCGAAAAATATTTAGCGACGGTTTTTAAAATCGCCGTGAAACGCCAATTTTCCTGTTGTGTGTTGTGCAACCCATGTGGAGGAAGTACAATAGGGGGAGAAAAAAGGGAGGAAAAAAATAATTTAAGGAATAAAATAAAATAAATAAATTTTTTTTAAATATTAATAATCATAATCATAATCATAATCATAATATCTTAATAATAATTATAATAAACTTAATAATAATTTTATCACTAATAAAAATAATAATATTATCAATAATAATAAAAAATACATTTATTTTATTTTATTTTATTTTGATTTTATTTTAACAAATTTTTAAACTTTAAGAAACCAAAATACTCAATTGTAAATAAAATAACCACAACTGTAAGACTTCGGGTCGGGGTGTGACAATAAAAGGGGGACATAATTCCATTATGTATTAGAATTGATTTGAGGGGGTATTATACATAGGGGAAGATCAAATTTATTCCTCAAATCCATCCATGTGGGCATATCAACCCCTTGAGGGGTTATAGTGATGTAATTTAGGTCTATAATGAGATAAGGGCCCATTTTTAAGGGACCATGAGTGTTTTCTTGACATGTGGTACACTTTGGGTTTATTAACATCAAATTAATAGGATGTTAACTAGGTGGTTTAATGTCATATGGTAAGGATAATAGGTTTTTTCCAGTTTATTTTTATTCAATAAGGGAATTATGTCATGCATTTTAAGTTCATCTGACAAAGATTGGCTATGTAGTTTAACATCTTAATGCTTGGATGTATGGTGCTATGTTGTTTAACATCTTGCATCTAAAATGATGTTTTTCAAATTAAACGAAATATTTCTTCAACAACATTGAATTGGTTGGCATCGTAGTGAGTTCTACATCCATATATATTATGTAATATGCTCCATTATAGTGAAACTTATATGGGGAGTAAGGTCCCTCCCACTTTGGCTCAATCTTGGGAAGATTCTTTCTTCATATCATTGGAGTCATAAGGATAAAAGCCAACTCTCAATTGAGGAAGGAATGAATTCTTACCTTCTTTTTAAAGGTTCATGCAATCCAGCTATGATATTCCTCCAAATGATTCAAGGTAAGAAATCTCTTTTCATCCAGTCTCTCTAATACATCGCATCATTTCTGAGGCACTTTATCTATAGATAGCTGGTCACAAATTGAAATACAGAGCAATGGAAATTGAACATCATTGGGAAATACAACTTCTATTATGCACACTAATGGGTACAGTGTTACTCATGTTTCATTATAGGTTATAGTCTGATAATACCATAATGTATGAATGATCATGTCAGGCTAAGATTTCTTATCGTTATCCACCACATTTAGGAGTATGTTTGAAAGGGCCATGTTAAAAGACTCTATCTATCCATTAGCTGATGAATGATATCATGACGAATTTTTGGATTTGATATTGTACTATTCATACATCTTTTGTACCTCAATGGACCATAAATTGGTGCAATTGTCTCTCAATATTTTATGAGGGGCAACAAATATGGTGATAATTTTAGATTTGATGAAGATAACAAATATTTTGGCCACAAATTCTTTGATAAATATTTTCTAATTATATTTAGAGATTAAATCGGTAGTATTAAAGATTTTGTTGAACTTTTGGGCTATAGATTAAGGATATGATCCAACAACATCAATTCCTCATGTTTAAAATGAAAGGAGTATTCGGTTGCATGCGTAAAATCCTAGGTTTGATGGATGAAGTAGTCATGCACTTGGAAGGAGTGACATTTCTTATTGAATATTTTGAAATGTTGGGTCATCGAAGTGAAAGAGAATCTAAACCTTAAAAATTGATCATAAATATTATACCCTTATTAGTGGGAACCACGATAACCTTCATGTACTTATTCCATAATATCCACATTCTCTTCCCCATCAACACATCTAATAAGGACTTCATCCAAGCCTTGTTTCTAGAGAACTTTCTATTGATTTGGGCCATCATAAATAGTGAAATTGGATTATATCTACCAAATTTTGTCTCTTATACATCTTTCTAGGAGGATTAACCCATCCTAGAGGAATTACAGGATAGGATTCATCCATCCCATAGTAGTACCATATGAATTCGATATGGGATTGATTTCATTGATCTCTTCTCTTCTGATTCGAATACAATATGAGACCATTCGGCTATGGGAAATATTAATCATTGTTCCATCCCTATTTGGATCTTCTAAAGTTGTAGCTGAATTTGTTAATGCATCCACCTTGGAATTCTATGATCATGAAACATACGTCAATTCTGGCTCTGAGGGGAATTCTTCCATGAACCCTCAAACCCAATCAAATATGGGAATTAGATCCTCTTTTCTAGTGGTGTATTCCATATTGATTTCGTTGACTACCTACTCTAAGTCTCCTTTCACTTGTAAGTGGTTTAAATGAATTTTAAAATCAAATTCTAAGCATGTGATGAGGTCTTAGTATTCTAACTCATTACGGGTATGACCTTTTGATCACAATAAAGTGTATGGAAACACTACCTTCTTTGGGGAGATAAACACAATCCCTAACCCTACTTTTATGAGTGTAGGGCCTTCCATTCCCTTTTTTTAGTCTCAAATATGTACCATAAAACTAAATTTCATGTGTTTGGGGGTCTCTTTGAATAGAGAATATTTTTTCAACAAGAAATTTAGTATTTAATTGTGTCTCTTCAGCAGATGGGTGTTTATCGAGGAAATATACTAAATCCTAACATTTCATTTCTTTCTAAGGCTTGAACTGTATGAAAAAATACTAAAGAATAACTACCCACATTTCTAGATGTCTTATCACCTTATAATGACTGAGGATATATTTGAGGAGGTTATTGTGAGAAACCAAGTGGATCTCATGGTGTTGCAGGTACTGCCTAAGCTTTTGAATGGAAAAGATTAATGCCTGTAAAATCTTCTTGATATGGTAATAATGGGTCACGACATCAAGCATGGTTTGACTTATATAATAAAGTATTTTTTTTCAATCCCAACATCATTAATTTGTGCCACAATAACACCCAGTAATCATTCTATGTTCATCACAAATAAAATTAGTTGTTTTCCTTCAACATATGTCATCAATACTAGTGGGATCACGAGGTATTTCTTTAAGTCATCAAATGATTCTAGACATTCATTAGTCCATTTATATGTGACCCCATTCATCATCAATTTACTGAAGGTTAAACCCTTACCTATGAGGTTGGCTAGGAAGTTCCAGATATAGGACAAACGTCCTTGATGTCCTCTTAACTCTTTCATGTTTTGAGGAGGTTACATGCCAAGGAAATCTTTAGTCTATTAAGGATTGACTTCGATGTCGCGATAGAATGCGAATAAGCTGAGAAATTTCCCTGAGGTGACCCTGAATACACATTTTATGGGGTCCATATTTATATTATGTTTTCGAAGCTTAATTAAGATGGTATCTAGTCCATCTAAGTGGTGAGAATGTTTTACTAACTTTACCAATATATCATAAACATAAAATTAAAAAAACATTCCCAGAAAGGGTTCAAATATGTGACTCATTTCGCTTTGTTATATGGCACCATCATTCTTCAAGACAGTGGTAATTACCTAATATAAGAATACTCCCTAAGTGGAACTGAAGGATATGGTTTCTTTATATTCTTGGGCAATTCAGATTTGTTTCCACTCTGAATAGCCTTCCAGAAAGCAGTGTTCTGGATAACTTCTCATTGCATTAATAAAAAGTCATGTGATTGGAACTGTGAAATCATCATTTGGACAATTCCGATAGAGGTCTCTGAAATCAAATAGAACTACAACATTTCCATTATTATTCCTTATAGGGACAATTTTGGTGGGCCATTTTGGGAACTATACCTCTCAGATAAAATCATCCATGATGAGCTCTTCCACTTCAGTCTCAAATTTGGAGGCGTGATTCGTGTGTGTCCTTTTGGATGCCTGATTTTATCCCTGATGATATTATGGAAAACTCAATTGATGGGTGGATACCTTGAGGTCATGTCCAACAATATATGTGTAATTAAAAGAAACCACATCTTGATGCTGCTTTAGGAAAGAGGTATATACCTCCTTTTCTTTAGGATTCATGGACACATGAATCATAGTGGGGCATGGTTCTTCTTTTATACCCAGATTTATCTCAGTGATTTCATCCATGGTGTTAGCGAGTCCTTCTTAAAATAATGGTGGTACATATCTAAGATCTTCATCTTATTCCTATTCCATATACTTAACTACTTTCTCCTCCTCCTAGAGAGGAGATTTTAAACCAAATTCCTCAGAAGGAAGATGGGAACCACTGTTTGGAAATACAAAATATAGAGCAACTGTTTTATGATCACTTGCTTTAATGAACCTCTCTTGTAATCCAAGAGGGGAGATAAGGGACTGAGAATGAATCTATTAACTTTCCCTTATCATCACATCAACTTCTTCCAGTCCAGTTGATGGATTCGGGTCTCGTTGAAGATTTGGGGATGGAATGCAGAAATTTTCTTCCATTATTTCATTGATTTTTTATGGGATTATGACTTATCCAATGTTATCTAGTACAGTTGTCATGAATGACAATACAGAATCCACTGAAAGAGTGTTTGAATTTGGTCCCATCCCTTCAATTAGATTAATGGACATCACATAATTTATATTGTGCTACTTTAATAGGTTATATGGGATCATCTTCAATCCATTTGGGGCATTAACTCTAGTAACATCATCTTTCATGGAATTTTTCCTCCATTGAGGTAGAACCCCACATCAATGTATTATGACTCACAAGATTGGAACACGGTTTTGTCACCATAAAATTTCCCAATTTTACCATTTATATAATATTTGAGACATGTGTGGTATGATGAAAGAATGGACGCATGTTGATGCAGTTGTGGTCTTCCCAACATAATATTGAATGTTGTATCGTGTTGAACAACCATGAATTTACAGTCAGATACAAGATCCTCAAACTGAGTTTTGAGTGTGATCTCCCCAAGAGGATCTAGATCATTTCTTTTCTAAACCTATAACATTGTGGTGGAGGGAGACAAGTGACGTTCATTGAGGCCCGGTTGAAAAATTTTCCACCCCAAAATAAGGTTAATTCCTAAGACATTGTCAATGAAGGATCATTGAATATCAATGTTGTTTATTCTACTAGAGATATACAATGGTCAGAAATGTCCTTGTATGATATTATCCTCATCTTAATATATGAAAGAGATGACCATGTTCCATTATAAAGAATTATTCTCTGCATGATATACTTTTTCATCAGAAACCTCAACTTCAAACACTTTGGGCTTGACAGTGCCACAACTAGTGCTTCATGGAGTTCCTTTGACAGACTCAAATCATACAAGATTGAAAATATATCAAGAACTTGGGAAAATTTCTTTAATACCTCATATTTTTTATCAAAATGTCTGTTCTTTCCAACATGAATATTCTCTATTTTTTAGGAACTTTTGGAGGTGATGTTCCTGATGTGGATGGGTTATCCCTTGGGATATGAGCTAGAAGTGTTCCTGTTATTAGTGTATTTGGTCGATTGGTTCAGCCAACCCATCAAGGAGGTGATAGAGTATCCTATAACCATGATTCCAAAATGATCATCTCAGGGTAGACCCTGTCATTCATGGGGAATAGCTCCCTTATTTCTACTTATCATGCTCGAGAAATATCTAATGAGTTTCAACCACATAAACCATTAGAGTAGGGGTTTGGTAGAAGTAGTGGATCCTATAATGACCATGTCTTCCCTTGTATCATCAGCCTTGATAACATCTTCCTCCATTTCCCCAGCCAAGTGTATGGAAATCAAGTTAATAATTAGAATCATTATGCGAGAAGAGATACATGAAGTGAATAACATTAACAGAACTGATGATCAACTCCTCATCTGATAATGATTATGCATGATGGGTCAACTCTCATTATGTCGTTTGGCAGGGTGATGTCCATGCCATTGGGAATTTCGGCATGAAGTATGCTCATGTCAAGGGAAACTTTGTCCTTAACATGAACCCATATGCTTCTATTTTCTTTATATCCTTTTGGCCATGTAGTTTTTTTTAGAATTTTACATTAGGGGATTGGGAATTTGATGAATTCAAATTTACTATAGGGGAAGGTTTGGAGAACACAGTTGGATATTTAAACAATGCTCAGAGGATAGCAGGAGTACAGTTGATCATTTTTATGATCAGCGAGTAACTAATATTTTTCATACTCTTACTTTTAATTTCCTTCAATTCCCCACCCTCTAGATTGCTAGCAAAAACACATGCTTCCTGAGTTGGTTAAATTCTCATTTCCACTTTCCTAGAGTCCACCATCTATTCTAGGAGGTCTTTGAAGACACAATAATCATGGAAGGGGTTCCCCAACATTTTAAGAAAGGGGAAATTGTTTGGGTCATCTTCATCACCTTCTTTTCTAGGATCCCTAGACATTGAAAACTGAACTATGTTTTTTTACAATGCAAAGATGAGGTAATCAAAGGCTTGGTCATTTAAAAAGGAATAGACCTCTTTTCTAACTTAAAAATGTTTCTTCCTATGATCTATTTGATCATACTAATGAGATGATCATGTTTGTTGACACTAATGAGGTTGATCCCTATGGTATGATGCGAGCTTTTAAGTATGAGTGGGTACATGGATCTTTTTAAGTGTAACTTAATGGCCTCAACTTTTAATATTCTTTTCCCCTAAGATAATGGAATTACTCAAGACTTGGATTTGGTCTCTATGATGGAATTTTACACCTGTTGAACGATTGGGTCTAGGTACTGAAACCCACGTCTTTATTTCATAGAGATTAATGGTTTGCGTAACTCATCGCAGATATTTTCTACACAGATAGGAAACCAATCCTCTTGAGGGGGTGGTAGGTTTTAAGAGTATGTAGATTATTTCCCCCAAACAATGAAATATAAAACCATTTTCTTCTCCCATTGTTTATAGTTTATATGATCATATACTTTTTTCTTTTATAGCATTGATTTGAACTCAAGGAGGAACATTTGATGGAGATATTACCGTCTAATAATCGATCGAGAATAAAAATGAATGCCCATAGAAAGGTTGTCCCCTAAAATGATTACATAAAGCATCAAAGTTTCACTACCTCGTTCAGTTCAAGGGTACCCATCATGGTATTATAGTGGGAGATGGAATGAATCAAATGCTGCTCAGGGTCTCCTGATCCATTAATGATCAGAAATGTAGGATTTCTAATATTTGGTGGGGGAGTAGTAGGATCTACCCATTTGGGTATGCCTTCTTTTCTGGTTATACCATGGGGCTCCATTTATCCATGGATCCCAATAGATACTTCATTGAATCAATAAATTTCATAATCATTTGAAGAATGTATGGATGAGTTGGGACCTGAGCAAGTACGGCGGATAGAGCCCGAGAGGGAATGAAAAATGGGGTCTGAACAGGTGTAGGGGGCTATAAGACCACTGATGGTAGTACTAATAGTATAATATGTGGGTAACCCAAGGGGGAAGACCTATAAGGATGTTCCTGAATCTTCTCTTCTTGTGCACCCAATAGAGGTAATTATTGATTTTCTACTGTAGTATCCAACTATATTGTTTTTTGATATACCACATTGAAATAATGTTCCCTATCTTCTTTAGTTGTTGCGGAAAACCCCCTTTGCTGAGGTGAGACTACGAGAAATGTGATTTTAGGATCTACTTGTGGAGCTTATCTGGAAGGAAGGTTACCTCAGAGTAACTGTAAGGACCCAAAAATTCATTAATGGAAATTCTTCTTGGTCAATTTAAATGTCTTTTTATGGTTATGTAAAATGTTTTCACTTATTGGGTTATATTTTTTGGTTTTTATAATACCGTTAAGAATTTTGATTATTGCTAATATAGTCTTTGAACAAAGATCACGTGATTAGTATAAACATAGGGCTTTAACAAATCCCATTTACTCAGACAAAGGAAGAGATGGCCTCATCCAGAAGACTTTCCCCACATGAAGCCCATTTGTCGGATCTCAGAAAAGAGGTGGCGTCATTGGTCTTTTCTCTTGAACATGCCCAAGATAAGTTTGAATATATTAAGCTTGAGTAGAACATATTATGAGAGATGTGGAAGTTGATAAAGATTACCACTCGAGCAATGTTATCTGAGCCACCCCAAGAGTTTGTTACCATCGCGCACCTTACCCTAAGGTCTTATGCAGGTGTTTTAAGGGGTTATGTAACAAGACACAAGTACTATGATTATGTACATTATTCTTGTATAGTTAATATACATTCTTTTTATTATTATTACTTTTTAAATAGTTTTTAAAGAAAAAATAGTATTTTTAGTTAATATACAACTAAGGAATCAATTTTGATGGATTAATGTATTTTTCAATTAAACAATATTTTAATAAATTTTTATTATTATTATTAAATTACTTATTATTAAATATAAATGATCATATATATTTATGGATTCAATTGTAATTTTTATTATGGTTTGAAAGCAATTTTTGTCAAAACCCTTTAATTTTTTATAAATGTATGTTTTTATTTAAAATTAAAAAATTCACATATTTAGAAAAAAATTTAGATAAAATTTATATTATTTTTGGAATCACAATTTTGAAATTATTGAATGTTGAATTTCCATAATTTTCTTATACATTAGATTTTTTGCTTAAAAATTAAATATCGTTTAAATATATAATGTGTTTTATGACATCATAATGACCTAATAGTGATGTAATGAAATACTATAAACATTATGTTTAGACAATATAAGTTTTACCATTAAAATAATTTTATTTTGGGTTTGTTTTATTTATTTTAAAAATCCTTAGAGGACCCTTCAGGACATATAAAACATTTTGTCTTTTTAAATTATTTTCTTTGAGAGTGTGACTCACCTCCACATAAGAAAACCCATTATTTTAATATGTTAGGAAATTGGCCTTATAAAATATTTTTTTCCACTCCCCTTTAGTAAAAAACATTGGAAAATCATTGGTTGGTGTGTGGTTTTGATTAGTTTAATGTGTGGAGTCCCAAACAAAAATAATACAGAATTCCACCTCCTTTCCTATATAAACCCAGCCAAGATCTCAATTCCTCTTCACTAAAAGACTTTTTAGTTCATCCAAACTATTCCCGCATATCTATAGATTCCTCCCAAGGTTCCCCAATATCCCAAGAAATCTCTCTCAAACCTCTCCCAAGCCTTTGGGATCACACATCCATGTAAGGGATTCCTAGCTTTCGCTTTTTACCCATGTTTCTTAATATTTTTATTCTATTTTATTTTCAATTATAATTTTTGGGGTATGATTTTTCACCTCCCCAATAAAACCCTATTTTTGTTTGAATGATGAGATACCCCTTTCTCTATCATTAAATTCCACCAATGTACACCCGTTACTATGCTTAAATTCTGAGAGGAATTTCTCTCTCCTCATTTACATTCAAGTAATTATTTTGTATCAATAATCTAAATTCCATTTCAATTGTAGGGAAATGAATCTATAAGACCCCCTTACTGTCCATTTCATGTAAATATAATGAGACACCCCTTTCTCTCTCATCAACCATTTTTTATGAATTCTTATGTCACGTCGTTATTATTCCGAAATTACATCATGTTTTTCCATGCCAAAGTCATTGTGTAGTGGATACCATTCCCATTTCTCTATCAAGGGTATTCACCTTTATTAAAATTTACTTATTTATTATAGAGATACATGTATGAATTCTATATTCCTTTATCATGGAATAAATGTTGATGTTTAATGAATACATGTTTTATGATCCATGTAGCACACATATGCATGAAATGAAATGTTTAAGATGGGTGATCCCTAATAGCACTCCAATGCATTGGGTAAAGTATACTATCATGATAATTTATGGAAATGGGTGTTGACTAATGCCAATTCAAGTGAAACAAGGGTTTACTCGTGCTTTATGTGCAATGCGGATTTACTCATGGTCCATGTGCAATGATCCTTGGCTCATGCTAATTCCATGTTAAGTGTTGTTGTCACATCTCCATGTTATAATTATCATGCTTTATCATGACTTTATGTTCATGTTTATCTTGTTTTATATTGATATACCTATTTTCTAACAAGCATTGTATTCCCCAAGTTATTCCATGTTTATGCCCTTACTGGGCTTTATAGCTCACCGCTATCTTATGTATGTCCTCAGGTTATCCCATGCAATGCTAAGTACGAGGGAATGTAGTGGTCATGTAAAGGATGTTTTCAATAAATATGTTGTGTTTTTTTACTTAGTTGTTATGAAATATTCCTAATCCCCAAAGACACTAGACCTATTGAACTTGTATGTTGTATCAAGTGAATTTTAGGTAATAAATCATGTTTAAGTATGTAACAAAAAGAGTAGGGTGGTCATAGTTGGTATGAGAGGATACATTTAGTTATTTTTGGGATTAGGATTAGAAGACTATAGTGAAGCCTTAAAGACAATACTAAGTATAATAAAAACGTTCCTATGTTTTTTTGGGTATTGATTAATTGGTTTATCATGCAAATACATCCATGTATGGATATAAACAGGTAGAGGCGGCTCTCGCACAGATATACCTACAGGTGAAAACACTGACAAAGAGTTTTGGGATTCACCCTAGGTATCCTGGTACACAACAACGGGCCTTAAAACACTCTTGGTTAATACACTCTCAGCAGATATGATTTGGTAAATTAACAAGCTAATTATGAACCATTATTCAGCGAATTTAACAAAATGCCTCTAAGAATACATTTTAGAAAGTAGATAATGGATAGCATATATTGAAGATTATAGATTCATAAGTTAAGGAAATAAAAGTAATTTATAAGTCATTCCTTTTTGTATTTGGATTACCCTTTATGTGTTGCCTCTAACTTTCATTTTATTCCATCCAATGGATGGTTATAGGAGGACTCAGACTAACAACTGATGTGTAGATCAATGTGATGATTGTGCTAATGAGATTCCCCATACGATGGGAGTGGGAATCCCAAACTTTGTCACAATTCTCTCTCATTTAACTCAAGCTTTGAATATAAACATGGGTCAATAGGACCGTTCAACCCCCCCCCCCCAAGAAAGAACAAGTCGCTATCAGGAGCTTCCTGAGACCAAGTCCTCCTAATTTTAATAGACCATTGGATCCCTAAATCATCTAACAATGGATCAACTCCATTGAAAATATCTTCTCCATCCTTCAATGTTTTGAACAAGAGAAGGTTCTTCTTTATTCTTATCATATTAAGGGTGAATCTGATCAATGGTGGACATTGATAAAAATTACGAAGCCTGAGGAAGAGATAGAGGCGTCATAATGGATGGATTTCCAGTAGATGTTTTTGGATAAATATTTTCCACACACCCTCCAACTTAACATATAAAGGGACTTCCATGACCTCAAGAAAAAAAGACGACAAATCTGTCAGAGTGGATGGGGAAATCTTCACTAGGCTTTCACTATACACCTCCGACTTTGTCGTTACCAACAAATGCAAGGTTGACCGCTTCTTTGGTGGGTTGAAACCTTTCCTACAGAAATCCCTAGAGATCCGTGACTTTGACAGAAAAGAGGAAATTGTCTGATGTGAACTCAAGGTCGAAATGGAGATTGGAAAATATCAAGGGTATCATGAGGATAAGAAGGATTAGGTGTATTCCAATTCTGGTTTTCTGATTGATAAATCCAATGGTGCTAAGAAAATCTAGCACCCCACTTGCCAAAGGTGTTGAAAGAAGCACCCTTGAAATTTCCTAAAGGGGAAAAAGAAATGCTTTAGGTGTGGAAGGGAAGGGCACCTGTCTATTAACTTTCAGTAAGAAAAACATGTTGCTATGAAAGAGGAGAGGAAAGATTTGTTAAACACTCAATGGATTGTTCATTGCTTCAACTAGAAAGAACCAGGACACCTTGAAAATTAGTTCCCTAAGCCAAGGGTTTTCAGAGGAAACCAACAACCTCTAAGATAGCAAGGGTGATCTTTTTCCATCATTTCCACTGAAGTGAACCCCGATAATGATGTTGTGACAGGTATGCTAGTTATTCATTCAGAAATAGAGAACGTTCTTTTTGATTCAACTTCTACGCATTCTTTTATATACCAAATGTTTTGTAGAATAATCCTAACACCACCACAAATAATTGATGTAATGATGTCATTGAATACGAAAAATGGGGAAATCATTGCATCCCATGAATATAACTCATCCCCTATCACAATTGGAGGATTCAACTTCCCGTAGAACCTCATCATACTCCCTCTAGTGGAATTTGATGCAATTCTTAGAATGGATTTTATTTCCTTATATAGATCCAATATAAATTGTTGTGAGGGAGAAATCACTCTTGAGGGGGAGAATCAACCCCCGATTCTGTACAAGTGCATGGAGGAAGATGAATCTTCTTCAGCTCCACCATCTCAAGCATGGATATTACTACCCTATGAGCACGGGTATTTGGATCAAATTATTGAGTTTAAGGAGGAAACTATCCTTAAAGACATGCATATCGTGATTTAATTCGCTAAAGTGTTTCTAGAGGAATTTCTTTGTCTTCCTCTAAGAAGAGATGTTGAATTCTCAATTGATCTTATACCTGGGGAGATGCCAATATCCAGGACTCCATATAGAATGGATATTATGAAGCATGGGGATCTAAAGAAACAACTATAGGAGAATCTAGATAAAGGTTTTATACACCCAAGTGCTTCTCCATGGAGTGCACCAGTCCTCTTTCTCAAGAAGAAGGATGGGGAAATCCACCTTTGCATCGATTATCATGAACTTAACAAAATCACGCTAAAGAAAAAGTGTCCTCTCTCATGAATTGATGAGTTGTTCGATCATCCATGTGGAGCACAATACTTCTCCAATGTAGATGTTCCGTCAGGATATTATCAAGTAAGTTTTAAGAAGGAAGATATCCCCAAGACTGCTTTTTATACAAGATACGAGAACTATGAATTCATATTAATGACTTTAGGAATCCCTAATACTCTATCAATCTTCATGGACTTGATGAATAGAGTCTTTAGATATTATCTTGACATATTTTTGGTTTCCTTTATATATTATATTCTAATATACACCAATAACAAGGAGGATCATGAAGATCATCTAAGAACTATACTAGAGACCTTGCAAAAGGAGAATATCTATGCAAAGTATTGAAAGTGTTAATTCTAGTTGAAGTAGGTATCATTATTGGGTTATATTATCACATGAAATATGATATATGCGGATCCATCTAAGGTAGTTATAATAGAAGAATGGTCAAATCCAAAATCAGTAGCCGATATCTATATCTTTTTTGGGTTAGTAGGATATTATCGACGTTTTTTGAGAAATGTCTCATGATTTTCCAACCCTATTACCAAGATAACTCAAAAAGGAGTAAAGTTTTCATGGACTGATGGATGAAAAAAACATCAAGGATTAGAAAATGAGGCATATCATTGTGCTCGTTCTCACTTTACCCACAAGTGGAGAACATTTTGTGGTATTCAATGATTCTTTAAAAAAGGGCATGGGTTGTGTGTTGATGTGAAATGACAATGTAATTGCCTATTCTTCAACGAAATTGAATGTGGATGAGAAAAATTATCCAACACATGATCTGGTGTTGGTTTTGGTGATATTTACATTAAAAATTTGGATTGATTATCTCTTTGGGGAGAAGTGTGAAATATATACAGGCCAAAAAATCATCAAGTATATATTCACATAGAAAGAGTTGAGCATACGCCAATGAAGATAGTTAGAAAACATCAAAGACCATGACTGCTCAATCCATTAATAGCCTGGGAAGGTGAACAAGGTAGCAGATGCTCAATTAGAAAGGACCCAATGATTCTATCATTGATGATAATTGAAAAGGATCCAATCTTCTTATATTTGATTAATATGGACATCGGAATCATAAATAATGGAACATCATCAATCCTTTCACAAATGATTTCTAAACTATCTCTTTTGGAAATGTTAAATGATTCTTAAAAAGATGATGTTGGAATTTGGAAGAAAGTGGAAGCTATCAGAAAAGGGAAATCCTTGGAGTTCAATGTTAATGAAGATGGAATTGTGAGATTTGGTAAAAGACTATGTGTTCCATCAAGTCCAGAACTGAAGATGGAACTTTTGGATGATGCACAATGTTCAAATTTCTCTATTCACCCTAGAAACAAAAATATGTATCTAGATATCCGAGATAATTATTGGTGGGATAATATGAAGAAGAAGATCATTGAGTATACATCATAGTTCCTAGTGTGTCAGCAAGTGAAGGAAGAGAGGCAGAAGTCTAAGGGCATGATACAACCATTTCCCATACAATAATGGAAATGGGAGAACATCACCACGGAATTTGTCATTGGACTTACGAAGACATCCAAAGGCAATATTGCAATCTGGGTTGTTGTGGATCGTCTTACCAATTCTGCACAATTCATTTCAATTCAGGAGGATTTATCATTGGATAAACTACCACAAATATACATCAGGTAAGTGGTAAGGATATATGGATTACCACTTTCTATTATATCGGATTAAGATCCAAGATTCACCTATATGTTTTGGAAGATTCTTCACCATGCTCCGGATACTGGACTGAATTTCAGTACGTCCTATTATCCCTAAACTGATGGCTCATCTGAGAGAACTATTCAGACACTATAAGATATGTTATGATAATGTTCAATGGAATTTAAAGGAGGTTGGGATCATCATATTCCTCTGGTTGAATTCTCCTATAATAATAGTTTCCAATCAAGCATCTGAATGACACCTTATAAAAGCCATGTATGGGAAGTGGTGCAGAACACCGGCATGTTGGGATGAGGTCAGTGAGAATAAGCTGCTAGGACTAGAAATGGTCGAAGAAATGGTGGAGAATGTGAAAATCATTTAGCAGCATATCAAGGTATCCCAAAGTCTACAAAAGAGTTATGTGGATAACCGTCAATGATACTTTGTTTTCAAAGTTGGAGACATGGTGTTTTAATGCATATCTTCGTGGAAGAAGGTCATGATATTTGGAAATAAATAGAAGTTAAGTCCTAGGTACATTGGCCCCTTCTAGATTATTGACCGTGTTGGGGTGATGGAATATCAACTATAACTTCCACCTACCATGGCCAAAGTACATGATTACTTTCATGTATCCCTATAAAGAAAGTACATACCAAACCCTTAACATGTTATCTCTTTAGAAGTAGTATTTCTAGAAGATGATCTTTCTTACAAGGACAAACCAGTGAAGATATTAGATCGTAGAGAAAAATTTCTACAAAATAAGTCAATTCCCCTCATGAAAGTGTTGTGGAGAAACCACATGTTTTAAGAAGCGATATGGGAATTGGAGGAAGTGAAGAAGTAAATTTACCCACATCTTATTAAACTTGGGAAAAAAATTTGAGGGTGAAATTTCTTTAGGGGGGGAAGATTGTAACAACCCAAAAATTTATTAATGAAATTTCGTTTTGGTCTATTTAAATTTCTTTATATGGTTATGTAAAATGTATGCACTTATTTGGTCCTATGTTTTGGATTTTAAAATACCGTTATGAATTTTGACCATTTCTAATATAGTCGTTGAATAGTTATCACATGATTAGTATAAATATTAGGCTTAAAAAATCCAAATTACTCTGATAAAGGAAGCAATGGCCTCATCCAGTAGACTTTTTCCATATAAATCCCATTTTTTGGAGCTCGGAAAGGATTTGGCATTATTGGGCTTCTCTCTTGACCAAGCCAAGACTATCTTGAATATGCTATGCTCGAGTAGAACTGCCTATGAGATAAGTGGAAGTTGATAGAGATTACCACTTGAGCAATGTTATCCGAGCCACCCCAAGAGTCTGTCTCCATCGCACACCTTACCCTAAGGTCTTATGCGGGAGTTTTAAGGGGTTATGTTACAATACATTAGTAATACGACTATGAAAATTATTCTTACATAGGGAATATACATTCTTTTTATTATTGTTACGTTGTAAATAGTTTTTAAAGCACAAATAGTATTTTTAGTTAATATTCGACTAAGGAATCTATTTTAATGAATTAATGTATTTTTTAATTAATATATATTTTAATAAAATATAATAATTATTATTATTATATATTTTTTTATTAAATATAAATTATCATCTAATTTTATGAATGTAATGGTAATTTTTATTATGGTTTGAGAGCTGTTTTTGTCAAAACCCATGAATTTTCGATAAATGTCGGTTTTTATTGTAAAAGTAAAAACTTATCATATTTAGAAAATTATTTCGATAAAATTAATATTATTTTTGTAATCAGGATGACAAAATTATCAAATATTGAATTTTTTATAATTTTCTAAGATGGACGAATTTTTGGGTGAAAATAAATATTGTTTAAATATATGATGTGTTTAATGACAACATAGTGACCCAATAGTGATGTAATAAAAAACTATAAACATTATGTTAGGAAAATATTTGTTCTACCATTAAAATAATGTGATTTGGGGTTTGTTTGAATTATTTTAAAAATCATTAGAGGACCCTTTAATACTTATAAAACATTTTGTCTTTTCAAATTGTTTTCCTTCAGAGTGTGGCTCATCTCCACATAAGCAACCCTATTATTTTAAGAATTATGGTTATTGGCCTTATAAAATAATTTTTTCCACTCCCCTTTATCGAAACACATGGAAAATAACCGTGTTCTGGTTTGTCTTTTTGATTTTTTTTAATGTGTGGTTTTCCAAACTAAAATAATAATGAATTCCCCTTCCTTTCCTATATAAACCCACACAGGAACCCACATCCTCTTCACTAAAATCCTTTGTAGTTCATCCAAACGCTTCCCTCATCTTTCTAGAGTCCTCCCATGACATACCAATCTCCCTAGAAGTCTCTCTCAAGCCTCTCCCAAGCCTTTTGGATCACACTTCCATGTAATGGATTACTACCTTTCTCTTTTTATCCTTGTTTCTTAATATTTTTATGCCATTTTATTTTCAATTACAAATATTGGGGTATGATTTTTTGACTCCCACATACTACCCTATTTATGTTTTAATTATTAGAGATCCCATTATCTCTCATTAAATGCCTCTCATGTACACTCATTACTATACCAAAATTCCGAAATAAATTTCTCTCTCCTCATTTACATTCAAGCAATTCTTTTGTATCATGAATCTAAATTCCATTACAATTTTTGGTACATGTATCTATATGACCACCCTTACTGTCCATTTCATGTACATATGATAAGATACCCCCTTACCTCTCATCATCCATTTTTTTATGAGTTCTTATGCCATGTCGTTATGCTTCTAAAATTGCACCACGATTTTCCAAGCCAAAGTCATTTTGTAGTGAGTACCATGACCATTTCTTTATCAAGGGTATTGACCTTTATGACCATTTACTTATTAATTATTGATTTTCATGTATTAATTCCACATTTCTTTATCATGGAATAAATTATGATATTTAATGAATCTATGTTTTATGATCCATGTGGCACACTTATGCGTGAATGAAATGATTAATACGGGTGTGCCCTAACAACACTCTAATGCATTGGGTTAAGTATAGTATCATGATACGTCATGTGAAATGGGTGTTGAATCATTCTAGTTCAAGTGAAACGAGGGTTTACACGTTCCTTATGTGAAATGAGGGTTTACACAGGCTCTATGTGCAATGAGCCTTGGCTCATGAAAATTCCAAGTTAAGTGTTGTTGCAACATCTCTATGATATGATTATCATGCTTTATCAGGACTTTATTTTCATGTTTTTCATGTGATCCATTGATATTCCTATTGTATGACATGTATTTTATTCCTCATTTTATTCCATTTTTATTCCCTTACTGGGATTTATAGCACACCCCTTTCTTATGTATGTCCTCAGGTTATCCCATGCAATTCTAAGTATGAGGGAATGTAGTGGTAATGTAAAGGAAGTTTTCAATAAATATATTGTGTGTTTTATGTACAATGTTTTTATATAATATTCATAATCCCCAGAGACACAAGTCCTCACAATATTATATGTTGTATCAATTACATTTTATGTAATAAATCATGTTTTAAGTATGTAATAAAAAGATTAGGGTTGTCATAGTAACTCTACATTGAGTCTTATCAACACTCTCAAATCCTCCCCTTGTTGAGAAAATATTTCCTCTAGTAAAAGTGATTGACCCTCTTCGGGTGGAGGTGAGACATAGTATGAACCTTAAACATTCCCCTATTAGGTTTCTCTCGAGGAGGTATAGGTTTATTTTTATTGGGGATGCCCAAATTTTGGGAGACCCTCTGGTTTCAAGTATGCACACCTCTTTCTTTTGTTTTGGTGTGGACTGCCTCAAGAACTAAAACTTCTTCTTCAGGATCATCCAAATTTGTCTCATGTTCTGGAGGATCATCAATGATGGTGTTGATGACATTCAAAGATTCATAAGGTATCACATGCATTCTGATGGTATATCTACTAGATCGCCTTCTTTTACACCCTCCACGAGACCTTATTCTCTTCTTCGGTGATTCCCTATGAGCACTTTGGTAGACTGTGTCTTGAAGGGAATTCCCATAGTGTTTATCCATGTGTGTTCCAAGTGATTTTATTATATCATGGGATGAGACAAATAGGGATGTTTCATTCCATGTCATCTTTTGAATCGAAAGAAAAATTATTCCCACAGAGGAGTGGATTGTTGAGGTGAAAACTCCTCTACCCCTAAGTGATGGGGCTATCCCTGTTCTAATTTCCCAACCCTTCATGTTTTATTGGTTGACCTCAAAGGATAGTTTAAAAAGGCCCTTATCGCTATGGGATGGTGTTTCGGCATAATTTTTTTGGATGATACCATTGCAGCTTCTCTTCAAATTGTGTGGAATTTAGTTCAAACAAGGGATGGGTGCATTATTCATCGCTCACTTGAATCTCCTATTTCAAAATTACATTGTGTTATTTCTGACATTTGTGCAATCTGACGACTGGCATCCTTTAAGAGGGACGCCATCTTGATATTCTCAGATGATTGACATAATATTATCACAATAATCTCCTATCTTATAGACCAACATCGAGGAGAGTATGTCGGGACCTATTCTTGTTGAGCATATCATCGGGCATGAATAGATTCCATTTTTTTAGTCATCATTGGGAAATGATGTTGTGTGAGACCACTTTTGGATGGATTTTATATCTAGGGAGTACGATGAAATTTATCACTCCAAGTGCACTGCATACTCTTATATGAACCCCATATGTGGTATCTATGATCAACCTTCACAACCTCATTAATGCATCGAGGAATGCATGTTGAAGGGATCCTTGTTGATTCTTGATCTTTGGATGTCAGGAATCTAGGAGTGATTCCAAGTAAATTTGGTGTTAAAAACATTCTATTACCTTGACATAAGTTTGATACTCATCGTAGGGTAATAACTGTTCTTTTAGGTGATGAAGAGTATTCTATATGTTGAGGCTAATGTTGTGCATACAATATTTGTAACGACCCAATGTTTTTACATGGAAATTACCTTATTATTTTATGTCATAAAATCTCATTAACGCACAACATAATGAACTAATAATTGATAAATGACCTTTAAACATTATTTTGTCACTTCTGTGTTTGGAATTTTGAAAATCTGGCATACACAGTTGTGTTCAAGATGTGTTTTGGAGTCTAATAAAACAAAAATACTTTTGGGTGAATAGTAACCAAACCTAATGAATAGTAACATACCCTTATGAATAGTTATATACCCTAATAAATAGTAACCTCACATATGGTGGCATAAAAATAATATTCAAGTTTGAAGTACGATATACCTATATTTTAAAATGAGTTAACGAATGTTTTAAAACAGATTTTGATAATAAATTATTATTTTAATTAAATATTAAAAAATCAAATTTAGAAAATTATTTTTGAAAAATGGAATTCATTTTTTAAATCTACACGTCGACAAATGGTTAGGGATAATTTTTGGGATTTTTCTGAAATACTTGAAATTTTGATGAATAGTGAAATACGATAATTCACAAAATAAGAAAAATACATTAATTATGAAGTCACAATGATGTTCTGATAATTAAATCCCAATTGGTTCGGATTCACATGATAAGTTTACTATTTTTGGTCAAGTAATCATCACTATTCCTTTCCTTGAGAGAAATTAATAAACTATTGAATAAACAATTGGGAAACCCCTCTCCTCCCTCACTATAAATACCCCCTCTCCTTACATCTTTTCCTCACACCTCTCAAGTATTTTTCCTAGCCAAAATTATTCCCAAATACACTCCCAAGATCCTTCCCCAAGTCCAAGGCTTTCTGGTCTTTCCAAAAGATCAAAATCAAAGCCCCTAAGAGGAGTCTCAAAGAGAGGAGATCAAAGGGTAAGAACCCTCTTTCATTTTCAAGTGTTTTGTTTTCATTTTATTTCTTTTCTTATACCCTATTCCACTTACCATATCCAAAAGGAATTAAAGCTCCTGAATATCATATATTCTGGATGATAATAATGTTTATGGAAAATTTCAAGCCTCATACTTCTCCTCTTCTCCCTCATGTTCTAGAATTAAAACATCGTCCGTGATGTGTCAAATTACCGACATCATGGATAATGTGTTTTCAAATTGTTTTTATCATTTTGTTTCTGGTCATCAAAACATTTATGTTATGGTTGAACCAGATTATTATATATGTTATATGTCCTATTTAAGGTTCTTTAATCCTCATACACTCATGATATAAAACAATAATACAAAACAAGTCAATTATGGGCAAAATCGTTAAAATTAATTCAAGTGTTAATCATTAATGATTAATGTAAAGGTTCTCTTTCACTCTAATTAACCAAATGAATTTTGTGACCATGTAACCTAATGGATTTCCAATAATTTTATATAACTTCAATTCTGGACAACCACTTTCATCTTACAATATATTTGAACCTTAATACAATTAAACCGATCATTAAAACAAATGAAACAAATGGACCCGAACCATGAAATTGAACCATGTAATCAATCAAAATGGGTATAAATGAACTTAAAAAGGTTATACTGATTATTTTTGTTTTAGATAAGGTTCTGGAAATATTGACTAATAAACCTAATTGTACTATTCAGGTCAATAATATCAAGTGGAGAACACCAACGGACCTAAGGTAAGGGATTCTCCCAATTTCACCCTTATTCAAGATTGTTCACTATGTTAGGACATGTTGTGTGTAATTATTAATTATGGGGTATGATTTCTCACATACCACATACTGAAATATTTAATTATAATTGATGAGAATTACCTTTACTCTCTTACTAATCCCCCTCAAGTACTCCTGATACCATGCCGATAATCAGTAAAGAATTCCACCCGAACCGCTTTTATTCATTCGGGTTGTCTTATCTAACTTTCTACCAAAATTATGTTATCTTATGTTTTCTTGTACATACTCTAAATGTTGTTTACATGTTCCAAGTTTATTTATCAATAATCTTTCATCACTCTCTTTTAGGTATATTCATGCTTTTAAGTGATTCACTCCTCATTACTTCCCGATAAGTGAACCCGTTTTTAGGGAACTTCCCGAATTTTTTCCTATTTTCAAGTGTACGATATCCTCTGCTTTAAGTCACCTTTGACTATATAAAATCCGTCTTTTTATTATGAAAACCCTCCTGGTTTACTTATGGTTTTATAAAAAAAATATGCCGCTTTTCTTTTTAAGAGATATTTGATGTTTTCTTAAACCGCACTAAAATGTTTTGACTCAAAGATTCCTAAAAACTATTTTTACATGTTATCACTTCAGTTTGTTATCTCTTGTCATGATTTATGCATTTATACATTATGAATGTCTATTTATGAATTAATTCCTTTCTTTCATGGATTCTTGTATGTTACGTCCCTTTTTATTATGTTTCATGACATGATTGTGTGCCCATTTCTTTCTTTGGGTACTCTTATTTTATATATGATAGATTATGTGAGATTATTTATGTGGAAAGAATATAAATGAATAATATTATATGGGTGCACCCAGATAGTGCTTCAATGAATTGGGTAAAGTTAATGTCTCATGAGAAGATTATGGGAAAACAGTCCAGGCAGTTAGCCAGGGCTTTTGCTACTATGGGAAAGGAGATTGGCGGTTATCCTTGACTCGTACTAAAGTCATGTTTAAAGTTGATGTCACCTCTCTATGGAAATATGCTTACATAATCTCATGCTTATATGATTACATGATTATTTTATTCCATGTTTATATGATCCCATGTTTATATGTTATGATTCCATATGTTCCATGCTTCCAATATCATTATGTCAAGCCTCTAAACTCATGTGCTTAAAGTATATTCTTATGCTAATTCCCTTACTGGGATTTTTAGCTCATCACTTTGTTCATGTGTTCCCCAGGGTACCCTATGAAGATGTAAGGGATCAAAGGAAGTTAGGAGCTCATTATGAAGATTAAATAAAGAAGTGTTTTAGCCACATGTTTTGTGATATATGTACCTAGTCTTCCAAGACACTAGACTTAACGATCCTTGGCTTGTACTCTGATGATGAATTATGTTTAAAATCCTAAAATGATATGTGTAAAAGGATAGGGTGGATATAGTTTGTATCGGAGTATGGTCTAGTTATTTTTTGATATTAGGAATAGAGAACCTTAGTGAGAACCTTAAGGATGAGACTAAGTATTAGAAAACATTCCCAAATTTTGGTGAGTATTGAGTAAGTGGTTTATCAAGAAAATACATCCCTGTCTGAATACGAGTAGGTAGAGGAAGATCTGGAACAGATATAAACTAGGGGTAAAACCTGAAAACACCGCTTTAAGCTAGACTCGAACAGGAACTGGGGAACGACAACGGGCCTTGCTGCACTCTTGGTTACGACACTCCTGGGGGATATGCTTTGGTAGATTCACGAGCATTGGACAAACCATTATTAAGGTAAAATACCTTAAGAATAAAAGTTAATAAATAGATTGAGGATAACATAGATATAAACCTAAGGAATCACAAGTTAAGATGTACTTCTTCTCTATAAGTTTATCCTTTAATGTTCAAATTTTCCATTCTATACTCAATACATAAGTATTCAAGACCTCTAATTATACGTTCTTTTTCTTAGTTAATGGTGGGAAATAGAAGAACACGTTCCAACAACCAATGTGATAGGCAATGTGATTATTGCCCTAATGACATGCCAGATGTGACGGAAGCGGGTGATCAAAACTTCATAGAAGTACGTGCTCAGCTGGCACAAGTTATCAATAATAACTTAAATCAGGTGGAACGTCCCACTCCTCCAAGGAAAGAGTAAGTTGCCATAGAATCCTTTATGTGGAAAAGGCCTCCCATGTTTAGCATGTCTTCTGATCCCCTCCTCGCAGAACAATGTATTCACTCCATTGAAAAGATTTTCTTTGTCCTCCAGTGCTTGGAAGAATAGAAAGATGTTCTGGCAGTCTATCATTTTGTTGGGGAAGCTGATCAATGGTGGAAATTGATCAAGAATAAAAATTTCCAAGAAGAAATTGATTCCATAGATTGGGAGGAATTCTAGAGGAAGTTTTTCAACAAATATTTTCCCCAGACCCTCCATCTGAAGATGGAAAGAGAGTTACTCGGACTCAAGAAAAAGGAAGATGAGTCCATCGGGGCGTATGAAGCAAAACATACAAGGCTTTCAAGGTGTACCTCTAGCTTTTTCAAGAACATTGAAATAAAATTGGATTGATTATTTAGCGGACTAAAGCCGAGTCAACGAAAATTATTGGCGATTTGAGACTTCAATGGTTATGAGGACATTCTCTGTTGTGCCCTCAAGGTAGAAATGGAGACTGGAGACTCTCAGTGGTCTCATGGGTCCAGTGAAAAGAAGCGGAAAATGGAAAACACCATGGGTGTTCCATCAAAAAAATCCCATGATGGAAAGAATACCAACTTCACCCTTTGCAAAAATTGTGGGAAGAAGCATCCTGGTAACAGTCTGATGGGAACCAAGAATTGCTTCAAATGTGGAAAGTTTGGTCATCTAGCCAAAAACTTCCGAAGGGGTATGAAAAAACCCACTACTATTGAAGAAGAAAGGAAGGTTCCTATCAACACTCAGCCTATAGTGCAGTGTTATAACTACAAAGAGCTTGGGCATTATGCGAACAATTGCCCTAAGACGAGGGTTATCGGAGGAAATAAGAAACAACCTCCAAGGCAACAAGGAAGGGATTATGCTATCACTACTACTGAGTTGGATCTGTAAAACGATGCGGTGACAGGTACGCTTGTTATTCATTAAAAAATAGAGAACGTACTATTTGATTATGGTTCTACGCATTCCTTCATATCTTGTAATTTTGGTAGAACTATTCAAACACCACCTCAAAATTTGGAGGAAAATTTATCTATGAGAAAAGTGAATGGGGAAATTACTGAATCCATGGTTTATAACTCCTCCCCAGTTAATGTTTGTGGATGGAACCACCCATCAAAACTTGTCATTATTTCTTCAGTGGAATTTGATGCTATATTGGGCATGAATTGGCTATCTTTGTACAAGGCCACCATCAACTGCTGGGAAAGGGAGATTACTCTCCACATCCCGAAGCATCCTTTGATTCATTACAAGTGAAAGGAGGAAGATGAATATCCTTTCAAATCATCATCTAAAGTGTGCATATTTCTTCCTTATGAGCATGTATATATAGCTCAAATGATTGAGATGAAGGAGAGAATCATGCTTGAAGACATGCCCATCGTGAAGGATTACACTGATGTATTCCCTTAAGAGTTTCATGGTCTTCCTCTTGACCAAGAGGTTGATTTCTCAATTGAACTTATCCCTGGATCTCTGCCAATCTCAAAGAAACCTTACAGAATGGCCAATGTAGAGCTAGAAGAGATGAAGAAGCAGTTACGGGAGAATATGGTGGAGGGTTTTATACGACCGAGTGCTTCACCGTGGGGTGCTCCAGTCCTCTTCGTCAATAAGAAGGATGGATCAATGCAACTCTGTATTGATTATTGTGAGCTCAATAAAATCACAATAAAGAAAAAGTATCCCATTCCATGGATAGATGAATTGTGAGATCAGCTACGCGGGGACAGTTATTTCTCTAAGGTGGACCTTCGGTCAGGATATCTCCAACTAAAGCTGAGGAATGAAGGTATTCCCAAGACTACCTTTAGAATGAGGTATGGACACTATGAGTTCATAGAGATGACCTTTGGACTCACTAATTATCCCGAAATTTTCATGGATTTAATGAATAGAGTCTTTTTAAATTACCTCGATAAATTTGTGGTAGTCTTTATTGGTGATATTCTGATATACTCCAAGAGCTAGGAGGAACATGAGGAGCATTTGGAAACTGTGTTAAAGACTTTTCGAAAGGAGAATTTGTATGCAAAGTATAGTAAATGTGAGTTCTGGATGGAGGAAGTATCATTCTTGGGGCATGTTATCACCAGCAAAGGGATATATGTGCACCCTTCCAAGACAAAGGTAATTGAAGAGTGGCCTAGACTAACATCTGTAACAGAGATCGGCAGCTTTTTAGGTCTATCTGGGTAATATCGACGATTTGTGAATAACTTTTCACGATTGTCAAACCCAATGACCAAGCTGGCATAGAAGGGAGTAAAGTTTTTCTGGACACAGGAGTGTGAAGACTGTTTCAACCAGTTGAAAAAGAGGCATATCACTGCGTCAGTACTCACACTCCCTACTACTGGGGAACTGTTTGTGGTGTATAGTGACGCCTATAAGAAGGGATTAGGTTGTGTGCTGATGAAAATTGATAAAGTGGTAGCCTATGCCTCAAGGAAGCTGAAAATCAATGAGCAAAACTATCCAACGCATGATCTGGAGTTAGAAGCTATGATCTTTGCCTTGAAAATCTAGCGGAATTATCTCTATGGGAAAAAATGTGAGATATATACGGTCCACAAGAGTCTAAAATATATATTCACATAGAAAGAGCTTAATATGCGACAATGAATATGGATAGAGCTCATCACGTATTATGACTGCACAATCCACTACCATCCTGGTAAGGCAAACAAGGTGGCAGATGCTCTAAGTAGAAAGGATCCTACATCTTTATCAATGATGGGAATTGAAAAGGATATGATCTTCTTAGATTTGCAAAGGATGGAAATGGGAATCATTAAGGGAGTAACATAATCAATCCTTTCTAAAATTATTTCTCAACAACCCCTCATGGAGAAAATAAAGGTTTTGCAAAGAAAGGATGTGGAAATTCAGAAAGGGGTGGAAGCTATTAAAAATGGGAAATCCTCTAATTTCAAAATTGATGAGGAAGGAGTTGTATGATTTGGGACACGATTATTTGTACCTTCTGATCCAGAGATAAAGAAGGATCTGTTGAATTATACACATCGCTCAACCTTCTCTATCCATCCTGGTAGTACTGAAATGTATCGTGATCTCCGAGAACACTTCTGGTTGGATAACATGAAGAAGGATATTGTGGAACATATATCATGGTGCTTGGTATGTCAGAAAGTTAAATCTGAGCGACAAAAGTCCAAAGGTATGATGAAGCCATTGCCTATACCCATGTGGAAATGGGAAAAGGTT
Source organism: Viscum album (assembly GCA_963277665.1). NCBI lineage: Eukaryota > Viridiplantae > Streptophyta > Magnoliopsida > Santalales > Viscaceae > Viscum > Viscum album. Next base: position 1,552,641,631 of record OY728134.1, read on the forward strand.
ACTATGGAATTTGTCACGGGTCTCCCAAAGACATAGAAGGGAAATAATGCGATATGGGTTGCGGTTGACCGACTCACCAAGACATCCCATTTCATCTCTATTCGGGAAGATATTTAGCTTGAACAACTTGCAATGTTATATGTGAAGGAAGTGGTGAGAATGCATGTTGTTCCACTCTCAATTATCTCTGACCATGATCCAAGGCTCACATCTAAATTCTGGAGGAGCCTTCAACATTTGTTGAGTACTGAATTTAATTTCTGCACGGCCTATCACCCCCAAACTGAGGGCCAGTCTGAAAGAACTATTCAAATGCTTGAAGATATTCTTAGAGCCTACTATCTAGAATTTAATGGTGGATGGGATCAGCATCTCCCATTGGTTGAATTCTCATACATCAATAGCTTCCACTCGAGTATTCAAATGGATCCATATGAAGCTCTTTATGGAAAGCGATGTATAACTCCAACCTGTTGGTATGATGTTGGAGAAAGAAAGCTACTTGGACCCGATCTTATTCAAGAGATGATAGAGAAGATTCAAGTCATCTGAAAACACATCAAACTTTCTCAATGTCGGAAAAAGAGCTATGCTGACAACCATCAAAGGTACTTGGAGTTTGACGTTGGAGATAAAGTCTTCCTTCGAATATCTCCATGGAAGAGTGTCATGCAATTCGGGAAGAAAGGGAAGCTAAGACCAAGGTATATTGGCCCCTTTGAGATCCTTGACATCACAGAAGTCATGGACTATTGACTTGAACTTCCACCGAATATGGCTCGTGTTCATGATGTTTTTCATGTATCACTCTTGACTAAGTACATACCTGATCCCTCACTTGTACTAAACTCAGAGGTGGTGCAGCTTGAAGATGATCTCTCCTATGAGGAGAAGCTAGTAAAAATTCTAGATCAGAGATATAAGGTTATATGCAAAAAGACAACCCATCTTGTCAAAGTGTTGTGGAGGAACCATAATTTTTAGGAAGCAAAATGGGAATTTGAGGAAGCAATGAAGGAAAAGTACTTGTACCTATTTTTGGTTAGTATGTAAAATGAAATTTCGAGGGAAAAATTTCATAAGGGGGGAAGAATTTAACGACCCAAGGTTTTTAAATGGAAATTTCCTACTTATTTTTATGTCATAAAATCTCATGAAAGCACAACATAATTAACTACTAAGTGATAAGTGACCTTTAAACATAATTTTGTCCCTTTTGTGTTTCAAATTTCGAAAATCCGGCATACATAGTTGTGTTCAAGATGTTTTTTAGAGTCTAATAAAACAAAAATAATTTTTGGTGAATAGTAAACAACCCTAATTAATAGTAACATACCCTTATGAATAGTGATATACCCAAAATAATTGTAACCTCGCCTATGGTGGTATAAAATTAATATTCAAGTTGGAAGTATGATATACCTATATTTTAGAATGAGTTAATGAATGTTTTAAAACTGGTTTTGATAATAAATTATTATTTTAATTAAATATTAAAATAATCATATTTAGAAAATTATTTCTGAAAAATGAACATCAGTTTTCTATTCTACACGTCGAAAAATGGTTAGGGAGAATTTTTGGGATTTTTCTGAAATACATATTTCTGATGAATAGTGAAATTCGATAATTCACAAAATAAACAAAATACATTAATTATGGAGTCATGATGATGTTCTGCTGATTTAATCATAATTGGTTCGGATTCACATGCTAAATTTACTATTTTTGGTTAAGGAATAATCACTATTCCATGTCTTGAGAGAAATTAATAAACTATTGAATAAAAAATTGGGAAAACCCTCTCCTCCCTCACTATAAATTCCACCTCTCCTTACCTCTTTTCCTCACACCTCTCAAGTCTTTTTCCTAGCCAAAATTCTGCCCAAATACCCTCCCAAGCTCCTTCCCCACTTCCAAGGCTTTTTGGTCTTTCCAGAAGAACAAAATCAAAGCCCCTAAGAGGAGTCTCAAAGAGAGGAGATGAAAGGGTAAGAACCCTCTTTCGTTATCAAGTGTTTTGTTTTCATTTTCTTTCTTTTCTTATACCCTCTTCCCCTTCCCTTATCCAAAAGGCACGAAAGCTCCAGAATCTCATAAATTCTGGATTCTAATCATTTTTATGGAAAATTTCAAGCATCATACTTCTCCTCCTCTCCCTCACGTTCTAGAATTAAGACATCGTCCGTGATGTGTCAAATTACCGACATCATGGATAATGTGTTTTCAAATTATTTTATCATGTTGTTTATATTCATGAAACCATTTATGATACGGTTGAAATAAATTATTATATATGTTATATGTCCTATTTAAGGTTATTTAATCCTCATACACTCATGATATAATTCAATAATACAAAACAAGTCAATTATGAGAAAAACAGTTAAAATTAATTCAAGTGTTTATCATTAATGTTTAATGTAATGGTTCTATTTCACTCTAATTAACCAAATGAATTTTGTAACCATGTAACCTAATGGATTTTCACTAATGTTATATTACTTCAATTCTGGACAACCACTTTAATCTTACAATTTATTTGAACCTAAACACAATTGAACCGATCATTAAAACAAATGAAACAAACGGACCCGAACAATGAAATTGAACCTTGTAATCAATCAAAATGGATATAAATGAACTAAAAAAGGTTATACTGAATTTTTTAAATCTGGATAAGGTTCTGTAAATATTGATTAATAATCCTAATTTGACTATTCAGGTCATTAATATCATGTGGAGAACACCAGCAGACCTAAGGTAAGGGATCCTCTTAATTTCACCCTTATTCAAGATTTTTCACTATGTTTGGACATGTTGTGTGTAATTATTAATTATGGGGTATGATTTCACACCTCCCCCAAACTGCCCTCTTTATGTATAAGTGATGATAATTCCCTTTCCTCTCTAACTAATCCCCCTCAAGTACTCCCGATACCATGCCGATAATCCATAACGAATTCTACCCAAACCTCATTTATTCCTAAGGGTTTTCTTATCTACGTTTCTACCAAAATGATGTTATCTTATCTTTTCTTGTACATAATTTAAATATTTCTTACATGTTCCAAGTTTATTTATCAAGACTCTTTCATCACTCTCTTTTGGTGATATGAATTCTTTTAAGTGATTCACTCCTCATTACTTCCCGATAAGTGAACTCATTTTCAGGGAACTTCCCGAATTATTTCCTATTATCAAGTGTACTCTATCCTCTGTTTTAAGTCACTTTTATCTTTAAAAATCAGTATTCTTATTATGAAAACCCACCTGGTTTACTTATGGTTTTATAAAAAAATATTATGTCACTTTTCATTTTAAGAGATATTCGATGTTTTCTTAAACCGCACTAAAATGTTTTGACTCAAAGATTCCTAAAAACTATTTTTACGTGTTATCGCTTCAGTTTTTTATATATTGTCATGATTTATGACTTTATACATTATTAATGTATATTTATGATTTAATTCCTTTATTTCATGGAGGCTTGTATGTTACATCCCTTTTTATTATGCTTCATGATGTGATTGTGTGCCCATTTCTTTCCTTGGGTACTCTTATATTTATGTATGATTGATTATGTGAGATTATTTATGTGGAAAGAATATACATGAATAATCTTAGATGGGTGCGTCCAGATATTTCTCCAATGCATTGGGTAAAGTTAATGTCTCGTGAGAAGATTATGGGAAAACGGTCTGGGCGGTTAGCCTTGGCTTGTGCTACTATGGGAAACGAGATTGGTGGTTAGCCATGACTCGTACTAAAGTCATGTTTAAAGTTGATGCCACCTCTCCATGGAACTATGATTATATAATCTCATGCATATGTGATTACATGATTATTTTATTCCATTTTTTATGATACCATGTTTATATGTTATGATTCCATATGTTTCATGCTTCCAATATCATTATGTCAAGCCTCCTAACTCATGTGCTTAATGTTTATTCTTATGTTCTTTCCCTTACTGGGATTTTTAGCTCATCCCATTGTTCATTTGTTCCTCAGGGTACCCTATGAAGATTTAAGGTCTCAAAGAATGTTAGGATCTCATTATGAAGATTAAATAAAGTAGTGTTTTTAGCCCCATATTTTGTGATATATGTACCTAGTCTTCCAAGACACTAGACTTAACGATCCTTGGATTTTACTCTGATGATGAATTATGTTTAAAATCATGAAGTGTTATGTGTAAAAGGCTAGGGTCACAATAATATTCCATAAAAAACCTCTATAATATTGTATTTATAGGTGGCTAAAAGCTAGAACATATTAGTATATCATCTTCATCCAACTGTATACTCATGTTTAGTAGAACTTCTTCGTATTTCCGTAGAGGTTCCTCATCTTGGTCCAACTAGATTGATTGCTTCCAAATTGTTTTACCATAGTCAATGGGATTGTTTGGGACTTAAAATGAAATGTTGGAAGGAAAGAGGCCCAAGGGTAGTTCAGAGAATGACTTTCGCCTTGGTTGTCTACCGGTTGAGAAAATATTTCACCGGCCAGTGTCAAGGTATCAAACATGAATAGCCTTATGTTTTAAAGTTCTTGAAAATAAGATGAATTTAATATTACATAATTTTCAATTGGAAAATTATCTTGAAAATTTGAACCACTACTATGGAGAGAACTTTCCCAGTGAACGATTTCATTGGGTGGACCACCATTGTAGTCTATAGTAAGGGGAAGACCCTCTTGCTCCTTGGTCTTATGTCCACATGGAGTATTTACATGGATATAGATAATTTTTATTTTCCTTGTATCCCTTATCAATAAATTTTTTATTTCCTAAGAGTATACTATAGTGGCACAACCTAGGGTCGATCTCAAGGAGGCTGCTTACATGAACTGTTTTCCTACCGTCACTATGAAAAACTAACTTATATAAAACTATAAAAGTAATATAAATGGGTGGATGTTTGAGATGAAAAAAATATTAATATAATAAATTTAAATTAAATTCAAAGTACACTGATGTTGGAAGAATAAATGAATGCAATTGTTCTTGGGAGTTCATGGTGATTGAAATCAATGTTCAAAATGGTTCTCTATATTCAATTCAATATAGTGATTAAGAATTGTCACACTACACCCTATCATTTGAAATGTGATTACCCCATACTGAGACCTATACATATGGGGAAATACACTTACAAATGTTATCTTGGAGACCTCTTAGCTGGCCATCACCACTTATTTTAGGCTCCACCATATGTGTGACATGAAAATTAAAGAGAAACCAGAATGTTAAAAAAGAAGAAGAACTTATTACTAGAGAAAACTGTGGGGACCTCTCACCGTAATTTATTTTACCACAAAAAAAATTCTTAAAATAAAATAAATAGTTATTAAATTATAACAAAAGAAACATGTTCGACCCACCAATCCATCCCTTGACCAAGAGTTGAGGTGAGTTCTCCATTTTTTGAGACGTTGTGATGGGAAAATAATAAAGTAGGTGAATGAAGAATGAATATAAAATAATATATATTAAAAATATAAAAAACATTATAGAAGAAATACCCAAACCTTCCCCCTTGAAATTGGATGTCCTTTGTAAGAGATCGGAGATGACAATTTATAGGAAAAAAGTGAGACATTTTTACCCCAAAATTTCAACATCTGAAAGTATGTGTGTGTATGGACCATTAAATATATGAATATTGGAATGATTCCTTAATCAACATTGTTCCATTGTCTGTTCCCCATCCACGCTAAACCATGCTACTTCATTGGACCATAAAAGGAGTGTTTATTTGTATTTTAGTTAGAAATATTTAATCTGGCCAGGTGACTCTTCATATTCCAAAACATTAACTACCCATGCCATAATTACCATAAAAACAGAAGATTAAGGCATGTAATTATTGATGTAATATGTTCATGTAATCATTATAAATATCCATGTATAATTTTATCTCCATTTGGTCTTCCCAATTCCCGATATAATATCATATTTAAAAAAATTAGATTTGTGCATAGTTTTTTTAGGCCTAAATTGTGAGATGGTTTTGGGAATCCAATTAATTGATTGAGATTTTGGTCTACAAAGATGAAATATAGCCCAAATTTTAAGGAATCCTAAAAAAGTAATTTCAAAATTTTATTTAGTTTATAAAATTTTATTGGTGAATTATAGAATAAAGAACATTTAAAAACCAAAATTGGGCCTTTTTACATTTAGTCTCAATTTTTTTCTAAAACCAAAAAATATGACAATTAACCATAAAATAATACTATTTTGTGTTTAAAAACATTTAATTTCAGTATAAAATATGATAAAATGTTATCTTAATAACTCCCCCACACTTTTACATTGCACACCTGTGAAATCATCATATATTCAAATCAAAATTCACATATCAAACAATGAGATCACAACCATGATAAATTTAAAAAAAACCATCATGTATTCTCTATGAAAAAACATTTACCTAAATATTTCCTTACTATTATTAAAATTTATTCAACCTTGTTTATTAACCTATTTCCCAATTGCAACCCACCTCACATTGAATTTTATATCACTCTTCACTCAATAAATATAGAATATGGTGTTATGCACCTACATGGAAAATACATATATCACCATAGGCTTGTGACAACTCTCATTTCTTCACAACACAAAACATGAAAATATTTTCAATCATTATGACTTTTTTTAGGTTAATTAAGTGGCTTATAGTTAAAGGGGAAATGATTGAAAACATTTAAGGTTGGAAAGAAGAGGTTGGACTCTTAAGTACAATGCATGAATAATCAAGTAAACCCCCCAAGATGAACCTCACTCAAATCCCTTTGAATGTGTGAAAAAATACACCAAAAACCATTATATTACATGGAAAAATATAAAATTAGTTATTAAAATGAATAATTTCTCCTAGGTTCTCACCCTTTTTATGGTTTTTTGTAAAGATCTAGAATGGCATAGCTTATTTTCTTTGTTTTTTAATTTTTTCTTGGATAATGAGCTGAAAATTTAATAAAATTAATGAATGAAAATCATCCACTTGATTTTAGAGAGGTAAAATATCCATAAAATATAGTACCATAAAAAATTAAATATCATATCTATTTTTTCCTTTTTTTCGTTTTTTCAATTTGTTTTTCTGATTGCTTTTGAAGGAGAACTGGATAAAAAAATAAAGCCCAATGAAATAATGATTCAAGCCCAATTTTCTCAGTATACACTAAAAATTTTCTACACACACCACACCACCCGTAAATGTAGAAAATCCAAATTAAAACACAAAAAATACCCTTCCCCACACTCAAACTTGAAATATCCATGAAAAAATACCAAGAGTGTATGTATGTAAGGAAACCCAATTTGTAATGCAACTTAAACTTATAAAGAAAATTTATAGAGTCTAAGGTATTATAAAGGATATACGTATTGGAGGATATCAGTATAAATTTTTGATATCCAAAAATGTTCCTCAATCATATAAAAAAAGTTCCCTGAAATCCAAATCGTTGAAAGAGAAAGGTCACAAATTCTATTTCATACACAAAATCCAATTTTCCCTCAAGAAAGTGTGGGTATTAAGAAAAATATATATAATTATTTCAAAATATCTAATAGGACAAGAAGAATATTTTAAATTAGTGTTTCATGGCCACGAATTTCAAAATATTGTTAAATTCATAATAAAATTGAAAATCTAGTTTAAGGAAAAACCATTCACATCAATAATCATTTAAAATTCATTCTTTCAAATATAATTTCAATTTTCTCAAAATAAATTGGTGTGTGAAAAATGATCAAAATTTTTATTGAAGATTAATTTTTCTAGATAATGAAAAAATAAATCACACAAGAAAAACTATCATGTTGACACTCCACGTACACATAGATTCCACAGCCCTTCATTTCAGCTCAACAAAATAATAATAAGGGTATAAAAAAATAGAAGGAAAGATACAACCTAAATTTATTATTCACAGGAATCCATTATTTTATCTCCTTTATACTAGAAAAATAAATCATTAAATAAAGAAAATAATAAGAAAAATAAAGTGGAAGGTAAAATATGATTGAACATGGTTTGGACCCCCATGTGGGGGGTAGGGTTGTACTACCCCTTGTCAGGAAGTTGGAGTGGTTTAACCTCAATCAAAAGGTGGATGGGTTTTCTTGCTCAAAACCCCCAAAATATTATTCTTACAAAAATATATTATAGGAATAAAAATGTGGGGACCCCATATAAATTAAAAATAGACCTAACCCCCAAAATAGATAAATGATAAAATTTTACTTTTAGAGGGGGAGGGAAAAGGATGTCGGGGTGCCCCATGTTTTGTTCATATGGATGAGAAATGACTTCCGGTGGTAAAAGTATTATAATATGGACTGGATCTTATTTTGGTTAAGGTTTATAAAATGGTTCTTCATCGATTTCTTCTATGGTTTCATCGTCCTCATTTTCACAAGTGAACAACTCAACTAACTCCTCTATTTTTTCCTCAAAATCAAAAAACTCTTCATCTTATTCATCCAGGGTATGAAACAATGGTATTGAATATACTATATAAACAGAATAATTTCGAGTTTTAAATTAAGAATTTGTGAAATTTGAATAAAATAATGCTCATAAATTAAATATCCCTCATAGTTTTCTATTTCAAAATCATTTTCCGTAAGCAACGTTTGTGGAAACTCATTTATTGGTGAGGTAAGTGGATATTCAAGTTTTTATTCAACCTCACCAATATCTTATAGAAATTTTGGTAGAATGGAAAATGGATTCTCTCAATATATTCTTGGATTCCATTTCATCCATTGTAATTTTACTTCTTTAACCTTAACGACAAATGATGCAACCAACATGCTTGGTTTTTTGAGAAATCTGGAATTATTTTGAATCATTAAGGCATTTTGTTCAATTTTTTATGAATTTTAAATAATTTTAATCTTCAATTTCTCTTCATTATTAACGAATTCAGTACTAATAAGTGTATAATAAAAATAAATAATGTAACCGATGACCAAAAAAACAATGATATTCTATAAAGCTCTAATTTTGTTTTTGAAATATTTGATTCTGTTTTTCTTGAAAGACAATGTGTTAATAAACTAGGCCACCCCATAAATGGTGAAAAATTGACAAAAATGATTTTTTATGGGTAAAACAACAATATATTTTTTATTACCTAATATTTTACCACAATGTCATAACCTAGGGTCGATCTATAGGTGGTCGATTACACGCAATATTTTCACATTGTCACTATGTAGAACTAGCTAATATAAAACTATAAAACAAATATAAATGTGGGTATGTTTACAATTCCAAAAATATAAATATAATAAATACAAATTTGTGGGAAAATATATTTTTTTTTATTAATAAATGAAGAAAATTTTTGTTTGGAGTTTATGGTGATTGAAATTAATGTTCAAAATGGTTCTCAGTATTGAATTAGATATAATTATCAATACCTATCACACTACACCCTCTCATTTGAAATGTGATAACAACATACCAAAACCACATCATATGGGACAATTATCATCTAAAATTCATATTGAAGACCTCTTTGCTGACCAACACCACTCATGCCACACTCCACCGTAAGCATGATAAAAATAGTGAAGGGAAGGATGATTTTTAAATGGGAAGAAGAACTCAGTGGTAGAGAAAACAGTTTGAATGCTCCCCATAATTGATTTAGACACCAAATAAATTCTAAAAATCAAATAAATAGATATTAATTATAACAAAAAAAATGTTTCAATTCAATAATCCCTCCCTCGAACAAGAGATGAGGTTATTTATCCATTTTTTGAGGAGTTGGGAAAGGAAAACAGTGGGGGAACCCATAAAATAACATAAAAATGAAACAAGGGAGGTGAATTAAGAAGAGATATAAGATCATATATATATATATATATATATTAAAAATATAAAGAAAAATTACAAAAAAAACTCATCCTTTCCCAAGATTAAATTGGATATCCATTATAAAGATAGAGGAGCTAATAAATTATAAGAAAACAGTGTGACATTATTGTTCCAAAATTTGACCAATAAAAGTATGCGCATGTATGCCCCATTAAATGGAATAATATTTGAAAGGGTACTTTATAAAAAAAATATTTTTTGTTCCTATTCTACTCTCTAAATTTTATATTTATTGTCCCAAATATGTATGAGTTATTTCTATTTTAGTTCGGCACATTTAATATATTCAGGTTACTCTTTATATTCCAAACCATCAACATTCCATGCTATAATGGCCATGAAACCAAAGTATTACTGCATGGTATTATTGATGAAAAATTTTCATCTATTACTTATAATGATCCATGTATAATTTTATCTTCAATGGGCATACTCGATTTGTGATAAAGGCTCATCTTTAAAGAGTTCTAGATCTATGAAATGTTTTCAAGGTCCGAATTGCGAGCTGGTTTTGGGCATCCAATTGGTTGGTTGATCTTATGGTCGGGCATATGAATTATAGCCCAAAATTTAAGGAATCATAAAAAAATAAATTTCACAATTTCTTCAATGTAGAAAAATTTATGTCCAAATTAAAGAATAAAAATAAAACTGTTAAAACCCAAAATTATGCCATTTTTATATTTAATCTTTGAATTCTTCAATAACATAAAAATGTGAAAATTTCCCATAAAATATTAATTTTGTGTGTTTAAAAACATTGAATATAACAATAAAATATTTGAAAATTTTAGATTCATCACTCCCATACACTTAAACATTTCACTCTCATGTAGTCATCATATATTCAAATAAAAATTCACACAACAATCAAATATTGAGAAAACGTCCATGATAATTTCAAAAACATAATTACATCATGTAATTATATAAATTCATCATTGGCCTAATAATTGGCCCAATCACAACTTACCTCACATGAAATTTTATGTCACACTTCAATCAAGGATAGTTAAATATTGAGTAATGCTCATACTTTGAAAATGTATGTACCACCATAGGCTTTTAACAATTCTAATTTATCAATAGAGTGAAACATGAAAATATTTTCAGTCATGATGTATTTTTTCATATTAATTCTATGGGTTAGGGTTGGTGGGATAATGATTGAAATAATTTAATGTAGAAAAGAATAGGTTGGACTCTAAAGTATAATGTAAGAATAATCAAGTGAATACCAGGATGAACCTCACTCAAATCACTTATAAAGTCTAAAACACAAAACCAAACCCCCTTCTATGACAAGGAACAAGACCCAATAAATGATTGAAATGAATAGCCTCATCCATCTTCTCCCCCTTTTATTTATTTTTTTTTTGTAATGTTCTAAAAAGGTAAAACTTTATTTTTATTTTTTGATTATTTTTTCATAGAGAGTGTGCAAAAAATTGAATAAAATTAATGAATTAAAATCATTCCCTTTATTTTATAGAGGTAAATGAGTGGGAAAAGATACTAAAATTTAAAATTAAATCTCATCTCTATTTTTTCATTTTTTTATTTTTTCATTTTGTTTCAAAAAAAAAGTAAGGACAACCATATAAAACAAATAATTCACATTGAAATGATGACACAATACCTATTTTCTCAATATACAATGAACAAAATATTTACACACACCTCACACCACCCTCAAATGAATCAGATCCAAAATAATTAATATGAAATTTTCTTCCCCATTCTCAATCATAAAATATCCATACAAAAATACCAAGAGTGTGGGTTGGTAAGGAAAATGGGATTTTAATACATCTTAACCCTATAAGGAAATTCAAGGAATATAAGGGCTTATAAATGATATATTTATGTGTGACTATCAATATAAAATTTGGGTATCCAAAAAATGGAATCAATCATATCTAAAAAATTCCATGAAATCCAATTCTTTGAAAGAAAAAAGTTACAAATTATGGTTCTCACAAAAAATCAATGTTTCCCACAATAAAGTTTTACTATTATTAAGAATATATCAAAATGGTTCCAAGTACCTCATAGTACGATAAAAATATTTTTATTTAGTGTTTCATGGGTATGGATTTTAGAAATTGGTCAAACTCATAAATATTCTAGAAAATCAAATTCTAGGGAAACTTTTCAAAAGAATAATCATTTAAAATCCATTATATCAAATTTCATTTAAATTTTCTAAAAATAAATTGATGTGTGGAAAATGATTAAAATTTTAATAGAAGATTAAGGTTCCGAAAAAATTTAAAAAAAAAAGAAATTCACTGAAGAAAAACTACCAGGTTTACACTCCCCCCACACTTATATTTCACTACCATTAATTTCAGCTCAACAAAATAGTAACATGGAAAGAAAAACTAAATTGAAGGAAATACACAACCAAACTTTATTATAAAGTGTAATACATAATTTAATATCCTACAAAATTACACAAGGACAATAAATCATGAAATAAATAAAACTATAAAAAATAATGAAAAATAAAGAGAAAGGGGAAATGGGATAGAACATGGTTTGGACCCCCTTTTGGGTGTTAGGGTCTTACTGCCCCCAGTCAGGCAGTTGTAGTGGTTTAACCCCAATAAAAACTTGTATGAGATTTATTACCCAAAAACAACCACATTTAATTTCTCTTATCATAAATTTGAGGAATAAAAAATTAAAAACCCTCATATAAATTCAAAATAACTCTAATCCAGAGAAGAGATAAACAAGAAAATTTGAGGTGTAGAGGAAGGGGGAAATGGATGTCAGGGTGCTCCCTATTTTATTCATATAAAGGGTCAGTTTCCACTGTTGGTGAAATTATTAGAATAGGAAGTGTATTTTATTCTTGTATGAGTTCATAAAGTGGTTCATAATGTATTTATTTATTGGAGTTATTTTCCTTATTTTCACAAGAGAACAACTCGATTAGCTCCTCCCTTTTATCCTCTAAATGAGAAACCTCTTCATATTCTTCATCCAGGGCCTATAGTAATGGAATTGAATCTATAATATAATCACAAGGGATATAAATTATAAATTTATAATCAATGATATTTTAATAAAATGAGGTCTTTAATATTAAATTTCTCTTATAATTTTCATTTTCAAAATATTTTTCCTCAAGCTGTCCATGTGGAAATTAATTTTTTTATGAAGGAACTGGATCCTTAAGTTTTAATTCAACCTCACCAATATCTTCTCGAAAGGAAGTTGTAATCGGAAATTGATTCTCCTTAGATTTTATTTTTTCCATTTCATCCATATTACTTTAACTTCTTTAACTTCTACGGTCAACGATGCAACCAACATACTTGATTTTTTGATAAATTTAAATTATTTTGAATAACTAAAGCATTTTCTTCCATTTTATGTCAATTTTCATGAATTTCAACATTCAATTTCTATTAATTATTAAAACATTCAGTACTATTTCATGCATAATAAAAATCACTTAAGTAAAAAATGACCTAAAGAAACAATGATATTCAATAAATCTCTTTTTTATGTTTTTAAAATATTTATATTTTCATTGTTTTTTCGAAAAAAATGTGTGAATGCTCTGGGACTCTCTAGAAATTGTTCGAAATAGATAAAAGCGATTTTTCACGTATCCCTCATTAATACATTTTTTATAAACTAAGAGTGTATCACAGTGGCAACACCTGGGGTTGATCTTGAGAAGGTTTCTAACATGAACTATTTTTATATTGTCACTATGTTAAACTAAGTAATATAAAACTACAAAATTAATATTAATGGATAGAGGTTTAAAATTCCTAAAATATAAATATAATAAATATAAATTCAAATAAATATATATTTATTTTATAAGAAAAAATGAAATCAATTTTTTTTGTGAGTTCATGGTGATTGAAACCATTTTTCAAAATGGTTCTCAATATTCAATTCAATGTAGTTATAAAGACTGGTCACACTACACGCCCTCATTTCAAATGTGATTACCAAATACCGAGACCTCAAAATATGAGGAAATAATCTTCCAAATTTTAGTTTGGATACCTCTTTAATGACCATCACCACTCATTTCATGCACCACCGTATCCTTGACACAAATAGTGAATGGAAGAATGAATGTTAAATGATAAGAAGAACTCAGTTGTAGAGAAAAAGGGAGGCCTCTCACCATAATCCATTTAGCCACCAAATAAATTCTCTTAATCAAAAAAGGGACATGAAATTAGAATTCAAGAAACACATTAAACCCACAAATCCCTCCCTTTAATAAGAACTAAGGTTAGTTCTCTATTTTTTGAGGACTTGTAAAGGGAAAAACTATGGAAGAAAACATAAAATAACAAAAAAATGGAAGAAGTGATATAAATGAAGATTAAATATAGACTAATATGTATTAAAAATATAAATAACAATTACATCAACAATACTCAAACTTTCCACCTATAAATTGGAGACCCTTTTTAAATAGAGAGGATGTGACAACTTATAGTAAAAAAGTGAGACATTTTCACTCAAATTTTTGATCTCTGAAAGTAATCATGTGTATGGAACATTACATAGATGAATATTTAAAAGGTTACTTCATAAATTCCATTCCATATTATGTTCCCCATACACCCTCCAAATATCATCATTATTGGAAACAGTATGGAGGATTTATTTCAATTTTATTTTGGAATATTTAATTTATCCAGGGGACTCTTCATATTCCAAAAGATAAAATTATCATGACATAATGACAAATTAATTGCATATTCATACTAGGTAATCTTGATGAAACATGTAAAGCTATTCTCTATAATTCTCCATGTATAATTTAATCTCCATTTTATTGGCCCAATTCAATATATATGATCATCTTTAAAATGTTCTAGATCTATTCAAAACTTTCAAGGCTCAAATTGTGAGCTAATTTTGGCACTCCAATCAATGGATTAGGCTTCTGGTCTAGAAATATGGAATATATTCCAAAATGTAAGAAATAATACAAAAAATGTATTTCAAAATTTCATTCAGTGTATAAAATTTTATAGCCAAATTTCAAAAAAAAGGTTAAATCCCAAAATTATGCTATATTTATATTAAATATATTAATTCTTCTATATACAAAAAATATAACGATTTCCTAGAAAATAGAAGTATTTTTGTTTTAAAAGTATCTAATTATAGTATAAAATATGTGAAAATGTTACCTTCATCAGCTCTAATCAAGAGATAGGCTCTTGAGATTGACTGAAATGTTTCCATGACAAAAACATTCATGGTAAAGTGGATAATGAGGGCCATCATAGTTACTTATACTACTGTGATTTTTTAATGGGAGGGAATCATTTGAGTTATGATAGATAAACATCTTAGGGATTCAATAACTATAGAACAAAGTGAATCTTGATATTATATCAGCTCTTGATTTTCAAATTTTTTTATAAGTCTTGTTATTAGATGACTTCTTATGAGTGATTGGGGCTCGTTTCTAGGAGAAGTGGTCATCATTGGGTTTGTGACTACATTAGAGTGGCCATTTGAATAGGGTGATTACCTCTGATTCGAGTGGTATTATGTTCTGGACCAGTTTCCCCATATAATATGAGGGAATTTTCCCCATTACCCTCCTAAAGGAGAGCATAGGTATATGTATTCTCTAGGGTGTTTTGCTAATGGGCTATCCAATTTGTGGGAAAAGAGTAATGTGTTTGTCCCTCATTCAATTTATCGTTTCCATTATGATATCCTTTAAAGTATTTAGGATATGGGTAGGTATTTTCCTCTTCCCTTTCACTATTATCAATATATTATTGGTGACTTCAGTGACCAGAATGGAGATATATGTCCATTACATATCTAGAGTATGTGTATGTGCTTACTCTTATACTCCATTTCTTACTAGTCAATACAGATATTACTTATGTGTGGGGATAGAGAGTTGATTCTACCCTCTAATTGTCGTTGGGACTTTCTGACTGACTACCCTGGGTGATGCTAGAAAAGGTGGTTGTTCAGCTTTATTAGTACTGAAAGGTGTGTATGTATTCCCGATTTTTACCACCAAACACGGTCGTTTGACTTCATAGAGTGATTTAAAATGATTCTACTAGAAGTACTAGTGGGTTAAGGTAGGATTATATTCCAATGTCTAGAATGTCGTTGTGTTTGGTTATCGAGATTCATTGAATGTCATCAGATGAGTCTACTAAAAGTCTGAATAATGGTGAATGGGTGTATGTGCTCACTCACTATTATCCACAAAAGTGGTTTGGTGGGATTCTTTGGAGTTATAAATGGTATAAACCTGCTCCTAGTGGACAAGTTATTGTCCTTGGTGGACTGTCTTGTGTGTCCGGGTCTGAAGGACCCGGTACATTTAGCGGAGGACAACACCCTTATCATGTGTTGATTGCTGGCATGATCCCTTGAGAAGGACACCTATTTATCCTGGATAAGGTCATATGTAGAATCTTGATCCACATCTTTGAAATATGTGAGGGACTATTTGTTGTTTTCCTATGAAAATTTCCTAAAATGGTTAAATATTATAGTTGGTATTGTCTTCTTCAGGGCCAACAAGTCCATTTTGATCGGATAGTTTTTGGTATTGACGGAGTTGGAGGGCCTGTCGAGTGGCCTCTGAGGAAAAGATCATACCATTTTCATGGTACTATGATGCCATTTATTTTGACACCCAATTTTAACGATTTTCATTTGGCAATGATGACATTCATGTAGATGAGCATCCATCCTGAGTTGTAGTTGGGGCGTTAATTGGTGAAAACATAAAGGATTCAATTGGATTGAAGGGAGTTCTAAAAATTAATTCCTATAAACAAACACAAATGATAAAACCATGTCAAAGTAGCATCTAGAATACATTTGGGATTTATTTTCTTGCTTGTCTTCCATTCCCTTTAAGAGTGGGATGGACCTTACAAATAGGTGATATTATCATCTTTGTTAAGGATTCACATTGGGTCCAACATTTTTTATTTCATCTCCTAAATGTGTTTTTGGTCTTGGAAACACTATTTTAGAATAGATTACAATGGGTTTTCTATGGAATTAGAAACTCAAAGTGGTTATATATCTGATTAGACCATCATTCCAAAGGCAGTCGCTCATCAAAAATATTGACCAATGATTCTTAAGAACTCACCTTGGTCCAGGGGATGGGAGGTTGGTCTCATCACACCCTTTTGGCGGAATTATTTCTTACTGTAGGAATCTCTTATAGATTTATGAAATTTTCATTTGTCCAAAATTATTTCCTAAGTATGATGTGGGTCATCCCTATATTATAAATCAATTATTATAATGTATATATTTTATAATCATGTGTATTTATCCGGGATTCTTCACAATAGAGATATATATATGTATCCATGGTTCTCTTTAAATGGTGTCCTATTATTTACTACTTAGAGGATATTTTGGTTGTCATTATTATGATGGTGGTTTTCTAGCCACATAGTGGGGAACTCTGGAGTTTGTTTTCATACAGGGATATGGATATCACTATGGAGTTTATCGTCATCCAGGGAGACGATATTTGTTTTGATGTCGGGATCGAACCTATAAATGGGCATCCTTCTTATCTTTGTGAGTGGTATAATAACCAAGGTAGTTCATTTATTCTTAATAGGGCACATCATACCTTTTATGTTTTTGTGATAAGGACCCAACCGTCTAGTTTGACGACATGTGGCAAGGATGTCTAGGTAGAATTTTCATAGTCAATGTTTGGTGTGAGACTTATACGAAAGCAGCCTAAGGTACTTGGAAGGTATATGAGTTTCAAAATTGAATTAGAACCTATTGAGGATATATCCCAAAATAAAAGGGTTGACTTATGGTGTTGGTTTTTAAACTCATGGAGCCATTCTATATATTATATTTGGATGGGAATCAAAGTCGGCGTATTTTGGTAATGAGGACCCACACCTATAGAGGCCCTATAGGGGAGTGTGTCCCTTTGAGATGATTAAGTTGGGGTTTATTACTGAATAGAATGCTCTTGTAAAAAGACTATGAGGTATGTTTTAACTCATGGTTATTTGGAGACTTAAATCGAGGCTTACTATTGAGGAGGATTCCCAAATTAAGGGAATTATGATTGGGGAGTATTCCTAAGGAGGATTCCAATCGAGCTCCGACTCTAAATTGGCTTCCCATGTATCCTTGTTAGAAGGAATAAGAGTACGCATAGTTCAATAATTCAAGTGGATCATTGTTAGGATCATCATGAACCATTAAGCCCACGCGATTCATGATTAATGTGAGAAACAAGAAGAAGTAGAATATTAGACAAGCCCTTCACTTTTTCTACTTCACCAGTGGAAGAGGATGAGTAAAATGTTGGAACATGCTAGGTTTATAGAACTTCCATATAATAACATCACCCTAGAAACTAATTATGGTCAAGGATGTGGTGGTAGAGAGTAAAAAAGACTACAACACCCTACAAGAAAGTCTAGGGTCTTACATTAGGAGGAGTTCCTCAAAATTGGATCTAAAAAAGTGTGAGGATTTGATTCAATATGGAATAGAAAATCAAACATAATCCTCACCATCCCCACTAGGAATTAGAGGATCCAAATCATATATATGAAAAGGTAACGACATAGTCAAAACCCTCGTCCATAATGAAATAACCGTGCAACTTCCCAAAAAATAAAATGATAAAGTGTTTTGATCATGAGTGTTTACTAATTGTTAGTTTACCTAGAAGTTGATAAACTAACCACTGACCTATGCTAAAAACACCTTAAACAAATTAAGTTTCATGTTACAGCTTACCACTTGCACCTCTCTTTGATTGATCTTTCCTCAGCTCCAAACTTGAACTGCATCCACTAGCATGGGATCTCCATCCATTACATATATCTTTACTCACAGGCATGTGAGGGTAAAGTGTTTACATAAAATAATCCAAGGGAAACTAGGCACTACATAATAAGATGAGAGACGAAATTCAGGCTAAAAATTAAATATAATAATATACTAAATGAAACCAAACACATAAAAATTTATAGTCCATACTCACGATCATATAGATGCATTAAAAAAATTACACATTAAATAAAACTAGAATTTAATTATTAATTGTTCTTATTTAAGATAAACCACACTCAAATAAATTAATAATCATATTTAATTAATAAATTATTTTACCTCAATTCTCATCTGAATTTCTTTGAGATTCTCATACATTATAATTTTTAACAAATTAAACATATTTATGTAAAATTAATTTTGTACAGAAATGTACCTCAAAGGAAACACGGTGAATACCTATCTCAATCCACCAAAACTATATTATAATTGTATACAGTTTTACTTTTGTGACATATAGAATACACAACATATCATGTAATTCATAAAATGTACTGTCAACATAATGAAAACATGAATTACACAATTTTTTAGTCACGTGTTGTACTTCAACACACATAGAGTAACAATTATAATACAAATTATACATGATATATAAGTATGAACCCTACACAGATATTATTTAAATATACATATATATATATATTAAAAACCCATCACATGTAATTTCTTATCAACTTAATGACCACACCCATGAAAATGTCTCAAGGTTTATACATTATCATAAATAAATTTTAAATATGTGTAATTTGATTTAATTACATGTTGTGTATAGGTGAGATACACCACATTTATATCCCTTATAGTATTTATGAGGTACACACCTAGGGATTTAGAGTGTAAATCATGCCTCAAAAAAATGGAGTACACCGCATGCAAAAAGGATTACACGGTGTGTGGAATCAGAGTTACATGGTCAGCGGTCAGGTAGAACGTGTATAAAACAAACGGCCCTTCTATGAATCAAAGGACTATGCGCTATCTGTATAGGATAAACATCATGTAATCTAGAAAATAGTGCTATAGGATTTCTTGGTAAACATAGGGTGTAATAATTAACTACTCTATGTGTAATCAATGAATATGATTTGAGTACTTTCCAAATTAACTCATGGTGCATTAAACAAAAGTAAATGGCATGTAACTCTGGTTACATAGTGTTCACTCCATTTTTGTCCAAAAAGAAACCTCACCACCTCTAGATTATTTCCTCAATTTTATTTTATTCATAAAATTAATTTTCCAAATTAGATCTATGAGAAAGAAAGTTGGAAGAATAAGATATCGCAATTCATATTAAAAGAACAATTAACCTTTAAATGAATAACTAAATTAAAATTATTAAATCAATCAATGAACTTTTAATAATTATAAATAATTATGTGACCTCACTGATACCACTTGTCGGTTTTGAGCACAAAAAAAGTGTGGAAAGGGTTATTCTCAACATTAATTTTTTCTGTGATCATTGATTAATCTGATATTTACATAATGATAAAAACCATGATCTATGGAAATGAATTCAATAATATAGAAAACGTATTAGATAGAAAAAACACGAGAGAAGGTCATCACATATTATTTATAATTAATTTAACTAAATAAATAATTACTTTGATGGAATTATTTCTTCGTTGATGGATCTAGAAATAGATC
This sequence comes from Viscum album, assembly GCA_963277665.1. Lineage (NCBI taxonomy): Eukaryota > Viridiplantae > Streptophyta > Magnoliopsida > Santalales > Viscaceae > Viscum > Viscum album. The sequence continues at coordinate 1,552,662,075 of OY728134.1, forward strand.
TTCATTGTTCTATCGATTCATTGTATGAATCAAACTATATGACCTCTAGATGTGATCCACATGTGTTCCAAAAATATCCAAATGTCACCATAGGAATATCCAAGTGTGAGTATGGTAGAATACATCACTTGTTTGATCCATCTTTGATCGCCTCAATAACCACTTCTTGATAATTCTCCAAGATATCTCTTGACTCGAGAGTGGGAGGTGGAGGATGATTACCCTCCATTATTGAGATCATTCTTGAAGAAGGGGGTCTCTATGTTTTGAGAGGATTCTCCAAATCCATTATTCACAACCAAACAAATGAATTAAAATTTGAGAAAATAATATAATTTTGTTTATATATCTCTAGGTTTAAAATAAAATAATTTCACAATTTCCAATTATTAATTTTTTAATTCCCATAGAAACCCGTGTCAAATAATAATAATACTATAATTATTTCCCAACATGCGATTAACGTAAATATTAAATTAAATATAATTTAAGAAAATAATATTCAATATTTATTATTTCTCATTACACCATTAAACTTGATATGTAATTCCTCTACGATATTTATCAGACCTTTAATAATGACTATTAATTTATTAAATAGTAATAACTATATTAATCTCCAATAAATAAATAATTATCATATTCAGTAAATAGAAAATCAAAATTTATTAAATATTCCACTCACATTATATTCTCTCAAATAATTGATGATATAATATACATGATCAATAACAAAAGAATAATTATTAAACCATGTCAAGGATTAATTTTTATTATAGTTTTTAAATAATAAACAATAATATATTATCTAACTGAGATTGTGGATACACTTATTGTGTGACACTCTAAGCCTCTTTCTTAGTGGAATTGGTCAAACCAACCAAAAGTCCAAGCATAGCATCCAGTAAAATTGAAGGACACCAGTAGATAAAAAATTAAATGTCGCAATGGAATGATACCTCATACGAACTCTTACTGTTTAATATAATTCCTTTATCATGGTATCTCAAATCATGAAAGTTTCTTAATGGTTACATCAACCTTTGTGCACTATCTCTCTTTATTTGACTTCCTGAAAATTGGATTTTCCTTTTGTAAACCACAGATATGGATTTATTTAGGTTATATCATTTCTATATAAGGGCCTAAGATATCAACTTTTGTTAAAGAACTAAAGGGACAAATCCTTTATCACATTATTCACTAATGTAATATATCCCATGACCCAGCCAACGTATCCAACCTCACCAAGAACATCTATCACCACAATTTTCATCAATACATCAAATTATGTGACTCATAATACACATAAATAATAATCTTAAAAGTCTTAGGACCATTTTCCACATCTTCATATTGGAACATCCAATGACACATTTAAATGTGGATTTCCTACTGTTGGGTCTCATTCTCATTATATCCTACTAGATATTACAAAGTATGTACCCCATGATAAGGTTAATCAAAGTCTTATTATTCTCCAACCATGATATCCTATATCCTTTGTTTATATCAAATGATATCATCCAGCTATAGAACATATATTTATGAATACTGTCATAGCACTTCGAGGTTCTCATTATAGTGGGGAAATGAAATGACCTTTCTGTGTGATAGCTACTCTTATGAAATTATCGCATACTATGTTACGTATAAGAATTATCATGATGTGATAAAGAGTTTATTAATTTTCAAAATGTGAATATAGGTTGACATAATGTGCAAAAAAAATTGTTCGAGGACACCAACTCCAAAAATTATATGATGAAATGTTTTTGAAATCCATTCATTTTCATGGGTTATGATAAGGTGAATATTTTATGATCATGTGTCACACATATGTATGATTTCCATTATATAATGGGTGGGACCTATATCTCCCACTGACGAATTGGGAAACAGTTGGTATATCATAAGATAAAATAGGACTGAAATGGGGAGATAACCCAGTTTAGTAAAGGTATTTTTAAACTATGATAGTCTCAAGAGTGATCCTTGACTACTATGATGGTTTGGTAAGTAAACCCATTCCAATATGCTAGTTATTTCAATGATCCTTCAGAACCAAAGAAATTATTTTCTACACTTATTTGTATACATCAAATCCATGTATTACACCAATGTAATTCTCTCATGAAACATATTCTTTGTTTCCATTATGATTCATGTATTTTAAATTATCGTGGTTTATTCTATGGCTGAGGTTTAGGATCTATGATATGCTCGGCATGGTTTTCAAATGTTTTTTCTCATGTACTCATTATTTTATGATCATTTTATGTCGGTATCTTCCTTATTTACCCCTACATAGAATATAAGCTCCCGATGTCTTATGGTTTCATTCCCCAGGTTATGTAGAAAGGTATTATATATGATATGTTTAAGAAGGGTTATAGTTATGAAGAACCAAGTGGTAGATGATGTAGTTCATCTATGAACTAGTTGTTTATGTAACAAAGTTACCAAAGTCACTAGAACTTTATGATTCTAGAATGGATATTTATATTATATATTGAATATTCACTTATTAAGATGTGATATCTATGTTGGAATATTTTTGGTTATTATAATAACTTTATAAAAGGATCATATCCAAAAATTGAGGCATAATTATAAAAAATATTATTTCAAGGCTACAAACCAAGGAATTCATCACATAATAGGATTTTTCAACCACCAATGTACCAGATTCAGTCATGGTAATACCTCATATGTATCCTCTTTTGTTCTTCTAGTAACATCTCATGTAAACAATTTTGGGATTGGAATAACCTCTCATGCACCCTTCCATCTCATAAAACAATAATCTTTCCATAATTAACTTGAGGGTTATAACGGACCCACCTATCATATATTCACAATCCATTCATATGTATACTATAAGATCATGAAAATATTTATCATTTTAACAAAGCTGAACTCATGAAAAACCAAAATAGGTTTCATAAATATTTCATCATCAAAATCATAAACCATCTGGAGAAAGAATAAATTTGATAACAATTCATGATATCTTAATCAATGTTAAAGAAATATAAAAAGTTGTTGTTATAGATGAAAATTAAATTAAAATATCAATGGAATATTTCTATAATAAACCACCATTTTCATTTTGAAAGTACATATTTAATATCATAAAATTTCTAAATAATTATTGAAAAATGTTTTTTTAGAAAACCACCAATACTTATAAAGTAATATTCAAATTAAAATGTACTAATGATGAGGAAAAGTCTATTCATGTGTTACATATTATAACAAATATTCCTTCCACATTTTTAGTTCAAATTAAAAGGTTTCTCATTCATAAAATGACAAGAATATTTATAACAACCTACAATTTTATCAATTGAAATTACTTCTTATCATTATGAGTCCTTTATTAAATTTTCAAAGGGTCCAAAGATCAATTATAATATTAAAATTATTTTTTTAATAAATAATTCTTTTATTTCAAAAATAAATTTATCATATATACAAAACTAAATTTGGGAAATGGATTCTATTTTTGAAATCTGTGTGATGAAAAATTATTAGGTTGAATTTTTTATATTTTTCAATAATAGTTAATTTTTTTTGGGAAAAGTGAAATACAATAATTTATGTAATTTAATATTATAAGCTCAATACATGAATTTTTGACTCATAACTAATGTAATAAACCATTACAGGAAACCATCCTTCACTATTTACTATATTTACTCATATAAATCAACACAATTCATTGTCCTAAGACAAAAAATAATAATGAATCTGTTAATAAAAAACACCCCTCTCCTCGACCTATAAATACAAACCCTCATTGACCCATCTCCTCACACCTTAAAATCATTATAACATGTCAATATTATACCAAATTTCCAACCTAATAATTTTCCTCATTCCAAAGATCTACTAGTCTCTTCAAAAGACCAATTCCAAGTTCCCTAAGGTGTTCTTCAAGGAGGTGTTAATCAATAGGTACGTTTCCCAAACAATCTCTTTTAATTTTGTTTCTTTTTCTACCTTCCCCTAACCTCATTCATCCATAAAATTACAATTACTACAATATAATGTATATAGAGGAATTGTATATTTATAATTGAATATATTTGATAGACCTCTTTTCTCATTTCCTCCTATACAAAAATGAAACTATTGTAAAAATTATGGTGGTTTACCATCACATGGATAATGATTTTTCGTTTTACATTAACAACCTCATAAAATTTCCTAAAACTATTATTATGTTTAAATAAGATATTAATATATATATATATATTATAACTTTATTCATATTTTGGAAGTAATATATATAATATTAAATAAAATGAAACTAGTTTTTTGGACAAAAAATCACCAAAAAACAAAACATTTATCATTAAATTTTTACCAATTGAATCGTACTCATACCAGAAAAAAAATGATATATAAGACCATTTATAATTATGTAAGTTATTTAATACCATATAACTTCACTTCTGTAAAGTTATTCACATTCTACAGAAGATTATATAATTATACACAAGTAAACTGACCATGATACCATGAATGTTTACGCCCTCAGAACGATGAAATGTTGTTTTAAAAATAATCAAAATGGCCATAAATAAACTTAAAACTTAAAATAAATAAAATAAATATATAATAGGTTATGAAATAATTAATTATTGAATCGAATTTTATTATATATTACATTATGTGAACGTGACAAAATCATTTACACATAAGGTAAGGGATCTTTCCGAACCTCTATTCTCCATTTGAGTTACATCATCTATCAATCTGCATCAATTTATCACTTAATTTTTCTTATAAAATTATTTTATATTATTTATATATGTATCAAACATATATACCATATTTATTTGATCTTTCCAATATGATGTATATATGAATTTAATGTTCTCTTATTAATCTCCTTGGAAACTTTTATTATTGGTAACTTCTCTATTTTCTTTGCTTATTTTAAATTAGTGGTTAATGAAACATTTTAAAACTTATATGAATTTTAAAAAACACAACATATTATTTTAAAAATAAATTTATTTCACTTCTGTTTTTATGTAAATTATTATTATTTAACCCCATTAAAAGAATCTTTTCCTCTTCTCTTAAAACCCTAATTAAGAGGCACATTTACAAGGTTACAAAACCACACTTTTTACATGTTTTCAAGTTATTTAGACATAATTTATCAATACATATTCTTATGTTTCTTTTATTAATATCCAATTATTATCTAGGTCCCTTATTTAATGGATAATATTATAATACACTGAAGTTTTATTTCTTTTTCATTATTATGATACTCATTTCATTCCATCAATAACTCTAATGTTAATTCCTAATGTTTGATTTCTTATTATAGCACACATATTCATGAAAATATTATGAATTTTATACCTAATAGCGCTCAATTTCGTTAGTTAATTTTTTCTCCCATGAGACATCCTTTATAGAATTAGGAAGTAATGCTAATCCATTATGGGAATTTTTCCATCATGTGATATAGTCTTGGAAGTTATACTTGACTCATGTTTATATCTTGTTATATGTTTCTTCCATATTCCCAAATTCCAATTATCATATTATTCCATGTTTTATATTTATTATTCTATATTTTTATTCATTAGACATGCCTTTAATGTTATTATATTATGTCTTTAAAACTAATTTGATGTGTTTCATTCCCATGTTTATTCACTTATTAGGATTTTTAGATTATCTCTATGGTATATATATTCACAAGGTTACCCAATCCAGTTATAAGAGCTTAAAGGGAGTTATGATCTCATAAAAATGATTAAATAAAGTATTTGTTATTTTAAGTATCATGTTTTCTTATCATGTGCCTAGTATTACAAAGACACTAGACTATTCAATCCTTGGTTTTAATTATGCTTAAAATCATATAATATTATGTGCAAAAGGATATGGTCTACATAGTTGTTATCATAGGAAATTCTGGTTATTTTGGGGGATTATGACTATAAAAACATAGTAAGAACCCTAGGTATAATCATATCACAACGTATAACCTATATTTAAATAAGGAGAATAATAATTTAATATATAATTTTTATTTATATGGTATTCCTTCTATATTCATAGATACCTTTTTATTTTCTCATTAGCAATTTATTCAAGGCCTTAAATTTTATTTTATTTCTTTTTCATAGTTAATTACTAGAAATAAGATACCCCCTCCCCCCACCAATAATCAATGTAATTGTAAATGTGATAATTTCTCTAATGAGATTCAAAATATGATGAGAACAGAACCCCAAAACATCATGATAGTACTATTTAAAATGGAAGCAGTTACAAATAATAACTTAAATCATGTCAAACTCACTAATTATTTTACGAAAGAGAAAGTTGGGGTTGAATCCTTTCTATGAAAAATGCCTCTTATATTTAGTGGATCTTTTAGTACCCTCATTTCAGATCAATGGATTAAATCAATTGAGAAGATATTCTATGTCATTCAATGCCTAAAAGAATAGAAATTCCTTAAAATGGTCTATAATTTTAATTAATAAGTGGATTAGTGGTGAAAATTGAAAAAAAACATAAAGCCTAAGGAGGGAATTGATCCCATCAATGGGAAAGGATTCAAGAAAAAAAAATTCAATGAATATTTTCTCAAGACTCTTTCTATTAAGATGAAGGGGTTTCTTTGGGCGGAACAAAATGTAATGTTAATATATTGATACTTATAAGGAAAAATTTATAAAGCTTAGATGATATGCCTCTATATTTCTCACGAACACTGAAATCAAGGTAGATCACTTATTTAGTAGATTAAAGAAGATTATATGAAAATAATTAGGGATTCAATACTTTGGAAGATATGACTAGATTTGATGATGTTCTATAAAGGTGATATGTATATTGGTGACTCTTAGTGATCTCATGGGATCAAAGATAAAATGAATAAATATAGTTTAATGTGTTTGGAATAAAAAATAAATCCCATAAAAGAAAGAATACCCGATATCCCACATGTCAAAAGTGTGGGAAGATTCATCCTGGGAAATGTCTAAATGGAAAATGAGATGCTTTGAATGTGAAATATACGGGTTTTAGGTAATTTATTTTTAAAGTAATTTGAAGAATCCCACTAATGTGGAAGAATAGTGGAAGTTTCATATTAACACATAGCCTACAGTGCAATGTTTAAAATACAATTAACATGGGAGTTATGAAATCTAATGCCCTAATACAAAGGTTTTATAAGGAAATCAACAAAAACAACCTCCAAGGGAGAAAGGAAGGGCATATTCTACTACTGAGGTGGATCCTAATAATTATGTTTCAAAATGTAGGTTGGTTATTCATTCAAGAAGATTGAATGAACTATTAGATTCTATTTCTAACCATTATTTCATATATTTATTATTTAGTAGATTTAATAACTCAAAATACAAAGGTTGAGTTATTTTCTAGAATGGTGAATTGGGAAATCATTTCCTCTAAAGTATATAAATCCTACCCAATTAATATTTGTGGACTAAACCACCAACCGAATCATTTTTTACTTTGTTATGTAGATTTTGATGTTATATTGGGCATTTATTGGTTATCTTTATACAAATCCAACATCAATTGTCAGGAAAAGGGAGACCACTCTTCAAATCTGGAGGAATCCCCCAATTATATAAAAGTGTAAGGAGTAGGATAAACCTCATTTATAATCATCATATCTATTGTGGATATTATTTCTTTATGAGAAAGAATATCTAGATCAAATGATTGAGAAAAAGGATAGAATCATTCTCAAAGACATTCCCATTTTTAGGGACTATATTAATGTGTTCCACGAAGAATTTCATTGTCTTCCTTGTAAACAATAGGTTGAGTTTTCAATTGATATTATACTTTTCTCTTTGTCAATATCAAGGAATCTTTATAGGATAGCCACCATTCAGTTTAAGGAACTGAAGAAGTAGTTACAAGAGATTCTGGAAAAGGGTATTATACACCAGAGTACTTTATGTTGGGGTGTGATAGTCCTCATCTTCAAGAAGAAGGATGGATCAATGCCCCTCTTTATTTGTTATTTGGAGCTCAAAAAATAACAATAAAAAACCATTATACACTAAAATGGATATATGATTTTTTCGGTCAACTAAGTGGGGCTAAGTATTTCTCTAAGGTGGACCTTCGGTTATGGTATCAACTGTTAAAGGTGAGGATAGAAAATATTCCAAAGATAGCCTTTCGAATGAATTATGGACACAATTATTTCATTGTGATTCCCTTTGGACTCATTAATTCTCTATAAATATTCATGGACTTAATGAATATAGTCTTTAGACATTACCTCAACAAATTTTTGTTAGTATTTTTATTTAATATTATGATATACTCCGAGAGAAAATAGAAACATGAGAATCCTTTGAATACTATGATAAATACATTTCATAGGTAGAAAATATTTGAAAATTTTAGTTAATGTGAATTCTTGATCGATTAATTATCATTCAATAGACATGTTAACACTATAAAAATAATATCGACGGACCCCACTATAAAATGAAATTTGTTTAGTGGCCCTAACCAACGTCTGTAACAAGGATTCATAGTTTCCATGGTCTAGCTATGTATTATAGATGATTTTTAAGGAACTTCTCATAATTATTGACCCCAATAAAAAACTGACTTAGAAGGGAGTAAATTGTTTTTGGACCAATGAATACAAATACTACATCAAAGAGTGGCAAAATATTCTTACCACATCACTAGAACTTATACTACCGACAAGTGGGGAAGTCTTTATTATATATAATGATTCTTAAAATAAGGTATTAGGTTGTGTAAAAATTCAAAATGATAAATTGATATCCTATGGGTCAAAGAAGTTGAAATTTCATGATAAAAACCACCCCAAAAATGATCTGATGTCGGTGTTTGTGATTTTGTGATGAAAAATCGGGATCATTATCTCCATGGGGATAAATGTGAGATATATATTGATCATAATATCCTCAAATATATATTCACACAGAAAGAGACTAATATGTTTCATCAAATATAGTTATAGCACAATAAGGGTAATAAATTCTCAATCTACTATCTTCTTAGTAATAGAAGTAAAGTGGAAGATGCTCTAACTAGAAAGGATCATGTAACTATATCAGTTATAGGAATTGGGAAAGATATTATTATATTATACATAAAAAAGATGTATCTTGTAACACCCCAAGATTCCACGGTACATTTCCCTTCGAATAATGCGATAGCGTGTGTTGTACGCAACCTCGAGTTCTAACACACACCACAACTAATTAAACTAGCCGTTGTGAATAGTAATACCTACTTTTTGAAATCATATATATTTTATATTTAAAAATGGAATTCATTTTTGGATTCGGAATATTGAAATTAGCCTAGGGTTAAATTTTGGTACTTTTCGGATAACTTTTATATTTTGATGAATAGTGAAAATTACTAAATTTTAATTAAAATCAACTTTTTTAATCAAAATAATTAATATTGATAAATTATGAATTTGAGTGGTTTTAAATTATATTTAGAATATATTTTTACCATTTAATTTAATGTTTGTCATTGGACATAATTTCACAATTAAACCAGACATAAACAAGTGTCAATCTTTTGATAGTTATTATCTCTTAAAAACACGCTTTTTATTTTAACAACGGGAAATAATTTTAAATTAATTTCTGCCACTTCTGTGTTTTGAATTTGGAAAAATGGATTACATATTTGGAATCAGGATGTCCAAATTATGTAAATAGGTAACTTTTATTTTTACACATTTTGAATAATTACTGCGGTAAATATTTTATTTACCATGGTTAAAGGGTAAATCCGGTAAATAAGGGTTAAAAAATAATATTATAATAATACAAAATTACCCTAAAACGTGTCCTAACCTTATTGTTGGACACATACCCGACCATGGGCATCCTTGGGTCGATTTGGGTACCCCTTAGAGCCACTTGTATGTGGTAGGGACACATTATATTAATAAAGTTAAAATAAAAATAAAAATGGCATAAGCTTACATCTTTTAGAAGAACAATTTTTACATAGGGTTATACATGTTGGATTTTCGATTATAAATATTAATTAGAAAGATAAAAATATTTCCTACATAATGATATTTTATTTATGATTTGTAGACATCAAATAATTTAAATTATTAATGACACAATAATGATACAATGTTTACCTCATTAATAAATCATTTAAATAAATAAGATTATAATGATTAAAATATTATCTAAAACCTGTCCAATTCTTATTGGTTGATGTTATTTAGAAAATGAGTCATCTTATATTCTACCTCAATTATTTTTGGACCATTATAAACCGAATATAATTATATTATAAAGTAATACTTTCACTCTTTCCTAAAGAGCCCCTCCTCTCCCTTATAAAAGGAGACCACTTCTACTCATTCCTCACACCTCTCAAGCCACTTGGCTCGTCCAAAACCTGCCCAAATACTCTCCAAATATCCCTCACTATAACCTAGGGGACTTAGTTTGATCAGAAAGCCAACCTAAGGAGCCCTTTTGATCAAATCAAAAGGAAGGACCCGAAGAAGAGGTAATGTTTTCACCACCCCTTTTCAAGTTCCTTTCTTCTTCCACTTCTTCTTTCTTTGTTCTTACCATTCTAAAATAATAACTCCAGTATCTCACATATACTGTGATGTTATTATAAATATGGTACAACCATATTCAGTATTCTATCCACCCTTTGAATAACATGTCACCATACGTGCGTACGTACGGCTTACCGTCTCCACGTCGTGGTGTAATTGTTATTCAATATAATATTATTTGGATGGGTATAATAATGATGTTTAACTCAGGTAAATAATAAATATAACATGTTAATGATTCTGTATATATGATATACCATCCATTTATATATTATTTTAATATCAAAAGAATGATATTGTCGCTCGTGCGTACGTACGGACTACCGTCTCCACGAACGCGATGAGATTCATTCTCCATCGTATCCATTCAAGTATAATAATCATTTGATGATTTAAAAATGATGTTTAAGGACTTGATATCATTCTGGATATGAATAAGATACAACAAACATGGCTTATGTAACAAAACATATAAAATCAAATGAGTAAGTTAACACCCGAAACGACGATAATTCTAAGATATTATTAACAAATCAATGTTAAAAGATCATATATGATATCATATTAATATATATGATTCTTGTATAATTTAATAACAATTATTTCACCATTATACAGGAGGTTAACCTACCCCAACCAAGGAAAAGTACAAGTTAAGGGTTATTTCACAATCTCTTCATTATCCGAGGTTGTTTATACGTAATAATCTACTGGGATTTCTTTATCATCCACATCCATGTTTCTTCGAAATGTATTTCAAAGCATATTTATTATTTACAAAAGTATGGGTTAAAGTCATTTATACCCTTGTTTGACTTTTTATAAGAGGAATCTTTCCGTCGTTTTCAAAACAAGGTCCTTTTTAACCTTTTCGACAGAATTAAGGTAAGAATGTTTTTTTTAACTTATACGGCGAGTGCGGTTATTTTCTGCCGTTATAAAATCTTCAAAGCTTCCCTTACAAGCTTATAAGAATATTTTCAAAGAAAATGTTTTATTTTATACGGATCTTAAATTATTTCAAAATAAAAGGAGATATTTCTTTAAAGAGAATATTGATTTCATCTATGTCAACATCCTTTGATGGATTTTAAGATTATTTGAAGTTGATTTATTATGATACGAAACTTCTATATTGTATTGAAGGTTTTGTGATATGTTTGACTGTGGATGTGCTATTTTGATACCATTCATAGTTTATGGTGAAATTATTGACATTTCGTATGCTAGTTTTAATACGAATGTTTATGTTATGTTTAAACCTTTTCATATGGGAATGCATTGGACTTAGTAAGTGACGGGTGGAGCCCGCTATAGCTCCTCGATGCATCGGTAGGTCTCATGAGACAAACTAGTGTCTTGGCACAAGGCCTTGACAAAATCTTATTTGTAGTCTTGGCACGAGGCCTTGACTATGTGGTTATGATGGTCTGGCATTATGCATTCCAACATTATGAAAGTGGTTATTGATTTTTTCATGTGATTATTCGATTAGTAGAATATCCATGTGAATAAGTAAATGGCATTATTTCATTTTACTTTTGCCATACTATGTTAAAGTTCAAGTTTAAAAGGCTTTTGTTTTAGTAATTCATTGCCTTAAATGTTTATGCTTATTTTTGAATGTTCTGCTATATTGTTATCCTTACTGGGTAATTGAGCTCACCCCTTTTCTATGTTTTATTTTTTCCAGGATGTGAAGATGTAAGTTATGAATGACCTGTAAGGATATTATGAGGGGATTATAGTGTGGACTGTGGAAACATTATGTTGTTGTAGTAGTTTTTCATTTTATGATGTAATGTAAAACATATGAATATATCTAGTGTTTCCAAGGCTACTAAACCAATCGGTCTTTCGAGATATGATCTATCTTGTGATCATTCCAATGTAATGTAATAATGCACCGACTCTGGGTAACTGGGGTTGGGACGCTACAGTTGGTACCAGAGGAAGTTTAGTACAAACCTTGGAATATAGATTTAGATAAACTCTAATTAGAGCACCTAGACCTAAGATTAACTTTGAGGATTAGTATAGAATAACTTCCTAGAATTTTGGTATTGTAGAGATTTTGTGAGTTTTCCGAGCAATACATCCCTGTCTGGATACGAGCAGGTAGAGGCGGCTCTGGCACAGATATACCTAGGGGTAAAACCCGAAAACACCGCTTTGAGCTAGACTCGAACGGGAACTGGTGCACGACAACGGGCCTTGCTGCACTCTTGGTTACGACACTCCCGGGGGATACTCTTAGGATAACTCTGATTTTCATTACAAATCATTATGAAGGGTTTATGAGTATATACTTCCTCAAAGAAAACATATTTATGATTATGGATTATATCCATAAATAGTTCAATTTATGTTAAGTGTTTTATAAGTATGGGATTATGTATTTTGATTCATAAACTGATCTAGTTTATGCCATTGTTTAGAAATGGCGCCTAGTGGAAGAAATGGAAACTGTATCAATGAACGCACTCCATGTTGGGATTTCCCTCCTGCTCAAGATAATTATAGTGGGGCTGGTGATGCAACTGGTGCCGATCAGCTAATCACCATACTGGGACAACTTACTCAGGTTATGAATAATAACCATACCAATATGGAGCCCCCTGATCCGCAGCATGGAGGATCAATGTTAGATCGATTCATGAGGCAACAACCACCAACGTTCAATGGGAATACAAATCCCTTAGTAGCTGAGCAATGGATATTTTCCCTAGAGAAAATATTTCAGGCTTTGGGGAGCAGTGAAAGGGAAAAAGTTATCATGGCAGTTTACCGCCTCACTGGAGATGCTGATCAATGGTGGTCATTGATTCAAAACATGAAGGAAGATGATGAAGTATCAAATATGGAGTGGAGGGAGTTCAAAGATCTGTTTTTAGAAAAATACTTTCCTCGCGACCATCGAGCAGATATGGAAAGGCAATTTCTGAGTCTGAGACAAAAGGAGGATGAGAATGTCACAAAGTATGAGGCTAACTTTACAATGTTAGCAAGGTACGCTGGTGATTATATACGTAACCAAAGAAGTAATATTGATCGTTTCATTGATGGGTTAAAACCATTTCTTCGTCGAGCATTAGTCTCACAATCCTTTCCGTCATATGAAGACATTGTCTCATGTGCTATCAAGACCGAAAAGGAATTCTCTAAGTCTTATGACTCTAAAGCAAAGCAAGAGAAGAAGAGACCTACTGATCAATCTGGGAATGGAAATAAGGGGAAGAAAGGAAAGGTTGAATATCCATCATGTGGTAAATGTGGGAAGAAACACCCCGGTGCTTGCTTGAAGGGAATGGGAGTCTGTTACAAGTGTGGTGAAAAAGGCCACCAAGCTCATGATTGCAAGGGGAAGAAGGAAGCCACCAACGTTCAGTGCTACAATTGCAGGGAGATGGGACATTATGTGAATGAATTTCCTAAGTGTCAGGAGAAATTACCTCAGAAAAGTCCAAGGGATCAAGGCCAAGCTTATGCTATCACTACTGCTGAGGTAGAGGCTCCAAAAGACGTGGTGGCATGTAATTTAATGGTTTCCTCAAGTTTAGCAAATGCATTATTTGATTCTGGATCATCGCATTGTTTCATATCTTCCCAGTTTGCTAAGAAAATTAGATATTTCCAATTTGATTTAATAAGGGAGTTGTCAGTTAAAACTCCTAAGGGAAGTATTGTTGCAACAAAGTTTTGTGAATCAGTCCCCATTAGAGCACATAAAGTTTCTTTATCTGTTGATCTCATCGTCATACCTATGATTGAGTTTGATATAATCCTCGGTATGGACTGGCTTTCGGACTATGATGCAAAGATTTATTGTAAGAAGAAAGAGGTTACGATTCTTGATGATAATGATAAGGAACACCTTATTTTTAGAGCAGAATCATCACCACCTAATTCTTATTTAGTTCCACCCCCAGCAGCTCAACTTAATTCAATTATTGGGGAGGAAGAGAATGAAATAACTGTCGGTGAGGAAAGGAATGTTCAAATAGAGGATGTACCTGTTGTGAAAGAATTTGTAGATGTATTTCCGGAAGATTTACCTGGACATCCTCCAGAACGAGAAGTTGAGTTTTCCATTGATTTGATTCCTGGATCAAGGCCTATATCGAAGACCCCTTATAGAATGGCCACTGTAGAGTTAGTCGAACTAAAGAAACAACTAGAGGAATTGAGTAATAAGGGATTTATTCGCCCTAGTGTTTCTCCATGGGGAGCCCCTGTTCTTTTTGTTAAAAAGAAAGATGGATCTATGAGGTTATGTATCGACTACAGGGAGATCAATGCTATAATGATAAAGAACAAGTATCCCCTACCTCGTATTGATGATTTATTTGACCAACTGGATGGAGCTCAATACTTTTCAAAGATTGACCTTCGATCTGGATACCATCAGTTGTGTGTGAAGAAGGAATACATTCCAAAAACAGCATTTCGAACCAGGTACGGACATTACGAGTTTACTGTAATGCCGTTTGGATTGACTAATGCACCATCTGTATTCGTGGATCTGATGAATAGAGTTTTCAAGGAGTATCTCGATGAATTTGTGGTGGTATTTATTGATGATATCTTGGAATACTCCAAAACCTACAATGATCATGAAAATCACTTACGCATTATCTTGAAGACTCTGAGGAGGCATGAATTATATGGGAAGTTTAGCAAGTTTGAATTCTGGCTTCAGGAGATTTCTTTTCTTGGCCATATTGTCTCTAAAGATGGAATCTCTGTTGATCCTTCCAAGACCAAGGCAATCCAAGAATGGCCAGCACCTACGAGTATAACTGAGGTACGCAGTTTTATTGGTTTGGCATGTTATTATCGACATTTCGTCCAGAATTTTTCCTGATTGGCTAACCCATTAATGAAGATCACACGAAAAGGGGTTAAATTTGTTTGGACAAGAGAGTGTGAAGAATGTTTTGAAGAACTGGAGAAAAGATTAGTCAATGCTCCTATATTGACTCTACCATCGGGAAATGATGGATTCGTTATTTATAGTGATGCATCGAAGAAAGGACTTGGTTGTGTCCTTATGCAGAATGATAGAGTTATTGCCTACGCATCACGACAGTTGAAAATTCATGAACAAAACTATCCTACTCATGATCTTGAGTTATCAGCTGTGATCTTTGCTTTGAAGATATGGAGACACTACCTCTATGGTGAAAAATGTGAGATTTATACTGATCACAAGAGTTTTAAGTATATTTTCTCACAAAAATAACTCAACATGAGGCAAAGGAGATGGCTTGAATTACTCAAGGATTATGATTTCACGATACACTACCACCCGGGGAAAGCAAACAAGGTGGCAGATGCTTTGAGCAGAAAAGACCATGGAGTTTTGAACATGATGAGAATTGAAAGGGATCCAATTATCATGGATCTAGTGAAGATGGACATGGGAATAACCAGGGAAGGTGAAACATCAATGATTTTTCAAAACGTTGCCAAACCATCTTTACTAGAAAGGATTAAGAGTTCTCCGACCGATGATGAAGAATTTCAGAAGAAGATTAAAGCTGTGAATGATGGGATATTGAGAGACTTTGTGTATGAAGATGGAATTTTGAAATTCGGGAAGAGACTTTGTGTTCCCGATTTACCTGATCTGAAAAGGGAATTGACGGATGATGCTCATAGTTCCAATTTCTCTATACACCCTGGGAGCACCAAAATGTATAGAGATTTGAAGGAACATTTTTGGTGGGACAACATGAAGAGGGAGATTGCTGATTTTTTGTCAAGATGTATGGTTTGTCAACAAGTGAAAGCTGGAAGGCAACAGCCTGGAGGAGTCATGCAACCTCTTCCCATACCGGAGTGGAAATGGGACAATATTACGATGGACTTTGTCATGGGGCTACCAAAGACTCCTAGAAGGAACGATGCAATATGGGTTATTATTGATCGTCTGACCAAGTCAGCACATTTTCTTGTTATAAGATAAGATCTACCCCTGGAACGTCTAGAAATACTATACATTAATGAAGTTGTGAGACTTCATGGAGTACCCCTATCGATTGTTTCTGACCGTGATCCCCGTTTTACTTCAACATTTTTGAAAAGTCTTCAGAAATCCCTGGATACTGAACTTCATTTGATCACTACTTACCACCCTCAGACAGATGGACAATCAAAATGGACTATTAAAACCCTAGAAGACATGTTGAGATCTTTCTCACTTGACTTTCAGGGTATGTGGGATCAATATTTACCACTGGTAGAATTTTCCTATAACAATAGCTTCCATTCGAGTATTCAGATGGAACCATATGAAGCGTTATATGGAAAGAGATGTCGTACACCAACCTGTTGGGATGAGGTTGGTGAAAGAAAACTTGTAGCCCCAGAACTGGTGGAGGAAACGGTGGAAAAGGTGAAGGTAATCCAAAATCACATCAAAGCAGCTCAAAGTAGGCAGAAAAGCTATGCCGATAATCGAAGGAAGGATTTGGAATTTCAGGTCGGTGATCATGTTTTCCTGAAGGTATCTCCATGGAAGGGAGTCATACGTTTTGGTAAGAAAGGTAAATTGAGTCCCAGGTACATCGGACCTTTCGAAATTCTAGAACTAATTGGGGTTGTAGCTTACCGATTGGCAATGCCGCCAAGTCTCTCTAAAGTTCACGATGTGTTCCACGTATCTCTGTTGAGGAAATACATGCCTGACCCAACGCATGTACTCACCTATGAAGAAGTAGAACTGGAACCTGATATGTCTTATTGCGAAGAGCCTGTCAGGATTCTTGATACAAGAGAACAAGTACTGAGAAACCGGACGACGCGTCTGGTAAAAGTTTTGTGGAGAAATCATAAGATGGAAGAGGCAACATGGGAACCTGAGGAACTTATGATGAAGAACCACCCGAGTATTTTTATGCAGTAATACCCTAGAAATTGCGAGGACGCAATTATTTGAAGGAGGGGAGAATGTAACACCTCAAGATTCCACGGTACGTTTCCCTTCGAATAATGCGATAGCGTGTGTTGTACGCAACCTCGAGTTCTAACACACACCACAACTAATTAAACTAGCCGTTGTGAATAGTAATACCTACTTTTTGAAATCATATATATTTTATATTTCAAAATGGACTTCATTTTTGGATTCGGAATATTGAAATTAGCCTAGGGTGATATTTTGGTACTTTTCGGATAACTTTTATATTTTGATGAATAGTGAAAATTACTAAATTTTAATTAAAATCAACTTTTTTAATCAAAATAATTAATATTGATAAATTATGAATTTGAGTGGTTTTAAAGTATATTTAGAATATATTTTTACCATTTAATTTAATTTTTGTCATTGGACATAATTTCACAATTAAACCAGACATAAACAAGTGTCAATCTTTTGATAGTTATTATCTCTTAAAAACACGCTTTTTATTTTAACAACGGGAAATAATTTTAAATTAATTTCTGCCACTTCTGTGTTTTGAATTTGGAAAAATGGATTACATATTTGGAATCATGATGTCCAAATTATGTAAATAGGTAACTTTTATTTTTACACATTTTGAATAATTACTGCGGTAAATATTTTATTTACCATGGTTAAAGGGTAAATCCGGTAAATAAGGGTTAAAAAATAATATTATAATAATACAAAATTACCCTAAAACGTGTCCTAACCTTATTGGTGGACACATACCCGACCATGGGCATCCTTGGGTCGATTTGGGGACCCCTTAGAGCCACTTGTATGTGGTAGGGACACATTATATTAATAAAGTTAAAATAAAAATAAAAATGGCATAAGATTACATCTTTTAGAAGAATAAATTTTACATAGGGTTATACATGTTGGATTTTCGATTATAAATATTAATTAGAAAGCTAAAAAGATTTCCTACATAATGATATTTTATTTATGATTTTTAGACATCAAATAATTTAAATTATTAATGACACAATAATGATGCAATGTTTACCTCATTAATAAATCATTTAAATAAATAAGATTATAATGATTAAAATATTATCTAAAACCTGTCCAATTCTTATTGGTTGATGTTCTTTAGAAAATGAGTCATCGTATCTTCGACCTCAATGATTTCTGGACCATTATAAACCGAATATAATTATAATATAAAGTAATACTTTCACTCTTTCCTAAAGAGCCCCTCCTCTCCCTTATAAAAGGAGACCACTTCTACTCATTCCTCACACCTCTCAAGCCACTTGGCTCGTCCAAACCCTGCCCAAATACTCTCCCAACCTCCCTCACTAAAACATAGGGGCCTTAGTTTGATCAGAAATCCATCCTAAGGAGCCCTTTTGATCAAATCAAAAGGAAGAACCCGAAGAAGAGGTAATGTTTTCACCACCCCTTTTCAAGTTCCTTTCTTCTTCCACTTCTTCTTTCTTTGTTCATACCATTCTAAAATAATAACTCCAGTATCTCACATATACTGTGATGTTATTATAAATATGGTACAACCATATTCAGTATTCTATCCACCCTTTGAATAACATGTCACCATACGTGCGTACGTACGGCTTACCGTCTCCACGTCGTGGTGTAATTGTTATTCAATATAATATTATTTGGATGGGTATAATAATGATGTTTAACTCAGGTAAATAATAAATATAACATGTTAATGATTCTGTATATATGATATACCATCCATTTATATATTATTTTAATATCAAAAGAATGATATTGTCGCTCGTGCGTACGTACGGACTACCGTCTCCACGAACGCGATGGGATTCATTCTCCATCGTATCCATTCAAGTATAATAATCATTTGATGATTTAAAAATGATGTTTAAGGACTTGATATCATTCAGGATATGAATAAGATACAACAAACATGGCTTATGTAACAAAACATATAAAAGAAAATGAGTAAGTTAACACCTGAAACGACGATAATTCTAAGATATTATTAACAAATCAATGTTAAAAGATCATATATGATATCATATTAATATATATGATTCTTTTATAATTTAATAACAATTATTTCACCATTATACAGGAGGTTAACCTACCCCAACCAAGGAAAAGTACAAGGTAAGGGTTATTTCACAATCTCTTCATTATCTGAGGTTGTTTATACGTAATAATCTACTGGGATTTCTTTATCATCCACATCCATGTTTCTTCGAAATGTATTTCAAAACAAATTTATTATTTACAAAAATATGGGTTAAAGTCATTTATACCCTTGTTTGACTTTTTATAAGAGGAATCTTTCCGTCGTTTTCAAAACAAGGTCCTTTTAACCTTTTCTACAGAATTAAGGTAAGAATGTTTTTTTAACTTATACGGCGAGTGCGGTTATTTTCTGCCGTTATAAAATCTTCAAAGCTTCCCTTACAAGCTTATAAGAATATTTTCAAATAAAATGTTTTATTTTATACGGATCTTAAATGATTTCAAAATAAAAGGAGATATTTATTTAAAAAGAATATTGATTTCATCTATGTCAACATCCTTTGATGGATTTTTAGATTATTTGAAGTTGATTTATTATGATACAAAACTTCTATATTGTATTTAAGGTTTTGTGATATGTTTGACTGTGGATGTGCTATTTTTATACCATTCATATTTTATGGTGAAATTATTGACATTTCGTATGCTAGTTTTAATACGAATGTTTATGTTATGTTTAAACCTTTTCATATGGGAATGCATTGGACTTAGTAAGTGACGGGTGGAGCCCGCTATAGCTCCTCAATGCATCGGTAGGTCTCATGAGACAAACTAGTGTCTTGGCACAAGGCCTTGACAAAATCTTATTTGTAGTCTTGGCACGAGGCCTTGACTATGTGGTTATGATGGTCTGGCATTATGCATTCCAACATTATGAAAGTGGTTATTGATTTTTGCATGTGATTATTCGATTAGTAGAATATCCATGTGAATAAGTAAATGGCATTATTTCATTTTACTTTTTCCATACTATGTTAAAGTTCAAGTTTAAAAGGCTTTTGTTTTAGTAATTCATTGCCTTAAATGTTTATGCTTATTTTTGAATGTTCCGCTATATTGTTATCCTTACTGGGCATTTGAGCTCACCCCTTTTCTATGTTTTATTTTTCCCAGGATGTGAAGATGTAAGTTATGAATGACCTGCAGGGATATTATGAGGGGATTATAGTGTGGACTGTGGAAACATTATGTTGTTGTAATAGTTTTCATTTTATGATGTAATGTAAAACTTATGAATATATCTAGTGTTTCCAAGGCTACTAAACCAATCGGTCTTTCGAGATTTGATCTTTCTTGTGATCATGCCAATGTAATGTAATAATGCACCGACTCTGGGTAACTGGGGTCGGGGCGTTACATATCTAGGAATCATAAATGAAGGTATATCATCAATACTTCCAGAAATGATTACCTAACCATCCCTTTTAGAGAATGTAAAGGATGTTTGAAAATATGATGTGGAAATTTAGAAAAATGGGGAAACTATAATAAATGGGAAATACTAAGAGATCAAAATTGATGAGGAAGGAGTTGTAAGATCTAAGTCATGAAATTTTGTACTATTTAGTCTCGACATTAAAAAAATAGATTCTGAATGATGTACATAAATCAACCATATCCATCCATCAAGGGAGAAAAAATATGTATCAATATCTCTGAGAACACTATGTGGGGGACAATATGAATAAGTACATCACTGAATATGCATCAAAGTGAATGATATGTCCTCAAGTGAAGGATGAAAGGAAAACATTCCAAGGGGATGAAGCAACCATTACCAATACATACACAAAAATGGAAAAACATCACCATTGACTTTGTTACTAGAAATCCAAATACATTACTGGAAATATTTATATATGGTTCATTGTGGATCATAATAAAAAGACTGCCCACATTACTATGATTCAATAAAACATCTCACTCAATAAATTTGCATAGATATACATTAAATACGTTGTAATGATGCATGGAGTACCGTGATCAATTATATCTGATCGAGATTCGATATTTACAACCACGTTTTGAAAGAGTCCCCAAAAATCCCCATACCCAGATATGATCTTCATTATGGCTTATCACCCTCAAACTGTTTTCCAGTCCGAGGAAACTATACATATGTTGGTTGATATGTTGACAACATAATCGGGGGAATTCAAAGGGATATGGGATCAACATCGACCACTTATTGAGTTCTACTAGAAAAACAGTTAAAAATCTTGAATAAAAATGGCTCCATATAAATTCCTTTATAGAAAATGATGTACAACACCTGCAATATTGGATGACATTGGTGAAAATAAACCGTTGGGACATAAAATGATTAACAAAATAGCAGAAAAGGTGAATGCAATACAACAGCATATCTTGGATGCCAAAAGCTGATAAAATATTTATGATGATAATGGAAAATGGGACTTAGAGTTTGAGTTTGGATACAAGGTGTTAAACTTAATATCTCCATGTAATAGGTTCATGAGATTTATGAAGAAAGGAAATAAATCTCCTAGGTACATCAAACTCTTCAAGATTCCTGGCCAGGACAGAGCTATGGCCTATCGACTAGAACTTATACAAACCATGTGTCGTGTAAATGATTTATAAAAAATATACTTCTTGAGAAGTACATACCACATCCATCACTTGTACTGAACTCAGAGGTGGTATAGCTGGAAAATGATCTCTTTTATGAGAAGCAGTCAGTGAAGATTGTTTACTATAGAGAAAAGGTTTGGACAATAAGAAAAATCACATTTTCATGGTGCTATAGTGTAACCATAAATATGAAGAGGTTACATGTTAACTAGAGGAGGTGATGATGGATAAATACCCTCACTTTTTCACGTTATTATGTAAAACAATATTTCGATGTCTAAATTTCAAAAGGGGGGAGAATAGAATGACCTGAAATTTTATCAATGGAGTTTCCTTCTTATAATTATGTCACCTAGTATAAGGAACATACATCATAAAGAGAAACCAATAAAAAATTATTCACATAAATGAAGAATGATAAATTTGTAATAAAATAAATTAATAAGAATGCTAAATATTATAGTGAGATAACAAATAAAAATAATATAATAAGAATGGGAAAATTTTGATCTCCTCGATCCATTAGAAGGACTGCACTCATGAAAAAATCTATAGAAATAAAACATAATGATAATAATTAAATATTCATTTTTAATATTAATGTATCTATATAACCATAATAGAAAATATAATTTTATGATGAATAAATGAAATAAGAAGTATTTATAGTGATTAAGTAAAATATACCATTGGAATAATAAATTGTTCATTGGATTAGTAATCTGACCATTAGGAATAGTAATATGGCTTTTAGAATAGAAACCTCACCTAAAAAATATAAAACAAAATTTAGTTATCTTATAAATAAAATGATTATATATTTATATCATGTTATAAGTAAATATTTTTTTTAAATGATAAATTATGTATTGGCATTTTGATAAAACATAAATGTTTATATACAATATATTAATTAATATAATGATTTAAAAGAAAATCTATTTTTATAAAATAAATTAATATATTAGTATTATATTATATTATAATTATAATATTATTTAATTTTACCTGAACTAATTTTTCAAAGGGCCCAAAAATTGATTATAATATTAAAATCAGTATTTTTTAAAAAAATTATGATTTTATTTAAAAAATTAATTATTTATATTTGTAAAATTATTTTCATAAAATTGATTCCATTTTTTTGATCTATATATCAAAAAATGGTTAGGTTGATTTTTTGGGTTTTCTCTGAGATAGTTGAATTTTTTGTGAATAGTGAAATACAATAATTTATAGTATTCAAATTTATAAGATAAATATATAAATTTTTGAGTCATGGATGATGTAAGGGAACGTTATCTCGATCCCTAATTCCATAGATACTAAATTTAGTCATATTAGTCAAAAATATTGTTAGTATTGACAAAAACTAATAAACTAATCAATATAATAATCAAAAATACCAATCTCTTTCCCCAATAGATACTACCTCTCACCACACCTTCTCCTCACACCTTCTATGCCTTTTATCTTATCAATATTCTTTTTAATTGCCATTTTAAGACCCTTCCCCACATCAAAGTGATTTTTAACCCCCCGGTTCCATAAGCTGCTCAGAGGCGCCCCATACCCAGTTGGTCACATGGCCTCAAACCCATTTCCCTGAATTCCAGATAATGCCGACTAGCAGTGAGAGCCTTGGGTGTGATAGTGGGGAAACTATAACCTCATTTGGAAGAGTATCACAACAGAAGTAAAACAGAAAAAAAATCGGAAGTAGTAAAAGCATGTAATAAGTAAACAGTGGAAGATAGAAGTAATAAACAACTGGAGCACACATATATAAATGATGCATGATACATATGTCTATGAAAAATCCAAACAAATCACAATGCTGGAATACAGTACTAAACCAATGTACAAAATAAATGTAGTAAATTTCTCCACAGTATCGCATGCCTCATCTTGGTCCCACGCTCCCCAACTCCATAACAAACATGTACCTAAAGTAGAAGGGTGTGTGACCTTATCTATACCTGTTGCAATATAATCTGTTTGGGCCCAAAATCATGACCCAAATAGGGTGCGAGAATAATCCCAGTAGTCAACCACCCAATGATCTATGCCTAATAGTCAGTGAATATATATCAGAGGCAATGAGTAAAAATAAGCAGTAAACATGGAAGTACTCAAAGTAAACAATCCTATAGTTTAGTTGCATTCAATTTCAAATATTATTTAAGAAAATAATCACAAAAAAGTAACCCTCTGGAAATTACTCACATCATAACCTCTCTGGTTCAACCGAACAACACAAGAAACCCTCTGGGAAGTACACACAGTCTAACCCCTCGAGTTCAACTTTAACAAAGACTCTCTGGGAAAGCACTCGTGATCAATTCCCCCTATGGTCTTGTATCAATAACTAGTAGGAATTATGAGGAAGCACTCAACATCCAATTCCCCCTATGGAACATATCTAGGAAACTATAGACACTCTAAGGGAGTACAAAGTCCATCCCCCTTATAGTCTCGCAACGTAACAGTAAACAGGCACTCTAGAGAAGCCCTCAACTTCCATTCTCCCTATAGTCTACTACACCAGGTTCTCATGGCCCTATGTATGTAAGTCATGCAAAAACGGTACATGGAATCCATAGTAAACTTCAATAACTAATGGATAAACAATCTACAGAATATCATAGCATGTCAGATAAAAATCACTTCATCCTAACAATACTGGGCATGGGAATCAAAGTAGCAACCTAAAAGTAAAAGCTAGACCAAATGGCCAAAAATAAGAATACATGGGAAGAACATCCATAGCATGGAAAAGTTAACCCTATTCACAACATTTAACCTCTATTTAAAAAAACAAGGAATAACAGGTAATAACCAGGCTAAAATCATATACACGCAATACCATGTTCTTGGGTATTGAGGATTTTAGCACATAAAATTCAAAAACTATATACGGAAAGGCACAAACCACCAACCTAGGCATCATGATAATTATGTATGTGAACCTCAGGCCTTGAATCTCCTTATAATGTTGTTTATCTATAAAAACTCTTAAATCGTTAAACTGAGGATAACTCATGAGAGAAGAGAAATCAGGAGATGAAGTTCAAGAAAAATGAAGAACTCACTATGGCGATTCCAACGCAATTGATGAAGGTCGATTCTAAGAACAGAAAACGATTTGGGGGCTCATTAAAGATCCATAGCCATAACAGATGCTCCTGGATGAAATAGTTCAAGAAGAAGTGTGTTCTGTCTGTTAGACGTGTCCCCGTTCCGTTTAAAGAAAAAAAGTAGACAGCATGTTCTTTAAAAGTAAATGGTGTGTACTTTCCTTTTCCATTCATTGCTTTAGGTAGTCTCCAGGTCACCACACATGGCCATGTTCTCGACCGTTACGCGGCCAGCACATGATCACCAACAAAAACTGGGTACACGATATGTACTTAAAAGTACATGACATGTACTCCTGAAATTTACAGAAACTCCTCATTTTATAAAAAAACAACCAAAAAATAAAAACATACCTAAAAAGAAGATTTTTGTTCTTACAAACATCCCCCCTTAAATAAATCTATCCCTGAATTTCCCTAGAAAGGTGGCATAGAAGAAGAATCCTCAAACAGATCTGGCCACTATGATCGTACATTGTCCTCCCTCTCCCAAGTCTCGTCCTGTAATCACCCGTGCTTCCATAGCACTCATACCAAAGGAACAAACTGGCTACGGAGAACCTTCTCATTTTGATCAAAAATTTGGAATGTACACTCCTCGAATGAGGCATACACCTCGATCTAAAACATGAGACGGGTTTGAGAAGTAACGTCGGATTAGAGAAATTTGGAATACATCGTGCATAGCCCGGTACGTCGGAGGTAACTGCAGCTGATATGCAACTGGTTCGACTCTCCAAAATCTCAAATGGCCTAATTTACCTCAGCAAAACATACCCTATTTCCTAATCCTCCGGTGTCCCAACCTCAGTGTGACATGTTAGAAAACCTAATCTCCAACCACAAACTCCAAAGGTCGTCTCTGTCAGGCAACATATGACTTACTTTGTGACTGTGCAGTAGTTATCGCCTTCTAAATCAACTATATCCGCTCTGTGGTCTCCTTGACAAGACGAGGTCCCAGCATAGCTGCCTCTCCTACCTCCAACCAACATAAGGGTGATCAGCATGGCCTTCTATAAAAATCCTCAAAAGGTTCCATCTGAATAGTTGCTTGAAAACTATTATTGTAGGAAAACTCCACAAGAGTTATGTGCTTCTCCCAAAAACCTCTAAAATCCAAGATGCATGCTCGAGGCTTGTCCTCAAGCACCTGAATCGTACACTCATATTGGCCATCTATCTAGGGATGGTAAGCTGTAATCAAAAGTACCTATGTACCCAAAGCCTTCTGAAGTCCCTACCAGACCTGAGATGTAAAACATGCATCCCTGTCTGAAACAATGGAGTGTAGAACCCCATGTTTACATATAATCTCTTACATGTACAACCATCATAGCACGTGAATAGTGAAGGTTTCCTTGATCGACAAGAAGTGAGGAACCTTCGTGAGTTTGTCAATGACAATCGAAACTACATCATTCCCTCTAGGAAACCTTGGTAAAACTATCACAAAATCCATCGCGACAACATTTCATTTCCACTCAGGAATGGGTAACTGTTGCAAAATCAATGCTGGTCACTAATGCTTCACCTTCACCTGCTGACAAGTGGAACACCTCATAACAAACCCAGCAACATCTCTCTTCATACCTGGACATCAATACTAATAATGTAGATCTCGATACATCTTGGTGACACCAAGATGAACTGCCCAAACTGAGTAATGAAAGTCTTTCAAAAGCTCCTCAAGTATGTAGGGTAGAACCCACACACATCCATGAAAATAGAAGATCATATATTCACCTATTGTCCATCCAGGAATAGGGTACTCTCTTAACTCACACTCCCATAGGACTAGTCCTTCTGAATCTGATAGCTACCTCATTCTCACTCGAACAATAATAGTAGAGGTAACAACTGTAGAAGATATAAACATTTTACCCTATCTGTCGTGCACCAAAAAATGAATTTCAGAGAACAAATCCCTAAGCTTCCACTCACTTTTTGCCTCCTAAACTATCTATTTTCGAGTTCATCTCCTCAATGCATCAGCCGCTAAATTTCCCTTCCCAAGAATGTGGGAAAGTTCAAAGTCCAAACATTGAAGGTACTCAACCCACCTTTGCTATCTCAAATTAAGGTCACTCTGAGTGAAGATATACTTGAGACTTTTTTGGTCGGTGAAGAATACAAAATGCCCTCCCAACAGGTAGTGTCTCCAACAGATTAAATCATTAACAATAGCAGCCAACTCGAGATTGTGCTTCAGGTAATTCCTCTCATATGGAATCAACTATTGAGACCCATACGCAATGAATCCTTCCCCAACATAAAACATCTCCTAGCCCGATACCTGAAGCATCCCAGTAAACAGTATATATCTTTCTCTTATCTGGGAAAACTAGTATCAGGGCAGAATTAGACCTCCCTTTCAGCTCTTAAAAGGTTGACTCACAAGATTCTGACCAAAAGTACATCGCACCCTTCTTAGTCATACCCGTTAGTGGTGCTGATAAGGGTAAAGTGAACTGTATGAAATGTTTGTAGTAACCAAACATCCCTAGAAAACTACATACCTGAAAGAAATTATTCGGGTGCTCCTAGAAAACTACTACTCTCACTCTATATAGGTCTACTGATACTCTTGTCTCTACGATAAAAAGACCTGAGAAGTGAATCTGGTACATCCTAAAGTGGCATCTTGAAATCTTAACATATAACTGATGCTCTCTCAGTGTACTCTAAATGATCTCAAGATGTTTGGTGTGGTCATGTTGAGTGTGAGAGTACACCAAGATATCATCCACGAAGACAACCACGAAAGAATCCAATAATGGATGAAACACTCTATTCTGCAGCTCCATGAAAATTGCAGGTGCTTTCATGAGACCGAATGACAGAACCACAATCTCGTATGGACCAAATCTACTCTAAAAGGATCTAAGAGGTACATTTTTTGGTCTAACGTGCAACTGATTATAACCGAATCTAAATTCAATCTTTGAGAACACTCGGGATCCTTGAATATGATCAAAGAGATCATCGATACTCAAAAATGGATATCAATTCATGACCGTCAAATGGTTCAAATTCCGATAATACACCCAAAATCTGATGGTATCATCTTCCTTCTTCACAAACAGGACAGGAAAACCCCAATGAGAAGTACTGGGTTAGATGAAGCCCTTTGCATGTAACTCTTCCAACTACTTCTTGAGCACCTGCAGCTCTGTTGTGGCCATCCTATAAGGAGGAATAGACACTGGTTCCTCACCTAGCATAGGCTCAATAGAAAATTATACCTCACTATCTGGAAGAAAACCTAAAAATTACACAAGAAAGACATCCCTAAAATGATCCACCAATGGAGGAAATTTCATTTGTGAAGTCCCCAAGTCATCCAGATATATACTTTCAATCTGGGTTGTAACTCTTCCCAACCCATGAAGCCTGGGTCCCACTTTGCTCACCTAAACATCCCATTCTCTTTTATGAAGAAATGATTTACCCTCGGTGATGTGAAAATCACCCTACAATGATAGAAGTCTACAAAATCCTAGAAGATAACTAACCATTCCATTACAATAATGACATCATAAACCTTCATCTCTAGGACATATAGGTCCCAAAAGAAGTGACACCCACCAACCTATAGAGGGAACTCCTTGGACTAATGACCACTAGTTGTTCTAGTTCCCAATGGAGTGTCTAGCATCCGGATATCAGCAGAAGAATATAAATAGAGCCCAAGGCTCTCCACAACAATAAAATATATAAATTTATGGGAATCCCCTATATCAAAAAGAGAATATGCTAAAACTTAGGTAATTAGGATCATACCTCGAATTGTAGAGGGTGTATAATCCTACTCCTTCTAGGTTATCAACACTACACAAGTTTGACCTACATTGTGGTCCTGCGACCCTGCCTGACCACCCTTCACTGATCCACCCTAATGTCGCTAAAAGCCTGGTGACTGACCACCACATTTGTGACCTCCACCTCGGCCTGAATGGCCAGAAGAACTCTACTTCCCTGACTGATGGGAAACTTGTGGTGCTGCTTCTAAATGAGGAGTCATAGAAGAACCCCTATCACCAGCAGCTGGTGAGAAGATCTGATAGAAGTGCTGAAGATGACCCATCTTTTTGCCTAATCAGCACTCCATTGGGCCTCTCGGGAAATGTGGCCTCATATGCCCACTCTTCTCGCACTAGTATCACACCACCTAGAACTAGAATATGTCTCTTGCCTACTACAATCTCCGTGCATAGACTTCATATGGTGCTTCCTACTATCAGTAAGAGGGATACCAACTACAGATGTCGAACCGACCTGGATCACTGCTCTAGAATCCCTCATATTGTGCTCCATGATTGATGCCTGGTTGACTATATAAGTGCTGGAAGTCAATCTGAATATGTTCACATAAGTTCGGATGTCATTCCTGTGAGTATCCTCAAACTTCCATTCCAGAAATAACTCATCACCTCATGGGATATGTGTGAAGTGCTACAACTCAGTGAAATGAGAAGAGTACTCCATGAATGAGAGAGTACCCTGCTCCAGAATCATGAAATCTTGGGCTCGATCATCCCTCAAAGTCTCTGGGTAGAAGTAGTCATAAAAGGAATTCTGAAAATCATCCCATGCCATAAACAACAGGCATCCCTCCTATGAGATCACATCCCACCATCTTCTGGAAGAGTCCTGAAGAATATATGTAGCAAGATCCACCCTATTCTCTAGAGGCATATCAAAACGATCGAAGACAGAAAGCATGGATTCTAACCATGACTGTATTTCTTGAGGTCTTCATTATCCTGTGAAGTTGGAGGGTCGTTGCTACTGGAAAACCCATGTAAACTCTGTCATAGAAGGGGCAGGATGTGTTACTCCTTGAATGTTCTACATGAACGTCATAAATCCTTCTCAGAAATGTGTGTCAGCACCTGTGTCTGAAATGATGGTTGGTGCCCAGACTAGCACAACTAGAGGATCCACTGGTAGTCCCTGATTAGCCATTTCAGATATCTGATCACTACCCTGTAACTAGCGGACAACTGGAGGAAGTCTCGGTGGCACGACTCTACAAGGTAAAGTGCACAAGTTAGATTAAGATTTATATGGACTGAAACATATAAGTGTAATAAGGGAAAAAGATAAAGAAAGCATTCAATATTTTCTTCAAAACATGCATACACGGCGTGTATAATGCCTAAATGGTGTGTTCCTTAAAGCATTCACATGGGTGTGTACTTTTTTCAACCCAGGTCGTGTAACACCCCATACACATAGTGTATTGTCCAAACACAGTACATGTACTTGAATCCTCTTCCCCTACCTGAGTTCTTCTACACAGCTAGGCCACATGGTTTCCCTTGAAAAATACTATACGACGTGTTAGTTCTAGACACAGCATGTACCATATGAACATCATTGACCCGTGTTGTTAGTTACACGGCTGGTCACACAGCTTATGCTACACTGCGTGTTTGTTCCAGAAACAGCATGTACTTGAAAGATTTCATCGACCCGTGCTGTTCACTACATGGACAAATTCAAGGGTCACACTACACAATGTGCTCAAGAATGACATGGAGTTTTTGACTTACATTTTCACCCATCCATGTAGTTAGTCACACGGGTGGACAAATGGTCTACACAACACTGTGTATACATCTGAAACACAACCTGTTCCACCAAATATTTCCCAACCCCGTGTCTCTGCCCACACAGCCAGTGACACGGTTAGAGACTACAGGGTGTGTACATACAGTACACATTGTGTACTTAAGAAAAATAGTTTCTTCCCAAACAGAAGGACACACGGTATGTATTTATCATTGCATGCTGTGTATTCTAGGTTTTTCCGAACAGTAAGCCTCAAAAACTACTCTAGAACCCAGAAAAACACTAAAAAAGACATTAAAGTTCCAAATTCTGATCCATGGGGGCCCATACTCCCCGTGAATTAATGCCTATAATCTTATACACTTCATAAACAAGGAATAACAATAAAATGATCCACAAATATCTGATTCATGAGGGCCCATAACACCTCAAGAACCAAAGTTTGGCGTCCATTCAAAAAAATTCATAAACAAATACCTTATCAAATATAAAGTATTCTATCAAGGAATTTATAACAATATCATGAATATCTTACACAACATCAATCACAACAGCATGAAATCCCTAATACACCCTAAATGGCATGGAAAGAATGCATGGCATGTGATTTCTAGCAAGTTCCAATATGATGCATGAGATAGAATACCCTCATCTCATCAGGTTGAAACAAAATATAACTTAAATAATATGAACAATAACATCACAAAACATGTGAATCACTCAAGGTGAAATCAATCAACTGTAAATTCACAAAATAAAAAGAAAAAACAACAACGATGTAAATTGGATTTTTTTTTATACACAGGTTAGATACTCCCTAAAACAACTTATTACCAAGGACCTATTCCTTCCTATCCCTGACGATATGATACATACAGTATGTTGGAAGAAAAGAAACCTCTTTGACAACACTTTGTAACGCACCGGTTCTAGAAGCCTCCCAGAGGCACCCCGTACCTGGTTGGTCCAATGTACTCAAGTGAATTTACTCGAATTCCAGAGTCTACTGACTAGCAGTGCGGGCCTTGGGTGTGATAGTGGGGAAACTATTCCCTCATTAGCAGAGTAACACAATGGAAGTAAAATAGACAACAATAGAGGAAGCTGTAAAAGCATCCAATAAGTAAACATGGGAATACTAAAGAAATAAATAACTGGAGAACATGTATATAAATGATGAATGATATATATGTCTAGGACAACAGCCAAGATAATCACAAGGCTGGAATACAGTACTAAACCAAAGTACAAAAGAAAATCAGTAAAAGGGTGCAAATTCCCATATTCCCCATATCCATAGAAATCATGTACCTGAAGTAGAACGGTGCATACCATTATCTATACCTGCTGCAATATAATCTATTTGGGCCCAAAAGCATGACCCAAACATGGTGTGAGACTAATCCCAGTATAAAACCACTCAAAGATACGTTCCTAACAGACAGTTAATATATATGGCTGGAAATAAGTGAAAAGAACCAGAATACAAGGAAGTACTCAAAGTAAACAATCCTATGGTTCAGTTGCATTCAATTTCATATATTATTTAATCAACTAATCACAAATAGGAAACCCTATGGGAAGTAATCATAGCCTAACCTCTCTAGTTCAACCAAATAACACAAGAAACCCTCTTGTAAGTACACACAGTCTAACTCCTCTGGTTCAACTTTAGCAAAGACTCTCTGAGGAATCACTCACCATCAATTCCCCATATGGTCTCGTATAGGTAACTAATAGGCATTCTAAGGAAGCACTCATCATCCAACTCCCCATGTGGCCTGTATCGAGGAAACTATAGACACTCTGAGGGAGAATAAAGTCCATCCCCTCTATGGTCTCTCAACGTAACAGTAAAAAGAAACTCTAGAGAATCCCTCAAAATCCATTCTCTCTATGGTCTACTACACCAGGTTCTCACAGCCCTGTGTGATTCAGTCATGCAAAAATGATACATGGCAGAAAAATTAAACCTCAAGAACTACTTTTCTAAACAATCTACAGCATATCATAGCATGTCAGATAAAAATAACTCCATCCTAACAATACTAGGAAAGGGAATCAAACCAGTAGCCTAACAGGAAAATCTAGACCAAACAGTTAAAAACAAAAAAACTTGGGTAAAACATCCATAGCCTAGAAAAGTTAACCCTAGTCACAACAATTCACCTCAATCCAAACAAATAAGTCATAAAAGGTAATAACAGGTCTAAAACTATAAACATGCAATGCCCTGTTCTTGGGTATTGGGAATTATTTCACATAAAATTCAAATACTATCTATAGAAAGGCACAAACCACTTACCTAAACATCATGAGATCGATATACATGAACCTCAGGCCTTGAATCTCCATATAATTCCATATATCTACAAAAACGCTTCAAATGTTTGACTGAGGATAACTGGTGAGAAAGGAAAAATTATGAGATAAGTTATAGAGGAAGGAAGAACTCCTCGTGGATATTCCAATGCAAGTCGATAGTAGTCGATTCAGAGAATAGATAGAAAGTCGGGTCTCAGCAAAGATCTGTGGTGGTACCAACACTCAAGAATGAAATAGGTCCAGAAGAATGGTATTATGTTCGTCAGATGCTACCCTGGTCTATTTAATGAAAAAAACAAAGTACATGGCATGTTATTTAAAATTAAAAGGCATGTACTTTCCTTTTATTTCCTCTACTTTAGGTGATCTCTAGGTCACCACACACGTCCATAAAACGGTTACCAGTGGCAATCGGTTACACAATGTGTACACCTGAAATTTCTAGAAACTCCTCTTTTTCTCAAAAACAACCAAAAAAGAAAAACATACTTGAAAAAAAGATCTGGGTTCTAACATGATTTTAATCACAATACATAACCAACTCTAACTTTCTTAAGGGCCTTTTCAAGGAGTAGATATTAAAGAGGTAAATTTCTCAAACCATCTCTTTTAATTTCATTTCTTCATCTACCTTCTTGTCAAATCCTTCCTCCATAACATAATAATAACTCCAATTTAATTTATATAATATAAGTTTATATTAAAATTTTAATATATTCTATACACCTCTTTTACCATCTCCTCATATTCAAAGAAACAATAAAACTGTCCAAATTATGATGGTTTACCATCACCATAGATAATGATTTTTTTCATTTTCCCTTACCACCTTCAAGGGGGGTCATAAAACTATTATTATTGTTAAATAATATTTTAATATATACATAATAACTTTTTCCATGATAAGTATCTAATATATGTAAATTATATTAAATAAAAATAAATTAGTTTGTGATGGTTTGTAAAAATGACCATAATAAAAAAACATTTAGCAATAATGTTTTATCAAATAAATCAACCTCATGCCAAAAAAAGATATATGGGACCATATAAACTTTTTAAAGTGAATTAATATGATATAATTTAACTTTTTTAAAATAAATCCCATTTTAAAAGAACTTTAATAATTATAACTAAGTAAACCAACCATGAAACCATGAAAGAGAACACTCCCAAAACGATGAAATTGGAAATTATAACTCTTTGAAGTGGACACAAATAAACTTCATAAAATTATAATTAATAAAAAACATGTATAATAGGTTTTGAATTTATCATTTAGTGAATCTAATTCTATTATCCAAGACATTAAGTGCGAGTGTTGGAGGCATTTGGATATAAGGTAAGGGATATTTATGTGTAACGACCAGAACTTTTTAATTATATTTGATTCCTAATTTTTTAGGTTATTTAATTTTATACTCAACAAAACTATATCCTTTAATTATTTGAGGTGGGTATAATTAAAATGTGACCGTTGAGTTTTGACTGTTATATGATATTTGGAAACTATAATCTTAACAATGTTCTTTTATAAATACGGTTATCCTGGATAATTAATAGAGAAAGAAGATTTAATGGCCTCATCTAGTAGACTCGAGCCATATAAATCCCATCTGTCAGAGCTTGGGAAGGATGTAGTATCACTGGGCTTTTCTCTGGACCAAGCCCAAGCTAAAATTCAATGTATAAAGCTTGAACATAATCGCCTAAGGGAGAAGTTCAAACTGATATATATCACCACTTGGGCAATGTTGTCTGATCCACCCCAAGATTCTATCACCATAGCACACCTAACAATTAGGTCCTATTTTGGTGTAATAAGGGGCGATGTAACGAGACCTTAGCTTCTTTGTGTAATCCTTTTATATAAATAAAATTGTTATTTCTTGTTATGGAAAAGTATGTGAATTTCAAATATCTGGATAAATATATGATGTGTATTATTGATGAATTTTCGAAAAAATGGTGTTTTAAAATATTTTTGTATTCCTTAAATAGTTAATAATGTAAAATTATTTTCAAAATATGGTCTTCTACAGTTGTGATCAGTGAGAAATTTAGAGTCTAATAAGATCAAATTGGTTTTTAGTGAATAATAAAGTAGGAATAGTAACATACCCATATGAATAGTAATGAATAGGGATGAATAGTAATTTGAAGAAAAAATAGAAACTTCACCCATGAATGTATAAATACATTTTAGACATTGTAAAAGTGAAAAAATGATCATAGTTTATGTTTTGGTATTTTTGTATGGCATAAATATTTAATTTAAAATTTTATAATTAATTTAATAATTTAAAACGGAAATGTATTTTCCTAAAATTTAATCATAAATTTTCACTTTATTGTCTTATGGTTATATGATAATTTTATGGGACCTTGATTACTTTTTTATGGTTTTACAAAATGAGTTATAGTTTTAATGTTGTATTTTTGGAATAAATAATGATTTTATTTAAAAATTAAATTAAAAATATATAGAAATTTATTTTAATGAAATGGACTTCATTTTTTATTTCAGAGTATCAATATTAGGTTAGGGTGGATTTTTAGGTTTTTTCTGAAACAGTTGAATTTTCAGTGAATAGTAAAAATGTCGTTTTGAGTTTCGGGTGTTTAATGACATCATTAATGATGTTATAATGATGTAAGCTTTTTGGTAGACTTATTAATAGTTAGATATACTATGAGGTGTCCTATGTGTCCAATACTATGGGAAAATACCATGGGCAAGCCCATGGTTTTGCAAATACTACCAATGAGGTGTCCCTTGGAAATTAATAATTTATTCACTCATTTTCCTTATAAATACCAAGCCATTTCCCTCATTCATTTCATTCCAAAATCATTATAAATGAATTTATGGTCTCCTTACCTACCATGGAGTCCTCCCAAGGTTCCCTAATCCTCTTAAGGTCCTGACCTTCAAGCTTTCGAAGTTACTCATCAAGGTAAGGGATTATTTCACCCTCCTCTTTTAAGTCTTGAATTCCTTTATGTTGCGTCTTATAGTTTCCATCTATTTTTTGTTGAGGTTATTTTATTATATGTTATAATTATTGTCCATTTAATGTCTAATTTTTTAGGGACCCTTTCCTCTCTCAGCAATTTGTTTTCCGAATTTTCAAATGATGTCGTTAGGCTACCGAATTTCTCATAAAAGAAATCACATTTCTCTTTTCTTTCATCATTCCTATTCATGTGGTATGTTATTAAAATATCCATATCATGGTATTATTCAGTACCCATACTTTATTATGAATTATTTTTTAGTGGGTTACCCTTGTCCCCTCTCTTTTCAATGTTTTCTAAAACCATGTTATATAGTCGTTATGCTGCAGAAAATTCGTCTCAAAATTTCCATCTCCTTCTCTCAAGAAATTCCCTTGTTTATTTATGTGAATACCCAGACCTATTTCATTTATTTGCGTGTAAATAAATATATAAAGATGATATATTTGATTCTATCATTGAAATACATATAACCCTCACTCCCTTTCCATGGGTTATAAATGAAATAATGATCTTATTTTTATGAACTTTTTTTAATGTCATGATTTTGAAATGAAACACATTTCTTTTATTCTCTATGGGTTTTTTATGAAATGTTTGATTATGATCTATGTGTATCACATGAAAATAAATACATATTAAGGTTTCACCCTTATATCACTCCAATGCATTGGGTAAATAATTAATCTCTAGAGATGACAAGTTTCACGATACCTTGGTGAAAAACCTTGGTAATTTTTTGACACCTTGGGGATAGACCTTGGTGATATGTTCATGAATGTATAAATGAAATCTTGTAGTCACATATTCAAGTTATGATTCAAGTTATTTTCATTATGATATTCCTATACTTTCATTGCTTATGTCCTTATTTTTTTATTCAAGTTCTTATTGATGTCACAAGTAAACTGATTCCCTTGTTTTCCCTTACTGGGTTTTCTTCTCACCCTTTTTTTTAAATGTATGACTCCAGGTTATGAGATGAAGTAATTTTACTTAGGATTAACTTATTATGAAGCCGTAAAAGTGGATTAGAAGAATTTTTTATGTTTTTTTCATGTATTATCTTCCTGATTTCCAAGACACTAGACTTTAAAGATCCTCTGTTTGTAAAATGTAATAAAAAGTTATGTAATAAAAAGGTGGGATTCCATAGTTGTTATCAAATGATAGTTTAGTTATTTATAAAAATTAGTCAATGAAATATTTAGGAATAAACCTACATAAAAGTTTAAATATACGAAAATCTCTTGGTATTTCGGTGAATATTGAGTAAGTGTTTTATCAAACAAATACATCCATGTCTGGATACGAGAAGGTAGAGGCAGTTCTGACACAGATGTACATAGGGGTAAAACCTGAAAACATGGCTTTGAGCTAGACTCAAACAGGAACTAGTGGATGAAAATGGGTCTTGATGCACGCTTGGTTATGACACTCTCAGGGGATATTTTTGGTTAATCACAAGATTTTTGTAAACCATTATGAAATAATTATAGAGAAATGTAATTATTTAAGAATGATGTTTAAAGACATAAAATCCTTTATAGTTAAAAGATTCATAAATGAAATATGTTTCTCACTAAGGTTTTATTATTTTAGAAAATGGTGGCCAATTGGAGGAATCATGCAAATGGTGACCGGAATGGACCATGCGCTGACGGACCACCAATGGAAGATGGAATGGAAACATCCATGTGAATAATGAACCAACTGACTCAGGTTATCGGGAATAACTTGAATCAAGATGAGAGACTAATCTCCCCAGGAAGGAAATAACATTTTGTTGAGTTTTTTATGCATCAACGACCACCAACCTTCAGTGGATGGATTGACCCATTGATTTCTGAGCAGTGGATCATCTCCATCGAAAAGATCTTTTCTGTGCTCCGCTATTCAGAGCAAGAGAAGGTCACCCTGGCCATCTATCGCTTAGAAGGGGAAGCTGACCAGTGGTGGGAACTGATTTAAAACACAAGGACAAGAGTGGAAGTTAAATATTTGGAGTGGGAATAGTTCAGAGTGACCCTTTTCAGTAAGTATTTCCCTCATTCCATGAGAACAAGAATGGAGAAGGAGTTTCTCGAGCTGAAGCAGAAGGAGAACAAATTGTTGGAAGCTATGAGATGAAATTC
Organism: Viscum album; assembly: GCA_963277665.1. Lineage (NCBI taxonomy): Eukaryota > Viridiplantae > Streptophyta > Magnoliopsida > Santalales > Viscaceae > Viscum > Viscum album. The sequence continues at coordinate 1,552,700,457 of OY728134.1, forward strand.
ACCCGACTTTCATGATATACCTCTATATTTTTCAAGGATCCAAATTGAAATGTTGATAGATTCTTCAGTGGATGAGACCTCATCTACCAAATAATCTATCCAAACGAGATTATGACCGGTATGAGGAGATTGTACGAAGTGCGATGAAAGTCTAAATGGAGTTTGATGAGACGCAGTGGTATCATAAATCCAATGGAAAACATAGATCAATGGATCTAATATTAGGGAGGATCTTTGATCAAGGAATATGAGGAAATCATGTGCAACATCCCACATGTAATAAATGTGGGAAGAAGCATTCGGGGAACTGCCTGCTCGGGAGACGGAAATACTACAAGTGTGGAAGAGATGGCCATATTGCGAGGAATTTTTATAGTGTGGTGAAACCATAACTTATACACATTGAAAAAAAGGGGAAGATGTTGTAGGCCCTACCTAATGTGTAGTGCTTTAAGTGTGGACAACTGGGGCACTTTTCCAATCACTATCGAAATCTGAGGGTAGTGGAGGGTAACTACCATCAGCCTCAACAAAGGCCAATGGAGCAAGATTGTGATTTTTCTACCACGACAGCTAAAGTTGAAGCTCCAAATGATATTTTAGCAAGTACTCTTGTTGTTATATCAAATCTATAAAGTACTTTGATTGATTTTGGTTTTATGAATTCCTTTATTTACTCCAAGTCTTCATAGAATTTAGAATCAACCCCCAACTTTCTAAAAGTAGAGTTATCAGTCAAGACTCATGGTGGGATTATCCAAGCATCATCAGTGTTTAGAAAATCTATTATTTAACTTGGTGAACACAATATTATTGAAAATCTAGTAGTCATTCCCATTCCATAATTCGACATTATACTAGGGATGGACTATCTCTAAAAGTATAATGTTAAGATCAAATGCAGAAGTAATGAAATCTCAATATTCTTGAATGGAAAACCTACAGTTATCTTCCAAAGAGAGATATCTCAATCGGATCTCGGTCTAGAAGAAACTCTTATATCCTTCTTTATGGAGTTGATTAGTGAAGAAGAATAAGGAAATGGTAATTTGAGGATAGAAAATGTACCCATCATCCAGGAATACATTGATATATTTCCTGAGGAGTTTCATGGACCTCCCCCAGAAAGGGAGGTAGAGTTATCCATTGAACTCATACCTAGATATCATCCAATATCAAGGACCCTGTATAGGATGTAAAATGTGGAGCTGGAAGAATTAAAGAAACAACTCCAATATATTTTAGATAAGGGGTTTATCTGACCAAGTGTGTCTCCTTGGGAAACACCTGTTCTATTTTTGAAGAAGAAGGATGGATCGATGTGGCTATGAATTGACTATAAAAAACTGAACGGAATCATAGTAAACAACAAATACCCTCTTCTAAGAATTGATGACTTATTTGAACAAATTTTTGGGGCTCAATTCTTCTCTAAGATTGATATTCGATCTGGTTATCATCAATTAAGAGTGAAGAAAGAAGATATTCCAAAAACATCCTTCCAATCAAGATTTGGGGATTATGATTTTATTGTTAGGACTTTTGGACTAACTAATGAACCTTCTATTTTTATGGATTTGATGAATAGAGTCTTTAAAGACTACCTTGATAACTTTTTTGTAGTTTTTATTGATTATATTTTGATATATTACAAAATTCGTGAGGAGCATGAGGATCATCTAAGGGTTATTTTGAAAACTCTACAGAATGAGAGAATTTTTAGAAAGTTAAGTAAATGTGAATTCAGGTTATAAGAAGTTTCTTTCTTGGGGCACGTTGTTACAAATGAAGGAATCACAGTTGACCCTACAAAGAAAAAAGTTGTAGAGGAGTGGCCTCAGACTACAAAAATAACTGAGATTCATAGTTTCCTTGGATTAGTAGTATTTTATTGGAGGTTTGTGAAAACCTTTTCACAACATTCTAATCCATTGACCAAGTTAACTCGGAAATGGATCATGTTCATCTTGACAAAGTAGTGTGAGGAATGTTTCCAAGAGCTAAAGAAGATATTGGTTACTACACCTGTGTTAACTCTGCCCACAAGTGGATAAGGATTAGTTATTTTTAGCGATGCATCTATGAAAGGGATTGGGTGCGTCCTCATGAAAAATGACAAGGTAATTGCTTATGCATCTCTGTAGTTGAAGAATCATGAGAAAACTTATTCTATGCATGATCTGGACGTGGCAGCAGTCATTTTGGCTCTGAAGATATGGAAGCCCTATCTCTATGTGGATAAATGTGATATATACACAGACCATCAATGTTTTAAGTATATTTTCACACAAAATGAATTGAACATGAGGCAAATGAGATTGTTAGAACTTCTTAACGACTATGATTGTTCAATTAATTATCATCTCGAAAGATAAAACAAAGTTATATATTCATTAAGAAGGAAATACCCAGTTGTTCTATCCATGATAAGGATTCAAAAAGATCCTTTGATCAATGACCTAGTAAAGCTGGACATGGGAATTATAAGTGAAGGGAAATCATCAACCCTAACCCAAATGATTTCTCACTCGTCACTACTAGAGAAGATCAAGAAATCTCATAAGGAATATCCTTTATTATAGAAGAAGTTTGAGACTGTATAGGATGGGAAGTTTATTGAGTTCAATACTGATCAATAAGGTGTATTGAAATATCTTACAAGACTATGTGTTCCATCAATTCCGGAAATAAAGAAGGAGCTGATGGATGAAGCTCGTAGATCTACTTTATATATACATCCTAGTAGCACAAAAATGTATAGGGACCTTCGTGATCATTATTGGTGGGATAATATGAAAAGGTAGATTGCTGACAACACTTCAATGTCTATGGTATGTCAGCACGTGAAGGCAGAGCGACAAATTCCTAAAGGGGTATTACAACCACTACCCATACCATCATGAAAGTGGAACAATATCACTATGGACTTCATCCTTCGTCTCCTGAGAACTTCTAAAGGAAATAATGTGACATGGGTTATTGTGGACCGTCTCATCAAGACTACCCATTTTATCTTCATTCGGGAAGATTTCTCTCTTGATCAAATTTCAAGGATTTGCATGAAGGAATTGGTAAGGCTGCATGGACTTCCACTTTCTATCGTATCTGATCATGATCCAAGGTTCACATCAAAATTCAAGAGAAGTCTTCAACATGCTCTGAGCACTGAATTGAATTTTAGTATGGCCTATCACCCCAAACTGATGGAAAATCTAAAATTCCTATTCAAACACTCGAGGACATGATGAGATCTTGCTCAATGGAATTTAAAGATGGTTGGGATCAACATCTCTCTTTATTTGAGTTCTCTTACTACAAAAGCTTCCACTCGAGCATTCAAATGGAACCCTATGAAGATCAATATGGGAAGAAATGTAGAACTCATACTTGGTGGGATGAAGTTGGTGAGAGAAATCTTCTTGGGCCTGATCTTGTGCAAGAGATGACAGAAAAGGTCCATGTCATCCAACAACACATTAAGGCTGCTCAGGGTCGGAAAAAGAGCTATGCCGACAACCTTCTAAGGGACTTGAAGTTTGATGTTGGTGACAAAGTCTTTCTTCGGATATCACCTTGCAAGAGAGTAATGAGGTTTGGGACGAAAGGGAAGATCAGCCCTAGGTACATTGGCCGCTATTAAATCCTTGATCGTCTGGGAGAAGTGGCCTATCGGCTTGCACTTCCACCAAATCTATCACAAGTTCATGATCTTCCACGTATCCCTATTGAGGAAGTATATACCTGACCCTTCACATGTGATAAATCTAGAGGTGGTACAACTTTTACATGACCTCTCTTATGAGGAGTAGCTGGTGGAGATCTTGGATCGTAGAGACAAGGTTCTACACAACAACACTACCCACCTTGTTAAGGTGTTGTGGAGGAACCAAAAATGTGAAGAAGCCATGTGAGAACTGGAGGATTCCATGAGATAGAAGTACCCACACTTTTCCCATCAGAGGGTATGAGATAAAATTTCAGGGATGAAATTTCTTAAGGGGGGAAGAATGTAATGACCAGAACATTTTCATTATATTTGTTTTCAAATTGTTTATGTTATTTTATTTTATGCTCAAAAAAACAATATCCTTTAATTATTTAAAGTGGGTATAATTAAAATGTGACAGTTGGGTTTTGACTGTTATATGACTGTTGGTCAATATGACCATTAGAAACTATAATATTAATGTTTTGTTTTTATAGATATGGTTATCTTGGTTAATTAATACATAAATAAGATTGAATGGACTCATCCAGGAGACTCAAGGCATATGAAGCCCATCTGTCGGAGCTTGGGAAGGAGGTAGCATCACTGGGCTTTTCTCTGGACCAAACCCAAGCCGAACTTCAACGTATGAAGCTTGAAAGGAATCACCAAAGGGAGAAGTTCAAGCTGATAGAAATCACCACTCGGGCAGTGTTGTTCGAGCCACCCCAAGATTCTATCACCACATCACACCTAAAACTTAGGTCCTATTCTGGTGTAATAAGGGGCTAAGTAATGATACCTTAGCTGCTTTGTGTAATCCCTTAATATATATAAAAGTGTTATTTCTTCTTATGGAAAAGTTTGTGAATTTCAAATATTCGGATAAATATAGGATGTGTATTATTAATGAATTTGGGAAAAAGGGTGTTTTAAAATATATTTTTATTCATAAAATAATTAATAATGTAAAATGATTTTCAAAAAGAATTTCTTCTATAGTTGTGATCAGTAAGAAATTTAGAGTCTAATAAGATCAACTTGGTTTTTAGTGAATAGTAAAGTAAGAATAGTAACATACCCATATGAATATTAATGAATTTTAATTAATAGAAATTTTACCAAAAAAATATAAACTTCACCCATGAATATATACATACATTTTAGAAATCTTAAAAGTGAAAAAACGATCATAGTTTAAGTTTTAGTATTTTTTATGCGATAAATAATTTATTTACAATTTTATAATTAATTTAATAATTTGAAATGGAAATTTATTTTCATAAAATTTAATCATAAATAGTTACTTTATTGTCTTAGGGTTATATGATAAATTTATGGGACCTTGATTACTTTTTTAAGGTATTACAAAATGAGTTATAGTTTTAAAGTTGTATTTTTGGAATAAATAATGATTTTATTAAAAATTAAATTAAAAATATTTATATATTTATTTTCATAAAATGGACTTCATTTTTGATTTTAGAGCATTGATATTAGGTTAGGGTGAATTTTTGGGTTTTTTCTGAAACAGTTGAATTTTCGGTGAATAGTAAAAATGTAGTTTTTAGTTTCAGGTGATTAATGAAATCATTAATGATGTAATAATGATGTAAGATTTATGGTCGACTTTGAATAGTGAGATATCCTATGAGGTTTCCAAAGCGACCAACCCCATGGGAAAATACCATGGTCAAGCCCATGGTTTTTGAAATACCACTAATGAGGTGTCCCTTGGAAATTAATAATATATTCACTAACTTTCCCTATAAGTACCAAGCCATTTCCTTCATTAATTTCATTAAAAAATCATCCTAAACAAATTTTGGGTCTCCTTACCTTCTAAAGAGTCCCCTCAAGGTGCCCTCCAGCCTCCCAAGGTCCTGACCTTCAAACTTTCAAAGTTACTCATCAAGATAAGGGATCCTTTCACCCTCCTCTTTTAATTCATGAATTACTTTATGTTGTGTCTTATATTTTCCATATCTTTCTGTTGAGGGAATGTTATTATATGTTCTCATAACTTTCCATTTCATGTCTAATTTTTGAGGGACCCTTTCTGCTCTCATCAATTTGTTTTCTAAATTTTTAAGTGACGTCGTTAGGCTGTCGAATTTCTCGTAAAAGAAATTGCATCTTCCCTTTTGTTTCATCATTCTTTTTCATGTGGTATGTCATTAAAATATCCATATCATGATCTTATTCATTACACATACTGTATTATGAATTATTTATGAGTGGGTGACACTTTTCTCCTCACTTTTCAATGTTTTCTAAAACCATGTTATATAGACGTTATGTTGCAGAAATTACGTCTAAATATTTCTATCTCTTTCTCACGAGAAATTCCCTTGTTTATTTATGTGAATATTCAGACATATTTAATTTATATGGGTGTTCATAAATATATAAAGATGGAATATTTGATTCTGGAATTGACATACATATGACCCTCACTCCCTTTCCATGGTTTATAAATGATATAATGATCTTAATTTTAAGAACTTTTTTTAACGTCACTATTTTGAAATGAAACTCATTTATTTTATTCTCTATGGGTTATTTATGAAATGTTTTACTATAATATATGTGGATCACATGAAAATAAATACATATTAAGGTTTCTTCCTGATATCTCTCCAATGCATTGGGTAATGAATTAATCTCTAGAGATGACTAGTTTCACGATACCTTAGTAAATAACTTTGGTAATTTTTGGACACCTTGGGGATGGACCTTGGAGATATGTTCGTGAATGTACAAATGAATTATTGTAGCCACATATTCAAGTTATGATTCAAGTTATTTTCATTATGATATTCCTATAATTCCATTTCTTTTTCCCTTATGTTTTTTATTCAATTTCTTATTGATGTCACAAGTAAACCGATTCCCTTGTTTACCCTTACTGGGCCTTCTGCTCACCCTTTCCTTTAAATGAATGTCTCCAGGTTATGAGATGCAGTAATTTTACTTAGGATGAACTTATGATGAATTCGTACAAGTGGATTTGATGAATATTTTATTCTTTTTTCATGTATTATGTTCATGATTTCTAAGATACTAGACTTTAAAGATCCCATGTTTGTAAAATGTAATGAAACGTTATGTAATAAAAAGGTGGTATTCCATTTTATAAACCTCCATATTTCCTTTAGGTTACATTATATCTCTCTATATTCCTATATTTATCACTTAATTTTTCTTATATATTTCTTATATATTCTATATATTTCACTAAAAAATATATATCATTTCTATTTAATCTTTCTTTGATGGAGATATACATGTATAAAACGTTTTGTTCTTAATTACATTCAAAAGGCTGATTAAAGGGAACATCCCTATTTTATTTGCCCTTTTAATGCAAAACTAAATGAAATGTTTTACAAATTATATGAATTATAAAAATAACTATATATTATCTGTAAAATCATTTAAGATAGCTTGTGGTTTTATGTAAACAATTATTCATTTTCAACTTTTAAATATATTTCCCTCTTCTCTTAAAACCCCGCTTAAGCTGCACATTTCAAGTTTTCTAAGCCTATATTTATAAAAAAAATTATTTAATTTATAAATTTTATATCATGATATGTTCTTATATTTCTTTTATTAATATCCATATCTAATTTAAATACTTTATTTCACGGATACCATAATCATACACCCTTTGGTTATGCCTTATGACATGATTACAATACCTATTACATCCCACATGTAAATCATATGTTTATTCCCTATGTTTGATTTATTATTGTGGAACACATATTCATGAACATATTTTGATGGGTGTTATCATACATCACTCTAATTCATTGGGTAAATTATATTCTCATGATAAGTCATGTATGGAATTATTAAGTAAACCTAGTCCATTAAGGGAATTTGTCCACTGTGTGACGTCGTCTGGGAAGTTATCTTTAACTAATGTTTATATTATGTTATATGTCTCTTAAATATCACAATATTTCAATTATCATATGATTTAGTGTTCTATATATTTACCTTTTATATGTTACTTCATGAGCGATGCATTTTATTTCATCAGGTTATGTTTTTCTAACTCATGGGTCATGCTTCACTCTCATATTTATTCCCTTACTAGTATTATTATATTATCTCTATTATATATGGATTTACAATATTATAATATTCTATTATAGGATCTCAAAGGGAGTAAAGAGCTTCTTTAAGAGATTAAATGACATATTTTATTTATTTTTTGGTTTCATATTTTCTAATCATTTACCTAGTCATCCAAATACACTAGACTATTCGATCCTTGGTTTGACTTATGCTTAAAATCATGTAATATTTTGTGTAAAAATTTAGTGTCACTATAATATTATTAAACAATTTATTTTATAATATGTGTAAAAAAGAATTTATAAAATCATTAGGAAATGGTAAGAAAACCTTGTACAATAAGATTTATATAAAATATATATATGGAAGAAAAATATTCCCGACCGAAGTTAAAAATAAAGTCACTATACCTTAAAAAAGTCTTTTAGTGTCATGATTGCTTACAGAGTATAAATTTAAAGGGAAATGTATGATATTATGAAATAAAGAAACTATTAGAAAATAAATTACATTTTGAAGAGATATATTATATAACTTAACCATTAAAAATTTAAGTATACACAATCTCAATAGAGATTGTAATGTAAAACCCTAACCTTGTGTTCGACCTTTTTAAAAAATTCTATAACCCCATGTATAATAAAATATAATTTATTATAATTCTATTCCATAGACATTTAAATAATTATAAAATCATATTTGATCCACTTATAAAATGTTTTCACTAATTTAAAAATATTTCCATATTAAATTCATCGTTTATGTGCCTTAACTGTTTCATTTTTCATGAATATTACAATTTGAAAGTTATAGTCTTTGAAATTTGATCATGGTATTGTAATCTAATGAATCCTAGTCATTACATAACTATGATATTTTATCATTATATACACTTATATTACTATTCATATAAAGAGGTGATGCAAATTGAATTACACAACTTTGTGGATATAGCAACCCAGGATTTTCATAAAAGATATTACAACATTTTTATGAATATTCAACATATTAGACACACACATGATGGAGGACCATAACATTTTACTACCTCTAGAAACATAGAAACATAATATTCTACCTTGGGGAATGTTTTTCAATGTCTCCCATAATGATCTCCCCATTTAGTAGTCCAACATAAAACCATTATTCATAACCTAGGGAAACAAAACTGAAGATACGTCGTGCACATATGCTAAGTAAGTATGAATAAAGGTGATAAATAATAATAACATGAACCTAAGGGTATAAGAACAAGAGAATAAAATTTCAAAACCATTACCTACATATCAATGATTATAAGCAATTGTCATGTCGTTAATATTAGTAGTTTATAAGACATGAATCATAAAGAAGTCAAATAACTTGAGCCCTGAGAGTATAACATTGGAATACGACAAATATTTTTGGAAAATTCATAAACATATAAAATATTATTTTAAGGCTACCCTAAAAGATATTCATAACATGTTATGAATGAGCTAACCACCCGTGTACTTTCTTTGGGATTAGGATGGCCTCACGTGTACCCTCTTTCAGGCTTGGGTTGACTACTCTTGTTCCCTCATTTTTTTAGCCTGGAATGAACACTAATACACCCTCATTTTTATGACTCGGATCCAAACCCATGTATCCTCCTTTTCAATATTGGTCTGATACCCAGTGTGACCTCCTTTTTTATTGGTGTAAACACCCTATTACCCTCTTTTTGGGCATGGGCTAAACCCCAGTGCACCCTCCATTTCAGAAGTAGTATAAACACCCATGAACCTTATAAACTCATAGATAACATATATTTTTAAAATGAATTGAATAAATCTCAAGGCTCACCCATTATATAATCTATAACAGGATTATCAGACGATATCTAGGATGAACAATCCTATAAGATGTAATAGGCTTACCCGGCACTATCTATGTTTCCCCATTGAATAAGAAATGTCCAAGAACCACAAAATGACTAAGTGAAACAAAATATCCTCTATATCATCATAAAACTCAAAAATTCATCAATTATTATATTTATAACTTGATTAACCCATGGAAAATATATGTATTTCATGTCAATAACTTTTAAACATGATTGAACCATCGAAAAGAAATAGGTTCCATAACAATTTATTTTAAACATGATTAATGTGTGGAAACAAAATAAGTTTCATTACAATCTCTTTCAAACATCATCAACCTGTGGAAAAGATATGGCTTCCATAAAAATCAGGACACCAAAATATAAAAAATTCAAAGAAACAATATTAATGGAATCCTAGGACCATATCTCATGTAAGCCATATGTAAAACAAAAGGATGTAATCTTAAAAGGCAAATAATTTCTAAAGGATAATTTGAAACATTTCTGGAGGAAAATATCCTATATTCTATTAAGAATACTTTTAAAAACATAAATAATTTTTAAATCCTTTTTTGTTGAAAATAATTTTGATGAATTATATGTTAAGCACTAAATATCATTTAAAACAGTTTTAAAACGTAATATTTTTTGAAATCTTTTTCTTTGAAAATAACCATAGAAAACTTATAAATGAAGCTTTTAAAATAATTTCAAAAACTTTATATAATAAAAAATTTAAACATCCTTTTACTTCAAAATAATCTCAAAATAAAATTTAAAAATATTTTTTAAAACATTTTTAATATAACATTTTTTTGGAAGAAAACAAATTTCTAAGCAAAGAGAAAAATAAATTCAAATTTTCATAAAAACATTTTATTAATATATTTAACTACCAATAAGTGTAAAGCTGTAATATTACATGAATATATCATGAATAACCAAAGTATAAGATATTTCATCTTAATTTTTGAGATATTGGTCATAATATTTAATCTTTGAAAACATACTCATAAACAATTCATATAAATGATGTGATTGTAACATGAAATATCTACCACTTTGGTAACATTAATTTAGAATAGCCATGAAGGAATGAAATAAAATATCATATGTATGAATAAATTCATGATATTAAATTTAAAATATTATTTATATACAGATCATTAAACAACAGAGGTTTATAGCATAATATACGTCTCAAAGAAGGAAAATTGAGATAAATACCCCTTACCGATCTATTAACTTTTCAAACATAAAAAAAACTAAAGATATTTCCAAAAATGAATATATAAACAGAAATATTTTTTATAAAGATAATAATAATATTAATTTATGTGAATTATGTACACTATATCAAAGAAATACATGGTGAATATTTATGTGTCTCACAGAAGAAACAAATGAAACGGAAATACCTTACCTCAAGTATTGACTTAAATTGTACACATTAAAACCTCCCAAAAAATAAATATAATTTTTTTATAAATATATTAAAGAACAACATTAACATATATAATACCATATATAGTTTATTTATGACATCTCATTGCCCGTTAATCAATAATTCCTTGTTGAAGTCTTGTATTGGGAAATAAATGCTTTATTTTTTATATATTTTTTGACTTTTTATTTTTGGTCCTATTACTTATATCATGGTTTCATCATATCAATATTTTAAACAAGTAAATATATTCGATATATATTCATTATATATTTATTTATAGTAATCCATAAATTTTATTCATATGAAATAAAATACATCGTTCATAGAGATGGTAGGTCGTTCATACGCAATAATGTGGTTTCCATTTTCTCGTTGAATTTAATTAAATAAAATCTTATGATATATATATATATATATATATATATATAATAATTACATTAAAATTATTTCATATCAATAAAATATTTTTCTTAAAATCATCCTTAATACATTCTATGTAAAATGTGAACGAATCACATCGCTTCTTAAGATGGTAGTCTGTCGTACAATTGCACAATGTTATCATGAAGAAAAAAATGGATACCAAGAAGGAATGAGAGATATAATAATTAAAAATATTAATAGCATCATAAATATCATATATATCATATATAAAAAATAAATCCATCATTATGAATGGAATTCAGAGTTGGAAATTGAAAAATGAACAACAACAGTTTTCAAGGAGATATCCCTCTATACACATGCATAACTATTTCATAACCCATTTTATTTAATTATTTGTGGTTTTAGGTAATTCCCTTAACATAAAAACATCTTATTATATTTAATATACATATGTTATTATATAATAATTGTATCATAAAAATTTATTGAGATAAAATAAAGTTTCTTGTTCAAAAACAGTATCTCTTCCTCAGGTATCAGCCTTAGGGTTTTACTAAAGACATCCTCGATTGGATTTATACCAAAAATAAGGCTGAAATTATGAGTTTATGGAAGTTTATAGGTGATTGTTTTGGGGTTTTGTCGAGATAAATGGATTTAGAGGTGTGAAGAATGGGGGAAAGTGACTACCCTTTTTTAATTAAGGAGGAGTGGAATTCTTATAAATACCCAAAAGTATTCAATATTTGGAGGTCTCCTTTAACTCATTTGGAACCAAAGTTTCTTTATAATTTATGGGTGGCTTTAGTTTGTCTTTAAAAATTCCACCATGAGGGATAAATACATTTTAATCAATTTATTCCTTAGTCCCTAAGTTTACTCAATTTTATCCTTATAATTTTTACTGAGGTAACTTGTATACTTTTATTTACATTGGAAATTTATCATTTAAGAAAAAGATTATAAATTTATTTATTAAATATTTTAGACCTATTATTCCTAGATATGAAATCAAAATTGTTAAATAAAAATAAAATATGTGTGGAAGATTAATTTTGACTCAAACACATGTAACGTACAAAACCATGTTTTGACCTCAATAATTGTAATTAATTTTAACTGTTTTCTCTAATAATTATGTTAAAAAATAACTTTAATACATAAGATAAATTATTATTAATCCAAATTTGGAATCTAGTTTTATAAATTCAACTCACATAAGTAGAATATTTTTATTTAAAATGAATCTCATAGAACTGAAAAGAAAGAGGAGTTTTAAAGTGAAATTGTTAAAAAGTTTACAACGTTTTTATACCCAATTTCAATAATTAATTGATTAAAAATACCTAATTAGAACTAATTAGTGTATATTTTAACTGATTATAATTTAAAAACCGTAACACCCCGACCCCTCCAGACTGGAACTGGTGCATTACATGTTATGTTAGCATGTTTAGAAGGAATGAAAATCCAAAAGTAATGATTATTTTAGTTGTATTGAAGAAACTAGATACATATATTTTACTCAAATTACATTGGAAAAGTTTACAAAGTACAATAAATAAAAAAACTAAAAGTTACATCCACAAGAACTCAATAAAGATCTCTTAAAAGTCACCTTTTGAAAGTAATAAATGAAAGGGTTGATCTAAAATACTCAGTAAGGGTTAAAAATTGTGGAAGCATGAATAAATAATAACTAAATTGTAAACAATTTTACATAATCAATATGGCATGGTGGATAAATGAAAAACTCACACCCTTAGTAAACTGAGAATAAAATTGCATACATAGATTTTGTCATAGTAAAAACCTCATGGATAGTAATAACTGATAATAAATAAATGGGAATGATTATTAATTTTACATCATGTATCTGGAACATGATACCATAATACAGAAAAATGGTTTAGTTCTGTGGGTTGAAACCTGTCAGATTTTTGGAAACAAACTCGAAGGGATTGTCGTAACAAATTTGTCTCATGAGACCTAACTATGCATTGAGGGGCTATAACGGGCCCCACATACCATTTCATATCCAAATAATTCTTCATACGTTGATTAAATAAAATATAAATATGCCTTTTAAATATCCATATATAGTAGAGTATACAGATTCATCAATATTCTCATAATTAAAATAACTTTCAAAATAAACATCGTACGTAAAATGGTTTACAGTATAGACAAAAAACATATCCATAATATGAGATTATGGATATTTAATATAAATATAATTTATTATGAAAATTGATCTCAAATGGTAAGTATTTACACAACATAAGTATTATTAGGTGCACCAAACAAAGTTAGTCACAACAAAATAGTAGTTGGGACAAAGTCTCTTACCACAATGTAATCGGTCGAATCATATGACCAAAACTTAAAAACCCTCAAATTAATCATTGAATAACATGAATGTTAATATAATAATGTTATTACATATCAAATGTCAGTACACATATAACACATTGAAGAAATATGTGGAGAACAATGAAAATCTCACAGAAATGAAAGCGAGATGAGAAACCCCTTACCTTATGCTCGAGTGTGTTCTTCGTTTGTTTTAATGACCTGAATAATAAAACATAGATTCGATAATTAATATATCCATAAATTTATATACATTTAGTTGATTTATTATAACCTTATTAGATTTATTAATGTCCCTTTTAATGGGTTTAAGAGGTTCAATTTTATTGGTTTGGAAGCATTTTCTTCTTTTGTTTTCATGATTCATTTAATTGATTTCATGAATGAAAGATCATTTGAAATGTGGTTAAACAGCCTGAATTTTATTAAATTTTATTAATGAAATTAAGGATAGTTAATTTAAATTATAATTATTTTAGTTTATATACCATGATGATGATTGATTAGTTAAAAGATTATTACAAATATTCAGATTAACTTGGTCGTTTTATTCTTAATGAACCTGTTTGGAATTATTATTTTATATTATGAGTTTCTAAGGATTACAGAACATTTATGAGATGAAATACATATATTATTATCTTGTTCAACCATTAAAATGGTTTCATGATAATTAATGAAGGATAAAGTGAAGAATGAAACTCTGTCGTCCAGAAAGGTAATAAATTGGAACCTCATGAATGTTGATTTCATTTATAAAAATAAAAGGGAGGGAGTAAGAATATTAATTATGGATCTTCCACTAAAATGATATAATTCCAGTATATTGATGATACTAGAGTTTATCATGGTCATTTGGAAAGATGAGGTGAGTAGAGAAAAATAAAAGAGATGTACTTCAAAATATAAGAAAAGTTGAGAGATCCCTTATGAAAATTTGGCAGCCTAACGGTGTCACTTAAAATTTCATAAAATGAAATGATGGGAGAAAAGGGTATCTAATAATATTTAAATCAAAATTAATGTATGAATAACACACAAAATCAAACCCCAACAGATTAGAATGGATAATCAAATAGATAACATAAAAGAAGTGTCGACTTGAAGTGGAGAATGAAGAGTTCCCTTACCTTGTAGAGTAACTCCTACATCTTGAAGGATAGGGCCATGGGGGCTTAAGGACTCATTGGGAGGACTACTAGAGAGATACAACCACCGTATCTTCAAGGATTAGGAATTTGGAATGAAATAAAATGAATGGATGAGTGGGTATTTATAGAAAAAGGGAGGTAGTTTTTTAATAATTTCAAAGGGACACCTCATTAGTGGTTTTTCCAAACAATGGGCTTTCCCATGGTATTTGAACTTGGTTTTAGCCACTTGAGACACCTCATATCATAAGTTACTATAAAAAGTCTAACATACTTTTATATTTAATAATTACATCATTATGATGTCCTTAAACTATCGAAAACTTAAAATTGTATTTTTTTCTATTCATGAAAAATTCAAGTATTTTAGAAAAATAACAAAAATTAACACTAACCATTTTTTGACGTGTAGAATTCAAAAATGAACTCCATTTTTGGAAAATAATTTTATAAGTATATTAATTTAATTTTTAAATAAAATCATAGTTATTTCAAAACAAATAACAATTTTAAACTTATAATTAGTTCTATATCACATTGAAAAATTAATTAACTTCTCATTATCTTATTACCTTAAGAAAATAAAATATTATCATTATTTAAAATTTATAAGGGTCATATTAATATTCATATTACTATTCAAAAAAGTATGTTACTATTCATAAAAATATCATGTTGGTTCTATCAGACTCCAAACGACTTACGGGTCACAACTCTAGATAACTGTTTTTCGAAATTAAAAACATAGAAGTGGAGAATTTATGTTTAATGGACAGCCTATAACTTTCTCGTATAATGTTCTATTTCACAAAAGACTTAGTGATTCATTAAATATAGTTTATCTAATGTATAGAATGTATTTAATAGAAACATATTATAAAATATTTGTGGTGTTATAAAAAAATTAAAATATAATTTAACTTTGAAAATAATTTCTGTGAATGGACACTTCCCAATTATAATTCAGTATTTTTCACTATTCATAAAAAAAAGAACTTCTCAGAAAAACAAAAAACATTCACCCTAAAATAATTCTTATGTTTTGGTTTCAAAAATGAATTTATTTTAACAAATTTAATTATTAAATTTTTTAAAAAAAATTAAAATATGTGCACCATAAAAAGGAGATAAAAATACTTCTTAGAAAGATACAGTTTTTATGCATAAAATTGGATTTATTCATATCTATTCAATAGAAAACACATAATATGAATGTAAGATAGTTTACTGAATATATATATATTATAAAAATTCATTAAAATCATTTAACAAGAGTTATTTGGCTAAATTATTGATATAAGACACACTTATGTGCATAAAAAATAGTTATTCAAAAAAATGCTTTTATTTTAAAAATGGTTATATTTTAATTTCTAATGAATTTTTAACCATTTACTTCATTTTAAATGCATGTTTAAACCAATTTTAATAATTAATTAATCCTATTAATAACCACCAATCCCGCATCTAGGTGATAACTATCATACTAAATAATAGTATTTTACTAATATGTAAAGTTTCATTTAAAATTGGTGTTGTGTGTGATGAAAGATAAGCCCTGTGTTTTATTTAAACTATGAAAACTCAATATTATTTGTAATACAAGATAGACTCTATTTTTATTTTAACAAAAAATACCTGAAAAATAAACTTATTTTAAAAAAAAATTAAAAATATTGAGTAATTACATTCTACCCCCTTAAAAAGAATTTCAAGCTCAAAATTTATCTTGTCATCAATGGCTTAAAACACGAGCTTTTATTCATATCAACCCACATAGCTAAAATGGTTAATAAAAATACTCTTAAAAATATAAATGGATGTGAAAAAGTCATTTGGAATAACTCATACTTGGTTTCCAAATATTAGAACAGATGTGGGAAGTAAAACCAAGTACAAAAAATAAAAATGGACACCTAAATACATATGGAGAGTGATATAGAACATGATTAATAAATAGATAATGATCAAAATTACATAAACATAAGATAGGTAAAAACTTTCATTAATATCATCAAAAATGATGATGTATGAAAATCATTTTATTTCAAGACCCTTTCCCTATGTTTAAAAATTTACATGTAATGATATACTTACTTGATTTCATCTATTTCATAAGCACAATCAGACCCTACAGTTATTACATGATAAATTTCTACTACATCACCTACACCAAGAAATTAAGGTGAATATTTTATACTTGAAGCACTGATGTATCATAATATCCAAAATATAAATGACAAGTAATTTCATTTATCTTTACATATTATCAAGAGAAAATTGGTAGCACAGGTTATCCAATTTTCCTAAATCTTCATAGGTCAAACCAATACATTTCATAAATAGTAAGACTTCTAAGCCTTTAATAATTAATAGTTTATAAATATGCTTCCTTAATTTCCCAAATTCAAATTAAAATTAATCCTCCAAATATAATTACGTATATCCTAATACTCACACGCAAAATATGTGAATACCTTTGTCATATATTCACTGGAATCTTGGTAATTACCCTAAAATTTCAATTAAAACTTGCATTATTCTTCATTCTATGAATAAATCCATAGATTATTGAACATATTCTATCGATCTAATAATTTTGGAAACTCCAGCAATGATAATACAAACCACATTGTTAAAAAATCTTTTATGAGTTCTAAAACAATTAACACAATTAAATTTACTTTACCTGTAAAAATTATTTCTCAATCTAGTAAACACCATCTTCTCATAATTAGGAACATAATAAAGGTTATTTTTCCTTAATCTTAAAATAAAACCCTATTATGAACACAAATTTCTAGGTAATAGGTACCATTAAACATATTATTTCAAATCTATAGAGAAGAACATATATAGAAAAGTACTTATATATTTTATAATTATTAAATTCTTATATATAAAAAATTAAATTATTCTACTTTATCCTGAAGCCATTAACCTGGAATCATATTTTTTCCCCTTAATAACACTTTACAATAGTGTATAATATGAATCATGTATTAATATTTAGAATCCTCTATTTAATTATGGTTCTCACATTCAACAAAAATAATACTATTAGAAAAATACTTACCATTTATATGTCAATTGTAGTCTACTCATCATCAATATAAAAACCATTAATCTATAAACATTTTGGATTCCCTTCATGATCATTCCCCATAAAAAATAAATTTTTATAATTCCTATACTTTCCACATTTAAAAAATTAATCTATTCATAATAACATTGGTAGAATAATATTCCCATCTATTTAACTAAATAAATAGTTCATGTTTCCTTCGAAGTTTCTTACTTTTCTCTTTATTATCCACACATAAAACATATTATCATTACATTGAAACATTCCCTTGAGTGATTATATCCAAATTCTTGACATATAATAAATTGAAAGTTTTTTCTCTATTGTATCCACTAATTCTACTCTCAATGACCTCTATCTTTCTCTTCTTTTGTGAGTCTAACATTTTTAAGGCACACATTATTAATCAAGTTCTGTGATAACTAATTGGTATAATCACAATATCCATCACACTGATCATCATCCCCTTTGGATTATCATCATAAAATTGTCCATAAAATTATTGTTAAACCCAATCCCTTCTAGTTCACTTCAATGATTAAAACCGAAAAGTATAGTGTGATTAACTCTAATCATAATAGGAAACTACATAATCAGGAAAATAGCTAATAGAATGTCTAAATCATGACACCTTATTATTTAATATAAAAACATTAGGTTTATCCTAGTTCATTCAAATTCATCATCAATTTCAATCCTTTATGATGGTTTGTATAGTATTTTTGAATTTCGAAAGCTTGTTCCTAAGGAGTGTCAAACCATATGTGAAGTAAGGCACATTATCATGCACCCGTTCCAGATCAAGTAAAGCTCAATATGGTGTTTTTAGGGTTACTACCCCTAGGTATATCTATTGTATAGCCACATCCACTTGTAGTATCCAGGAAGGGATTTTATTTCCTAGAAACCACTCCTTTATCCTTAACCAAAATTCTAGGAAATTTTCCTATATTTGGACTCATCGATAGATATATCTTTAAAGGAATCACAAGACATATTCTTATAAAAATTCATAATCATCTCACTGAAGTTTTTTCATCCTTGTTTCTAATGGTTAATTGAACCATTCCATTGATACCAACTATAGTTACCAAGGATTTTCTTACATACATATAACATCATGTTTTATGAATGTTCATTACATTACACAAACACACACCTAATTACTATAATATTTTAGTGACTTTGGAAACTTGGAAACATAATCTTCTAACTTGGTAAAAGATCTTCAATGACTCCCATAAAGATCTCCCCCTTTAGTAATCCTACATAGAACATTTCTCCATAGCTTGGGTGAGATTAGATACTATATAAGGGAAAATAAGTGAGATATGAAATCATAACATGAACATAAAGTTATGAGAACATGAGGGTAAAATTTGAAAACCGTGCCCTTCATATAAAAAATAATGAATATTATTAATGGAATAATAATTTTTAGTTCTTAAGACATTAATCATAAAGGAATCAATGAACAAGATCCATGAGAGGATAACATTCTCAAAAGACATATATTTGGGGAATACACATAATTAAAAAAAATATTATATCATCGATACCCACAAAGAAAGACATAAAATGTTAGGATTGATCTAACCACCTGTGTACCCTATTACGAGCTAGGGATGACCACCTATGTACCCTAATTTTTAGGATTGGGATAACAACCTGGGAAACCTTCTTTTGGGGATTATTCTATACACTCATATACCCTCATTTTGGGATTGGGTTAACCACTTATTTTCCCTAATTTTTGGTCTTTGGCTATCCACCTGTGTACCCTCATTTTCACGCATAGTCTACAAACCCTTCTACCCTCCCTTTAGTACTTGGGTTAAACAATAGTGTACCCTCTGATATCATAGTGCACTTATATTTACCCAATGCAATGGATCTCTATCTGGGTTCATCCATCATATAAATTATAATAGGGTTACCCAATGAAGACAGGGCCACCCTAGCGTATAAGCATTAATGGGCTTAGCCAGTGATATCTAGGATTCCCCATTGTATAAGTAATGTCTATGAACTAAAATATGAGTACAATAAAAAAGATATTTTGTTTCCTCACGACACTAATAAATATATCCATTAATCCCTCTATAGTATGATTATCTCATGGAAAAATATTTTTCATGTTAATATCCTTTATACAATATTGACCCAAGTAAAATAAATGGGATCTTCGAAAGTATATTATAAACATCATTAAACTATGAAAAAGAAATTAAATCTATAAAAATATCCCTTGAACATGATGGACCCATAGAAAAGAAAATTGTTTCGTAAAAGTCGTGCTACAAAAACATAAACCATTCGTAGGAATAATATAAATGGTATCCTTGGATTTTATTCCTGGTAAGGCATTGGTAACCAAACAAATGTCATCTTAGATGGAGAACAATTTTTAAAACCATAATTTAAGACATTTCATTCAGAAAATATGATTTCCTCTTTCAGGAATGATTTTTAAAACATAAAACATTTTTGAAATCATTTTCTAGGAAACTAAATTTTGAAAACTTATAAATGGAGTATTGAAAATAATTTAAAACACATTTTAAAAAATAAATAAATTTAAAAAAATTCCCTTAATATCATTGTTTCCTCGACGGATTTCGGGGATGACCTCCTTGACGGGAGATTCAAACATTCCGATCGGTTTCTAGCGGGTTTGTTTGTAGAACCGGAAACATCCAATGATTCCACATCTGTTTGGGCCCACTTTCCAAAGGTAGGCGCTCATTAGCTTGTGGACTAATGAGGCTTAGTAATTTTCATTGGTCGAGAGGATGGGAGGTCGGACTCATCACACCTTTTTGAGGGGAATTATTGTCTACTCCGGGAATCTCTTTATAGATTTAAGTTATGTTCATGAATCCTTATTACATTACCAAGTATAAAATGTGCTTTCATTTAGTTTTAACAATCAATGATTAAATATGCAAGAAATTTAGAGAATCTTTTATATGTATTCGAGGTTCTTCATCAATAGAGAATCATCTATATCTGTTTAGAGATTCTTGGTCAATGGTATCCTTCAAAACATTTATATAAAAGTCTCTTGGTCATTATGATGACCAGGATGGTTTTAAAGCCACTCAGTGGGGCACTTGAAGTTTATCGTCATTCAGAAGGATAGGGATTATTTCAAAGTTGGTATCGAACCCATAAATGGGCTACCTACGTATCCATTGTTTTGGAAAAGGAATCAGAACCCAAGTAGTTCGAGTAATGGAGTATGATGTTTATGATTGGTGGCTCAAAGAAGAATGTCATAATTACTTTTACACTCTAAGCTCACGTGAGTCATGCTCGGTGTGAGAAACAAGAGGTATTGGTAAAAATTAGACAATTGTGCCATGAAATATGCAATCATAAGAAATTTTTTGGGGCTTAGGTATGTATGACTGCCCAGATAGATGAAGGTTTAGGATTCACTTTTAGGGAGAAAATCCAGGAACAGGGTCCATAAAGGTATATGTGCTTTATGGAGATTTCAATACTCTAATCTTGGGGCTTACTCCTAAGGAGGATGCCCAAGTTAGGAGGGGACTTATGATTGGGTTTTACTCCTGAAAAGGAAACCCAAATCAAGGGTAAATTAGGATTGTTTAAGAGAAATTTAAGGGGGCTTGGGGTTTACTCCTGAAAAGGAAACCCAAGATTATGACTGGGACTTACTCCTAAAAAAGGAGGCCCAGGTTATGACTGAGTCTTATTCCTAAAAGGGAGACCCAGGTTAGGGGACTTGGGGCTTACACCTAAGAAGGATGCCCAAGATTATGACTGAGTCTTATTCCTAAAAAGGAGACCCAGGTTAGGGATTAAGGTTTGGGGTTTACTCCTGAGGAGGATGCCCATATTTTAGGTTGGGGCTTACTCCTGAGGAGGATGCCCAAGTTAAAGGAATTAAGGTTTGGGGCTTACTCCTGAGGAGGATGCCCAAGTTTGGGAACTTTAAGAATTTGGGGCTTACTCCTAAAGAAGGATGCCCAGATTTGAAATTGGGGCTTACTCGTGAGGAGGATTCCCAAGTTAAAGGATTATGATTGGGGCTTACTCCTGAGGAGGATGCCCAAGTTAAGGATTCTCTCATCTTAAAGGATGATGTTGAATGAATGAACTCTCTATATTTAGTGACATAAGGATATTTAAATCACTAGGTTTTGAGAGATATTCCACAGAATTCCTTTCATATAAGGAATTTAAATCAAGAAATCTTGCCATAAATAGATTTGAAGAGTGTCTTGAAGAATGAATCTTGAAAAGGAAAGGTGTAATGGCTTAAGAGGGGTAAAATGGGCAAGATGGGCACCCAAAAAGGTAGGGGCGCGCAAGTCTTGAAAGGCGTGCAAGTCTTCCGTGGGCGCACAAGTTTTGGTCGCGCAGGTATACCTGTGCGACACATGGTGTACTTGCGCGATCTTCAACCAGCATTGAAATATTTGAGCGACTCTTTCTTAAACCCTTTAGAATCCTCTTGAGGTTCTTCCAGAAAAGGGACGCGCAAGTTATATTGAAGGAAATAAGTCGGCGCGCAAGTGTTGATAAGTTTCAACACATAGGCCTTCTTTCTTCTATTTATATCTTCCATTCTAGGTAAGAAATTACCTTAGAAGTGTTCCAGAAGCTTTGAGAAGAGACTTGGGCATCGAGAGCTTCAATCCGATTTTCTGGAAAAAGATCCTCCCAAATGGGGGGCCCACAGGGTCTATTTATAGGCAAAAGAATACCCTGGGCGGTTACCGGGTGGTTATTACATAGGTCGCGCAAGTCACTTGCACGACCATAAGGCGTCGCGCAAGTACTTGCATGATCACTAGTCAGCGCGCAAGTGTACTTGCGCGACCATGAGGGAACTTGCGCGACCTCTGGGAAATGTTCTCCTCGTTCATCCCATTGTCGATTTTTGATGTTTCTTCAAAGGATGAATCACGTTTTGCTTAGATATTCCCCTTTTACGATCATTATATTCTGTGACGAAAGGAGTGTCAACAAAAGTCCCCCCTCATAGTTGGATCCGGAGAGAAATGAGGATTTGACTCTGAGGAAATCAAAGACATCCAAAGGAAAAGGTGGTTTCCAAGTCTTCAGTGCGCAGAAGGCAGCACGCAAGTGTGCTGGAACTTGACTTTTATTCAGAGTTCCTTTGTCTTTTGTGGGCAGTTTAAAGTCATGCATGCCGGACATAAAGGGGATAATGTTTAAGGTCGAAATAGCTTTGACCGAAAAATTGATTCAATTCCTTGACAGTTTATCTGAAAACATATTACCATACTCAAGTATGAGAGAAAAAAATGTAAACTATGACTTAAGAATATTTGAATCTGAGGAATGATATGAAAAAGAGCTAAGAGGCATTAGAAGAAGTAGTTTCCAAGAATGAAGTTACTATTATTTAACAAAGCCCGTTAGGGGGTTGAAATATGCAGGGCCACCTAAGGGCATTGGCTGCATGGTTAAATAAATAGCATCTTTCGGCTGACAAGTCTGTTATGTGGACTGTTTATGCAAGGCCACCTATGGGCATGTGCTGCATAGTCAGGCAAAAGAACTCCCAGAAATTTACTTTCCTAGTGCTAAAATCCAGTGAATGTTTATGGAGATTCAAATTTTCTAAAGTATAGAGTTTGTTGTATGGAAAGAGGTACTTGAATATGTAGAAGATATTTCTGAACAAGAATATCGAAGAACTGGATGAATATCACTCCTACGAAGGTCTGACCCAAACGTAGGGAAGAAGTATAAACCATAGACTTGAATATTTTCAGATCATGAAAAAGGATATGGGACAAATATGTTAAGGATGGCCATTTTTTTGCGGATCCCTACATACTGTCATTTAAGACAAATAAGGACAAAAGATGCATTCTTCCCAAGAATAAAGATACTATTATTTAACAAAACCCATTAGGGGGTTGAAATATGCAGGGACACCTAAGGTCATTGGCTGCATGGTCAAATAAATAGTATCTTTCAGGTGACAAGTCTGTTATGTGGACTGTTTATGCAAGGCCACCTATGGGCACGTGCTGTATAGTCAGGCAAAAGAATTCTCAGAAGTTTGACATTTTTGTGACTAGAAGTCATGAAAAGGGTTATGAAGATCTGAAAATATTTAAGGTTAGGATTATAACACATAAATATGGGTATTTTCCAATGTATAAAGAGATTCATAGGTCAATGAAAACCATAATCATGTTGTGGTTGGGTCCTGAATTGAAATTTTGTACTTCACTACATATCTCATAAGAATGAGAATCAAGCAATACGTAGTTCTTGAAATGCAGTTTAACGTCATGCAGGACGAAAGTATGAGTGATCTTAGTTTAGGGTCATAGAATTCGGACCATAATAATGAATACAAAGTGTGTGTTTTCATAAGGACATTTCAGCCAAGGGACTGAAAGTGAAATTTGGGGTTAGGCCCAAAAGACTTGGGACTGGATTCGAGGGATACTCGAATGTTCCTACGTATCCCATAAGGATGGGAATCAAGTCCACGTAGTTCTAGGACTACCTTTTGTACAAATTTGGTTCGTACATGTGAACGGTGAAAGGGGACTTTAGTGCAATGATGGTTTAGCCTAAGATAAAAAGTTTATGCATTACCATGTATGCCTGTAGTCTTTTGAAATGAAACATGATTGAAAAAATCAATGTCAGTAATGGTTCCTTCTCAAATGAGGAAATCAAAGAATATTGTAGTTTATTGTCGTACCGGACAAAAGTGTTGTATAGTTTAACGTCATATAACAAGGACGAAAGTGAATCAATGTAAAGATATTGATTCCAGGGGCGGTTTCACAAATCAACATCATATGAGATGGTGGTGAACCGATGTGAAGAGATTGTTTTTGGGCTTGAACCCTGGGAGGTTGCCTACATACCCAGCCTGGAGGGCAAGGATCAAAGTCCGTGTAGTTCAATTAAAGAATGAATTAATGATCAAGTTGTTCTTGTGGACAATGATATAAATAAAAAATGTTGTTGGGACTTATACATGGTTAGTGGACCAAAGGGAGTGTTATGGTTGTTGTTCGCTCTAAGCTCACGTGAGTCATACTCGGTGTGAGAAACAAGAGGTAATAACAGCCTTAACGATGCACAGTTTAATGTCATGTAGGACATAAAAAAGGGACTATGCAGTTTAAAGTCTTGCAGTTAAGACTATTGGTGCTGCCCAATTTAGTGTCAATGTAGCAGGGACAAAATAACAATTTAATGTCATGTAGGACATATCAAGGACTTTCTGTACAGTTTAGCGTCATGTAGTTAGGACGATGGGGACAAAATAGTTTAACGTCATATTGGACAAAAGGGGGACTGTGCAGTTTAATGTCATGTAGTAAGGACAAAAGAGTGTACCATTTTAACGTCATGTCGGACGAAAGTGCGAATAGTTTAAGGTCATATGAATGGACCGTGAATGGTGCAGTTTAATGTCATACTGGACTTTTGAGATTATATAGTTTAACATCTTTCCGGACGTGAGGGACTTTTATACAGTTTAGTGTCATGTAGTTAGGACGTCACAGTTTAACGTCTTGCTGAACATAAAGGATTTGCAAATAGTTTATGGTCATATACATGGACCAGGGATGATGCAGTTTAAGGACATGCTGGATGGTTTAGGGAACGTTTTCACAGTTTAATGTCGTGTGGGACGAAGTTGCAGTTTAAAGTCATACTGGACCATTGCTGTATAGTTTAACGTCATATAGAAAGGACGAACTGGTGTTGTACAGTTCAAAGTCATGTAGCTAGGACTAAGGTGAACCAATACGAGGATATCAGTTCTGGGGACTTTTTACAGTTTATCGTCATGCTGGACGTTGGAAGTGCCACATAGTTTAATGTCATGTTGCTAGGACACAATATAGTTTAATGTCATCTCGGACAAAATATGGATCTTCTGTACAGTTTAATGTCATGTAGATAGGACATAATACAGTTTAGTGTCATCTAGGACAAAATATGAACCAATGTGATTGTTTTTGGATCTGGGAAAAATATTTTGTGTTTATACAAAATACTTCTTCAGAAATCTGGCATTAGTTGGAGTCGTGATGTGTTCTCCATCCATTGAGATTAGAGAATATGCTCCATTGGAGTAGACATTATGTATTGAATAAGGTACTTCCCATTTTGGTTCAAGCTTGGGAGGCTTCTTTCCTGGTATCATTGGTGCTCTGAGAACCAATACCAATTCTCCCCGAATGATTGAACGAAGACGAACGTTTTTGTTAAAAGCTCGTGCTATTCGACTCTGATAGATTTCCAAGTGGTGCAAAGTGAACAATCTTTTCTCATCTAACTGTTCCAATTCATTCAACCGCTTTTGGGATTGCTCATCTGTAGATAACTGATCACAAATGGCTATTCTGAGTGAGGGAAATTGAACTTCAATTGGCAAGACTGTTTCTGTTCCATATACTAATGAATATGGAGTTGACCGCGTTGCATTGCGAGTGGTAGTCCGATAAGCCCATAAAGCATGAAAGAGTTTATCAGGCCATGAATTATTATCTTTATCCACCATCTTTTGCAGTATATTTGAAGGAGTCTTGTTGAAGGCCTCTATCTGTCCATTAGCCGCTGCATGATATCGAGATGAATGGTTGGACTTAATGTTGTATTCTTGATACAATTTCTTTACCTCAGAAGAACAGAAGTTGGTGCCGTTGTCCGTCAATATGGTATGAGGGACACCAAATCTAGTAATGATGTTAGACTTGATGAAGCTAACAATGCATTTAGAATTGACTTCTTTGAGAGGTACTGCCTCTGCCCATTTGGAAAAGAAATCAGTAGCAGTAAGAATGTACTTAAACTGCTTGGCCGTAGCTGAAGGGTAAGGTCCCACCACATCCATTCCCCATGTAGAAAATGGCCATGAGTATTTAGTTGTATGAAGCAACTCTGGAGGTTTATGAATGAAGTTGGCATATACTTGGCATGAATGACACTTCTTTGTGAAATTAACACAATCTTGTATCATTGATGGCCAAAAGTATCCAAGCCTTCGAATTTGATCAGACAGTCTATGCCCAGACTGGTGGGCACCACAGACTCCTACATGCACTTCTTTTATGATAGCCATTGTCTCTTCACCATCAATACATCTGAAGAGAACTCCATCAAAACCACATTTGTAAAGAATTTTCTCGAGGTGGTTTGGGCTATCATAAAGAGTAAAATTGACCACACGTCGCCGAATTTGTTCTTTCTCGGCTCTATCAGGTGGAAGTGTTCCATTTTGAAGGTATTCCCTGATAGGTGACATCCATCCTATAGTATGACCATACGGTTCAGGAATGGGACTAATTTCATTAATTTCCTCTGTTCTGACTTGAACATAAGGTGAAATTGCACGACGGTGGGCAATACAGATGGTTGTCTCATCCCGATTTGGATCTGCTAAGGCTGTGGCTATATTAGCCAGTGCATCAGCTTGATCATTTTGTGATCTTGGGACATAAGAAAATGTCGGTTCTGAAGGGAATTCCGACATTAACTCTCTGACGTAATCATACAAAGGGATTAATTCTTCTTTTCTGATGGCATAATCCCCATTGACTTGTTTGATTACCAGGTCTGAATCACCTTTCACCTTTAAGTGATTCACTTGTGATTGAAGTGCTAACTCCAAGCCTGTAATGAGAGCTTGGTATTCAGCTTCATTATTGGTACCACCTTCCCACAACAAAAAGGAATAAGGTAACACTGCCTTATCTGGAGAAATGAGCACAATTCCTAAACCAACTTTGTTGAATTTAGGATTTTCCATTTTCTTCCATGTTGGACTTCTAGAAGGACCATCAAAATACATTTCCCATGTTTGAGGACTCTCTTGAATAGAGAAAACTTCCTCATCAGGGAGTTCAATATCTGAATACGTGTCTTCCACTGAAGGATGTTCAGCCAGGAAATCAGCCAAAGCTTGGCCCTTAATTGCCTTTTGAGACACATACTGAATGTCGAACTGCTGTAGAATAACCGCCCACCTTGCCAGACGTCCTGTAAGCATTGGACGACTAAGGATGAATTTGAGCGGATTATTACGAGATACCAATTGGACCTCATGATGTTGCAGGTAGTGTCTCAGTTTTTGAACTGCAAAGATTAATTCTAGGAAGCACTTTTCAATACTTGAATACCGGGTTTCTGCTTCAAGAATAGTTCTACTGAGATAGTAGAGACTATTTTCATTCCCAGCATCATTCTTTTGAGCGAGAAAGGCACCCAATGATCGCTCTAAAGCTGTCACATAGAGGATAAGAGGTCTACCCTCAACAGGTGTCATGAGTACTGGTGGACTCGAGAGGTATTTCTTGAGGACATCAAATGCTTCTTGACATTCTTCATTCCACTGGTAAGTGACTCCTTTCTTCAATAATTTGGTAAAGGGTAAACTTTTGGCTGCCAAATTGGCGATGAAACGCCGAATATAGGCTAAGTGTCCTTGAAGTCCTCTTAATTCTTTCAAATTCTGAGGAGGTGACATACCAAGGATTGATTTGGTCTTCTCAGGATCGACTTCAATACCACGATGGCGTACAACAAAGCCGAGGAATTTTCCTGAGGTTACCCCAAAAGCACATTTTAAGGGGTTCATCTTCAAATTATGTTGTCGAAGCTTGTGGAATATGACTTCCAAATCAGCCAAGTGATTAGAATGTTGTTTGGATTTAACCACCAAATCATCTACATATCATTCAACAAACTTCCCTAAAAGATATTTGAAGATATGATGCATGGCGCGTTGATATGTTGCACCTGCATTCTTTAAACCAAAGGGCATCACCCGGTAACAAAACAAACCTTGAGGAGCTCTAAAGGCTGTATATTCCTCATCTTCTGGGGCCATTCGGATCTTATTATATCCAGAATATCCATCCATGAAATAAAGTACTTCATAGCCAGCCGTCGCATCAATTAAGAGTTCTGTAATCGGAACTGGGAAATCATCTTTAGGACAATACCGATTAAGATCTCTGAAATCGATGCAAACCCTAATTTGTCCGTTCTTCTTCTTTAAAGGGACAATATTAGCCAACCACTTGGGATATTGAACTTCTCTAACGAAGTTAGCTTTGATAAGCTTATCCACTTCAGCCTCAATTTTGGAAGCATAGGTTGGGTGTGTTCTTCTCGCGGCTTGCTTGAATCCTCGATGTTCTTTTGGAAAACCCAAATGATGGGTGGAAACATCAGGATCAAGGCCAGGCATCTCTGTATAATTCCAAGCAAAAATATCTTTATTTTGCTTTAGAAAAGAAATATACATCTCTTGCTCTTCAAGGGTCATGGCCGCACTAATTAAAGTGGGGCGTGGATCTTTCTCTGTACCCAGATTTACTTCTCTGAGTTCATCCACAGTGGTAGAGATACCCTCTTCAAATGATGGAGGAGCATCTCTAAGATCTTCCTCTTCCTCTTCATCATGTGTTATTTCTTCCATTTCTACTTGCAAAGTAGATGAAAAAACGAAATTCTCATGATCATAAGAAATGTCAAAAGTTTCACATTTTGAAGAAGAAGCTTCCATTTCCTACCCTATTGATGATAAAGGGTCTTCTTTGGGAAATAAAGAGGGGATGATGGATTGAGAATCGACATCATTATTCACCTATGGTGTTTCTATAACTTCTTCTGGCCTAATTAGCGAAGTATAGACTTGTTGGATTTCAGCAGATGAAATGAAAACGTCACCACTTATGCTTTCATCACTTCTTGGTAAGTTACCAATTTCCCCTATGTTGTCTGGCTCGATTGCCGTAATTGACATTATGGATCTTTCCATAAGAGTATTTTGATTTGGGCCTGTTTTTTCAATTTGACTGATAGGTAATACATAATCTGTACTCACATGTGAAAATGGATTTATTGGAATTTTCTCCAAACCATATGGATCATTAACTTTGGTAATTTCCTTCATTGTAGATTTTTCTCTTCCCTTCATGTGATAAAATTTCGCCTCAATGTATTGAGACTCACATGTCTTGAACGGGGCCTTATCACCATACAATGTTCCAACATGACCATCGAAATAGTATTTGAGACATTGATGGTATGATGACGGAATAGCTGCATGCTGATGTAGCCAGGGTCTTCCAAGCAAGATATTGAAAGCTGAGTCCTGATCAACAATCATGAAATCCGAATTGGAAACAAGATCTCCAAACTGAGTTCTGAGTGTAACTTCCCCCAGTGGTTCTTGTTAATTTATATCATATCCTTGCAACATCATGGTAGAAGGAGATAAATCAGATTCCGTGAGGCCCAATCGACGAAGTGTACGAATGGGCATGAGGTTGACTCCTGAACCATTGTCAATGAAAGATCTTCGAACATCTATACCATTGACTTTTCCAGATATGTACAAATGTTTTTTGTGCCCATGCACAACATCATCTTCATCTTTATCAGTAAAAGATATCACTTCATGGCATTCTGCAGGATTATTCTCTATGTGATAGATTTCAGCTGCAGCAATTTCAGCTTCAAACTCCTGAGGACTTGACAAAGCTTCGATGAGTGATTCCCGAAGATCTTTTGACAGATTCGAAGCATCCAAAATTGATAACATGGATGTTACTTGGGCCAAGTGTTTCAATATATCATACATTTGATCTAGAGGTCTGCGTTTCCCAATAGGAATATGCTGTTTAGCAGGTACCTTGGAAGCAGATGCTTTGGAAGCTGATGCATCTTGTATTGAAGTTGGAAACATCCTTGGTTTTGGAAGATTAGACTGATTAGATCCATTTACTTGCTGAGATAAAGAAGATGGAACCTTTAATCGGTCTTCCAAAATAACTGTTCCAAAACTGAGTTGGCCATTGGCAGAAGAACTTGCTTGTTCTTTTTGAGCTCACTGGAGGGCTCTACCACGAGTTTCTGCTGCATATACAGTGCTAGCAGGGGTAAAATTAGAGTAGTGGCTTTGGAAAGATCCACGTCTTCCCCTATATCCTGAACCTCTAGAACCTCTTCGGATTCCCTTATTTGATACAGGGAATTCAGGCTCATCAAGACTGGAATATGAATCTGTTAATTGAATCATATTAACAGAAACAAAGATTAACTCTTCGTCTGATAAAGACTCTGCCTGGTTAGCCTGTTTAGGTTGTGCTGTTTGATGGGGCGGTTCCTGTGGCTTTGAAGTAGATGGCATTAAATCTTCAAGAGTCAAAGACAATTTAGGCTTTGCTACATAATCATCTTCTCCTGATTCCTCTTTCTTCTTTGAATTGCGCTGCCCTTTTGAGGATTTGTCTTTTGATGGAGGCTTTACTGCAGCTTTGGTAGGAGACACAATTGGATTCTTCAATTGTGTTCGTAAAATGGAATGGGTCCGATTGATTGTCTTTCTGACCATCCAATCATCATATTTTTTCGCAGTTTTGCTTTTGACTTCCTGCCACTCGCCTCCTTCCTCTGGATCTGTAGCGGTAATACACGCTACATGAGCTGAAGAACCCTTCAATTTGACTTGTCCCAAGTCGACCATCTTTTTCAAGAGGTCTTTAAAGACAAAACACTCTTGGATGGGATGCCCCAACATTTGATGAAAGGGGCAATAATTGGGACGGTCTTCATCTCCTTCCTTGTTTGGCCTCTTCGGCACTGGTAATTGAACCAAATTATTTTCCATAGCTGAAATGAAGTAACCAGGAACTTGCTCACTTCGGAAAGAGTATGTTTTACTCTTCATATCCTCAAATTGTTTTCGTCGTTGATCTCTTTGATCATTTGGACGAAACGGCCTTTGTTGTTGGCGTTCAGGAGGTGGAGTCCTTCGAGAAGATGAAGGTTTTGAAGTAGATATAGGTACAAGTGCTTGTTTAAGCATAACTGTAGCAGTTTCTGCTTTACCCATTCTTCTTCCTGGAGCTGATGGAATTATAGGAGATTTAACCTTAGCCTGTATAAGGGAATCTTCAATCTGCTGAGTGATTGAAGTAAGGTCTCGAAACCCTCCTGTGTATTTCACAGGGATCAATGGCGTGCGTAATTCGTCACGCAAATTTTCCACACAGATTGGAAACAATTCCTCCTGAGGGAGTGCTAAACTCAAGGAATACGTTAATCCCTTCCAACGAGAAATGAAATCAGAGACTCTTTCATTCTCCCTTTGCTTGTAGTTTGTAAGATCGAAAACTGTCGTTTTTGGAAAAGTTGAGCTAAACTGAAGAAGGAATTTTTGACGAAGATCCTCCCATCCGATGACTGACCGGGATTCCAAGCTTGTATACCAGACAAAAGCTGGTCCTTGCAAGGTTCACACGAAGCATCTGAGTTTCACTGCTTCTTGCTGCTCTGGAGTTCCCATCATAGGATCACAACAAGACACGTAATGCGTCAAATGTTGTTCAGGGTCGCCTGATCCATTGAAAGTAGGGAAAACAGGGTTTCCAAAACTGGATGGAGGAGAAATTGAATCTACCCATTCAGGGTAAACTTTCTTTTCAGGTTGAACTTGCGCTCGTTTTCCTTCCATAGTTTCTAACCGAGCTGTTAATGACTCAATAGTAGTTATTAACTTTTGAGAAACATCAGGTTGAACTTGGTTTTGAGTAGGTGCAATAAATGGAGCTTGGACAGACGTGGTGGTTGGTGCTGCAACTGATGGTAGTGCTTCCAACCGTTGTTGCGTTTGACCCGTAGGATTAGACCTCTGAGGGTGTACTTATAAAGGAGGATATTCCTGATCCATCT
The DNA here is from genome assembly GCA_963277665.1 of Viscum album. Taxonomy (NCBI): domain Eukaryota; kingdom Viridiplantae; phylum Streptophyta; class Magnoliopsida; order Santalales; family Viscaceae; genus Viscum; species Viscum album. The sequence goes on from OY728134.1 coordinate 1,552,733,271, forward strand.
CAGTAGTTACAACAAATTCCTTCGGCTGTCGGACTTCAGCATTCTTAAGAAGAAGACTACTTTGAATTAATTCTGCATTCAACCTTCTTAATTCTTTCATTTCTTCCTCATGTTGTGCAAACCTTTGCTCTAATGAGAGAGATTGACCTCCTTCAGAGGAAGGGTGAGAAGTAACCTGATTCTTTCCTTTCCCCTTATTGGATCCTTTTCGGAGAGGGGGAAGTGGGTTACTTGAAGGAATACCCAGATTTTGGGTAAGCCTTTGATTACGTGTGCGCACACCTTCTTCATTTAAGTCTGTGTGCGCAACTTCTTGAGCAGAAACCTCTTCGTCTGATCCCTCTGATTGAGCCTCATCTAGTGAATCAGCAGCAACGGCATTGATGACATTAATGGATGCATATTGCATGGAATCCTTTCTATCATCATTTCTGTGATATTGTCTTCTTCTATGTCCATGATGAGACATGGCATTCCGTTGACTTGATCCCTCAGGAACTTCTTGGAGAACCGTCACTTGGAGAGAATCTCTGGATATCTTGTCTCTTCGTTCCTCTTGAGGCTTATTCCCTAATCGAGAGAATACTGACTTTCTCTGAGGGAGGGATTGAGGATTTGAAAAACCCCCAGTCCGGTGGACTGGGGATGTTCCTGCTGCTTCCGCTCAACTCCTCGAATCCCATTTGTTGACTCTGAGGGCTGGGTTAGAGAAGTCCCCAGTCTGGCAAGCTGGGGTGTCTCTTGACATGCTATGTCTGAGATCTTTTTAAAATCTCTCTTGATCTTGCGAATCTTAGTTTGGAAATTAGCTGGATGCATTAACCTGTATCCACTTTTATCACCTGGTTCAACAGATCGTTGGATGACTTCCGAAACTTCTGTCATTTGATGATGTGTTTGCTCCAGACGAGAGGCTTGTGCAATATTCTCTCCTGCTTGATGTAGGATCAATTCAACAACTTGTTCTCTATATACTTGATTTTGAGAGAAACTAGATGAAGCCTGTTCTTGAGAAAGCTTTTGATTATGAACAAAGCCCATTGACTGTGGCCGGCCATGGGCAATAACATTGCATGAGACCATTTTCGGCGGGCTTTGCTGACTGGAAAGCACTGTGAAATGTAGTGCTCCGTGAACACCCCATCCTCTGATATGAACATCATAAGGAGCATTGGCAATTAACTGACGCAATTTTCTTAGTGTGCCAAGGCATGAACGTTGAGGGGTTCTTTGTTGCTTTTCAGCCTTCGGATACCGAGAGACTGATAGAGATGCCAAATCAATCTGGTGTTCTAACCCTTCTATTATCTTAATATGATTTTCATAATCACCGTAAGATAATACTTTCTTCTTCAATTGAAAAAAAGTCTTCCATATGTTGAGACTAATATCATGGATTCCATCATCCGTCAACATCTTTGGAATGTCGTACTGGGAGTCAGCCAAAGGCCAAAACATGACTGGTACTTCACCTTTTGCCAGTTTTTTCCTCATGTTCAGCATTTCCTCTTTATCATTAAATGAATATTCTTCTACCTGTTTGGACCAGAGTTGGTGTTTCCTTGTTGCTTCATCGGATTCAACAAGATTGGTAGAGATATCACTATTCATGTAGGAAGATGAATGACCCAGGGATGGTTCGGAGAATAACCTGAACCCCATGCTATCTTCTGATGGAGAAAGAGTTTCACCTGCCGATAGTAAAGCATCAGACATAACTGGTTTTACGTTTGCAAGTGCCTCAAGATAGGAGGGCTTTCTCATTACTACATTGCCTTCTGAAGAATTTTTGAGACAACGTGAATCACTACTGCGGAGAGGACTTTCGCAGCGAAGTTCATCACCATGAGGAGGCCCGTCATGATGGGTTACAGCAAAAGATGAAATCTCTTGCTCCTTGGTCTTCTAACCACACAGAGGGTTACTGTGGCTCTCATCTGAAGAAGAAACTTCAAGATTGACCGAACTTTCATGAAGCAAGCCTTCATGAGGAAGTGTTTGTTGAAGACCTTCAAAATTAATGTTCTCGTTATTGAGAACTGAGGGAGTAGAATCTTGAATTCCGACAGATAAATGTCTGAGGGCTTCAAGAACTCCAGCATCGAGCAAGGCCTTATTGCAGATTGGCCTTTGATCTCCTGACTGTGCTGGGCGGATATTTTTCTTAGATGCCTTCTTACTCACTATAGAAACCACTTGTTCACGAAAGTGGTTACTCTGAGCAGGTGTATGTGCCTGATCAGGAAAGATGGTCAGGTTAGGCTGACGATCTCCACTCAAATCAGGTGTATGTGCCTGACTTGGTTGTCCGTTTGATATGGGGGAGTATGCCCCATAACCCTCTTGGACTGGAACAGATGTGTGTTTCTGTTTCGGAGTGAATCGTTGATGTGTCACTCCACTGCTAGGGATAGATTTATGTGTCTGTCCCTGTGATGTTGCTGAAGCTGTTATGATATCCTGGCAAGCATCCAGAATATGAGCAGGAATTTGCTTCTGCTCTTTCACCATTGAAAAAATATGTTTGGTGACTTCAGCCGCCGGAACGGGGATATACGTCCATTTCGGGCTTGGAGTATGTGTATGTGCCTTCTCCTGTCCTCCTTTTCCTGTCATTGAATCCTGACAGTACTCAAGTGTGGAAGCAGAGAGTTGAGTCTGCCTCCTGTTTGTCGTCGGGACTTTCCGACTAACTTCTCTGTGCGCTACCAAGCGAGACTGTTGGCAGTCTTGATTAGTATTAGCAGGTGTATGTGCATGCTGATTACACTTCTCCAAACACGGTTGACGAGATCCATCATATGTAGTCAGATGAGCCTGCTGACTAACTGGTGATGTATAAGCAGGTGTATGTTCCTGCCTACAGTACTCCACCGGAATTGCCTGGCGGGATTGGCTTGATGCTGCCAGACGAGTCTGCTGGACAGCGAAATTAAAACGGGCAGGTGTGTGTGCCTGCTCATTGTTTGCCACCAAGTTAGGTTGGTGGACTTCTCCGGAGATGGAAGGGATGAAAACCTGCCCATTGTTCACCGGATTCCGTCTCTGGTAGTTCATCTTGCCTGCTCGGGTTCGAGGAACCTGAGCTGAATGCCTGGAGTCGGTACCCTCATCATGTTGAGGGCACACTACCGCACGAGTCTGGCGGCGATTGTTGATGGGAGCCCTTGAGAAGGACTCCTGTCTTTTTGAATTAAGGTCCTGCGGGACCTACTCATTCACTTCCTCAGAGTAAGGGAGTGAATGGAAATTGCGTTCCGGGGATAACGACCCGAAACGGTTGGAGATGGTAGTGAGCACCGCCTGCTTCTTGATTGCTGGTCGCCGTTGTCCGGACGACCAGGTAGAGTTGTTAACTTGGAGGGCTTGACGAGCGGACTCCAGAGTTGGGATAGTACCATTGCGATGGTACTCCTTAAACAGTGCATTAGAAACCCAGCGTTGAAGACGCTGAGTTGGTGATGTCATCCTAAGAGCGGATGACGTTCCAGCAGGAGTAGCAGCATTGGTTTTCACAGTAGCAGACCTCACAGTAGAGGTGTTCACAGCAACAGTATTCACAGGGGTGAATTTAAGGAAAGCCATTTTGCAGAAGATCTTGAGAAAAGAGAGCCTGTTCCATATAACAGACATAATCAAGATGAATCCGGCCACTGAATCTTTTTGATGAGCACATGTCAATGATTGCTTTGTTGGCCCAAGGGGACAAACAAATAAGAATAACATCACTTTAACTTGGTTAAGGATTCACGTCGGGTTCACCATTTTTGTTTCCTCGACGGATTTCGGGGATGACCACCTTGACGGGAGATTCAAACGTTCCGATCTGTTTCTAGCAGGTTTGTTTGTAGAACCGGAAACATCCAATGATTCCACATCCGTTTGGACCCACTTTCCAAAGGTAGGCGCTCATTAGCTTGTGGACTGATGAGGCTTAGGAATTTTCATTGGTCGAGAGGATGGGAGGTCGGACTCATCACACCTTTTTGAGGGGAATTATTGTCTACTCCGGGACTCTCTTTATAGATTTAATTTATGTTCGTGAATCCTTATTACATTACCAAGTATAAAATGTACTTTCCTTTAGTTTTAACAATCAATGATTAAATATGCAAGAAATTTAGAGAATCTTTTATATGTATTCGAGGTTCTTCATCAATAGAGAATCATCTATATCTGTTTAGAGATTCTTGGTCAATGGTATCCTTCAAAACATTTATATAAAAGTCTCTTGGTCATTATGATGACCAGGCTGGTTTTAAAGCCACTCAGTGGGGCACTTGAAGTTTATCGTCATTCAGAAGGACAGGGATTATTTCAAAGTTGGGATCGAACCCATAAATGGGCTACCTACGTATCCTTTGTTTTGGAAAAGGAATCGGAACCCATGTAGTTCGAGTAATGGAGTATGATGTTTATGATTGATGGCTCAAAGAAGAATGTCATAATTACTTTTACACTCTAAGCTCACGTGAGTCATGCTCGGTGTGAGAAACAAGACGTATTGGTAAAAATTAGACAATTGTGCCATGAAAGATGCAATCATAAGAAATTTTTTGGGGCTTAGGTATGTATGACTGCCCAGATAGATGAAGGTTTAGGATTCACTTTTAGGGAGAAAATCCAGGAACAGGGTCTATAAAGGTATATGTGATTTATGGAGATTTGAATACTCTAATCTTGGGGCTTACTCCTAAGGAGGATGCCCAAGTTAGGAGGGGACTTATGATTGGGTTTTACTCCTGAAAAGGAAACCCAAATCAAGGGTAAATTAGGACTGGTTAAGAGAAATTTAAGGCGGCTTGGGGTTTACTCCTGAAAAGGAAACCCAAGATTATGACTGGGACTTACTCCTAAAAAAGGAGGCCCAGGTTATGACTGAGTCTTATTCCTAAAAGGGAGACCCAGGTTAGGGGACTTAGGGCTTACTCCTAAGAAGGATGCCCAAGATTATGACTGAGTCTTATTCCTGAAAAGGATACCCAGGTTAGGGATTAAGGTTTGGGGCTTACTCCTGAGGAGGATGCCCATATTTTAGGTTGGGGATTACTCCTGAGGAGGATGCCCAAGTTAAAGGAATTAAGGTTTGGGGCTTACTCCTGAGGAGGATGCCCAAGTTTGGGAACTTCAAAAATTTGGGGCTTACTCCTAATGAAGGATGCCCAGATTTGAAATTGGGGCTTACTCCTGAGGAGGATGCCCAAGTTAAAGGATTATGATTGGGGCTTACTCCTGAGGAGGATGCCCAAGTTAAGGATTCTCTCATCTTAAAGGATGATGTTGAATGAATGAACTCTCTATATTTAGTGACATAAGGATATTTAAATCACTAGGTTTTGAGAGATATTCCACAGAATTCCTTTCAGATAAGGAATTCAAATCAAGAAATCATGCCATAAATGGATTTGAAGAGTGTCTTGAAGACTGAATCTTGAAAAGGAATGGTGTAATGGCTTAAGAGGGGTAAAATGGGCAAGATGGGCACCCAAAAAGGTAGGGGCGCGCAAGTCTTCCGTGGGCGCGCAAGTTTTGGTCGCGCAGGTATACCTGCACGACACATGGTGTACTTGCGCGATTTTCAACCAGCATTGAAATATTTGAGCGACTCTTTTTTCAACCCTTTAGAATCCACTTGAGGTTCTTCCAGAAAAGGGAAGCGCAAGTTATATTGAAGGAAATAAGTCGGCGCACAAGTGTTGACAAGTTTCAACACTTAGGCCTTCTTTCTTCTCTTTAGATCTTCCATTCTAGGTAAGAAATTACCTTAGACGTGTTCCGGAAGCTTTGAGAAGAGACTTGGGCGTCGAGTGCTTCAATCCGAGTTTCTGGAAAAAGATCCTCCTGAATGGGGGGCCCACAGGGTCTATTTCTAGGCAAAAGAATACCCTGGGCGGTTACTGGGCGGTTATCACTTAGGTCGCACAAGTACTTGCACGATCACTAGTCGGCGCGCAAGTGTACTTGCGCGACCATGAGGGAACTTGCGCGACCTCTGGGCAATGTTCTCCTTGTTCATCCCTTAGTCGATTTTTGATGTTTCTTCAAAGGATGAATCACTTTTTTCTTAGATATTCCCCTTTTATTATATTTATATTCTGTGACGAAAGGAGTGTCAACAATCATTTAAAAAAATCAAAAAAAAATTAGAAAATTTTTTTTGGAAGAAAACAGCTTTTCGACTAAAGAGGGAAATAATGGCGGATTTTCATAAAAACATTTTCATAATAATTTTATTTACCAAAGATTGGAAAAATGGTACCATTATCATGAATAAACATATTATAATATAATTAATGTAAATTTTGGAGATATAGTTTGTATGATTTTATCATCCGAAATATATTCATTAACAATCTCGATAAATGATGGGATTGTGACATGAAATATTTACCACTTTGTTAACATTGATTCAGAAGACCCATGAAGGAATAAAATAACATGAAACTTATAATGTCATGAGTATAAATAAATTAATGATATAATATTTCAAATAGGTTTTATATACACACCACAGGATATAATATAGATTCAGATCATAAAGTACCTCTCAAATAATGACAATTAAGACAAAAACCATTATCGGTTTGTTAACTTTTGAACAATATATATCGTTAAAAATGGAAAATGAAATATATATTTAAACCCCAAATTTCTTTAGGAGAATAATAAAAATATAAATTTATTAGGATTATATACTCCACATTAATGGAATACATTTTGAATATGGTATGTGTCTCAAAGAAGTAAAAAGTGATACAAGAATCCAACACCTTAAGTCTTCACTTCTATTGTACATGTTCAAAACTTCTGTATAATAAATATAAGTTTATTATAAATATATTAAATTTCCATATTTATATATATCATAGCATATATGGTTTATTATAACCATTTTAACCTATTTATTAACAATCCCATGTTGAAGTCATGTTTCAGGCAATAACTGATATGTTTTTTGTATATGTTTTGACTTGTTATTTTTTGTCCTCTTACATAAATCATGATTTAATTGTCCCCATAATTTAAACCATGATATATAATCAATATATATTTATTATATATATATTTATATTAATCCATATAATTTTGTTATAGGAAATTCAATACGTTGTGCATAGAGATGGTAGGTTTTATGTATGCATAAACATTGTTTCCTTTTTCTTGTTGTATTGAAAGAAATAGGATTAAATGATATATATATATATATTATAATTATAGTATAATTTTTATGACATATAAGTCAAAAATTTATATTAAACCCATCTTTAATACATTCCATGTAAAGCGTGATGGAATCGCATCACTTCGCGAGGCAGTAGTCTGTCATACACATGAACGACATTATCATAATCCCAAATAATGGAAATTATGACGGTATGTGTACTATAATAATTAATGAATCACAATAATATCAAAAAATATCATATATATCATACTTAAATAATAAATATATCATTATTATCAACCTTTTTAGGTGATAATGGACAAACGAACAATATCTATTCACGAGGTGGTAGTCCTCTGTACACATGAACAATGATTTTGTAACCAATTTTATAGAAGTATGAATGATTTTAGATAATAAAATTATAATAAAATCATATAATTGTATATAATAAACTATTTTTATTATTCAATCATGGTATAATAATAATTAAAGGATGTAGAGAAGGAAATAAAATAAAGACGGTTGTTGAAAAACATTACCTCTTCTTCAGGGATCCTCCTTAGTTTTTCACTAAATACTTAATTGGCTGGATTTGTTCCCCCAATTATGCTTCTATGATGAGGGGAGATAATCTAGTAAGTTATTTTGGAATTTTTTTGTCAATAAAAATGGATTTCTAGGTATGCATAAGGTGGGGAGTGAGTTCCATTTTATAATTGAGGAGAAGTGGTATTCTTATAAATACCAAAACGTAATAACTATTGGGAAGTCTCCCTTACCTAAAGTGGATCTAAAACTGATTAATAATAGAGGGTAGGAATTAATATTTCTATAAAAACCACCACCAGTAAAATTTAAAAAACTATCAATTCATTCTTTTATCCCTAAGTTTACTCAATTTTATCCTTAATGTTTTTACAAAGGTAAATTGTATATATTTTTACCCAGTTAATTTATAAATTAATAATTATATTTAAAGGGGATTTGTTATATAATAAAGAAATAAATATTATATATAGGAAATAAAATTTATTAAATAAAATCCAATATGTGTGTAAAATTAATTTTGACTCAAATGCATGAATTATGAAAAACCTGGTTTTAACCTTAAATGCGGTAATTAATTTTAATTATTTTCACTAATAATTAAGGGATAAACCTAATATAAAATTAATATAAAATAAAAATTAGGATGATTTCAAATATGTAATCCATTTTCCAAAAATAAAATCACTTAAATGAAATAATTTAGTTTAAAATTAATCCTATGGGAATGATGAGAAATCGGCTTTATTTAGTGAAAAACTTCAAAAGTTTACAATGTTTTTATATAAAATTTAAATATTAAATTGAATAAAAAGACCTAAATTGGATTGATACATGTATAATTTAATAATTATAATTTAAACCCACATTAAAATATAATTTAACTTTGTAAATAATTTTTCTAAAATGACAGTTTTCAATTAAAATTCATTATTTTAAAATATTCATCAAAAATGAAACTTTTGAGGGAAAAAAATCCCCCTAATAAAATTTAATTATTATGTTTAAAAAAATTATTTTATAAAATTAATTTTCTAAAATTTTAAAAATTTATTTTTAAAACAATTACTCCAAAAAAGATGACAAAACAACGTTTTCAAAAAAAATAGAGTTTTCAAGTAAACAATTATGTTTATTCTTATCTCTTGTCTAGAAAAAACATGAGATAAATTTAAACTATTTTATTTTATATAAATTTATACTATAATATTTATAAAAATAACTCACCATAAGTTATTTGGTTAAATTATTGATATAAAACACACTTGTGCACATAAAAATTGTGTTTCGTAGAATACAATCATTTTATTTTAAAAAGGGTTATATTTTAATTTTAAATTGGTTGTTGCATGTAATGAAACATAAGCTCAGTATTTTGTGAAATGGAAACCAAACTAGATATTTTATATCATTATATATATAAATTATATTTAATTAAACACAAAATATGTAAATGATTTAATTATTTAAAAAATTGCAAAATATCAGGGTGTTATAATGTAGATGGTTGTTCTTACTTACTCACGAGTGATTTCTCCACAATTTTATGGATTGAATGAAATAAATATAAATAATAATTCAAAAATATTGAATCTTTTTTATGTAATAAATATAATATATATATAAAAATAAATAATAATTTCCAATGATGATATTTGGTTTTGGAAAATGAATCTCATCGCAACATGGAGGTGGTAGACCACATGTATGCACGAGTGATAATTTTATTTCCCATTTGATAGAAAATATGAGGGAAATAGTTATTAAATAATCATAATAAAATTTAATTATATTTATTATACTAGAATGTTTATTTTATTATGGAAACAATATTATTATTGAGGGTAGAAGAAATAAAAAAATTGAGTGAGCATGGTTAAGATTTATACATTTTCTTTTAAAGGCCTCCATTGGTTTCAAACTTAATCCAAAAAATATAGCTCAAAGGAGAAGACCAAGGACTCTAAGATGAAGTGAATGAAACTATGAATTATTTTGGGTAGGTATTAGAATATAAAAAAGGCTCAAACAGAGTTAATAATGTTGGATAAGAGGTTTTCTTTCACTTAAGAGGGTGGGATGGGACACAAGTGTAATTACTTCAATGATTTCAATAATACAAGTCACTTTCCTGATAAAGTAGAAAAAAAATTCCAATACATAAAATTGAAGGTCATATGAGGTTTAAATAACCTAAAAAATAGTAATTAGACAATCTCATATGGTATTACTACCACTATATCTTAGCTTACCCCTCTTAAACTCATTTTAACCTTAAGTGTAGTAACAAATTTTTACAATTTTCACTATTCATTATGACAAACAATTAAGCCGAATATATTATATTATATTAATTATAATGAGTAAAAATATATAATATATTTTACCATATTAATTTGTTTTCATACCTGTAACTTAGTTTAAAATAAAAATAAAAAACGCAATGAAGAAAAAAAAAATTTTTTTGCATAAAATTAATTTACATCCATTACATACCATATTAAACCATAAAATGACTGGTAACATATATTATAGAACATATAATCTATCAATTTCATTTAATTAATCAATAAATATCGATTAATTTATTTTATTAAGATAAAATATATTGCATGCATAAAAACGGTTTTTTGATAACTGTGTTTCTATTCCCAGTAAAAGACGGTATACTAAAAAGAAAGTATAAAGCTGTTTACTATGTAATAAATTTGATTATTTATAATTAAATTATTCATATTTTACATTAATATTAAATTCAAATCATAATTTTAATTTTAAATTACATGACTTAATTAGAGAAATAAATGTTTTTTGAACATTAGTATTTTTCACTATTCCCTAAAAAATAATTTTTTTAGGAAAATACTCAAATTCACCCATATATAAAATTGAAATTATTATTTAAAAATTATATTATTTTAAACAAATATAATTTCATAAAATTATAAATTTAAATTTAAATTTTTCTATATAAAATATAATAAAAACTATTTTTTGAAGAGAACATATTTTTTAAGGAAAAAATGAAATTACTAAATATTGGGTACATATTATTTATAGATAAATCAAAAAAATCATTATGTTAAACTATTATACATATATTTCATCATATTTTTATTATTATTCATACTTACTCAATTAAATACTTTTTTATTAAGTATTACAATATCACAATTCATTTAGACTCGTGTTTGCCTTTAATAAAAGTTATTGAATGCCTCGTGTTTATTTAAAAGGAAATACATTAAAAATATTAGGGTCTCACAATAAAACCCCTTACAAAATTTAAAAATTGAAATTGTATCACTCTGATACAAATAAATGTGGATATATCTACTTCTCATCATCATTAGGTTCACATGTATCTTCTTTCAATTTTTGGTTTCTCGACAAAACATTTACTAGGAGAGTTTCATTATTTCCCATAACTTTCTCAATATGATCCTAGATATATATTGTTTGTCTTTTGTGTTAAGGATCATTATATAGAAGAAAGAAACTCTTATTTTAGTACATGTTAAGGATTTTCTACAAAATATATAAATGGAACACATCTTAAACTTGGGATGTGATCTATAGAAGCATTAAGTGATGTGTTAGAGTCCCTGGTTGATCAAGAATCTCAATGGGACCAATATACATATGGATCAGTATAAAATATTTATAAATATAATAAACATCTTCCATGGTTAAATTTTACTACATACATTTTCACCAACATCAAATTATATACCCCTCTAAATATTATTTGAATTACTCCTCTATAGACTCGGAGATGTCTTTATGATCTCTGGAATGGCTCTAACCTTATATAATATTTTCTCAACATTATAAGGTCCAAATTTCTTTATTTATATAACTTTATACCAACATGTTATATTTTTTCACTTCTTTCTATAGAGTAATTCTTAAGGAGCCCTCTGAATTCTTTAGTGAAATCTATTGTTGTGAGTAAACTTACTAGTGGAACGTGTTTATCCCAACCACTATTGAGATTTTCATACTAAAATCACAATATATTTTATTTGGTTTCAATTTTTCACCTAGAATTAAAATATATGTGATTATGATATTTAGTATTGAAACACAATTCCATATCCACTAGTTACTCAAGAAATCATAGGAACATCAACGAAAACATCAGATCTAGATATGATGCAACATAATGTGGTACTCTATGAAACTTTTCCTAATCATTAATGTATTTATAAGATATTTGGTCAAGAGAAAAATATCATTTGAAATAAATTAAGTGTTCTAAAATTATATGTTGGTAGACAAAAATGAAAATATAATTACTTCCTTTAGACATTTTTGGGAGTCTGATGATAAAATATATAGGGTTGTTTTTCCATTTGCATTATAGTATAAGCAATGGTTGTAAAATTACCTTATACTTAGGTATCTGATTCTTAAAGTTTTTAAATACCATGAAACAACATATATAATCTTTATTATTACACTTCATGTTTTACAACCTTTAATACTCTTTCAGATCACTAAACATCTTCGTAAATCCTAGAAAAAATGAGAATGATGACCTTTGAGATTCTTCCAATAGCTTCTTATTCAAGTTAAAAATTGATGGGAAACATATTTTATTTCAAAAAAATATTATTTAATCATAATGAAGGTTAAACATTGAAAAATTTCTCACCATATTTAATAGCTTAACATCCCCCTTTTTTAACTCATTAATCTTTACTTATATAGATAGCTGAACACACACTTAAGAAAATAATATTAATCCCCTTCCATCAAGATTTAAAGGTCCATAATTTTTTAATCCATAAAAATTAGATATTTTTGGATCATTGTCATAGATAATATTACATTATCCTTTTAACTAAAATCATAATCCGCTATGTTCATTTTCTCATTTTTGAAATGTATTGAATTCATATTCTTTAATCAATTACAACCAAATTATTTGGAATATATTCAACAATTTAGCGGTGAATATAGACTTTAAAATTTATTATAATTATATATGTCAAACCTTTCTCTATGAATAAAATTTAACCATATCATTAATGTATATATTTCCATTGATAACTCCAAATCCTAAGTAAGGTAATTTTTCTCATGACCCTTTAATAGTAGTGAGGAAAAATCTATCACTATATAATTCTATATAAGAACACATCATATCCCCTTATTTAATATATCACTATAATTCCCAAACCCATCTCCAATATAGGGTAGTGTGTGAATAAGTGTATAATCCAAATTTCTCTTCAATTCTGTGAACTTTTCTAAATAATAATTATTCCAAATAAACATGAATCTCTTTTATGTTAACTGGGCGAATGAATTATATATCCTTGATTAATACTTCACAAATCAACTATAAGATTCAACCATTCCAAGAAAACTACAGATCTCAACCCTCATGGTGGGTTTTGGATAAGGATCAATGACTTCTATCATTAATGGATCCATCAATATACCCTTGTATTTTATTATATAACCTGAAAATGAAACATTATGTATCCTAAATTCAGACTTCATAAAATTTTCATATGGTTTATACTTGCTCATGGTATTCAGTATAATCCACACGTGACCTTCATGATATTACCCATGCTTATGATATATAAGAATATAAACTATAAAGATTACCACAATGTGTTCAAGGTAATCTCAAAATAATCTATTTATTAAATCCATAATGACAAAGTGGTAATTAGTAAGACGAGATAGAATAACTATAAATTCATAGTGTTTATAAATCCTATGTAGGTTTTTCCTAAGCATATCTTTACTATTAATTAGCAACTAATTGAATATTGATCGAACAACAATCTTGGCAAAATATTGATCTCTTATTAATTAATGAAAAAAATCAATAATACAATATCGAGGATAATTATTCAACATTTTGATCTAACTAATTTCCTAAGAATCAATGCAGACTCAAACTAATCCATCATTCTTCTTAATAAAAAAACATGTTCTCCCAAATATTAAACCCTTTCCCAAATGAATACTTTATCAATATTCTCTTGAAGTTTCATCTTCAATTCCTATAACTCAATTAGGGTTATTCAATATGGATTATTTGAATTAGGTGTCTTACCATGACTCTATAGAAAACCAAACTTCATTATTTAGAGGAAGACTAAGAAACACTTCAATAAATATAAAAACATCATTTTATAAAAAAGTATTATCTTTTATGTTGAATTTCTCCCCAACTATCTGAGACAAATACCCTTTATGATTAAGAATAAAGACCCATAAAGTGTAAGTAATTTCAATTAAAATATTATTTCAATCCTTAAACCTACAAATTATAAAATTTTAATTTAGGGAATGAAATTTTAATCATTTATTCTGTAAATTGATAATGGGTCTAGGTATATGGAGATAATGAATTATCAAAATCATATCCTATCCCACTAAAAGAATAATAATAATAATTTCATAGGGAACAATATTATAGACATTAACATCACATCCCCAACTATATAGTGGATTATATGTTTGTCTTAACCGTCATCAAACACTTATGATATTGACATATCATAGACCCTTATCTATTATTAAAGTGATCCATTGGATTAGGTAATTTAATATGATAATTCCAAATTCCTCCACACGTAATATATGAATTATTATTGGAAATTTTATATATAATTTATTTACTTACATCAAAATCTTTATTTTTTATAGAAAATTTCTTTCTTTATTACCTTATTTTTTGCACATAAAACATATGCATATACCCTAGAGACATTTACCTGGGTACTTCTTCCCACATTCATGATATATAAGAATATGAATATTACTTCCTATATGTTCTTCATCAATGAAACACCCTTGAAACTCCATTTTTTTCTTACATGAAATTTTAATAACTCACCCAATTTGAAGTTATTAGTTATATTTCAAGATAGATGGTTTGGTATAATCATATGGTTTCTTATTCCATCACCCATTTCATTTGGTTTTACATGAGGAAACCCATTTTATTGTCCATCACGTTCAGCATTAACAAGATGCCTCCTAATTCCATCTATTAATTATAACCAAAAATCATTATGCGAGTAACAATAATCCCAATGAAAAATCACGTAATCATAATAAATAATTCATAGAATATCTAAATCATGACTTTATAGGTTTAACCTAGGTCATACATAGTCATTATCTATCTACATCATTCATAATGGTTAATAAAGAAAATTTGATTTAACCCAAGGATATCCCATGAGATTTTCTAGATAGGTGTGCATTCTTGGTCAACTCATTATGCACCAATGATGATCAATTTAATAATAAATATACCTCATTTATATTTACTACCAATAAGTGAATCTAGTTCACTGCTACATCTAATTCTAGTATCTAAACACTAATGAATTTTATTGTAAAAACACACTCCTTTATTAACCATAACGTAGGATTTTCTCAAATACACAATCATATCCTAAGGGATATTTCTAAATGATTCATATCCTAGTTTTTTAAAATAATAAAACATTATTCTGATACCAACTACAATGACTAAACAATTTAATACATAAAAATTACATTTTATTATATGAATAGTCATTAAAGATAATTATGATCCTTTCTAGAACCATAAAATTTTAGTGTATTAGAAAAATTGGATACATACACAAATGTTACATTAAATATGAGCACCATCTCTAATTAATTTCTTCACAACTATAACCCTTCATAGACATTTCATACTTAAAACCTTTCTTTACGTCCTGGGGAAATGGAAACATAAGAAAGGGTGGGATGAAATACTCATTAAGGGAACAAACATTATATGTCAATCAATGATCCTATATAATCATATCATGATAAAATGTTTATAATAAAATTACCTTAATATTTTAAATTCATACCTAACAATTCAAAGATCAAAATCAATAATCATGGCATAAATATTGTCATTTCATGGAAAATGAATCATGAAGGGATCAAAGAACCTGATCCATAATAGCATTACATTTTTATAAGTATATATCATAAAAGAGTGGAATAAATTGATGCATAATCATAATAATATAAATCTTATTTCAGGCATACCTATCAAAACAATCATCGCATGTTATGTGCAGTCTAACCACCCATATACCTACATCAGACTTGGGATAACCTCCATTGTAGCCTCATATATAGAGAATTTAAACTTATTATACTTCTATACTAGAACAATGAACCTAATTATAATATCATATGTGATCAATTAATAATATATACACACCCATTTATTAATATTTCCTTATTAAAATCATCATTTTTATGTGTTAACTGTTACATTTTTTTATGAAAGTATTGGTTTGATAGTTTTAAACCTAATAATTTGATCATTATTTTTTAGATGGTATGTTAGTATGATATACTCTATAATACCAAATGTAGGATCAGAATAATAGAGAAACTATATGTAGTATCTAATGATACTCAAAAACACAAGAGGGGGAGAATTTTATTCTTTTAAAAATTCCTTTAGAACTTTTAGTGATGATTTTGTTTAACATGGTTAAACAAGGTAATTCACAAAACCTCTAGTTCTACACAGTTTCTTGATTCCAGAAATATGATTCCGTGAAAGTGAATTTGGAAATATGGTTCTAGAAGAATGAAACTTAATGAAAGTTTACAATGACAAAGATTCTACCTTAAAGCGTATAGAATTTTACAAAATCAGAGTACAAATATAAGTAAGTATAAGATTGTTATACATTCCTCAACAAAAACAGTAGAGTGGAAAACTTGTATAAAAACAAGTAACAAGTTGTAAATATTCTAACCCAAATAGAAGGGTATCCAAAAACCATGGAAAAAGGTCCCTTGATTTATACTTTAAAGAAGGCATGTCTTACACACACAAGGGTAATCCCTCGATACGAAGATCAGAGTCTGTCTTGATATCCCCGAATTCCCTCAAATTCAAGGTAGTCGACACCTCTATCTTCCTATCCTTGGAAGCCCACGATTGTACACATCAACAATCGGAGTCGCACAAAGAAAATCTAAACAAGAAGTTTAGTACGCACAAAGCATGAGAGTATCTCTCTCTAGAAATCACTTCAGATCAAAAGTTGTCCAAAAGTACTGAGCTCATTCAAATGAGTTTCTATTTATTGGTATAGCTTTAACAATCATCTCCCTCCTCCAGTTGTCATATTTTTCCTTTAATTTTCTAGAGACCTGTACACATTTCACTTAAACAATGGTTAGTTTTCAACTGAATACATGACATGTTTTTGTAATAAAATAATTCTAATAAAAAATATGATTACATAACTAAAATCCAATATTCAGAATGTAAGCAAATAAAAAGTTTGGATTCTAACCAAAAATATATTCTGAGTCTATAATACAAGGATATTCGAATTCTGTTTTCTAGGAATTTGGAACCGGATCTCTATAGAATTCCGGAGTCTGAATTTCAAGGAAATTCAGAATCAGCATTCAGAAGAATTTAGAACCAAAACTTACAAACATCGGAGTCAGAGTTCATGAGAATTCAGATTCATAACTCATAAGAGTTCGGAGACTAAATTCAGAGAACTCAGAGTCAGAACTCAGAAGAGTTCATAACCAAAATTCATATTCAGAATTCAGATTCATAACTCAGAAGAATTCGTAACCATAATTCATACTCAGAATTCGGAATCAAAACTCAGAAGGATTCGTAACTAGAATTCATATTCGGAATTTGGATCATAAAACAGAATGCTTCATTCTAGGTATTTATAGGATTCCAAGGTTTTGGTTACAAACTGAATTTTATACATGGAAAAATTATGATATGGACAATAAAAATATGGTAAGGATAATTTTCATTGGGGAAGGAAATTTTCCCTTATAGAAGTATAACACATGGTGAAAAGAGATTTTCCTTGAGATAAGGTGTTTGTGATTTTCAAAACAAGAAGGAATGGTAAATTCATAAGGAAACCTTAACGACTCTATAATCTCTTTTAAGTATGAAGGAATGGAAAAGTCATAAGGAAAACCTTATTGACTCAACAATTATTACATCATATAAATAATATTAATCATGTCATAATTATTATATTTAATCATTATATAAGATTTTTTAAGAATTAATTTAAATAGGTGATGAAAATTGAATTACATCACTTTTTGGGGATGGTAGTCTGTACGTACGCATAACAGATGATTAAAATTTTTAAAGGGAGTAAATAAATAAAGATAAATAATAATTCACCTTTATATAATTAGAATTATATCATAAATATAATTTATATACATAAAATTCATCATAATAACCAATCATTAAATTTGGTGACGAAAAATGAATAATATCTCTATATAGAGGTGGTAGTCCTCATGTATAAACAAGTAATACCTTTATATCCCATTAAAAGGAAAAAAGTTTAAAAATATTTTTTCTATAATAATAATAAATATTAGTATATGTTTTATATATTATTTATATTTTTATGATGAGAATAATGGGATAAATGATGATGTAAGGGGAAATGAAATTGATTGAGCTCAATTAAAATTTATTTCTCTTTTATGAGAGACCTCCTTTGTCTTACAACTAAATCCTTGAAAGATTGGTATTTCTACCATTATCTCTTAGTTTAACTACCCAAATAAAGTTGTATTAACCCAAACACCAGTAAAAAATGTTTAGAGTTTCTACTCTTAATTAGAAACAAAAAATAATAATTTTACCATATTAGAGTATATTAATTATTATAATTAAAAATAATTTATAAATTTTATCAAATTAAATTTCTATAAGTTTCATATTTTAATTTTAAATAAGCATTAAAAAGATAATGAAACCCTATTATCAAAAAATAAATTTTTAAGAAACAAATTGAATTTACATACATTCGTTAACTTATAAAAACCATCAAATGAATGTTAAAATATAATATTTAATATATAATATATAAATTTCATCAAAATTAGTAATTAATAAATATTAATTTAATTTATTAAATCATAAACACATTTTTCACTTATAAAAAAATTGAGAAATGTTTTTTAAATCTGATAAATGAATTTAAACAAAACAAAGTATAATGTTGATTCCTATATATTTAATTAGACTATTTCAAATTAAATTAGGATTATTTTATTTTAATATAAAATTCAATATATAATATTACTTTTAAATTACTTTATTTAATGAAAATAAATGATTATTTTTCCAAAAATGGGTATTTCACTATTCAGTAAAGGATAAATATTTAAAAAAAATCATTAAAATTAAACCTAAGATAATATTGAAATTTGAATTTCAAAATCTCTATTAATTACATAAAATATAATTTTAAAACTAGAATAAATAAATTATATTGTTAATGTAAAAGATATAATAAAACCTTTTTTGGATAATTTTTTTTGAAATAGACAATGAATTTAAGGAAAATTTTAGTAATTGTTTATTTTAAATTAGTAAAAAATCATTTTTTAAAACCTTCATAAATATTTTTCTTAATGTGGTTATTACTATTCATTTATATCATTTTAATATCTTGGTTATAAAATATTACTATATCACAGTTCATTTAGATGAGAGGTTGTGTATAAAGAAAGCAATCAAATACCTCAAGTTTAATTAAAGGGAAATTAAAATAAAATTTTTTGGTGTTACACATACACTAGGTAACGCTGGCTAGATAAGTAATAAAAACTAGTGAATAAAGAATCTAGATCTACCACTTAGTTAACTATGGTTCTCGTTAAATCAATCAAATTGTGGTTAGATAACAATTGATTCATATAATAATAACATAAATAAATATTTACAACAAAACAAATAATCTTAACATCACCTCCAAAAACATATCAATATAACTCCCTTAACATTTTAATGAAATCATTGATGATAACTCATCTCATCCCATAATTGGAAAAATTTTATATAGGTCATAATAAGAATTTGTCACAATAAGGGTGTAAACATCATCCATAACGATCTTTTAATAAGGTTCCAAATAGAAAATTAAAACAAAATATTTAAAGGAAAATTATTAAAAATTATATATATATTATTTTGAAAAAAAAAATTAAAACATCGACTTACTCCCTTCGGAGATGATTGAAAACCAAAACACCATATTACTCTAGACAACCCATTAAGATGTGGGCTATATTATTTGAAGGAAGAAAAAATAGATACCCATAATAAATCTTAAAATAAATTTTAATACTCCGAATAATCATTTACCAAAATATTTTTCATAAAGAAAAAATCAATCTAAAACTGAATACAACAACAAATCCAATGAGATTCCTTAGTCCATGTTTACAACACATTTTAATATTTTTTGAACCCATCACAGCTATAACATATAAGTATATATTGATATTAAATAATTTTAGAAATATAAATAATTTCAACTCATGATAAATATAAGTAATTTTACAAAAACACCTACCTCAATAATTGTAATTAACTAGACATAGATGGATAAATCCAAACTAAGGAAGAATACGATCTCTAGGAACCACAAAAATCCCAAATATTTTAATAGCCTACCATAATTGTTTTGGTTCATATCATAAGCATAAATAAGTAATGGTGAAATAAAATATGAAGTAAAAATTTTTCCATTACATTCCAAATCATATTAGAATCCATGGAAGAAGAGGCTTGGAAGCTTGGAGGAAGAATATATAACCCCCTAAATCTCCATCTTTATTGACTGTGTAAAATGAGGTCTAGAGGGAGCCAAACCATCAACCAACCATGAATCATAAACTAGAAATGGTATTCACAACTTATATGGTTTCCTCATAAATATTCCTAAACTGTTCACAAGCTAAGTTCATGCTCCTAAAGAAACTTATCTCATATGTAAGCATAACTCATATGATTAATATTAAAACATTCAAATATATCTATAAACTATGCACTGACCATAAACCAATAAAAACCTATAAGTAGAAGTTACATGAAATATCTCCCTAAAATGTAAATTTCATTTATATGGTTCTCCAAAAACCATGTGAACTAACCATGTGACACATAAATGAACAAGAACCCTCATATGTAAAGGTAATCTTCCCTGTTACTATTATAACTCACATGGTTCAGTAAAAACCATGTGCTAATCATACCCCATATCAAGAGTCCATTTATATCGGTCATTCTCACGGTTTTATTGTATCATTAATCACTCAATACCTAATAAGTATGGTTTAACCGCATATAAAGGTTGGCCGCATGGTCTCATGTAACCATGCAATAACCGCACACAGATTGTGCACCATATAATATTATTAGAAATATATGTGTCCCAAATATGAACCTCCTAGAAAAATTAAAATAACATACAAGAATATATTATATAAAAGAACAAATATATGGGGGTTTCATAGTTACTCCTTGTTTCATGAGGACTTTTTGAGGATAATATTCTTGGTGAGTTTTCTCCAATTATGCATAAAGTGAATAAACATATATTAATTATTATAATTAATTATAAGTATTCTAAAATTAATTTAGGTGGATTTTTTAGGGATATTGGACATCTTTATATTTTTTGATGGCCTCTATAGGCTTGTATGAGATTTTTTTATAGTTCTCAAGTGCCTCTTGAGAAGATAACTCTATTATTGAGGTTCTTGGTTCTTAATTTTACATCTATATATAATTATGTGTGTATTACATGGATAGTAAGTGTCGTAAATTAAATGGAAGTGACCTGAGATAGAACCATGAGTGTGTTCCCATATTCAAGTTAGGTCTAGAGATATATATTAAACTGATAAATACCTTTATTTTTACACATTATTACCTGGACATGATGAAAATGTCTCTTGTGTGATGGGCCACACTAAAGGGGACTTGGAACCCATTGAGGGTTTCCATTTTTGGGTGAGGTCTAGGAAGAGACGAGGTGGTCTTATATAGATATGTGATTATCCCCTTTATTGATGTCTTGGGGTAAGACTATAGATTTTAATCGGATTATTTGATCGATATGTGGGTATATGTGGGTGTATACTAACACCAAGGAATGAAACCACATCTTGTTTCCTTATTCCTTGAAAAATGAAAAAATACTATCTAGATCATGGTAGATCCCTTAATCCATATTAGCTAAACTTGTTTCAATTGACTTACATGACAACATGGAAGAAGTAACAATACTTACTAACTATAACCATGAGGATTTTTAGTATCCCAATAATTTTTATGAGACATGTATGGAATCATATAGTGTTTCTTGATAATGAAAACACAAAAATGTAGTTATCCCTAGTGTGATTAGAATTTATGATGAGGCTTTAGAGTGATAAATGGAATTAAATAATGTCCCATATGGTAAGGGTAGTAGTTTAAGAAACTCGCTCCATGTCCTGAAAGCTCAGTCTTGACACATGTGTTCTATATATACAATTTCACGGGTGTTGAAAACCTTATGGGTTCTTTGGGTTCTAATTGAACCAATTATTCGGGTGATAGATTACTCGCTATGATTATACCATGTGATAAACTATAAATATATTAGTGGGGATGAATCCTTCTCCTTACATAAAATAGTGTATTATCACTAACATTATCGATTCTATGATGGTCATGCCTCATTCAGTTGGGGAATATATTTTCACGATATATCATTTACAATGGGAATTTTAAATTAATGATATATCATTCACCTCGTGATAGGTTATTCACCTTGAGGATTTTTATTTGGATAAATCATTATCTTGGGTATTAAAATTTTATGTTGAAATTTTTTCCGTGGAAATTATTTTATGGTAATAGATATTTTTCAAGAGGATTATGATTCATAGATGGATGATTTTACTTGGTGGGTTAGATAATGTCATAGATCATTTACTAGTTGCTTATTATTCAACAAAGGTTTATTCACCTTGAGTAATTATTTAGGTTGATAGATAATTCCCCAATGGATTGTGATTTGATGGTTGATATTCACTTTGGGGGATTATGTATTGTGATTTATGATTTAAAAATGGATTTTGATTTGATGATGCATCGTTTCTCATGGTAGATCACATAATGTGATAGATTATTTAAATTATAAATTAATGTCTTTGAAATCTTCCACCATGAGTGTAACACCCCAAGGTTTTTCAAATAAATTTAAAATTGAATTCAGAAAACACTGAGTTTCTATAAAACACAACTTTGTTATAAACTAGCTAGTAAGCATAATTTTTCCACCTCTCTGAATTGAATTTTGAAAAACCAATATACACGGTTGCATTCATTAAGATATTTAGATTGTGATAAGACCAACATACATTTTAGGTGAATATTAACTTAACCCTTATGAATAGTAACCAACCCTTATGAATAGTAAGATGACCCTTATGAATAGTAACCACGCCCATGAAATTATAAATGAAATATCGACACCATATAAATGAAATTGAGTATTTTAGAAATTAATAATTATGTGTTGGTATTTTTGGGAGTAAAAAATATTTAATTATATGTCTAAATTAATAAATTAATAAAATTATTTTTCATAAAAATTATTCCTAAATAAATATTTTCTTGCCATATTATTTTAGGATAATTTTATGGGACCTTACTTAATTTTTGAACGTATTATAAAATTAGTTTTCAATTTACAATCTGTATTTTTAAAGTAAGTCATGGTTTCATTTAAAAATTAAAGTTCACATATTTAGAAAATTATTTTTATAAAATAGACTTCATTTTCTTATTCTACACATTGAAAAAAAATTATGTTGAATTATTGGGATTTTTCTAAAATAATTCAAATTTAGATGTATAGTAAAATACGATAATTTAAGATAAATACTAAATTCATGATTAATTGAGTCATATGTGATTTAAAGATGATGTAAGACCACTTAGTTAAAACTCACACTCACATATTACTATTCTTGGTCACAAGAATCAAAACTATTGGTTGTCTTTAGCAAAATAATAAAATAAGGATTATAATAATGGGAAAACCCTCCTCTTCTTCACTATAAAAGCCCCCTTACTCCCTCTCTTATTCACTCCTCTAAAGCATGGTTACTCATATGAATTATACTCAAATATTAACCTAATCTCCTACCCAATGTAAATATTCCATTGGTATCATAAAAATACCAAAACCTCTCTCTTAAAGAGGCTCCCAAGGAAAATTACTTCAAGAGGTAAATTCCTCTTATCATTTCTTTAATTTCAAGTTCCTTTCTATTATTTTTCATTATTCTCCTCCTTTAATAAAAAATTTTTTATGAATAAAATACATTTCATTTACTATAGTTTTTTTATGATAAAGGAATAATTTTTCATCATCACTCATCTCCACTTCTTTTGTACCAGAAATGAAAACACAACCCCATATATGTTGATTTATCACATTCCTGGATGACGGGTTTTTAATTTCTATTACCATATTCAATTATGGTCATGAAACCATTTTGATTGTTATACCAAACTATAAAATATTTATTATATCATATTAACCGTTCTGAAATCTTTTTTTAAATGTAATATTAATTTATAAATCAAAATCAGTTCATTGTGACCAAAAAACTACAAATTAACCCAAAACATCGTCATTAAGGTTTTATATAATGATTCATCTTCACTACCAATAACAAAAGAAATTTTATAAACATGTAATATATTGTTTCTTCAGTAATAACATAAAACTTCTATTCTGTACAACCATTCTCATTCTACATTTCTATTCAAACATGAATATAAGTAAATCGATCATGAAAACCAAGGAAGAAAACACTTCCAAACAATGAAGTTGAATCTATAAACCCATAAAAAGGCCATTAATGAGCCTAATAAGGTTATAATAAATCACTTACATGTAAACTATGTGCTATAATTATTAATTTATGAAACTAAAATTTATTATTCTGGTCGTTTTGATCAAGCGAGGCACACCTTCAAACTTAAGGTAAGGGTTTCTTCATCTCACTTCCAATATTTTCATATATTACATATTAAATAATAATAATTGTTTATGGTGTATGTATATTTTACATTTATATTTCATATGATTAATATCTTTATTTTCATGATATTTAATTTATCTTTTTATTATTATTAATTTTCAGGCATATGATTCAATTGGTTACAAAGTTGAATGTATTTTCTACCCAAACCTCCATTTTAATTTGGGTTGATATTATTCTATACTCAACGTAATAAAATTATTGTTTATTCATATTTACTCATAATAAATTATGATTGAATTATATATACATGTTTATCGATCATAATATTTCTTTATTTTATGGTTATTTACATGTTTTAAAATAGTATTTCAAAAATTCTTCTGAAATGAAAGCCTGATTCAAGGAACTTCTAAAATTCTTACATATTTTGATGTTCACTCCATGATCTATTTTATGACAAATATAAATTTATAAAA
This sequence comes from Viscum album, assembly GCA_963277665.1. Classification (NCBI taxonomy): domain Eukaryota; kingdom Viridiplantae; phylum Streptophyta; class Magnoliopsida; order Santalales; family Viscaceae; genus Viscum; species Viscum album. Next base: position 1,552,758,333 of record OY728134.1, read on the forward strand.
CCAAAAAATTGAACAAGAAAAACCCATTTTGGTTCATTCCTAGAATTATTAATGAAAACAATCCTTTGCGCTTTAAAATCATTTTAATGAATTCCTTAAACAGCAATAAAATGTTTTAATTCTACAGCTTATTTAAAAACACTTTTTACATGATTTCTCTTCAGAGGGTAATAATTTATTCCTAAAATATAATATAATTTCACTTCCATTCTATTTTCTATGATACACATGTTTAAAATCATATTTATGAAGAATAAAAAATATTTTCTAAAAGAACACTTCTTTCAAAAGTAAAATAGATTTTTCTCACCTCACATTAACTTTTAGGAGATATATCCCTTGTTCACCACTTATTATTGAATGTGGTGTATATAATACCCTTTGGAATATCATATCAATAGTCTCATTATTCTCATGATATGCTAAGTGATTATTATATAAATTTTTCAAGGTGGTATGGGATACTTTGGAATGTTTAAGAATTATTTCATCAAGGATTTCTCAATGGTCTCATTTAAAAGTATTTTATTTATGTCAACATCCTTTGATGAATATTTTATTTTATAGAGGTTTATATATTATGATATCATCTACAACATTTTTTTGAATAGTTTCTTATTAGATTGAATTTGGATTGTCTATCTTGATACCATTCACAAATTTATATCGAATGATTAGTGTTTATGCTAGATGTTTGGGGAAACCTATTTACATTTAATATGTTAATTTCAATATGATTGTATTTGTTTTTTATGTCTATCCCCACTTATATGTGGAATTAATTGGACTTATTATGTGACAGGTGGGGCTTGCTATATCCCCTTGATGCATCAGTAAGTCTCATGAGTAAAATATATATGGACTTGACTGAGGCCTTGCCCATTTTTAGATATTGTTTTGGATGAGGCCTTAATAATTTTTAGATATCTTGGTTGAGTTCATGATGGTATGTTTTGGAATGTTCGGCATATTGATTTTACACATAATTAAGCTTTAAATTCATAGTTCATGAGGTTGTTTGACTAGTATAATACCCATTATCATGTGTTATTATGGAAATATTTACTCACCTCATTTTACCACCCTATTAAGTTCATGTTCATTTTTAAAGATATGTATCTGGAATTATTCATCATACCTAATGTTTATGTAATATTCTGTTGTAATCTTAACCATTACAGTGCAACTGGGATTACCCGTTCTTATGTTTCATTTATTCAGGACATGAAGAGGTATATTATGATTGACTTGCTTGAATAATCTTAGAGTGGTGAATGTTCCCAATGGAACTTATATGTTGTTTTTCATTTCATATAGTAATGTTGAATTATGTATGTATCTAGTTTCCAAAAACTACTAAACTAATTGTACCTTTGGAATAAAACTTTCTTTTAAACATGCCAATGAAATGAAATAATTCTCCGTCACTGGGAAATTGGGGTCGGGGCGTTACAGTTGATATTAATGGAGGTTTAGTAGAAAACATATAAATTACATTTAGAAAATGTAGACTAGTTAAAACCCCTAAGATACACTTGATGATACACATACAAGAACATCCAAAAATTTTGGTAAAGAATATATTATTTAAAACTACATAGAAAATAAATTCTTGTTTGGATACTATAAGTGAACGTGCTTCTGGAAAGATGTACCTAGGAGTCACAACTACAACAAGGTTTCTTAGGCTTGACCCAGGGTATCCTAGTACATGATAACAAGCCTTACTGTGCACCTAGTTTGACACTCTTGGGGGATATGTTTAGGCTAATTCACATTTTCGTTACAAGCCATTATAAAGGATTTGTGACCCTAAAGTATCTAATGTATATGGTTCTAGGATTTTTGATTCATAAATTTATGTTATGTATTATTCCATGTTGAGGTTTATATAGAGTTCATAATTTTATGATCTAATTTAGTATATGGAATTTATTAAAAATGGCACTTATCAGAAGGAATGAGAACTTCACTAATTCACAAGATGCAAAGAGTAAGAAGGATTTTATCTCTTATGGTATTAAGCCTTCATTTCAAAGGAAGTTTGTTTCCAAAGTATCCTCATCATATGAGTATATAATATAATTTCTTAACATGTTATATATAAAAGTATATGAGTCTTGTGGATATGAAAGTAAGTAATAGAAGAAGAGGTTGGAAGAGAAAAGAGTGGATAAAGGGAATAACAGAAAGGTTAGTTTTCCAAAATGTGGTTCTTCTGGAAGGAAACACCCCAGAGCCTAGTTAAAAAGAAAAGGAATCTATTATATGTTTGGATAAAAGGTCCATAAATTTTATGATTACAAGGGTAAAAAAATTCAATGTACATTTTTACAACTACAAGGAAATGATACGCTGTGTGAATCATTGTCTAAAGCATCAAAGGAATATGACCCAAATGGTGTTATTTGGATAATGATCAAGTGATGATGTTGCAGAAGATGATGTGGAATGATTAATATGCCTCATTGAGAATCATGTCATTTGAATATTTTATCAGCAATGTACTGAAACATATTAGGATTGTATTGCAAAACTATTTCATTAAGAATTTGAGGTTTTATGATGAATCGTATCAAGGATAAGTGACTCATTATAAAGTTAATATCATGGGAAAGTATATGCATGAGGTAAAGGAAACCCTAAATATATTCTTGATTATTAAGATAATGAGGAATAAATTATTGATTTGGATAAATAATCACTACCTAAAAACTGATTATTTACTTGGGTAGAAGTGGTCTATGAAGTCATTAATGGAGTTTACAACATTTATAGATATAAGGAATATATCCAATAGCATTTGTAAGCATGATTTCGTGGTTATAATAAGGTTTTATAGTAATTTGAGTTATTACCATATTTCAATAGGATAAATTATGAAGATATTCACATGTTAGGAATGTGAAAATTTAGGTTTGCTTCATGTGTATTAAAGGAAAATAATGTAGCATATGAGATGAGTAGGATGGATCACGGAGTTCTAAAAAAATGAGGATTTCCAAGGAACCCGTGTATTTGGATCTAGCAAGGATGGATGTGGGAATGATGCTATAGTGCTGGATCATGATCTTATGGGACGTTAAACCATTTATAAAATGGTTTTAGTTCATCATTTTATGAAGATTTAGAGTTTAATGTCACCACATGATGCAACCTGTGCTAAGAGATGAAGTATATATTGTTCAAGGAACAAAAAAATAATACAATTTTTTTATTAAATATAATTGTATATGTATACCCTTGTAGAGTGGAATAACTCATTGAATCTAGTAAAAGATTCTTAAACCAAAATTTTGTCTTATTATCTTTTTTTTTCATAACTATTGTTTATTGTTTTATAGTAATGATCTTTCATATGAGCATGTTATCTATCATTTTCTATCATAACATGATGTTTTGATTATTCTTTACAACCATGTTATCCAATTACAATGTTTAGTTTTTTAGTAACTAATTCATTTCCATTTACCACTTATTAAGAGGTTATTTTAACCATTTTTATGTGGGTTTCCCAAAAGGAAATTTTCAAGTATCAACTATTTACTTTCCAAATTCAATTTCAAAATTTTGAGGAAGAATTTTTTTAAGGAGGGGATAATGTAACACCCCGTGATTTTTCTAATAAATTTAATATTAAATGCATGAAACGATTATTTTCTACGAAACCCCACTTTGTTATAACCTAGCCAGTAAAAATTATTTTTCCATCTCTATGATTTGAATTTCAAAAAACTAACATACACGGTTGCATTCAGTAAGATATTTAAAGTCTGATAAGACCAACTTACATTTTTTTAAATAGTAACATGACCCTTATGAATATTAACATACCCTTATGAATCTTAATATGACACTTATGAATACTAACTACACCCCTAAATGTATAAATAAAATTTAGATGTCTTATAAATGAAATCAAGTATTTTATAAATTAAAAATTATGTGTTGGTATTTTTGTGAGTGATACATATGTAATTATAATTTTAAATTAACAAATTAATAAAATTATTTTTCATCAAAATAATTCCTAAATAAATTTGTTCTTTTCCTATGATTTTAGGATATGTTTACCAGACCTCACTTAATTTTTTAACATATTATAAAATCAGTTTTAAATTTAAAATAATTATTTTTCAAGTAAATTATGATTTTATTTTAAAATAAAATTTCAAATATTTAGAAAATTATTGTTATAAAAGGGACATGATTTTTTGATTCTAAAAGTTGAAAATGTGGTGAACTTGTTAGATTTTTCTAAAATACTTCAATTTTTTTTTGAAAAGTAAAATACAATAATTTACGATAAATATTAAATACATGATTCATTAGGCCATGGGTGTTGTATGGTTGATGTAAGATCAGTTGGTTCAAACACACACGCATATATTACTTTTATTGGTCAGAATAATCAATACTATTGGTTGTATTTGGAAAAATAATAGAACAATGAGTAAAATAATGGGAAAACCCTCCTCTCCACCACTATAAAAAGTCCCCTCACTCCCACTTTTCTTCACTCCTATAAAGTATCATTAATTATCTAAATTATGCTAAATTATCCCCCCAAGATCCTTCCCCACATCCAGTAGCCATTTTCCCATAAAAATACCAAAACTTATCCCCTAAAAAGGATCTCAAGGAATATTACTTCAAGAGGTAAATTCCTCTTTTCATTTATTTTATTTCAAGTTCTTTTCTTCTATTTTTCTTTCCTCGCATCCTTTCATCCAAATTTTGTATCGAATCTAGTAAAATATATGTACTAGAATTTTTTTATGATAAAATAAGACTTCTTTATAATCTCTTCTTTCCACTTATTTTATACTAGAAATGAAAACACCATCTGAGATGTGTTAATTTATCACATTCAAGGATGATGGGTTTTCAATTTCTATTAACATCTCCAATTATGGTCATGAAACCATTTTGATTGTTGAAACAGACTATAATATATGTATTATAACATATTTAAGGTTCTGGAATCTTTTTTTACATATGGAATTAATTTATAGATCAAAATGAGTTCCTTGTGATCAACCAGCAGCAGCAGCCAAATATAAATTTTTATTATTAATCAACTTTAAGGAGAAGTGGGAAACCATAGTTCACAAACCATTGATACCACTATGTACTGAAAGAACTCACAAATTGATTAAAAACAAGACTAAGATTATTAGAATTAGACACTCTATATAATTCCCAGGGAAGATTACTAACCTGGATGTATAAATCCTTGCTGATAAGCTCTTCAAGGTGGGTAGCCATTCTATCCATTGTCTATATGAATTCCTTAGAGTTGATTTTTTTGTGGTTGAAACCTCGAGCTAGGATTCGGTCTTGTTTGTCTAACCATGCCTCTTTCTCCTCCTTGGCATCAATATGCAACCTTCCTTCATATATTCTGTTGATCTCCTCCTTTGAAGAGTTGACCCGAAAATCTTTTTCAAATATTTCTTCCTTGGAATGGATGATTCATTTCAAACACTTCCCTACTTCTTCTGTTTCAACTACTCTTATTTTTTCACTTTTTTCTCCACTTTCCCTTTTCTGTACGGCTTTGCTTTCTTTGTTTCCACCATTATTTTCCGACCTAGTTTCCATTGGCTTAGGCATGTGGGAATAGTATTTTCATCCCTTTGATTTTCCCCCCTTCACCACAATGCACTTTTCGGAGTCTCGATTTCCTTTCTGACCTTTATTCCTTCTCGGACTATGAAGTCCTTTCCCCTGAATTCTTTCCAAACTATCGACTGAGAATTGGTTGTAACTGTCAACACCTGAATCCTCCTCTTATGAAGCTAGCAATGGTTCTTGGACATCCAAACCATCAAAGAGGTTACCCAGAACCACAACTAGGTCTTTTTTGAGAGGGCTCTGTCTGTACAAAGACATCACCATTCCTGCCTTAACCTCAAAGTCATTCTTCTTCCCTATACTCACAGCCTTCACCTGGACCGGAGGATGTGGAGAGAGGGTTTTGGGGTCTAAGATACCCAAGACATTCACCACATTCATCCTGACTTGTCCAATCTGTGATACTGCAGCTGACTCCAGCAAATTTTTTCTGGATATCTCGGTCTGCTCACTGGTGTCAATTCCAATGGCAGCATAACTAGAGGTCCCCCTGGTGATTAATGACTTTCCCTTTTCTCCTGGAGGTTCTCTTGTTGGGATGAGACTGAAGAAACCAGGCTTCCCCTGTGGTTGTGGCTCCTTAGCACCTAGTTCCTGTAAGTGGTTGAGGATACCCAGGTCATGTTTCAAACGACTAAACACCTCGTCCACCGATGGATTTTCTCTCGACCCACTATCCTTGCACAGAAATGAAGATGGTAGCATGGTTTTCCCCTGGTTATCCCCATTATAGTAGCACTTACATCCCTTCTGCAATACAGACCAACAGAATCTATGACCTTCTCTGATTGATTGACAACTATGGAATTACAAACCGGGACTATTCCAAACTCTATATGATCAGACTGGGAACAACCATGGAAGCTATGAAGACATTTGGAATCTTCATGGCCTAAACGATGACAACCAAAACAGAAGGATATCCAAAAATCATAACAAACTGTCTGCTTCCAGCGGAGCTCTCCCTTGATCTCAATGGTGATGAAATTCATAGGGCCTTTCGATATATCAACTTAAACACAGATTCTCAGTAAAATAGGATGGAAACTGACACTAGTGGAGGATTCAGAACATAAATAACAGCGGAGAAAATTACCTATCAACCGGAGGATCTCCGGGTTCTGCAACGACAATGGAAGTCCAGGAAGAGAAATCCAGAGAGTTGTGGTTAGAGGGTCGTGCCTCAGGTGAAAATCGAAGGTCCATTGGAAGAGGGAGAACCTAACTCCACCCATAGAACGTGGAGCAAAGGCCCATGCAGCAACAAGGTCCTATTAATTTGAGAAGTGTACCTGAATGTGTCTCACATCTAACAGACCAACAATCGCTTGGTCTTGCAAATTCCAAGATGAAAAAACGAACTGGTCGAACGCATCGATAGAGGGGCGATTCCTTTTGAATCAGGCCACCAAGGTGAGATACAGAAAATCTGAAGCTTTTTTGAACTCTAGGGGCAAATTGGAACCGAGAGAAATCCATTCTAGAGGGACTGGACCTTAGGGCTTATTTCAATTAGAGGGAATAGAGGGAGGGAGAACGGTTCCATGAAACGGGCGAAAAAATGAGAACGGGGAGGAAGCGAGCGCGAAGAAGAAGCTCCCCTCCCTGGCTAGAGTGGGTCGAGGAGGGGAGGCAGCACTGCATTCATGCCCTACGCCATCATTAAAGAGGAAAAAGGTAAGCGAGCATCGTCCTGTGATAAGAAAACCTCCAATTAACCCAAACAATTATCATCAAAGTTTTATATAATGATTCATCTTCACTCCCAATAGCCAAAAAAATTTATAACCATGTAATATTATTATTGTTCAGTAATAACATAAAACTTATATTATGTACAACCATTCTCATTCTAAATGTTTATACATACATTAATATTAGTAAAATAATCATGAAAACCAAGTAAGAAAACACTCCCAAACAATGAAATTGATTCTCTTAACCCATCAAAAGACCATGAATGAAACTAATAAGGTTATAAAAAATCAATTTCATGTAAAATAGTTTCTGGAATCCTTAATAAATTAACATAACTTTAATTATTTAGGTCATCAATACTAGGCATGGAACACCTTCATACTTAAGTTAAGGTTTTCTTCATCTCACTTCCATTTTTATGAGATATTCTGTATCCAATACTACTACTTTTGTATAGTGTATGTATACAAAACATTGATGTTTCATATCATTAATATATTTATTTTCATGATATTCAACATGAATTTTTATGATTATTAATTTTGGAGCATATGAATCAATTGATTACAAAGTTTTAATTATTTTCTACTTGAACCTCCATTTTCAATAAGGTTGCTCTTTTTCTCTACTCTCCTCAATAAAATTCTTATTTATTCTTATATACACCTAATACATTATATTTTAATTATATATGTGTGTGTGTGTGTTTAAAAATCATAATAATTCTTTATTTCATGGTGATTTACATGTTTTAAAATATTATTTCCAAAATTCTTCTGAAACCCAAGCCTGGTTCAATGAACTTCTCAAATTCTTACATATTTTTAAGTTCACTACATAATCTATTTTATTCTAGATTTATCTATATAAAATCATAAATTGTAACATGAAAAAACTACTTTGGGTCATTTCTATTATTATAAAATAAAACTATCCATTGTGCTTTAAAATATCTTTAATGAATTCCTTAAACCGCACTAAAATGTTTTCATTCTAAAGCTTCTTTAAAAACACTTTTTACACAATTTCACTTCACTGGGACATCATTTCTGTATAAAATGTAATATCAATGTCAATACCTTTTATTTCATGGGATATACATTTTTAATACTATTTTTTTGAAAAATACAAATTATTTCCAAAATAACTCTTCTTTCTAAAGTAAAATAGATTTTTCTCACCTCACTTTAACTTTTATAAGATATATTCCAAGTTCCCCACTTACTCCTATCTTATGTATATACTGAACCATGGTATATCATATCAAGAGCCTCCTTTTTCTAATGATATTCTAATGGATTATAATTTTAATGTTTTAAGGTTGTATGGGACACTTTGGCATATTTAAGGATTATGACATCAAAAATTTCTCAACAATCTCATTTAAATGTATCATTATTTATGTCAACATCCTTTGATGAATCTTGTATTTCATAGAGTTTTATATCTTATTATATCATATAAAATATTTTTTTGAAGAGTTTCTGATTAGTTTGAATGTGGATGTTCTATCTTGATACCATTAACCAATTTAATTTGAATAGTTTGTGTTTATGCATAATGTTCGGGGAAATTTATTTACATTTAATATTTAGTTTCAATAAAAATGTATATGTTGTTTATGTTTATCATCATTCATATAAGGAATTCATTGCACTTATTATGTTATGTGTGGGGCCTTCTATAGCCCCTAGATGCATTGGTAGGTCTCATGAGACAAATACATATGTACTTGGATGAGGCCATTACCATTTTTAGATATGTTTTTGAATGAGTCCTTAATAATTTTTAGATTTCTTGGTCAAGGCCTTGATGGTATGTTTTATAATTTCCAACATACACATTTCTCTCATTATAAAGCAAGATATTAATAGTTTGTGAGGATATTCTACGAGTAGAATACCCACGATAATCTGTTATTATGGAAATATTTACTCAGCTCATTTTTCTACTATATTATGTTCATTTTCATTTTTAAAGGCATATGTTTTCAATTATTCACTCTAAATAATTTTTATGTTATATTACACTATAAATTTTACCCTTATTGAGCATCTAATTTCACTCTTTCTTATGTTCCATTTTTCTAAATACATAAATAGATATATTATTATAGACTTTTAGGGACAATATTAGAGTGGTGGATGTTCATTACAGAACTTATAAGTTGTTTTCATTTCATGTTGTAATTTTGAATGTATGTATGTATCTGGTATACCAAAACTACTAAACTTCTCAGTGCTTTGGGACATATATTTCTTATAATCATTCCAATGTAATGAAATACTGCACCGTTATAGGCAAACAGGGGATGGGGCATTACAATGGGGTTGTATTTTGATAACGCATCAATAACCTATAAGGAAGGTATCAGTGATAGCTTATTCACCGAGATTTTTAAAATGAGTGGGAATATTCATTCACACTGATGTTTTATAAATTATAGTGGACAATAATCCCATTAATTAATTGGTTCAAGTATGTATAAGTTAACTATTCGGGTAGCTATGGGAGTACCCAACAAAATGATGGGTGTAAAAAGTGATGTTCACAACTTGTGGTTTCATTTAGTAAATGCATGCACATATATGATGGTTTTTATTAGGGGTATCATTGGTCTTGTCCTACTATGTTTTATACTCACACATTGTTGATCCACTATAGTGAATTTGAAGATATTATGGTTGAAATTCAGGTCTTGGCGACGTCTCAAGTATTGGTGGTTGAGTTATAGAATCTCGATAGGTATATAGATATTTTTCAAAGGTGATTATAAGTATAGTATGGGTCTCCCATTATTTATTAATAAATTTATCTTTGTTCTGTATATGAAAATTATTTTATGTGGTCTTACATCTATTGTATTCCAATATGATACGCATTTACATTTTTTTATAGAATGGATATGTTTTTGTAATGGCTTCATTTCTACTGAAATTCCATATTATACAATCTAATTAGATTTATGTTGTGGATTTTATATTGTTAGTTTTTATTTCCAATGATAAAAAAACAGATTTCATAGTCTCCCTACTATTTTTATCAAACCCTCTCTTCAAATCGCTAGTATCTTGTATACAAGAATGTGTGTTGCAAGTTATAGTGTCACCATCTTCGGAAAAAGGTAGTGAATGGGTCAAGGACGTTAAAATTTTGTATTAAATATTTTTATTTCTTTCTATTTTTGATATGTTATATGCAGATAGAGATAATTATAACATAGGATATATGTAATGTTTATGAAAGTATAACATTTGCATGAGAAAAGTTGAAGTTACTTGGGAGATGTGATGATTGTTCTTAGTTTACACAGTTATATTTGATCTATTTTTATTATTCAAAGTATGATATTTTTTGGGTTTTGGAATTATATTTCTTCACTTTTCTTGGTGTGTTTATAATAATTTACTCATATATCATTTTTTAATATATATTTACATTACATGTTCATGAATGTGTGTCATTGATATGTTGGGCGTCCAGAAAAATTGTTTTGGAAATTTAAAAAGTCAAAAAAAATTGAATTTTTTCTAAATAACTTTTAAGTAGTTTTCTACTTCACAAAACCAGATGGAAATATTTTCCTTGATTAGAAACAGAATATTGTGATTTCATCAAGATTCACTAAGATGTTACATCAACCCATTGGTATGGGTAGTATTCTATATAGATTCTAGGTGATTATTGTCACCCTGCATTCGGTAGTTATCCTGGGTGACGGGATGACCATATTTATGGGAACCCTATGATAGGAGTATTGATAGATGAGTTTAATTTTTATATCTTAGGTTTATTCATATATTGTGACCAATATGGGTGTAGTTTATAGACAAGGTGGTCAAGCTTATTGATGTAGATATATGACTCATAATATTGGTGATTCAAGTGTTATAGTTGAGTTTTAAAATTTAAGAGTAATCTTATAGAGATTGGGAGTTATAAGGGGTATTTATATTTTTTAGAGATAAAAATATTCGTTTAAAATTCATTTAGGAGATATAACTAATGGGTGATTTATGATCATGTATCCAGTTAAACATGAGGATTCTTCATGTATTTTGAATGTGAGAGTACAGATTGAGCTTTATTTTTTTATGTGTGTGACATGAGAGGTAGGAATCGTATGTCATGGATTATGTTTGTGAGACTAGGATTTTCTTGATATATATCTTGATGATATTAGTTAGTTTATTCATGTGGGTATAACTAGGGTTTTTAAATTCATAGTTATGATATTGGATCTATGGTGGGGATAATGATGCACTATTTGGACGGGTTCATTTGATACTCTCTTCCTTAGGAATGAGGGTGAAATGTTTGAGTGAAATTCATGGTATATGGAATTGTACAACAAAATATTGATCTTGGATTATGTGTTTTTTAATTATATAGTAATTCCAGACTTTGATGTCATAGGGTACATAAAAATTGTAAATAATTTAAAAAAATATAACGTAATAATATCTGGATTTGGGAGGTATATGAATCAATAAATATGACATGATGAAAATTTATGATGCATGTTGGTGACATGGGATCCTTCCTGGTATATAGAAATTTTTAACCTAGGATGTGTGTTCAGTTATTTGAGATTCATAAGTGGAATAAGACCATTAAATTTTTCTATGTGTTATGATGCGGTCTTTGACTCCTCATTTACACAACTAGTTAGAGAAAGTTTGTAGTATGTCAGTGGTATTGTTAGCTACTCACTCTTAGGGTGTTATCGAGTGTGATATGGCCTATTGGAAGATGTAATTCATATAGCATTGATTTGAAAATGGGTAAGGTATATATCCTTGATGATATTTCAGAATCGTCAAATATTATGATGGAATACTTGTGACCTTTTATGGAAGTTGCCCAGCTGAGGGGCTTGAAATAAATGTTGAGGGATACATAGAGTTCCTACCTATGGGATATTGGGAACTAGTGAAATGAAAAAATTACTTATAGAACAATGGGAGACTTTAGTGACTAGGAGTTTAGAAGTTGTGTTGCAGTGAGTAAGGAAATGTTATTAGGATATATCCATCGAGACCAGGTACCAATGAGATAGATCCTTGATGTACCTAATGGTTTCATAGAACACCATTATGTCAAAGAACCATTTTTGGGACCCAAGGGATGAGTCTATAAAGATTTTAGGAGTGGGGTTCATGAGTGTCAATGTTTGGATGATAGTGTATTTCATGTAGGATAATTCTATTATATAGGAATGAGGTAAATATTATAAATGCGAGAATATCATTCAATATTCTTGGGTATGAACCATGATATGAATGTTAATGATGAATTCCAGGAATAATGTGTATGATATAACTCAACCAACAATGGTTGTGACCTCCTATCAGATATTAGTGGTAAGAATTTGATTTTTGTTTGGAAATTGAGAGATATAGAAATATGGGTATTGATAAATGTGGATCTGGGAAATTAATTACATTATATGAGTTACAAGTTAGGGTTTAGTGAGATGACTGAGTATGAGTTTTGGTAAATAGACCATTTTAGTAACCAGGTCTATGGAATATTTGTCATCTTTGATGGTTATATTGGATGTGTAATGAATTGGAGCTTCATGACTGGGTTAAGTATCAAGTGTGAGATAGCATGTAAAGGCATAGGTGATTTGAATGTGCTTAGGTGAAATCCAAATAGGGAAAAGGTCTATCATAAAACACTAATTTATGAGATCATGTAATTGAAAATAATATATACATCAGGATTGGGTAATATTTCTAATGTTAGTAGTTTAATTCAAGGAGGTACTTTGAAGTTCATTGGGTTATTGAGTACTGTTAATATAGTAGGCCACCAACTAGCACATTTCAAGCATGGTCAATTGTAATGGCTTAAATAAAGAATAAGTCACATTGTACGAGGGATGAAAATCGGATAAAATTATTCATAGTATGAGGTGTCTTGTATTTAAAATGTTTTACTAGTTCAGGTGGATTATAGGACTGACCATGAATAGTAAATGATTGGAAATTGGAAGTGAAATGGATAAAAGTGATCAGTTTATTTATTTTGAGATGCATAAGGAGTCATATAGAGTTTGAAAAGTTTTATTATGATGGGTTTGTGATAACCTTCCTTTTATAATTTTTTTATTTGTATAATTATTTTACAAACCAAAGGTATTATGATTGCATTTGGTAGTTTTAGGAATTTGTGGAGGTTGGGTATAATATTGAAGATTCCTTATTTATTTAGGATAAAATTCAATAGTATAAATAAAAACACATCATAGATTAGGCTGTTTTGAAATTGAAAGAGGTTGAATAAGATAAAATATTATATTTTGTGGTTGGTTAGGCCACAATGTAAGGATATCATCATAAAGTACTTAAATACTCTATAATTAGTTTTCAAGTTATTTTCTTTCTCTTGATAAAGGGGTTGTTTTATTGTGTCCTATATTTTCATGTGCAAATTATTACCTAAAATCAACTTAGGCATCTCAAGAATGGTGAATTTCATTTTCATGAGTGTGGTCATTCCACAATGATCCCCTTTAGATGACCTGATCATAACATGAAAAAAATTTAATTCATTTTGATAATTTAAACATTACATATCACAAATAATTACATGATACCCAAATAAAAAAGTTTGGTTTTTTTAGAGAATAAAAATATAAATGTATTATACTACATTATTACTTTAGCATCTTCCATAATCCTCTTTATAAAAGGAATCCTCTTAGAAAAATTCATGCATGTAATTCACTAGCGGAATGTGAAACATAACGAGCAGTGAGATTAAATTTTTAGTAATAGAAAAACATATCAATGAGACATAAAGGGTTATATCATAAGAATGTGAGAAAACACAAACAAGGGATAAATATGAAATAAAAAATCATCGAATCCTAAGAGTTATCTACAACGAATTATTGAAGGATATATAACCTCAAAGGGATCACCATGGAAGAATAACATATATCATGGAATAAGAATGTGGAAATATATGACAACAATAATGAGCCAAGGGGAATAAAATAAGAATGTGGAAGATACCCAAGTATATATTAACTTTAGATTTGTGAACATGGAGAAAACAATTATGCCCATGCGTAGAGTTGTGACCATAGCCAAAATAAATTGTGCCCATGCATTATAAACATAGAAAAATGAAATTGGGTCCATGGATAGAGTTTTGAACATAGATAAAAAATTGTTAGATTCATAGAGTTGTTAACATAGCTCAATTCAATCAAGTCTATGAATATAGGTTCTAACATCACTAAATGAAATTAAATATATTCATAGAGTTTTGAGTATATAAATGTAATTAAGTCCAGGAATTTAATTTTGAAAAAAAAAATTAAACATACTTAAGTCTATAAACCGAGTTTTGGACATAGATAAAAGTAATTAAGTCCATGCATAGAGTTTTGAACATAGATAAATGCAATTACATCCATGTATAGAAACATTATCTTAGTGTATATATATATATGCCCAAATAATTGGAGGGTTGTATTAGACCCAACCATCACATAATGATAAAACATTAATATGTGTATCATAGGAAAAGGATCACATGTCAAGACCCAACATGATGGGGATTGAACTGCTACTACCCCAAGCCACGCTCCAATAATCCAAGGGAAAGCAACTAGTGCCTAGTAGGTATATCACACACATGGGAGGAATTAGCCTAATGTACCAGTACAAACACAAATATCTCTAAACCCATATAATATTGAAATGTAAATAAATGATGAAAAATAACTAATATAATAATTATACCACAATTAGAGTATAACATAAGGTACTAGAAACCATAAAAAGGGACCAAATATAGACACACCCAAAACTAGAAATAAATATTGACATACTCATGAGGGAACTAATATCAAATGAAACATCATAATACACCTCATTCTATCTATCCCAAACTAAGATAAAAACTTTTTTGGATCCTACAAGGACTCTATAAAAAAATATTTGGTCTTTTTTATACATGTAATGGGTGTGAAGATCCCATGAAGTGACGAGTAGGACAATACCAAATAGTAAACCCCTAAATCAGAAATCATAAAGCATCAAGAGTAGTCATCTCAACAAACATAGGTATGTTAAATAAGATATGAGACATAATAAAAACAAATAATTTTCTTGATATACTAATAAAGGACTCATAGTCACAAAATGACTCAATCACTACCATCCATAGATCCACTATGTGTTTTCAAAGTAACGTTCATATAGGGGATCTCTCCATGAGCCCTTCAAACCCTGAAGGCACTCAACCAAGACATAGCACCCATCATCAAATTTTTTTATTAAATGACAATAGTCCAAAGTTCGATACATAACGAGGGAATATGAAGGCAAAAATAATGAAGTTTTATGGAATCTTTTATAAAAATATTAATTCCATCTACAAGAAAAGAGCCCAGAATAGTTAAATAAGTAACTACCAAAACATTGGGATCCTTATGTTCCAAAAAAATATGCAACTTTGTTCCCCTCTTGTCAAGTATGAAGGATCTACATTTGATTCTTACTGATCCTTCTGTATTTGTGGATATTATAGGAAATAAAAAATGGATTTTCACTTTTACTATTGATTGAGTCGCATAGGATTTTCGAATTAGTCTCTACTATGGAAAAGTCGATTCTTTCCTGATTACATAGCTCAACACCTGAAATAAAAGCCCCAGAATCTATTTGTAGAGAGCCAAAATTATCTTATAAGGTTGAAAAAGGAAGAATTTCATGCCCCTTAAAGTCCCTAAAAATTCTACCACCCTTCATTTTCCACATATTATAGAAACCATTTGTGTTCATTTTATACCCATGTAAGGGTGGTTGCCAACAAATCTGCTTCCCTTGAGAAATAGTAGAAGGATCCAAGGAAGGGGTATTGGAGTTAGTAGGAAACCTGAAATAGGGGGGCCAATATATTTCATGAATATTTTGGAAAAATAAATCAGTTAGCTAGATGATCTTGAAGTTAGTTCCAACCATATGCATTGAAGACCTTCAAACTATGCCTTATTACACCCCTTCTAAATACACCAACATCCCAAAGCTAAAATCACCAACCATTACTACTTCTAAATATTATTGTTTTAGACTCTCTAAATCCATGAATTCAGAAAATATACACCCACAAGTGGCTGAGTGGATATACTACTAAACTCTCAAAAATTATTCCATACTATACATGCCCAATCAATTTTGAAAAATAAATAAATATATGACTCTTATTGTGGGGTATCATAGCATGAACACATGGACGTAAGAGTAATACCCCATCATAAATATCATATATAGATACATAGGTCGGGAAATGGGGTTCAACACCTAGGTTTCACTAGGGGGACACCAAACCCTACGGAGATATACTTCTAGATTGGGAATTTATTCCTGAGTAAATATTGGTCACAACAATTCCAAAAAAACTCTATCTAAGGAAACATGAATGAAATTTGTATCACACTAGGCCTCTTGGAAGGATACATGAACTAGGATGTAAAAGTATATGTAAAAGTGGTCTAAGATAACTCACTCTAGAATAATGGATCTAACCCACAATCCATTGATCATCAGGAAAATTTATAGGGGTCACCATCTATGAATAGAATGGTCTACTACACCAAACTCTTGTAGGAATCAACCAAGGGAACATAATAAAAATATATGGTTCCAAGTAATTACACACTATTTCACAATGAAGATTATCTAATTATAAAGATAAATCTAACTGATCCTCAATGGAGTACATCGAGTGTCTCTAGTGGTACACAATGTGACTCGTAAAGTCTGGAACTGCATGTGTCTTGTGTTCACATGACATGCACTTTTCCAAAATATACATTTTTTACCTTGAGATACATAGCATTTATATTGATTTATATGTCTTGAAGATGATTCCAAAGAACACATCATATTGTTTACCCAAGCTTAAGTACACTAGGATGTTCCATGTACTTCGTCGTGTTTGAGTACATGGATCTACCTGTGGACTTCGACTTTCTCATGCACTTTCCAAGTACATGGTGTGTGGTTCCACATGGACACCTAGGTGTGTACCCCCATTACATTCAAATTAAATAAGAAAATGGTCAAAAAACATGTGATATGTTTCATATGTAATGGGATACTTATCTATATATAGAAATCCTAGCACCACATAGAAGGAACTACTGGGATTTTTTCATAGGAAAGCATGCCATGTAGTTGGGTTTTTCACATAACCCACAGAAGACTCGTGTATTTTCCAATTTAATTAATGTTTCTACTAATTACTCCCAAGGTACTTGGATATTGTCTAAACAACTCCCACCATCACATACTCACTAGAATATATCCACATTGGATGCTTGGGAAGCAACCACCATTGTGTCTTTCCATAGCCATACTACAAATCTGCAAACACAACTAATGATCCATCCATGTATCCATTTACATCATAATGTACTACAAATACAGTGTTTTTTATTCATTCAAAATCCATGGTAGTAATTCCTTAAACCAAATACCGAATTTGAAATGATTGTTCACCGGTTAATTGTCAAATCATGTTCCAAAACAAAATGCCAATGGTGAAAATATATATAACGGGGAAAAAACCCACAAACCATAATCATAAGGAAAAAACATTGGATTTTTTTCATTTTTATCCTCGATCCATTTTTATGTAGTGGATGAATGAATATTTATAAACATCAATAAAATA
Organism: Viscum album; assembly: GCA_963277665.1. NCBI lineage: Eukaryota > Viridiplantae > Streptophyta > Magnoliopsida > Santalales > Viscaceae > Viscum > Viscum album. Next base: position 1,552,776,366 of record OY728134.1, read on the forward strand.
ATAATAATAATTAACCCTAAATCCTATTAATAAACCCAAACCCAAAAAACTATTGATCAGAAAATAAATCGACTAGTCAATTGATTCATTCTTTTCATGGGATAGGAATTGGGGGTAAATATAAAAAACAAATTTACTACCTTTATTTGGATCAATTGTTGATGCAAAATTATCACTTCTCATTGTCATTGATGATATCCACAATCTATGTTGGCACATGATCCTTGATCTAATATCGACCTAATGTCGTATTCCAATAATCCTACAATGAATATTATCAAATGGTTCCTATAAATTCAAAATTTATACAGATGGACCTAGGATTTATTAATAGCCATGTTTAAGTAGGATTCTAGGTCTCTCTGTAGAAATCATGAACTAAATCAATTAAATTTAATTGTTATATTATTTTTTCACACGATATCACTTTTCTGAAATCCACAACGCCACCAAATATTAAGTCGTAACTAGGGTAAAGTACACATTATGAACATAGTGGACGTCTTATATATATTATTTGACAATCAATTCGGGATTTATCACACTTTTTCAAAAAGAAACTACACATGTGTGGAATTAATATATTTAGAATTTAAAAAATAATTGGGCTCATAGGGCCTTGGAATCTCATGTTGTATTAGTGCATGGATCCATAAATATTCTTATAAATATTCCAAATTTTTCCATTGAAAAAATATGTGCATTACATTAATCCTCTCTTTAACTTTTTTCATCCCCAAAATGAATAAACTATACAAAAACATAGGGAAAAAGAACTCTCAACTTGGTCTCCCACACAAACAAGCTTTGTCGATGGTTTTCATTACTGCCAACAAACATGCACCCAAGGAAAAACACTTTCCCACAAAGGGACTTTCTTTATTGGTTATCAATTCCACTAGATCCTTAAAAAGGTAACTGCACCCTCACATCCAAACATACATTGTTCGATGTCAGGAAATGAGTCATGAAGATACCTCCCCAACTGTGACATGTAGAGAACATCAATAATCTAAAAAAAACTATGTCCATGAGCTTAAGAGGAACACCACTGAGATAACATGACACAATGGTAGAAAAAATAAAGGGGCTAATAATTACATAGATAGTAGAATTCCCTAGATAATACTATGTAACTATCGAACTCCAAAGTCCTAGTCTATTGGTCTATAAAGAACACTTGTAATTTTTCCAGCCCTAAATAAATTTTACACATACAACCATAACAAGAACCCAAACATGGACCCGTACACTATTACCAGCTATCCCTAACAAGTATAGCATTAACCTATAAGGTCCCTCATACAAGTCAACAAAATTATTCTACTCTGATGGTGGAGTGGTTGTCACTATGGTACAAAAAATCCAATAATAATAGATTATACTCTGATCTATGACCCAAAACTAACATGCATAACCGAAGCTTGTTCACGAAAGCATAAACGATCCACTCTACCTAGCCAACTAGCTTAGGAAAAATATTTTGCTCAATTGAAATCAATTCCTCAAATTCTTCCAGAATCCTTTCCCTAATCATTATTTGAAGTTAGAATCATAGTCTACATTTATTATGAAGTTAATTCATTAATGTTGAAACGCCTCACGTACACAAATGTTTCCTTAAATATCTTAAAATATATATCATTCATAACCCTAAAATAGGTTATACATCAATAGTTTAGATTAAAAAAATTTTATAACTCTTTTTTCTTCCTAACCAATGCCAAAATATTGTGGTATATCCACACCTCCACTAGATGTACTGTGAAGAGAAAAAAATCTCCCCAGTACCTCCTTCTGTAGTGTGACTTGTCTCACAATTTTTCCTCAAATAAGGATGGTGATCTAACCACCTCTTGAAACTCAATCATGAATATATCTTGTAGATATCTGGTCATGAAACATCTCATAATCAATATCCCTTAAGAGGTGATACTTTCAGAGTATTTCTTTTGTTCATTGGTGTTCCCTTGCATCTTTTATAAGATCCATCGCCATAGTATTATCAAAATACAATGTGAAAGGATATTTAATTCTAGCTACCACATCAAGATACTGGAAAACATTCTGTATCAAAATGGATTCCTTGTATACATTAGAAGACTCTACAAACTTATAAACTAATATTGAATTCACAAAAACTGGCTTATTTAGACTCTTCTAGATCATGGATCCTCCATTGAGATATACAATAAATCCTAACTACACCATTATATCATTTTCATGTATTTCAAAACCGACATCATTATAACCCATAATGACCATCTCCTCATCTCCTCCACACATATTGAGAATATCCTTCGTTCTTCTCAGATAATTGAGGATAGCCTTAATAGTAGACCAATTTTGTTCACCAAGATTTTCTTTATATCTTTTAACCATGATCAATAAATTTAAAACTTTAATTCTAGTACATAACATGGAATACATGATTGATCATAAAACTGAATTTTATAGGTTCTTACCCATTTTCAATTTCTCATTTTTTTTATCGAATGACACATTTTCATTGAAATATGTATACCATGTGACACTAGAACTAATCCCATCTTTGATTATTTCATGCAAAATATCATTAGAATCTGGTGAATGTATCTACTCTGACTTAGTGCACAAATTCTCTTGAATCTATCATGAATGATCTGAATCTATATAATATTGGATACTTCACCAAAGTAATTCATAGAGAAACACTTGTTTAACTAGTCTTTAAAAGACTATAAGACCAATATGGTATTTCTAATAAGTAATATATCATAACATATTTTACTAGGATAATGAATTTATTCCCACTAAACCTCTTGTAAAGATGTGGAATGCATTATCTCTTAATGAAACCAAAATAATTTATAGATTCCTGAAATCGAACGTTTCATGGTCTGGATTATTTCTTCAATCCATTAATGGGTTCATGAAACTAAAAATATTTTTGTCATCAAGTGAAGTCACAAAAAAATCTGGTTATGTCACATAGACATCTTCCTAAAGGTTCCCATTAAGGAAATATATTTTGACATACATTCTATAAAATTCATTGTGATGGTAAATTGTTATAAAAAATAGAATTATTATAAAATTAAACAAGGAAACAAATGAAAAGTTATAATCCTAGTTAAGTCATTGATGTTGTTTAAACCATTTAGAGATAAGACTTACTTTACAGGTATTTACATTACCATTCATGTCTAGTTTTCTCATGGATATCCATTTTTTCCCAATGCACATTACGTCAACTAGAACATCGATTATATCCCAAAAATTGTTTTGAATCATGTAATCTATTTCATAATTCATCACATCTTTCCATATTTCAGATTTTAATCTCAATACTACCTCATTTTATTACTTAGGTTCATTAATTTCAAAAAATAAATAGTCACTATCATTGATGACTATAAAATCATATATTTCTCATTCTCTTGCCTTTTTAGTTCTTCTACTTAGTACTTGTGTTTTAGTAACTACTTATTCCATGGGGACCTAATGAATATATTCCAAGACCAACTATTTTGTGTCTTGATAATCAAATTCATCAAATTAAATATTTTTCCTATTATCATTTTGAGGATTTGCTCCATCTTAATAAAGATGGATTTACTTGAGATAGTCACATTCTTGTCTGTGGGGTTTTATAGGTAGTATCCCTTTGTTTCCTTTGGATTCACTATAAAGATACATCTTATTACCTAAGGTTCTAGTTTATTTCCTTAAAAGGAATTAAACAACTACCCAGAAAATCATTCGCTTGTATGTATAAAAATTGGTTTATTTCCACTCTATAACTCAAATGGAATTTTGTTTACCATTTTAGATGGTACTCGGTTTGGTGTGTATAGTGTATTTTGTAATAAATTTTCCTAAAGAGATCATGAATGATCTACATGAATCATAATCAGAATTACTATGATTAACATGGTATAGTTCCTCCTTTTCTTAACATCATTCTTCTATGGTGTAAAAAGTGTAAGGAGTTGATATATAATCCCAAACTCCTACATAAACTCGGTAAAATTTTAGTTAAAATATTCACCACCTCTATCTAATTGAATCTAATTTATCAACTTTCTATGTTGATTATATAATACATTGATGAATTCTTTTAATTTCTCAATAGAATAAAACTTATACCACATCAAGTAGACATACCCATATCTACTCAATCCATTAATATAATTTATGAAGTATGAATACACACCTTTTTTTCTAGCAGAAATGGTCTACACATGTCAGTGTGATCCAATCCTAAGATATATGTGGCCCCTTCACATTATCTATAGAATGGAAGTTTGGTCATTTTTTCTTATAAACCAGAATGACATCTTCCAATTGTTTTTAGCTCAGAATATTCTAAATAATCATTTGACAAAGAAAATTCAAATGCTTTTCATATACATAACCAATATGGTGATTCCATATTTGGGTGTTATATTATTCATGTGAACATATTTCATTATATATTGAAAATACTTGGTGTTCTTAATTTAATAGATAAAGGGTGTTATTTAAATGTTACATACCATAATATATGTTTTTTGTATCAAATAAAAAAACATTATACCCAAAAATTAATATTAAACCATCTTTATCTAATAATGATAAAAAATTATGTTCTTGGTAAAATTTTCTACCCAATAACAATCCATTAAAACCAATATTAATCCTATCAGAAATTAAATTTGGTTGTCACGAATATCTAGATAAGTCTTCAGACACTATTGGCACCTCAAAAATCTACCTATCCTTTATTAATATTTCATTATCTACATGGTTCCCAAATTTGGATATAGATGTGAGAACCACAAGCTATATCTAAAACCCAATTTGTAGATATTTATAGATTACACACAATAATGAACTCACCTTTAGCTTCCCTTTCTTATGAATGTATTTCTTCTTCCAATGGCCTTACATACCAAAAGAAAAAAAAACTACCTCATTTTACTTACACTACCTCCGGGACATCCTCTTCTTGGAAAGATGGTGCTTGGGAGCTTTATACTTGTTATGAGTCTTGGGATTATTCATCGTGTTCTTCATATTCACATACACCGTAACGACCATAGATTTTTCACCCCCTATTTTCTTATCCACTTGTTGAATCAAAGTAAGATGTTACGAAATAATATTCTCATTACTGGTCATGTTATAATTAATAATGAAACTGAATAAGGACATGGGTAGTGAGTAAAGTACGATATCTATTTGTAACTATTTTATGAATTTAATCCCAATGATGTATAATAATTTAGTGTATCAAATAAGATTGACTTAATAAGTTCCATCTGGAACTGAATCTTCAATTATAGTTGTAAACAAAGTATTAGATATCTCACATCTCTCTTGTATCACCGTTTCTTGATAGATATCCAAAATTTGAGACATCATTCTATATGCATCCATGTAATTATATTTCTTTAAAATATCATTCTTCATAGATGATATCATGAGTCACTGAAAATATATATCATCATTCAAATGTTTCTCATAGAGGGTCAACTCTTCCTCACCAACCTCATTATGAGTCTCATCAAGAATAGGTTCTACTAGCATATGAAATTTCCTTTTATACCATGGGATAACATGTAAGATCCTTTTCCACTCTAGTAAATTTGGGTCATTTAGAAGGTTATCCTTATCAAGTATGGATCTTAGTGTTATGTCTGAAGTCAATTTATTTCTATTTACAAAAATAAGTTGAAAACAATTTCAATACATTACCTGATAAAATCAATAAAAATATATAATTATTGTATTTATTAATATCCCAATATTTTATTGAAACCCAATATCCCTCACCATTGGCTTTATAATATAATATTTCTTGGATATTCTGGTAGAAAGGATCCATATTCACTTTATTAATACTCTGACTTTGTTTGGTCAACAAATTTGAAGTTTTTTAGGTAGTCAATCCAAATTCCAACTACATTGACTCGTAGTTCCTTGATGGTTTGAGTAGACTCCCCAATCCTGAAATCCATAAATTGGATTTCCTCAATATCTTCCTTTTTGTTACACCATGACCTAGTTTGGAAATCAACCCCTAATGTAAAATAATTTAACAAAAACCAAAACATCAAGTTAGAATTCCTATATAATCAAAAGCACCCCAACTCTGTTTGGTCAAGTGATTTGAACTATGGTTTGATTTTAACTGAAATATTGGAAATCTATACCGACCTAATATATATAACGGATGGGTTTTATCTTTTATGTGTAAATTAAGTTTTATTATCTTTATTAAATTTTTCTAAATATGAATTAGATTTACTTATGTGATTAAATGTGTCTTAGATAATATTTATGCATAAGCTAGTTAATTTGATTTACTTATGTGCTTTGAACTATGGTTTAATTTTTAGGATTGTTAATTCATTAAATATAACACAAAATACTCATGAAATAGTTGTAAGGATCATTCATTCACATAAGGGTGGTCTGGGGATCGAATACAGGCATGAACAATTATTACCCATAGCCTTATAAAATTGATAAAAGCATGATGGATGCACAATGGTGGATGGGTAGTGGAAAGCACTATGAAATGTGTTTGTTAGTGCTAAGAAAGGGGGTCAGGGGTCTGTGAAAAAAATATTTCTTCCATATTTTTTAGTAATTCGTTTTTATCATTATCAAAAGATACTCTTTAATAGTGCTAAAAAATAACTGTTAAAGGAACCCTTTAACATCTCTAAAAAAGAGTTGTTAAAGTAACCCTTTAACATCACTAATGAAGGGTGCATTTAACATCAATTTTTTTAGTGTTGTTAAATTGTTCCTTTAACAATACTTTTTTAGGGATTATAAAGACCCCCCTTTTAACATCACTTGTAATATCAACACTTTTAAGAGATTATAAAACCCTAAACTAGACTTGTTAAATCTCTTATTTTTAGTAGTGGATGGTCCCAATAGTGGTCAGTATGGTGATGTTCCTAGTGATGGTTATGGAGAGGATGATGGGGTGGATGGCGATGAGGTTGATAATGAGGATGATGAAGAAAATAGAGATGGTGAAAATGATAAGAGAGAGATATTGATACTTTATATTTTTGACTCATATTTATGATATTTTATTTTTAAAGATTATCTATGAATGAATATATGTGATGCTTTGAATTTTTGATATCACTGGTTGAATGCATTAACTAGTTTCTTGTGTTATCATTGTTTATATATTGGTTGGTGATGTTTGGTGCAGCTGTTTGATGACTTCTACAGGTAATTTTCCAAGGTGTGGGAGCTGATGTGATTTCTGGTCAAGGTGGGCTTTCTCCTATCTAAAAAACTATAAGATATTTATACTAATTGTTTAAAAACTGTTGGTATATATCTTTACCAATAGTTTCATGAAACCATTGGAATATATTGCATCCATTGAAGTCTATTCTAATCGTTTATAAACCATTTGAACATGCATTTAGAAATAGTTTTTTTAAACTATTGGTAACATGAAATTCAAAACTGCATATACTATTAGTTTAGTACAAACCATTGGTATAGTCTTATACCCATAACACCTTATCCCACAGTTTGAAGAACCATTGGTACAGGCTATACCAATGGTTCTCTAATCTATACCAATGATTTTGATCTTTTGGTATAGCCCAACATTTCAAGAGTGTGTTTATAAATGTTAAAAAACAATAATTTTGTAAACACATTGAAAAGATAATCATTTTTATCACCACTAAAAAAATGATGATAAGGGAACCCTTTATAATCACTAAAAAAAGTGATGATAAATTCCTCTTTTATCAGCATTTTTTTGCACTGAAAAAAGGAGGTATTTATGAGTTCACTATTTATCTTACTTTAGTGTTGATAAACTTCTGATTTATGAACTCTAAAAAAGTGCTACTAAAGAGTGTGTATATCAGCACTAGAATATTTTTTTAAATTACTCAAGATGTCCACTTTCCCCCTTTTCAGGGCTCCCCCTCCTAATCCTTGCCACTCCACTCCACGGCCTTTCCCTTTATCAGCAGTCACCTCTACCTCCACTCCAACCTATGAATTTTCCCTTTATCAACACTCTATCCCACCAAACATCACTACTAATCCAACCACATGCATGCCTAAATCAATAGGTATTCGAACCTGGGACCTTCTACATAGGGAATACCATTACCACTACACCATCGATATTTCTTCAATTTTTTATGAGTTATCTATATATATATATATTCATAATTATTTCTTATTTATGTATTTATTCATATAGTTATATATACTTATAAAATTATTTCAAAACACATTTGTATTTTTTTTATTGTCACTTTTTTGGAGGGTAAATAGAGATTTAATTAAAGGATTGAAGATCGGGAAATACAAGGGAGTTACTCCAAATTGGAAACTCGTCTAACCAAACCTATGAACTATCAGAAAGAGTATGGGTAGACAACAAGTGTGAAGCCTTATTCCCCTCCCATTAGAAAAAATAAAAAGGGAGAATAGAAAAGAGGATTTAAAGAGAGTGAATATTCATGAAAAGCAAACCAAATAGTTATCCACTAAACTTCGATGAAGATATAACATTGATAATGAAATGGTAGTCAAACTCCAAAATGATAGAGCTCTAACCACTCTCAATATATAACTCTATCCCAAGAAGAATTTATTGGGCCTCCACCACTGGTGTGACCCATTTTGTGGTAAAATATTTATGGCATGCTTCAAAAACTGATCCATAAGATTCTTGAGTGACCACACAAGTTTCAATAAATCTACTTCTAGAGATAGATGTGTCTAAATTAATCATAAAAACTCCCATATAAGGGGGTGTTAAAAAACCTAGATGAAGTTGCACATGTATACTATCATATTGTACGTTGTAGCAGTTCTAAGTAGCCATCCAAAGAGTGGCACGACTAACCCAAAATAAAATTGGTTGGTACAACTTATTAACGGCAAGATCATTTCTTATAACCTAGAGCATCCATGCCAATGTGAACAAGGTACTCATGGCCTCAACAGAGAGGGATGAGGCCCATTTCAGTAGAAAATCAACTAAACTAGATGCCACATCCAAGAAGATATCCACACTTACAGTCCAAGAATGCCACATGGCCCTGTAATAAGGAACAATGATGATATCATGAAAAGATGATTCAACTACTGACATAAAAAGCAAACAAATTAGATCATCGGTCACAAGGTGAAAAAAAGAAACTCCTTAGAAGTGAGGATCCTGGAACAAGATTTCCACCATAATAACCAAGCCTTGTATAATTTTTTATTTAAATATACATTTTTTATAATTTATTTATGGATTTCATATTTATTAGAAATAAATTTATATATAAATGTATGTGTGTGTGTGTCTCTATTTGTATATATATTTGTTTATGTATCTGTGTGTGAACTCCCACACTCTCTCTATATATATTTGTGTTAAAGTGTGTATGTATATATATATATATGAATGTATATAAATTATAATATAAATTTGATGTAATGTATAAATATACATATATATGATGTACACTTTCCACTATTCTAGATGATTTTACTTGTTATATATTGTCATATTTTTATATATTTATATATATCATGTAATAGATATTTATTTTGTTATATATAGATATATATATATATATATATGTATATTTAATGAAACATATTATTACACTATAAAGATAAATATATTTTTTATTAATACACACACAGAACCAAATATATATATATATATATAGACAGTATATATACATTTATATAGTTATATATATTTATTTGTTTTATTTTTAGTTTAAATAAAACTGATAATAAATATTTATTTCCATCTGGTTTATACATTCGAAAAGATATTTTATATGTAAATATGTTTAAATATTTATTTATAAAATAAAATATTTATATATAAATATATACAAATATTTATGTATATAAGCATATATGTAATTATAAACAACATTAAAATTTAAAAAAAAGTCAAATTTAAGCATCATAATATCCATATGAGTGTAACCCCTAGGAATATATTTATTCTCCACGAAACAAATACTACAAGGTCCACTTAAACGAAGATGAAATCCCAGGAAATATTAAAAATTCAGGGTACCCTGACAAAAAATTCAATTTTGGTGGATTTATGAACCTTTTTTAACTCAAAAAAACATTGACCAGGATCCTTTGGTCAACACAATGTAGATACATCCATAGAATTCTATTTTATTTGTGGTACATTCCAATGGACATCAAGATCAAAAGTTATGACTATTTGAAGTTCAATTCATGATTTTAACTTTTCATAATATATTAAATACTTTTTAAATTTTTCATATCATCAAATTTTGAATAAATGTAAATTAATCAATACTAATTAGTAAATTATTAATTAAGATCAATTTTTAATCATTTTTAAACAATTTTGACTAAATATATTATACTTAAATTGAAAATACATATTTATAATTATATAGATCATATTTATTATAATATTATATATATATATTAATATATTTTTTAATTATATATATTGAAGGATACGTTTTATCAGTGGTACAAAAATCATTGATAAAGTCCCTTTTTATTAGTGAGAAAAAGTATTTATAAAGACAACCTTTATCAGCACTATGAAAACTCAATGATAAATGGAGTTCCTTTATAAGTTTTTTTAGCTTTAAAAAAAGGGAAATTTATGTATGTTTTTAGATAGCGTTGATAAAATCATCCCCAGTATCAACTTTCTTTTAGTTTAGATAAAGGGTAGCATTAAATAAGCATGAATATTTAGTAGTGTGAGATCTCTAAAGCCACAAAATAGGTTCTCTTGAAGGCTATTGTGCAAGACATCCCTTTGTATACTATGTATCTTTTTTTTAAACTCCGATATAACCATTAAAGGCCTTCACTCCCACTTTGCTAATATTTGATAGGGAACTCATGATGGGAAACATAATTACCCTTAGGTAGCATAGGATAAATTTTGTGTCCCTAAAGTTTGAGGTAGCTTAGGTTTTAGGGACTAAAGTAATTTTAAAGATTATTTACTAGAAAACAATAAGGTTAGATGTTTATTAATCATCTAGATTATATTTTCTACAAGATTCCATCATGAAAATTATTATACATAGTTTAATTTCTTGTATTCTTACATGGGGCCTCGACCAAGATTGTTATGGAGTAATATTTGGGTATCTAAATGTATCCTTGATAAATGTATTTTAAGGAGGATCACAAATGGTGAAGATGTTATGGTTTGGAAATATACCTAAATTGTTGATAATTTAGTTTTGAAATTTTATTATTCTATCATCTTGGGTTTTAAGGATGCTAAATTCTAGGACCTTGTAAATCACTCCTTGGATAGGTTGTGTATGGATAAGATTTTGGAATGTTTAATGAGAGGGATAGAAACCTCATTCAAAAAATCCCCATCGTTACTAATTTTGGTGTGGATAAGCTTTGTTGGAAATGGGAAGCTTTAGGATCCTGTACTATTTGATCTATTAATGAAATTATTATTTAGATTCCTTGCCTTTCCGCTTCTTTTTTTTCTATAATGATATTTGGTATTTTAAGGCTCTACCTAATGTTAAGTTATTTTGGTGGAAGGTTTGTTATGGTGTTATCTTGATGCACTCCATACATATTGCATGAAAAAAATTATCAAGATACAATTTTCCCTTTTTCTCTAGATTAGGTTTAATCTCCCATACAAGCATTATTTTTCAATTCTTAGTTACATATAGTTTGGATTTATTAGAACAAGATCTATTGTGAACTCTTTAATACTTCTATTGATCTATTCCATAACTTCCTAAGATGGGTATCAAACTTAGAGAATTAAAACGTGGTATTTCTTTACTTGATTTCATAGATGGTATGGACAAGGTGTAATACTTTTATTCCCTCACATTCTACGATCAGTGGTATTGTTTAGTTTACTCGTTCCTCATAATGGGTGGCTTATTTTAAATCTTGTTTTTTTATCTTATACAAGTTTAATGATAGGGTTGGTTAATCTAGTTTCACTACTCCCACATAAGGATATCTTAAAAATAATACAAATTCTATAGTTAGTTCTGGGAAGATACTACCTTGTTGTTATTAATGATATTTGTGACCATGGAAAAGATCTCTAACCTTATAGTCCCTTTCTTTGGAAAATATGATCACTATCTAATTTTTTCTCATTTTAAAATTTTTCCATCAAAAAGAGGGAGTGTAATGTTGTTTCCCATCTCACAACTCACTTTTAAAAGGAACCAAGTGAGTATTCTTAGTTTTAGTTTTTTCTTGATAGTCTTTGTATCACTGCTTCAAATGATTAGCATCCAATACAAGATTTGGTTTTCTTTTATCAAAAAATATAATATATTTAGTGAAAAATGTTTTGTAAAATAATTAGAAATCAATATTTATTAAAATATTTTTAATTATTATTGACTGATAATAATTTAATAAAAATTTGATGACAGAAAAATTCAATAATTTAAGGAACACTCTAAAATATGTTGTAAATATAACTTGAACCTCGAACGACCATAACGTTTCATCTTTGTGATAGTTTGGAATCAAACCTTGCAAAAAGATATATAACATAGTTACCCAATGGTACCTTGGTCAATGTTTTTTTGAGGTCAAAAAAGTCTGAAGGCAACTAATTATTTTTTTTGGGTACTCTAATTTTTTAACATTTGATGAAATTTTATACTCATTTAAGGGGATCTTGAATTTTTTTGAGGAATACTGAATTCATTACTCGGTCTTACACTCATTGATATTATAGTGTTTAAATATTACCGTTTTCGTATTATAGAGTTATTTATAATTAAATTTATTCACATTTTCAAATATTTACATATAATAATTCAATTATATAAATAAATATTTAACCATATTTACATAAAAATATATTTTTAAATATATAAACCATATAGAAATAAATATTTATTATTTATTTTATTTAAAATAAAAATTATCCCTTTTATTTATCTTATTAAAATTCATTATTATATATATGTACATATACAAGTGATGATTATATATTAATATTTTTTCGACATGCCAAGGTCGAAGAAACTTTATTAGGAAATATAAATGTTTGTATGTATGTGTAAATATATACGTTTATGTGTCTATTTGTGTCAATATTATATAATTACATCATATATAAATGTATTTTTATAAATATATCATTATCATCAAATATAGTATATAAATGTATTTAAATAAATATTTGTTAATGTAGTATAAAAAATTTATATCTAAATATAAAATAATATTAAAATATTAAAAAAAATGTATATGTATATATATACATATAAATATATTTGTAAATATGTATAAAATTTATATCTAAATATACAGTATATATACATATTTTAAAAATGTATTTAACAATAATTATATATATCATGTAGAAATAATTATTATCCATTTTTTTTAAATAAGACCTATCCATTTTTTACATTATAAATATGTATGAATATATATACCTATAAAAATGTCTATATAATGTTTTCCTATACATATGTGTTAATAAATGAATATATATTTCTATTTATGTCTCAATATATCCAAATAAAGATTAATATATAATATATTTAAATAAAAAAATATATATCATATATACACACACATGAACGTTTGTATAAATACACAAGAACGCACACACACAAATATATTTTGTAAATGTATTTAATAATATTTATTTTAATATATATTATTATATGGATAAAAAAGTAATCAAATATATATAAATAAATATAAATATTTTAACATATGGAAGAAAACAAGATAAATAAGTTGTAAAGGGGTTTGGTTTGCACTTGGAGGCCCTATCTTTGAGTATAAGTGTGTGAGCAGGTTAGAAGGTGGTGGGGTAGCATTTGAGTGTTAATAACGGTGAACACGAGTGATGACAAAAGGGGGTCTGGGTAGGCATCATATGTGACCCGAGGTAGAGCTGTTTAGGAGCCCTAACAAAATGTCATTACATGCTAATTGTGGAGGGTCATGAGCTGAAGAAAAAAGTAAAAATATTTTATAATTTTTTCATTTATTTGTTAAATATTTTGTTATCACTGATAAAGTTCAAGGGATTTTAAGGGAACATAGCCTATTAGTGCTCTTTAAAACTGACAATGACTATTTTGAGTAGTGAAAAAATCATATTTTCTAGTAGTTATATCATAATTTAATTCACCTTTTTTATAATGAAATAAAATTCACAATTTTTTTGACTCATATGTAAATATATTTTTACAAAAATATATATATTTGACAGTTCAGGGGTTTAAAAAATTCTGATTGATATATAAATTGTTTCCATACATTTTATGGTATTTTAATACATTAATATGTGAAAATTAATTTATATTATTTCTAAAATTTGGATGTTTAACCTATTTTGTGAATTTTTTCAAGATGGTACAAATATTTGGAAAAGGAATAAAAATTGCCGACTATAAGTGAAACACTGGATTTTTGATGATATGTTGGTGTTGTATTAGAAGTGTAGAATCTATAAAATACATATCATATAGAGTGAAACATCATTTACATCATAAAAATATTGGTATAGAAAAGGAGGACATAGAATTTTTTATTCTATAAAATCACTTACAAAGAAGCTTGGCTACAGAACATTACAGTGTAAAATACTATTCAAGACAAAAAAAGGGACTAGACTTAACTATAACTGACTGATTCATTGAGGAATTTATTGGGGTACTCACCATAAAGACCCAAGATGACCATTAAATACCCAATTCATCATTATGAATACATTTATTGGAGAATTAATTAAAACGGAGCACCATGAAGGCCTATAAATAAAGATTTTCTATGCTCCTACCCAGTCATTCATTCTAAGGACCAATGTTTTAGGTGAGAAGTTTTGCTATGCAGGGTCCTCACTAGTTTTTATCTGTTTATTTTGTTATGTTTTGTTTCTCATTCCTTCTTCCCTCTTACTCCCTAATTATTAGAATTAGGGGGTAATTCTTGCCATGTTCTTTGGTATTGTAGAGAGAGGATGAAGATGATTCTGGATAATATTTTATTTATTTCATTCCTGTTAGGTTACTACATTTCCTATTTCTAATTTCCAATATATTTAACTTCATAAATTCATGACCATTTATTTTTAAATCAGAAAATAGAATATTTTAATTACACAAATAGTTGCTTTTGAATATATCCAGACCATTAGGAAATCTAAATCAATTTGTTTTTAATACAATGTTGGGATAAATTTAGTGCATTAAAACCCTAAATTTATAGACCAATTAAAACAAGGTATTTTTATATTAAAGAGGGGTTACCCAGAACTCCATATCCATCTCATCGCAACCCTAACACCAATTATGAATTAATAAAATCAATTTTTAAATCCAGTTGAACATAAACCCTAAAATCAACAAAACATAGACATGCCTTTCACAATTGAATTTTTAAAAACCCAAAAAAATTATTTTTCTTTGCACCCTTTCTGCCAAACTACTTTCAATCCCTATTTTTTCATCCTCTTTATTCAAATCAAATCATGAATTTTGTTTCCTAAAAATACCTGAAATAACTAACTATGTTGTCTCATGGGTTAAACCTCAAATCCATGTATACTACATTTTAAATAATTAATTACACTTGTTTATTTTTATAAATTTTTTATTTTTGTTATCCCTATAGGGATGATTCACTCTATATGGTCCTCACTAGTTTCCATCTCCATAATTGTCTATGTTTTGTTTCTCATTCCTCCTCCACCTAACTAAATTATTATTAGAATGACAGGTTAATTCCTTCCTTATTCCATGGTAATGTAGAAAAAGGTGGAAGGTGGATTTGGATTGTATTTTATTTATTTTATTCATGTTGGGTTGTCTTATTTTCTAATTCCAATTTCTAATCGCTTTATCTTCTTAAATTCACACTAATATATTTTTGAATCCAAAAAGATCATCTTTTAATTATTCAAATAATTACCTTAGACTATACCATGACCATTGGTAAATCTTAAAAAATTATGTTTAAATATGGAATCAGGATAAATTTAGTTTATTAAAATCCTAAATTTCTAGACCAAGTCAAAAATGTATTTTATACTAAAGGAAACCAAGACCCTCATATCCTCCTCATCCTGACCCTAACACCAACAACCGATTAATCAAATAAATTTATAAATCTAGTTTCTCCTAAAAAAATCTACAAAACCCCAATGTGCCTTTCTCAACTTATTTTTAAAAAACCAAAATCATGCTTTATTTTCCATCATTACCTTTCTTACATATTTCTTTCAAACCCAAATCTTTTTTTCATCCCCTTTCTCCAGATCATATCATTATTTTTTATTTTAAAAAATATTAAAATTACCAATTGCATTATCTCATGGGTTTGACCTTGAATCATTGCATACTCTATTTTAATTAATTAATTAAACTTTTTGAATTTTAATTTATTTTGAATTTGGTTATCCCCATAGGGAATTAAAAATTCCGTCATGGTCTATCAAAATTAGTGTTGTTAACAGAGAAAATTTAATTTTAGTTTTTAGGTTTTTGTTGATCTTAATTTAATTATTTTATTTAGATTTATCTCTTTTAGGTAGGGTATTTTCATGCTATAATTTTCTTATTTTAAATCATTAAACGTACAATTATACCACTTGGGGAAAAATTAAAATCTCATTAAGTTCAATTCTAATTCTAAAAAAAGACCAAAGAGAAAAGAAACTACGACTATGCCGGGTGTGGAGAAACATATTGATTCTGGGGGAATTTGACCCCAAGATCTAGGACTGTATACACTCACTGTCTATCGGAAACCATCAAACATTGGATTTAAACTGAGTATAATGTCACCTCCCATTTCTACAAATCATTTTGAGATTAATCCTTCCATTATCTAGTTGATCTTGAACAATGTTCAATTCACCAGACTACTATATGAAGATCCATATGCACATCTGGGAAGCTTTATCGATCTCTTTCACACGTTTCAGTTCCAAAATGTTTCAAGTGATGTATTAAGACTCTATATATTTCAATTTTATTTATCATAGAGTGATTATAGTGGATCCAAATCCCACAAACACATTCTATCACTACATGGGATGTACTGTCAAGGTACTTTCTCTCTCTCTCTTCTTACCACTTTCAAAGGCAGCGGACATAACGAAAAACATTATTAAATTTTTCCATTTTGAAGACAAATATATCTACTGTGATTGGGAATATTAAAAACATTTTACTTGGAAATTCCATCATCATTGTCTAGGGATATGGCTACTAATCGAAACATTTTTCTATGGATTATCGTAGGGAATGTGTTCAATTATAAATGATGCAACTAGAGGATCACTAATGGAGAAATAACCCAAGGAGATATATAATGTAATGGAAAAAATGGAAAGAAACAACTTCCAATGGTGTGGTAAAGGGAAAAAACATAGAGTTATCCACATTATTAATAACAATAATGACTAGATTACAACACCGATGAAATACCTAACTATAAAAATGGACATGATGATGGGCCAACAGCAACAACCCCAAGGAATGTATCCAGAAGAAGTAAATTATGATGATTATATTTTTTGTAATAATTTTCAGGTTTGGTGGCCAAAAAAATCACAAGTTAAAGTCTAACAAATAATGTCACAAGGGAACCAACAACAAGAACCCAAAGGTCCTTCAACGATTATCAAATTCCACATGTTTTAGGAATATTTGGCTACTTTAATGACACTTATTAGTGCCACTATCCAAGAATTGATAGCCTATTCAAAAGACAAAAGTTAATAAACAAGGTACCTAAAGGGTTGATAAAGGGATAAAAAAGTTACACATCATAACCATGAATTCCGAGTTGGATAGATCACTTAGTAGTTTAAAGATAATCCAAGATGAATACTATCAGGATAAATCGATATGAATCCCCAAGAAGATTTGGAATTCATTTACTTAAGGAGTGGAAAATTCACTCAGGATCATCCTGAATCAATCAACATACAATAAATATAAGTGTAAAAGTAATTTTAGGAGTTGTAAAAGAGTAAGGAACAAGTAGCTAAAGAGAAATAATAAGAAGAAGAACCACTACAGTATAAGATGAGACTATCATTTCTTGGACAAATTATGAAAGTGAAGATTAATTCACATAGATATAAATATCTAGAACAATTAATTGTATATTAACATTACATTTTTAAATGATCTCATGGATTTTATGAAATACACAAAATTTATGAAAGATCTAGTAACCAAGAAATGGAATCTAGAGGACATTTTCATCATTCTATTCACATGGGAGTGTTTGGTGGTTGTATGAAAGGGCCTACCTAAAAATAAATATGATCCAAATAGATTTTATATCTCTATATTTATTAGGAATAATAAATATGTAATAGATTTATGTGAATTAGGTTTAAGTGTCTACATCATTCCATAAACCACTTTTAAGAGCCTGAGATTGGAAGGCCTAAAGTACATAATAATTTCACTTTAATTAGTAGAATAAACAATGAAATTTCTATGGGGATTGATCAAGATAATCCTAATTAATGTTAGATAATTCAACTTTCCTATTGAATTATTAGTGCAACACATGGAAGAGGATAAGACACCCTTAATTTTGGGGAGACCATTTCTAGCCATTGGGTATGAATTCAAAAACATACAATGTGGATAACTTTATCTAAGAATTTTTGGTGAGAAAGTAAGTTTCAATATACATTGAGAAATGAAACATTGTGATGTGAGAAAAGTTGTTGAGTTTAGAGAGGTAGAAATACCTGAATTTAAGGATGCTAATGAAGTTAATGAAGTACATGAGGTATCTTATGTTGGACGATAGGTTATTCAACATAAAAGTTCTCAGAAAAATAAAGAAAAGTTGAAAAGAAAGACCAAAGAATCTAGAAGATAAACCAATTACAATGAGTTTGAGAAGGGTTAACATGTATGGATGGTATCATAATTTCCCTTTAGTTATTTAGTATTAGGGAAGAAATTGTTGATCAGCTCACTGGAAATCAATCAAGTGGCACAATCATGAAGAATTAAGTTGTTTAGAGAGAAAGGATAGAGGCCTACCTATGTGGACAGGTCACAAATGAGAGAATTTATGGACCCTAACTAGGTAAAAACATTTCAATCACCTACCATGTGATCTAAAGATGAAGGATTAAAGGTTAAAAAAATGACACTAAACAAAATCACTTCAAGGAGGAACCCTTATATTTTAATATTTTTCTTTATTTATTTTTTGTTTTTAGAGGCGTACATTCACTCACCCCAAAATACTTAAAAATTCATTAATAATGACATTGTATATCATCTATTTTGTATTTAATATTTAGAACCATAAAGGAACTGATATCTAAGATGTCAAGGATAAATAGGGATGACACACATAATGAACTGGGTGTAGGAATAACCTTTGTATCCTGAGTTGAAGCATCATTACAAAAGGCATTAATAATTTCAATTCTATAATTTTCTATGGTACCATACACAATTCATTATTTTAAAATTTTAAACTGACAATTGTATGCCCTACAATGATTCTTGATTTAATCAAAAAACTAGGAAATATAAACTAGTGAGGATATATGCCATCATTTTGAATTTCTTTTTCAATAAATTTTAATGAGAAAGATGGGAAAATAATTAGATAAGAATTTGAATTAGGATTTGAAAAATCATGATTTATGGGATTATATTAATCTTTGTAAATGAAATTTATAATGTTTTTCCACTATGAATTTATGATATATTCATTAATTGATTTTATTATTCATATTCATTTATATGAGTAATTTTTTTAATCATTCATCTCATTCCTGAGACATCCTCTGAGCCTAATATTTCCAACTCTCCTCTTTAGTATATTTATTTTGAAACTTGAGCATTTTCTCTTCTAGAATATAATTGAAATCTTATCAAATCTATGAATGAACATAATCACTATTAGTAAGATTGAGGTACATTTTTGTTAACCCGTTATTCATTATACCCACCTTGCATTAATCCTTTTTAAGCCTGTAGAATCCATGAATATCCTTTTTAGGAAATGAGCCATATTACAAGCCTATCTTATCCATTTCTACCTTTCTCTAAATGTTTTTCATATATTTAAAATAATAGGTATGGAAGAGGTATTTTTCATGGTATTTGGGGATGTACTTCATTGAGGAGACTATGTTGCAGGTTTTTCATTGTGATATGGGGAGAGGCCATGTATTATTCATTGTATTGTATTATTCATCTCTCTTACTAAAAAATTAAAGAATGGGTTGTGTCGTAGGAGGATCAAAAATCACCATTACTATACTAATGATATTTTGATCTTATGTGATTAGGTGTTATATGTTACATTTTTTTATCATAGATTTTGAAAAATATATCAAGACAGGATGATTCATTCATTATTCTTACATGTGTCATTGGCCCACTTTTTTTTAAGGGAAGAGAGAGATGAAATTTGTAGAGGAAGATTTTCATCAAGCTTATATTTTTATATCATGAATTATGTTTTATAATCAAACATAATATTTGAGATTTAATTATTTTACATAATTTACCTACCTTCCCTAAGTCTTAGAGTGATTTAATCCCAATAATGAATCCCTCATGGTTACTTTTAATTCTTCATTTATGTAGTAAAGATGCTAGATTCCTTGAAATCCTATGGTAAGTGATTTGTTTTTGAATAATGTGTTGAACTATATATTCAATTATACCTTATTGATGAGAGGGAAAAATAAGGTGAGTTAGGTTAAAAATGGGAAACATATTAATAATGAATTATAAAATGAAAATGGATGAATAAAAAGTCTTGGATATAAATAAAGTTGAAAAGATAAATACATGATTGATTTTTTCACTAAAAAATGAGGCATTGATGAATTTTACTATGTGATGCTTGAATATTTAACATCCCATTTAATAAATTGTTAATATTTAAATTGAGTTTAATTAATGGTAATGTGAGATTCATTTTTAGTATGTTTAGATTCCATACTTGAAAATTTTAAATTCAAGTGTGGGGGGTTTGATATGTACATTTTATGCCTATATTTTTTGGTATTTTAAAACACTAAGATGTGAAAATCAATCGATATTATTTTTCATATTACTTATATTTTAATTATTTGGTGAATATTGGAAGGATTATACAAATATTGGGAAAATTAAAAAAAATAGTAGGCTATAATAGCCAAAGACACTTCACACCATGATGTGACATTGTATTTATGAAGTTATGTTAGAGATAGAGGAGAAGTGTAGAATCTATACCGGACATATCTTATGGCGTAAAAATTAATTTTCATATTAAGGCTGTCAATATGGAGGATAAAGATGTATAATGGATTATGATATAAACTCACTTATAGGGAAGCTTTTCCATAAAAAAAATTATGGCTTAAAACACTATCTACAATGTAAAAAGGTTTGGGATTTCTTAGAAATAGTAGATTTGATAATGATTTTAGTGGGGGACTCACCATAAAGACCCAGGACAACTATTAAACCCCAGATTCATCAATCTAACTACATTTTTGGGGGAATTAGTTGTATCTTAAGAGACTTTAAGGCCTCTAAATAAATAGTTGCTTTATTACTACCAGATCATTAATTTGAGAGACTAAAGCTTGGGGTGAGAAGTTGTGTTGTGAATGGTCCTCACCCATTTTCATCTCCATATTTTATTATTTTTTCTTTCTCATTCCTCCTTCTCACTTACTCCCTCATTATTAAAATGAGGGGGTATTTCTTACCATGTTCTAAGGTAATGTAAACAAATGGGGAATGTGTGTTTAGATTATATTTTATTTATTTTATTCATGTTGGGTTTCCAAATTTTCTAATCCCATTTTCTAATCTCTTTATCTTCATAAAATCATAACTAATGATTTTTGAATCAGAAAATATAATCTTTTAATTGCATAAATAATTTCCTTATATTATTCCAGGACCACTGGGTAATCTAAATCAATTAGGTTTAAATATGGTATAAATATAAATTTAGTGCATTAAA